>CM076849.1:146574899-147774899 GCA_039519185.1 Astragalus membranaceus | reverse complement strand
TCAGAATCATTAACCTGAGTCACATTTACTGATTTCGCTGGAAAGCCATGAAGGGAATAACACTTGTCGTTAGTATGACCAAGTCTCTTACAATAAGTGCACTGAAGGCGACCTCCAACATGACCTCCTCGACCACCCCCACGACCGCGTCCCCCACGACCTGCAAAATTTGAAACAAGAGCAGAGGACTCTATGTTAGTTTGAGATCCATTGCCTCCAGATCCTTCTAGACTAGGAAGGCGTATAAGATGTCTGATAAGATCCTCTGTGGAGGGAATATCTGATGCAGAATGAATGTTGCTCCGGACTGATTCATACTTTTGATGAAGGCCATGAAGGACATAGATCATGCAAACATTGTCCAGTTTCTCGAGCATTTTCTTTGAGTCAGTGTCGGTCACAAGGAGCTTGAACTCGTTTACAGCTGACTGGGCTTTGTTTGCATATGTCATGATGTTGTCTTCTGTCATTTGAAGGGTGGCTAAACTATGAATAACACCATAAAGGCGCTTGATATCATTTGAATACACGTTCTTAGCCTTCTGCCAAATATCATAACACGTGGTGTATGAGCGATAGTGGACCAACAAAAGAGGGTTCAATAGTTTGCCACAGAAGAGAGACTAATCGACAGTCTGCTTGTTCCCAATCTTGACGCAGATCTTTATTAATATCTGAAGAATTTTTAGTAAGATGATCTGAATGATTTTGGCCCTTAAACCACATTTCGACAGATGCCGACCAATTCAAATAATTATCACCATTGAGTTTTTCCGTTGTTATAGAGGGATTACCGGAGAAAACATAAGACACAAGATTCTTACCCGAAGATCCAGACTTCTCCTTTTCTGAACTCTTTTTTTTATGATGATGAGATAACCAAGAACAACAATAAAAAAAAATCTCACCTAACAGAAGAACAATAACACTAACAGTATTAAGGCAGAAAACACTGTTCACGAAGGCCAAAAGGAAGAAAACTGTTCACGGAAGAACAATAACACTGTTAAGGCAGAAACACTGTTCACGAAAGCTAAAAGGAAGAAAAACACCTGTTAAACGTGAGACCCACTGACCAAAAGTTGTGAGAATAGATAGATCTGAAGATTCCGAGCAGAACTGGACCAGCGGCGTGTCAAACGGAGCGGTGGAAGGCGGCGCGTGGCTTACACGCGCCGGAAGGTGACCGGAACAAGGGCGGCGCGTGGCGGCGCGTTTGACGTCCGTTGGCCACGAAATTTTATGGGGTGATTCGGAATTTGATGACGAAGCTAATGTTAGAGGCGGTGTAGCAAGATCAGTCGAGGAAGATGAACTTTTGCACAAAACAGTAGGTCATGTGACTTTAGGACAGGACAACTAGGGTTTTTCTAAGACCTACTGACTGTAGGCTCTAGATACCATGTTGAAATGATTAAACACCATATTGGTAACGCAGTTCGGCCAATCTTTGCCTACGTCTGCGACTACAGAGCAGCTGTAGTTCCGTCTTATTAACTGTATATTGAGTACAAGCACTAATGAGTTTAAATAGAGAAAACCTAACGGGCCTGGGCCGAATACATATATAAATAAAACTACTATTTACAATATATCTTAACACAAATGAATTGCTTAGTTTGGTGAGGGAAAATGTTCGGTACGTAAGTTTTAACATCTATATGTTTTTGTTTACTTGGTTCTATCAGGAGCCTTAGGAACTGCAACTTGACGGGACCAGTTCCTGATTTAAGCAAAATACCAAACCTTGGTTACATGTAAGTTCAGTTATCTCATTTCAACTCAACTAAAATAGTGTATCGATTTATAGGATTTTGTATCAAATGGTTGCACTTGACAGTGTTAATATCTAGATTTATATGTTTAAAAGACAGTAAGATTGTAAATGTTTATACTGACTATTGTTTGTTTGCATTTCAGTGACCTCAGTTTCAATCAGTTGAATGAATCAATTCCTACTAATAAGCTTTCTGAAAATATCACAACTGTGTAAGAACTTCTATTGCTATAATAATATGTTAATCTATTGGTCTTACATTCAATTATTTGGATTCCCAATGTGGATGCTTTCCTTTCATGTTAAGTGGTCGAGAAAAATATTTAGAATATGATATCATGAACTAATATGATTTTATTGTTTGACCTTTGGAATGTGTGCAGTGATTTATCATTTAATAAGCTTAATGGAACTATTCCATCTTACTTTTCCGATCTTCCACGTCTTCAGAAATTGTAAGCTTTCTTTTGTTTCATCCTTTCTTCTTATAAGCCACACTTTGTTCTATTTCTTAATCAATATTTTGTTAATTTCTAAAATTATAATTCTTTATCTCATGCTATAGAATCATTGAATTTTCAAGACATATCTTCCTAATGACAGATCAATTACAAACAACTCACTGAGTGGCGATGTTCCTTCTACCATTTGGCAGAACAAGACCTTAAATGGAACAGAAAGGCTTCTCTTGTAAGACCTGCAAGAATAATTGCACAATTTTTCTCTTGTAGATCTGTATTTTAGAGCATGTGTATGTTTGTCTTTTTATTATCCAGAAAAGGTGGTAGTTAGGGGTGCATTAGCTGATAGTACACATGTCAACATGAAACTGTCTGTTCCTTCTCATAGGATCTTGTTTACTTACTGTGTTTTATTATGCTTTTGTAATTTCTTCTGCAGAGATGCTACTTAATTTTTTTACTTATTCAGCTGGGTTTGTGATCTTGCAGGGACATGCAAAATAATCAACTTACAACCATTTCAGGCAGTACAAATCTTCCTCCAAATGTCACACTCCTGTATGCGTATAAACTTATTTATCTTTTTATAGTACTGAAAAATAATACTGTGATTAGTATCTTTATAAGCGAAAACTACTTGGTCATTTCCTTCAACATTAATTCCATCTTTTATGGATAACTTGTCACATTATCATACCATTTTTCAGGCTTGATGGGAATCCTTTGTGTTCAAATAACAACACCTTAGTTCAATTCTGTGGATCTGAAAATGACAATGAAATGAATGGAAACTCCAATGTTAGCTGTCCCAGTCAAGCATGCCCCCCTCCATATGAATACTCCGTGGAATGTTTCTGTGCAGCCCCATTGCTTGTTCATTATCGGTTGAAAAGTCCAGGATTTTCATATTTCCTCACATATGTGAAAACATTTGAAAGCTTCCTGACAAATGGTCTCAATGTACATAGTAATCAACTATTCATTAATAGTTTTACATGGGAAGAAGGTCCTCGATTGAGAATGCACTTGAAGCTTTTTCCTATATATGTTGATAATAGAAGCTCTCATACTTTCAATGAAAGTGAGGTTTTTCGGATTAGAAACTTGTTCAGAGAATGGGATTTTCATGAGAGTGACTTGTTTGGGCCTTATGAACTTTTAGATTTCATTCTCTTGGATCCTTACAAGGATGGTAAGTCATAGAAACTTCTTATAAGCCGTTAGGAATGTTAGTGAAAATTTTGTGGCTGAACTTCTGATTTCCTGTCAAGTTAGAATAACTTCGAGAAAAGCCAGTCAATATAAGAAATTTAGGCTCTGTTTGGCAATGTCAATCCACTAGCTTATAGCGGGTAAACTTTTCGTAAGTATTTGACATGACTAGCTAATAGTGTATTTTTGAAACGCCACTTGTAGTAGCGTTTGAGCTTATAGCTTCTAGCATTTCATTTTTTCTCTCATTTTTATCCTTGTTACTTTAATTAATTTCATCATTTATGATCCATTAAATGAATATTCTCTCTCATATTTAAACATTAATTACAAAAGTCTATTTTTGTCATTTTATATTTATAAGTTAGTTCAATCGCTAGTTCAATCTGCTAGCTTATCAACTATTTTTTGTCAAACAAAACATTAATGTCACTAGAATTCATTAATGAATCAGGTGCTGCATAATACAAACCATATTCCTCCATAAATGTTGTTCTCATACTACTTATTATTGCTGCAGTGACTGTCACCTCTTCAAGTTCAGGGATAAGCAAAGGTGCAGTGGCTGGAATAGTTTTAGGTGCAATTGCCTGTTCAGTTACATTATCTGCAATTGTTGCAATTCTTTTAAGAATGCGATTGAGTGATTACAGAACACTTTCCAAACGGCGCAATGGTGAGTGCATTATATTGAAGAAGCTAGATTATTATTTCCTGTTGGAAAATATATCTGAATAATATTTCAAATGTATTCAGTATACAAGTGCTAAATGATATATATAGGCTATTCTAAGACTAACCCTGGCGGGCCTTATAAATGGGCCATATGATTACAATTACAATGATGCAATAATTACTATTTACAACACACCCCCTTAAGCTGGTGAATGGATATCTATCATTCCCAGCTTGCAAGAAAATTGGTTGAAATGTTCCGTTGGCAGGCGCTTTGTTAGCACATCTGCCAGTTGATGTCCGGAAGGAATGTAGGATGTAGCTATTAAACCGCTGTCTAGTTTCTCCTTGATGAAGTGGCGGTCTATCTCTATGTGTTTGGTCCTGTCATGCTGAACAGGATTATGGGCAATACTGATTGCTGACTTATTGTCACAAAACAACTTCATAGGCCCTTCACATTGTATTTGCAAATCATTCAGTATGATCTTCATCCACAGCAATTCACAGATTCCTTGAGCCAAAGCTCGAAATTCCGCCTCGGCGCTTGATCGAGCCACCACGTTTTGTTTCTTACTTCTCCATGTAACAAGGTTTCCACATAAAAATGTGCAATAGCCTGAGGTGGATCTTCTATCACTCACTGAACCTGCATAATCTGCATCCGTGTATGCCTCTATAGTTAACTTTCCACCTCTCTTGAAAAGGAGTCTTCTCCCTGGAGTGGCTTTGAGATATTGTAGAACACGGTCTACTACTTGAAGGTGTCTTACTCTTGGATCATGCATGAACTGACTTACAACACTAATTGCATATGCCAAGTCAGGTCTAGTGTGGGCTAAGTAGATCAACTTCCCCACTAGTCTTTGATATTGCATTTTGTCAACCTTAGCACTTTCCTCTTCAGTGCTCAGTTTGTGATTTTGCTCAATAGGAACGCTTGCAGGTTTACATCCTAGCTTTCCCGTTTCTTTCAAAAGGTCAAGAACATATTTTCTTTGAGAAAAAAAATGCCTCATTGGAGTAGGCTACCTCAATCCCTAGGTGATAGATTTCATAGAGTTTCTGAACAGTAAATCATTCTTGTATATTTCATAATGTTGAAGACTGAATACAGATGGGTATTTATAACTGTTGAGCTTTACAATAACCTAACTAACTCAAACAGTTTTAGTTTTGAACTAACCTAACAGTTTCTTAACAGATTAGAAACTGACTGACTAACTGAACAGAATATTAACTATTTATGTTATCTATCATTCCCCCCACAAGCTCAGCAGTACTGAGTACTCTGATCTTGTTTCTGAAGTGGCAGAACTGCTGCTTGCTGAGAGGTTATGTGAGAATATCAGCCACCTGAATCTGAGCTGGAACATAAGACACTACCAGAGATTTATTTAGGACCTTTTCACGAACAAAAAATATATCCAGCTCCATATGTTTTGTCCTGGAGTGGAGAACTGGATTGTGGCTTAGTGCCACAGTACTCTGATTGTCGCAGTAGATGACTGGAACAGGTATGGACACATGCAGTTCCTATAGAAGAGATTGCAGCCAGAGGACTTCAGATGCAGCTAAAGCCAGGCTTCTATATTCTGCCTCTGCACTGGATTTAGCCACTAATGTTTGCTTTCTGGACCACCAACCAGATTGGGTCCAAGGTAGATGCAGGCACCAGAGGTGGATCGTCTATCATCAATATCCGAAGCCCAGTCACCATCACAGAAGGCATTGATGCTGAGAGGAATATTGCTGGTTGTTGGTTGCAGAGTTAGCCCTAGATCAATAGTGCTCTTTAAGTATCTCAAGATTCTCTTGACAGCACTCCAATGAGAGACAAGGGGTTGCGACATAAACTGACATAGTTTATTTACGGAGTAGCCAAGTTCAGGTCTAGTAATGGTGACATATTGTAAGGCTCCAACGATGCTTCTGTATAAGGTTGGATCTTCAAAGTAATCTGTTCCATTTTTTGACAATTTAAGGTTGGCAGGTAAAGGAGTGGAGATTCCTTTACAGTCTTCCATGCCTGCCCTGTGCAGAATGTCCTTTATATACTTGCCCTGTGTGAGAAGAAGAGCACCAGAATCTGTGTTTTTGCATTCTATGCCCAGAAAATAGTCAAGTGTTCCCAACTGATTTAAAGAGAATGCAGAATTCAGTTAAGTAATGACAAGATTCACAGCTGTGTTATATCATCCACATAGATAAGGATCATGATTCAACAGCCACGGTTATTATATATGAGTAAAGATGGATCACATCTGGATTGGTGAAAACCAAAGGATATCAAGGTGTTTGTCAAATTGTAATACCAGGCCCGCGGAGCCTGTTTCAAGCCATAGATGGCCTTGTTAAGCTTACAAACTAGAGAAGAATCACCTTGAACAAAGCCTTGAGGTTGTTGCATGTAAACATCCTCTTGTAAGTGCCCATTAAGAAACGCGTTGTTTACATCCAATTGCCTAATAGGCCATTTGTAAGTTAGAGCAAGAGTAAGCACAGTTCTTACTGTGATAGGCTTTACAACAGGTGAGAAGGTGTCAGAATAGTCTTGGCCATACTTTTGGTGAAAGCCTTTAGCAACTAGGCGTGCCTTATATTTGTTGATGGATCCATCCGGGTTCTCTTTGATTCTAAAAATCCATTTACATCCTATGGCTCTTTTGTTGGCTGGTAGAGGAACTAAATTCCAAGTATTGTTGGTTTGAAGAGCTGTGAATTCATTCTGCATAGCTTCTGTCCATTGAGGTGAAGCAAGGGCTTGTTGGACATTGTTGGGTTCCGTGGTGGTGAGGTTAATGTTAGGATATAGAGGTGGCTTTAGGTGTCCAGTTTTAGATCTTGTAAGCATGTGATGAGTATTATGTGGTGGGGGAAGGGGAGGTTGAGGGAGAAAAGTTAGGGTCTATTGTGCTAGAAGCTGTTGAGGGTAAGGTAGGTGAGTGGGGTTGTGTGGGTGGTGGAGATTGATTTTCTGTTGGTGGTGATGGATAAGGTTGAGTGGGAGGGTGAGGAGTGTAAGGTGATGGATTGGAGAGTGATGGTGAAGGTGTATGAGGAGTGGCTTGGTTGTGAACAACTCCCAATGGAGCTGCTGTGGGAAAGGTGTGTAAAGTGTTAGGAGTGACAGTAGGTTTGTCTTGATAAGGAAAATGCTTATCATTGAATAATACATCTTTTGAAATATAGATACGGCCAGATAGATCAAGACACTTGTAGCCTTTGTGAGAGGTAGAGTACCCTAGAAAAATGCATTCTTTAGACCTATATTGAAACTTAGGATTGTTATATGGAGTGAGTAAGGGATAGCAGGCACACCCAAAAGCTTTTAAGAAGTGGTAATCAGGTTGTTTGTTAAACAGTGTGTGAAGTTGGAAGCCTATTAATGATGTAGACAGCAGAATGAAAAACATGATCCCAAAAGTGATAGGACAGAGAGGAGTGAGAGAGTAAGGATAGGCCCATTTCAACAA
Source organism: Astragalus membranaceus (assembly GCA_039519185.1). Lineage (NCBI taxonomy): Eukaryota > Viridiplantae > Streptophyta > Magnoliopsida > Fabales > Fabaceae > Astragalus > Astragalus membranaceus. The sequence goes on along the minus strand of CM076849.1, from coordinate 147,767,298 downwards.
TGTGTCTATGCTTTCTCTCAACAACTCTATTTTGATGGTGTGTGTGTGTGGGCAAATGATGCGATGGATGATGCCTAGGTTAATGAGGTATTCTTTGAATGGAAGAAATTCCCCACCCCAGTCAGATTGGATGGATTTAATTTTCCTATTGAGTTGTAATTCAGCAAGAGCCTTAAATTGTTTAAAGACAGTGAGTGTCTCAGACTTGCTATGCAAGAAATATATCCACGTGTATTTACTAAAGGCATCAATGAATGAAATGTAGTACTTATAGCCCATTGAAGACTGCATAGGGGCAGGGCCCCATAAGTCACAAAAGACAAGCTCTAAAGGTGCATTATACATAGTGGTAGACAGAGTGGAAGGTAATCAATGAGACTTTCCTAAGCAACATGCTATACAAAATTCACTTTTATTCCTTTGAAAAGATGCCATATTACAAGACTTTAGAACATTGTTTAAGGTATCTAGACTAGGGTGGCCCAATCTGTGGTGCCACTTGAAGTAAACATCACTAGAACTAGATACAAGAGAATTAACAGAAGGTAAGGTAGAGTGTTGTGTGGACAAAGTGCTTGAGTGAATTGGATATAGACCAGCAGAATTCAAGCGTCCTTGGAGAAGAACCTTGTCATTGACCTGTGATTTCATGACATAGTGAAATGGGTGAAACTGAATATATGCATTGTTATCATATGCAAACTTAGAGACATTTATAAGATTTTTATTGATGTTAGGGACATGAAGAACATTGTTTAAATGTAGAGTGGTACTAGGATGCGAAGGAGAAGGAAAAGAGAAGTTAGAAATGGATTGAACGGGCAAACCTTGACCGTTCCCAAGGAAAATGTTTTCCAAATGAGACGGTGGCGGAGCAGAGCCAGGTGCTGCAGGCATGTAAGTGACATGATTGGTGGCTGCAGTGTCAGATTGTTGTTCAAGGCAGGGTGCATAGGATAGGCGCCAATGTAGTTAGCTTGAGGAGCAGCAACCATGTTGCCCTGTTGCCATGAGTTGTTGTTTGGTGCAGGTGGACGCAAGTATTGGTAAGGGTTGCCATTTGGGAAGGGGTGAGCAGTACCGTAGGCAGTATTGAATCTGTGGTAACAGTACGAAGCTTCATGACCAATACGACGACAAACTTGGCACTGAATGCCAGATCGACCACGTCCCTGACCAGATCGACCACCATCACGGTTGCCACGGCCATACTGGCCACCACGGCCACGAAATTGAGAATTACCCCTAAATCCAGAACCTCGGGTTTGCGTGTTTTCAGAATTAGGGTTAGTACTAGTGAAATTGGCCTGTGGCGCTTGTTGAGGCTGAAATTGCGACTCATCCGAAGTAGACAGCGGCTTGGTTTGCGTGAGATTTAACGATGCAACTTCTTCAATTACTCGTTGTTTGTCCAGACGTTGTTCGTGCGCAAGAAGAAGACCTTTGATTTCTTCCATGTCGAACCAATCAATCTTCGAGTTGATGAGAGTGACTAAAGACTCGAATTCGTTGGGTACCAAGAATCACGTCCAATTGATCTTGGAGCGAAACAGATTCGCCAATGGAGAGAAGAGAATCGGAGATATGTTTGATTTTGGCGAGGAATTCAGAAATCGTAGAAGTACCTTTCTTTATGGTGCGTAATTGCGTACGCAAGTGGCGTGCCTGCGCCTTCGTTTTAGATTGGAAGGCCTGATGGATATTTTCCCATAGCTGAAATGTGTGACGACGGCCAATGACGGAGGGAAGGATCGCCGGAGATAAGGAGGCATGAAGCCACGCAAGCAAGAGTTGGTCTTGAAGCTCCCAAGCGGTGTAGGCTGGGTTTTCAATGTTGGAAAGACAAGATAAGATAATTGCTTTCATCGAGTTTTCAATGTTGGAGATACACAGTATCGGTGGAGTTTGTGGGCTCGCAAGACGGATTCAATCTGTTGAAGCCAGACAAGATAATTGCTTTCATCGAGTTTTACTGAAATCTTGTAGTTGAAGGTTGACAATGGTGTATTTGTAGAAGACGACGCCACGAACGGTGGAGTAGGTAGCGTTGGGGGTGGCGTCGCAGCCATCTATAACGGAGAAGGAGGCGAAGGGAAGCGAGGAGAGAAGCGGATCTTGCCACGCTGGTGGCGTTAAATTGCTCTGTATACCATGATAGATTTCATAGAGTTTCTGAACAGTAAATCATTCTTGTATATTTCATAATGTTGAAGACTGAATACAGATGGGTATTTATAACTGTTGAGCTTTACAATAACCTAACTAACTCAAACAGTTTTAGTTTTGAACTAACCTAACAGTTTCTTAACAGATTAGAAACTGACTGACTAACCGAACAGAATATTAACTCTTATGTTATCTATCACTAGGAAATATTTAAGTTTCCCAAGGTCCTTCATTTCAAATTCTGTGGCTAATTTTTCCTTAAGCAGTTGCCTTTCGGTCAAATCATCCCCTGCAACAATAATATCAACATAAACAAGAAGTATTGTCAGTTTACCACCCTGTGAATGTTTGAAGAAAAGTGTATGATCTCCCTGGCTTTGCTTATAGCCAAGGTGCAACATTGCCTTTGAAAACCTCCCAAACCAGGCCCGAGGAGACTGTTTTAGTCCATATAAAATTTTTCTCAGTTCGCATACCACATTCGTTCCATTAGTGGGACCAAATCCTAGTGGAATCTCCATGTACACCTCTTCTTCTAAATTGCCATGCAAGAAAGCATTCTTAACATCAAACTTGTGTAAATCCCAACCAAAGTACGCAGCAAGAGAGTAAAATACGAACAGTATTCATTTTTGCCACCAGTCTTGCCTTGTACCGATCAAGAGTACCATCTGATTTGTGCTTGACTGTGTAGATCCATCTACAACCAACAGGCTTCTTGTCCCTTGGTTTCTCAACAATCTCCCAAGTTTCATTCTTCTCAAGTGCTTTCATCTCTTCATTCATAGCCTGGACCCAATTTTTATATTTAAGTGCCTCTTGAACTGATGTGAGGATTCTTACAGAGTCAACAGCTGCAATAAAACTTTGATGCTGCAAGGAAAGATGCTTAGAAGAAACAAATTGAGAAATAGGGTACTTAGCACAAGACCTTTTCCCTTTTCTCAAAGCAATATCAACATCTGTATCAGGGTCAACAATATCAACATCTGTATCAGGGTCATCGGTATCAGAAATATGAGAATCTGAAGTTGATGAGTCACTTTCAGTACTTACCTCCGGTTCAGGCGGCTGGAGCTGTTGCTGCACTAGATCGGGTTTTCCTCTTCTCTGATAAGTAAGTATAAGCTCACTAGGTATTGTTTCCTACTAAACAGAAGACACAGGAGATACTGGAGGAACATTAGGAACAGAACTAGGAGAAGTGGAGGGAGGAGAAGGAGCAGGAGACACAGTCTGTAACTGGTGACTCATGTTGCCATGGACCAAAGAAGAGAAACTCGAGCCCGGACTCAGATTCCAAATTGGAATTAGAATCACTCTCCCCCTGAAGCTGTGGATGAGTGAAAAAGGAGACATGCTCATGAAATGTGACATCCATTGAAACAAAGAACTTACGACTTGGTGGATGATAACACTTGTAACCCTTCTTGTTAGGAGTATAACCTATAAAGACACAGAGAATTGCACGAGAATCCAACTTACTTCGGTGTTGTGGGTGAACGTGGACAAAAGCCACAACCAAATACTCGAGACTCAAGGCTCTGCAAGACAGGAACAGAAGGAAACTGTGAGACCAAAAGTTGAACTGGACTAACATTACCTAGACCATGAGATGGCATCCGATTAATCAGATAGGCAGCAGTTAATACTGCCTCTTCCCAGTATGATTTTGGAACAGACATTTGGAAGAGAAAAGCTCGTGCAATTTCAAGAAGATGACTATTTTTTCTTTCAGCAACCCCATTTTGTTGAGGGGTGTCAACACAGGTAAGTTCATGTATGATGCCCTGTTTAATGAAGAAATCAGAAAGATTGTGATTCACATATTCTTTTCCATTATCAGAACAGACTCTTTTAATACCTCTTCTAAATTGAGTCTTTATTATATTGTAAAAACGAATAAACAATTGGGGTACCTCAGATTTATCTTTCATCAAGAACAACTAAGTTGTTCGAATAAAATCATCAACAAAAGACACAAACCATCTTGCACCAGAAATATTAGAAACAGGGGCAGGCCCCCAAACATCAGAATGAATAAGATCAAATGGTTCAGCACTTTTGGTACCACTAAAGGGAAAAGTACTTCGGTGGTGCTTAGCAAATTGACAATTGTCACACTTAAAGGACTCAATACACTGTTTTACAAATAAAGATGGAAATATAGACCTGAGTAATGAGAAAGGAGGATGACTAAGGTGCTTATGTAGAAGCCAAATCTGCGAAGTAGAAGAAGGAGACTCTGACCGAGACTGAAGTGCGGAAGACAACACCTTTTTAATAGCACGCTCATCAGATAAATAGTACAACCCTCCCTGTTCCTTAGCAACTCCAATCGTCTTTCCCGTGGCAAGATCTTGAAAAACACAATGAGAAGTGAAAAGGGTTACTTTGCAGTTATGATCCTGAGTGAGCTTATGAATTGATATTAGGTTGTGAGAGAGTGTGGGAACATGCAACACATCTTGTAATTGTAGTGAAGGTTGCAACCTAACATCTCCAGAGCCATTAATACGAGCAAAAGAACCATTAGCAACAGTAACACACTGATCCCTCTCAGAGGAGGTATAAGGGGAAAAACAATTGGCGTCAAATGTCATATGATCAGTTGCACCAAAGTCAAGAATCCAAGCATTCTTAGGGATTGTATCACAAACACTAAAAGCTCGAGAACATACACTAAACCAATCATGGAGGGAGCACCAGACGGCTTACTGAGATATTCAAGTAGAGACTTCAAACGGATCACATCTTCCTTGGTGAAGCACAAAGAGTAATCAACAAAGATTTTTTCAGCCATTTGAAATAATAATTAAGAGAATACAAGTAGCAATGGCAAAAACAATAACAATGACTAAAGAGAAGACAACGAGCAACTGCAAGAGTGACTGAAAAATGCTCAAGGTGTAGGCTACAAATAACCCACAATTAGAAGCGAATGCCTTGCGCCCAAAAGGAACGAACAATCTTGAACAGTAATAGAAGCGCCAATCAGAAGCGTGAACAGTACTGACCGTACAACTGAACAGCGGGTCCGTACCGAATATTCAGGTTTGTCCGTACAAGTGAAAAGTACTTTCCGCACAAGTGAACAGTGCGTCCGCACCGAATATTCGGGCCTGTCCGTACAATTGAACGGTCCGCCCGTACGCGTAAATAGTGTCGTCCGTACAAATGAACAGTGACGCAATGAACAGTGCTTGGAGAAAAAAACCTTGATGCAGATTTGCGTTTAACCGGCAAGAAATAAGGACCAAAATCTCCGAAAGAGGCTGCAAGGAAGGCAGCAAACCGCAATGAAGGCGGAAAGAGAAACCGCAAAGACGGCAGCTAAGGTTTACGCGGAAGCAAGACCCCCAAAATCAGGAGCTCGCGATACCATGTAGGAAAATATATCTGAATAATATTTTCAAATGTATTCAGTATACAAGTGCTAAATGATATATATAGGCTATTCTAAGACTAACCCTAGCGGGCCTTATAAATTGGCCATATGATTACAATTACAATGATGCAATAATTACTATTTACAACATTTCCCTCTAACTTATCTTAAGTTTTCCGGCTCTGTCTCATTAAGAAGTTCCTATGTTATAACAGAATATTAATTTGAAATTGAATTAACCATGTTCTAAATCTAATAATTGGTTCATCAGTCAGATAATTCTTTATGCTTTCTCATTAACCATTTGGGAATACCCCTATTGGCATTGATTGTAATGTTCTCCCGAATACTAACATAATAGATTGATTTCTTGAAAAAGTTGTAGGATGCGTGTTGAGCCTCCTTTTCCACTAAAACCTTATTTCACTGAGTTATTATGATTTAATTTCGCCGTGTTTTCAATATAAATATACTTCATTCGATTTAGATTCCACAAAAAAAAATATACTTCAACAGATATAAAGTAAGCACAATAACGAGGAGAATAATGAATCAAAAATAGAAAATTATAGGGGAAAAGATATCTTGTTTCTTATCAAAAAGTGCAAAAGGTTCATTTAGAAAACAGTTGAGTAAGTTAGATACTTGATTAGTTTTCAGGATTAATATGATCCATCAATTTTGAACACCACTCTTTGTAGCAGAGATGTTGCCAACATTATTCAAAATCCAATTTTTTTTGCATTATTATATTATCTTCTCTTTGCAATTTATCATATTATGACTTTCAAAACAAGGATTTTCTTTTGGTGAATATGGTGTATTGGATTAGAGTAGATCAACTTTAACTAATCCAACTGTTGAATCCAAAGCTCGTATGAAGTAGATCAACTTTACAAAATTTCTTGCAAATCAAAAACGAATCAATACTTCATCATACTAGTTAATTTTAACTGATATGCTATTTAAAATATATGTAGATGTTTATAATTAGATTAGATAATGTACTTACATATATCCACATTATCTGAAAACTGAAATTTGATATGCATGATTATGAAGATAATATCACATGATTCAACTGTTGAGTTGATTAATTTCGTATTCTACATAAAGTTCTTAAGTGGTGTAAGTAGACCCTATTCCTGCGTGAGTCATCTACTATGAATTTATTGATGCTAGCCATATCTTATTGGTGTGAATTTCTTCATTAAAATATATCTTAAATAGACTTCTACTTTGTCACAGCTTCTAGGATCTCAACAAATATTGATGGTTTAAGATCATTCAATTATGAAGAAATGGCTTTGGCAACAGATAATTTTAGCGAATCTGCTAAAGTTGGACAAGGTGGGTATGGGAAGGTGTATAAAGGTATTCTTCTTGATGGAACTGTTGTTGCCATAAAACGTGCACAAGAAGGTTCACTGCAAGGTGAGAAGGAGTTTCTCACAGAAATGGAATTGCTATCAAGGTTACATCATCGCAACCTCGTGTCTCTCGTTGGATATTGTGATGAAGATGGTGAACAGGTTAGTGTTGTTTTAAAAGTTCAAAAGTGTAAACTCAATAGAATTTTTTTCAGTAAAATTTTCAGTTATTTGTCATTCTTGATTTATATTTGGACGTTCAATTTCCACAAGTTTCATTTGTTTGTTGTCTCAAGTTCTTCGGGGGGGATATGAATAGCACTAAAAATAGGATGTTATGAAAACTGTTATCTCATTGCAAATAGGATATGAATGCATAATACAACTTGGCCTAAATGACTTTGTATAATGGAGGAATTTGGAATTGCAAAAAAGTCCAGATGTTCTTGAGTTTTTACACATTATACTCATTTTTGAAAGAAGGGTTATTTTGACACTTAATTATGAGCTTACCCCATATATTTTCATAAGCTAGAACTTAGGTTAGGTAAATCCAAAGTCATTTTTTTTCTTGTTCTCGTCTCTTCAAATCTTCTATACTTCTATGACTAGTTTATTTTTTCCATCTGATTTGTTGCTTTATGCTTGCAGATGCTGGTTTATGAATATATGCCCAATGGAACACTAAGGGATCACATTTCTGGTACATCTTGTGCTCTTATCATCTAGTTTGTTGTTTTTTCTATTTAGAGAAAACCCTCAAATTGATCCCTCAACTATCACCCTTTCTCCAATTTAGTCCCTAAACTATTTCAAATTATTAAAGAGTCCCTAATTTTTTTCCAAGTAGTCAAGTTAGTCCCATAGTGAATGTGACCCACATAATGGACTAATTTGATGGATGGAGAAAATTGTTAAGGACTTAATCAATTTAAATAGTTTAGGGGCTAAATTGGAGATGGGGCAATAGTTGAGGGACTAAATTGAGGGTTTACTCTCTTTTTCTTTGTTCCAATTTAGAGTACAAAATTATTGTGATAATTTAATATATAGAAAAAGCATGAACTTCTATTGTTATTTATTTTAATTGTGTACCTGAATATTTTATGACAGCAAATTCTAAAGAACCCCTTAGTTTACCCATGAGATTGAAGATTGCTCTAGGGTCTGCTAAAGGACTTGTGTATCTACACACAGAGGCTGATCCTCCAATATTCCACCGAGACGTCAAGGCTAGCAACATATTATTAGACTCTAAATTCGTAGCAAAAGTTTCTGATTTTGGACTTTCACGACTAGCTCCAGTTCCAGATGTTGAAGGAAATCTTCCCGGTCATGTATCTACGGTGGTAAAAGGGACCCCGGTAAGGTTTTCATAAATGAATTTACTTTTGCTAAAACTTAACATGTTTGCATTTAAGGGTGTGTTTGGTAGAAGAGAGAGAGAGAAAGGGAAGAGAGAAAGAGAGAAGAGAGGGTGAATTTCTATTGTTTGGTTTAGGAGATAAATAAGATAGAGAGAAAGGGAGGAGATTAGTTTAGTACTATTTTACAATAAGAGTATGTTTGGTTGAAGAGAAAGAGGGAAGAGAGAGGAAGGGGAGAGAGAAAGAGAGAAGAAAGTGTGCCAAATAATAGAAAGAGGGAAGAGAGAAATTCTACCAAACACACCCTAAGGGTAAGATTTTAAATGTTATTAAAATATATGACATCTTTCAGCATGATTTAAAAAAGAAAATGAACGACAATGCATTAATTTAAAAAGGTTGTCCAATATCTCCAAACCTCTGTCAATTAAGTAGCTCAGACAATAGTACTTAAAACATTGAACAAAAACAAAAGAATTATAAGGATGCCATTATTTGAGAGAGAGAGAGAGGGGGGGGGGGGGATGCCATTACTTGTAAAGCAAAGGTGACAAAGTTGCATAATTAATGTTTTGGGAGGGTGCTTCTTAGGAAGGTGAGGGTTGCCCTTTCATTATATACTCTAATGAGACCATATCTCTAGTCAATGTTTGGAAAAAAAAGTAATTAACCTTTTGGATAACCAATTTACAAAAACATCTAACTAGTTGTTTGGAAAAAAAAATTATACATTGTTTGGTTGATTTCGATTTCACCCAATCAATGACTTAATCTCTCTGTTGACTGTTTTAAACATGCAGGGTTACCTTGACCCAGAGTACTTCTTAACCCACAAGTTGACCGACAAGAGTGATGTTTATAGTCTTGGTGTGGTATTCTTGGAACTTGTGACTGGAAAGCCAGCAATCTTCCATGGTGAAAATATTATTAGACAGGTATGGCTTGGTTTTGTTATTGGATCAAGATGTGGTAATAATTGTATATATAATCAAAATTGTACTTTAACTGAAAGATAGTTTATTGTAATTTCCTTTTTCAGAAAGGTAAATTTTTTTGTATCACTTGTCTTATTAATGTAAGCCACTAAGACTAAGCTAGTAGTGCGAGGTTTTGGTTACACATGTTCATGAGTTTCAACTTTATTCTCGTCATTGTACATTTGTTCTGGTCTTGTTAATGTTCCTTATACACCAAAAATATTGACCCATGTCTTAGATATGAGGATAATAGATTAATGCTTAGCACGTGTTTTTTATCAGGTTAATCTAGCTCGTCAATCGGGTGAAATATTTTCAGTTGTTGATAAACGCGTGGGATTTTATCCTCCTGAGTATGTGGAGAAATTTTTGACGTTAGCTTTAAAGTGCTGCAAAGATGCACCAGATGAACGACCTAAAATGACAGAAGTGGCAAGAGAACTTGAAATTATATTGTCTATGATGATGCCTGAGTACGATGCCAAGGGAGCTGAATATTCTAACAGTGATTCTGGAACAATATTCAGTTCACAACCTTCATCATCTACTATAAAGACTCCTTTTATTTCAAATGTGTCAGGTAGTGAACTTGTTAGTGGAGATATACCAATCATCAGGCCAAGATAGATGTTGAAAAAGAATTGTTTCTGGCAATGTCCTTTGAATTGAACAATGTAACGTTACTATTTCTTATTTTTCATTATAGTCAATTCTTTTAGTACTGTCTATTGTAACATAATTATGACAGTGCAGTGGCTTGTAATAATATATAGGTTTCGTAATCCCATTGCTCTTCAACGTAACTGAGTAGTCGATGACAGTGCATTCCAGGTTTTTGGAAAGTGAATCTGTTTGAGGAGATAAAAGTATTTGAATAAGTAGGTGTATATTATATTTAGCTACTCCAATTAAGTTTATTAGTTTAAGGAGATAAAAGAACAACAAGTCCATTAATTTAAATCTATTAGTCTATTATTAGTCTAAATAAATATGGTGGCTTATGTCAACTTGGTGATTTTGATCCCTATATTTTATTTTTGACAATTTTTGGTACCCAATTTTCTTGAAGGAGAATTTCTAACGAGACCACAGCATGATGAACATCGATCCTCAAAATTATACTAGTTGTCCACATTAAACTTTGAAAAATACCCCGTGGTAATTTCGCACGATATTGTATTGTTAATTTAGAAATCTCTATTCAAATCAATTACTGGGTCTCCTTTTACCTTTTCGCAATCGAGCCAAACAAAGCAATGAAGCATTATGGTGATTGCTTTGCCTTATTGGGTAACCAAGAAACATGGGAACGTAGACATGTGAGTCCGTGTTGGCATGGAATGGACATTAGCCAACTGGCTGATGTGGCAAGTTTATATCCTAGTATCAGTTGCTGTTTGTGTTGGAAACCATCGTATCCACTCGTTTTCTTTTTTGAATTTTGAGTGGTTGAGACATGGTTTGAGCCCCATCTCCATCAACTACTAATCAACATCTTCGCTTACCATTGCCTTCCTTTATCCAATGCATGTAGTAGTATTCCCAGTCAACGACAGCATGACAGAATTTACATTGTCTGTATCTCTTTTACAGCTGCAACATTTTTCAGCAACAAAAATTATTATATATATATATATATATATATATATGGAGATATATAATTATTCCAAGATTTTTCATATAAATTTCAAAAAAAAATATTTTCAATTTTTGAGGGGAATTTGGAGAAGAACACTGACGTCTCTCTAATTGTGAGGGAATTTGTGATGGACAAAACTGACCAAGACACCTTTAAATAGTGGCAGATTCAACAATTTTTTTAGTAGGGGCAAGAAAATTAGAAAATAATCTATATATTTTATGACAATGAATTGTGTTTGTTTAGTGATAAAAGAATGATAATTATTAAACGAGTAAGAGGGTAAAAATAGCACCAATATATTCTTTCTTTTTTGTCTCTTATGACATTTTCTATACCCATTAAAATAATTTACTTATGGGGCTAACATCTATTTTTTTAATTTTTAATAAGTATGTTCAAGTAAAAGTATTTTATTTTGAAGATAGGTGTCACAGGGAGGCCTAGGTGACGGATATGGCCGCCGGGGAGGAAATGGCTTTTTTTCTGCCCCCTCCCTTCTGTACCTCTTACTTTGACCAAATTGACATTTTACCCCACTCTAAAAAGTGGTTTCAGGAATTATTCTCATATGAGATAATTCTGGAAGCCATTTTGATGAAGTTTTCCGGAAACACCTCAAAGGAGGATAATTTCGGAAGCCAAATTCATCAAAATGGCTTTCGGAATTATCCTCCTTTGAGTTGTTTTCGGAAATTTTAAAAAAAATCAACTACAACTTAAATTTTGGTAAAAAAAGTGAAGAGTATTTTAGGGATAAAACGTAATACGGGGGTATGGGGGTATAAGGGGGAAGAGGGGGGTAAAAAAACCAGAGGAAATAGTGCACAAAGAAAAAGAATGAAAATAAAACGGGCAGGGGTCATGTGGATGGGGTATTGGCTCATTAGATTCCAAATCATAAAAGACAATAGCGGAATAATCGTAAATTGAAGTGTTTGAAAGGGTTCATTTATACTTATTCTATGTATGACATATTATAACCACTTTATTTTTGGTAGATTGGGGAGGAAAAGAAGAGTCAGAGAGATAATAGGTTCTAGTAGAATCCATATGAAATGCAACCAATAAGAGTGTGTGTTGCAAAACGAGTTTTAAAGAGCGTGTCACTAGTAATGTGTAACTAGGACTCTTTAACACTCATTTATCAATACATACTCTCTTATTGGGTGCTCTCATTCTTTAACCGAGAGATTGTGTGTTGGATCTTTGAGGATGGAGTAGCAATTAGATGTTAGATGTAGCACTTTATCTCACATGAGCAAACTTGGTGCCAATTAGTTGATCACTTATGTTGATCAAAGGCTTTCCTGTAGATGACGTCTGTCGAGCTTTCTTGGGCGACCAATGCCCTTTTGATTGTGAAATTAGCGAACTCTACGGTAACTACGACAGGGTTGTCCTATTGGAGGTCAGTACCTTGGTAATCCTTCTCTGAGGTGGTAAGGGGTAGAACTTCACTATTGGCAGTTACAGAATTGATCGACCTCATAGCTTTCTGCTCCCCCTAGACTCACCCCCTCTAGCAAACCCACCAGCAATGGGATTAGTTTGGTTTCTCGTTGTTGGAGGGTTTTCCCTTTTACGAGATTGATGTTGACTCATGGTCATATGTATACCGTCGCTCAGTTTTACAGTCATAATGCGAGTGTTTGTTTGTTTTTCAGTTAATTTCCATGGGGGAAATAGGTTAGATTACAATTGATGTCATTAGGATTGATTTGTAAGTTGTTACCCTCTTTTTAAGTGGTTGTAGTAAGACAAAACCTTCAATTTGATGTTTCGTTGGCTAGCAAACCAGACAGCTTGCCTAGCAACGCAACAAAGAAGAAAAGTTTCTGGTTAATATCGCCTCGCGATCAAGGCAATAATCTGTCCATCACGTCGCGACGGAGTCGCATCGCCTCGCGATGGACTGCAGTTTTTAGCATTCAAGCCCAAAAATCAGAAAATTAGGGCATTTTTTGTCTTGGCTGCAAAAAAGAAGATTAGAGTTGTGAAAAAGAGGAAGATTGAGAGCTTCTCTACACTTGGGAACAAGGAATTGAACTATTGAAGGATCCAATGTACTCATGTTTGTGTAACTTCTCTTTTATCTTTTCTTTCAATCCTTTGAACATGAGTAGCTAAATTTCTTATGGTTAAGAAGAGATGAATCTCTCCAAAACTATCATGTGATGCTATTGTTATGATCAATACAATTTAGTTATTCTTTTTAAATTTGCCTTTACCGCCGTTGTTATTGCTTTACAATAATTATTGTTGTTGTGATGAATTAGGGTTTACTTTCACCATTGGGAGATGAGTTATGTTTTCCGGATATTGGGGTTTAAGGTCATGAGTGTGATGATTATAAGAATATGACATTACTATCATGAATTTCGTTAATTTTCTGTGTTTAATGCTTTGTTTAGTGATGATACACTTAAGGAATTAGGGTTTCCCATTAGATAAAAGGGGTTTTGGGGCAATGGATTGTCCTAAATCTTTAATAACTGAATTGAATCTTTTAATTGGGTAATTAAATTGGAATTGATCAATGGTATAGTGAATGATGGTGTAAGGGAGAGGATTCGATTCCTAGCCACTTTTACTCTCGAATTTTATTTTCACATTTAATCTTTTTCGGTTACTATCTATCACTCCTTATTTTGAACATTTTAGTAATTAATTAATTAAATTGATAGTTAATCACAATCCCTGAGTTCGACACTAGGTCTTACCGTTTTAATATTACTTGCAACGATTCGGTATACTTGCCGAAATCCTAACAATTATATACCAAAGATAATCACTTATATATCCCGTGTTACCTTTATCTAATCAACTATTTTGGAGCTAGAGTCCTAATAACAGCTACACCACAAATGAATTTGGAACAAAATGCAGCAAAAGTTTGATTTGAGTTAGAGTTCATCATGTCACAGTTCATGCTTACAACTGCGACATTGCTCTTTTGCTGTCTAAAATTTGGAAAACCAAAATCATTTAGAGCTAACAAAATGAACAACCAATTTGGTCAGAATGTAAATCTAGCAAGGAAAAGAAATATGAGCATAACCAAAGTTAGGGACGCTTGGTTAGTGGTTCTTACTATTTTATTATTACTTACAACGATTCGGTACACTTGCCGAAATCTTAACAATTAACTTCTCCACCTTCTAAGTACGTCATTACGAGCAGGAAACTCCCCCCTCCTCTGAGCTGAGCTGGTAATCGGGATCTCCAATCACGGTGTTCATTTCTTTGTTTTGGCTCGCACTTTTCACCTTCGTCCACTATCTTCTGAGGTGTCCCGCTTGGATCAAATTTTCAATTTTGACCTTTAAAACTTGGCACTCGTCTGTGGTGTGCCCATGTACTTCGTGGAATTCCTAGTACTTCCACCGATTTTCCCCTGGGTAGAATTCCTTTTGAGGGGTTAGTGCGATCAAGTTGAGTTACAGGCTTCCTGGAGGATTTATCCTCATCCCACTATAAGGGGGTGAAATCGGTGACGTACTCTCTTCAATTTCGACTTGATTTTTCTTGCTTTCTGCTTGTTTGTTCTCGAGCTGGAGTGGTAGACCCTTATCCTTCTCGAAACTTGGTGGAATGATAGTTTGTTTGGCAGCAACAAGTTCTTCCATGCTGTGTACCTCACTACTCGACTCCTAAATTCGTCAAAGGTATTTGCTAGTCTCCTAGCTAACGAGTTGGAGAACGCCCCTAGTTTGAGCTCTAAAATCATAGTGTGGAGAGATACTACGGGATTGAGATTATTTTTCTTGGCGATCTGTGTTAAGCCTGTGCATGAAGCCCCCAAGGCTCTCATTGTATTTTTGCTTGAGTCCCACAAAGCTTGTGGTACTCTTGATGAGAGCCTGGTTGGTGGTGAAACGTGCCACATGCTGCTCAGAGACCTCTTCGAATGAATGTAGTGACCCCTTTAGTAAGTTAGAGAACCACCCTAGGGAAAAATTCTAGAGGGCGCAAGGGACATTTTGCATTTAAGGCTCTCAGATGCCTCCAATAAAACCATATGAGAGTTAAATAAGGTAAGGTGTTCTTCGATATCGGACTTATCATAGGCATCAATGTTAGGCACTTGAACCTTACGGGGTACTTTTGTAGCCAGAATCCTTGCAGAGAAAGGGAGAAAGGTTGAATGGGATATCAGAGATCGGTTCCTCTTTGATCCCCTACGCCTTTGCTGCTTGGACTTGTGGAGCGGATGGATCGATATGTCCAAGACGAGCTCGTACTATTGTTGATGCTACTACTACTACTACTACTGTTGCTGCTACCATTGTTGCTACTATGGTAGCTTGGGATCTGGCTTCTACGCCCGCTTCTATGCAAAGCTATGGCCTATGGGGCCTCATTTGGATATCATTGACCTATACACAAAATTCAACAATCAAGGATACTTTAATTTCGAAAATTCAATATGGATATGCCAAACCTATATATTATGTTAAGGTGGCAACTTCCACCTAAAAAATGTGAGTACCAACGCCTAAAAAATGTGGCAACTTGTGTTGGTTGTTGTTGAATTCATGCAATAATTAGTGGACTTCACCTAATCAATTATTAAACATAGACAAGCAAAATTTAACCGAATTCATGCATAGAGAAAGCTTATTCAAATTTGATTAACTTTATTTTTTAGAAGGTATGATTAAATTTCTACCCAAATATTGCATTCCATTACATCATTAGTTTAAAATATGATTCCGGTAATCCTAATTGTCTCGAACCAACAGCATATGCATATACCCAAAATGATCTGAGAAAACTTAACATGACAGTGGATAACATTTAATGCAGTTGCATCTTCTATCTCATTTTGGACTTCAATAAATTGAGTAGAACTTCAAATGAATTTTTTAGCACTTGAGTAGAACTTGAAATTCCCTGAAATTGAAAACTCAATAATAAATACAAAACATGTAGCTCAGAAGAGGATATTATCAGTAGCAAACTAAATCCATACATATATATATATAACAATTATAACAATATTTGTGTTTTCCAAGATTGTGCGATAAATTTGACAATCAAACAAAGTAAGATTATGCATTTTAATGGAGAACAAGAACACATGTCAAAGATGCTCAACTATTGGTAACAGTTGCTGCTAGAAATTTACACATAGGAATATAATCAAACATGTGGTGTGCTAATAAAAAACTTAGGTTCAATCTTGCTACTTAACAACTCAAAGAAACAACGAGAAGTAAACCACACAAACATCTATTGACTCTAAATGTAAAAGTGAATGTAAAAGCATGGAAACGACAACTGTTACTGAGGAAGAAGCATCAATCTTCGAAGGGAGAGGAGAGGGACCGCGTTCTGGAGGGGAGATGAGACTTAGAGATGAAAAGGAGAAGAAAGAGATTGCGGTGGAGAAGAGAAGACAGAAGGAAACGTCGTTCCGTCGAGAGGCAGTGGTCGCGAGGCGCAGGGGAGAGGAGAGCGATTGCGTTCTAGAGGGGAGAGAAGACGCAGAGGTTGTAATAGATATCGCGTATCAACTTCTGGACGATAGATTGGGATGTAGAATAGAAGAGGAAAGGAAATATGAGCTGAACAGAAATTAAGGCACAAAAATTGGGTAAATCTGCAGTGTCTCAAAATTGACTATTACTAGGTGTTGGTACCACACATTATGTAGTAGATACTTAAGAATTCACCTTATGTTAATTGTTATTAACAAAAGCTTTTATTACTTTTTTAGTAAATAACCTTTCCCTTTGTACTCTAAACTTAGGCATACAGTATTGAACAAACTGGACCATTTCCAATTTTCCATTTTCTAAACTCCCCTACCTATGCAAATGAAGTGAAGAAAAACTACACACATGATTCTTAAGACAACGTAAACCAAGGTATTTCTGGAAAGGTTAATTTCTAGGGAATTCTGGAAATACCTAAAAAAGAGGTATTTCCGGTATTTTTGGAAATATGATGGAATGAGGAATGAATTCGTTTTTTAACATTTTTTTAGGGGTATTTTAGTCCGTTTGGTCAATTTGGGGGTATGGGGTACAAAAAGGGGGGGGGGGGGGGTTTAAAAAAAAATGGCAAGAATGATTGATAAATCTTGAAAACGGAAAATAAACATCAGTAGACTGAAAACATTTAAACCAATTCTGTAAAGATAAAAACAGAAAAAGAAGATTGAATTTAACTTATCAAGGCAAGATACACCTCAGTCGACCCAATGTGGAGGCAATTAGAAATGCCAATGATGAATTCAAAGTTGCCTAAAGGTGCGGAAGCAGCCAGCAGATTAGGACAGTAGAATTATTGACACAAAGTTGGAAAAGAAATCACTTTACTAAAAAACATAAAAAAGTAAGATAGCAGCAATTCATAGAAAAGAAAACATATCACCAACCAACATGGACCACAGTGACAAAGCTTACAAGTCATGAAGATAAAATCATAAATTCATGATAATGAAGTGAATCTTCTACTAGATTTCAAAACCCCCATTTATAACAATCAACCACCTCAATGTAACCCAAAATTTTTCTCAACCCCAAAACAAACCAAAAAGAAAACCAACTACATCATCAGCTCATGGAAGCTCTCAACCCCAGAAGACTCTCCCTTGCCATGGAGAGAACAGGGCAATGGTAAACAATAACAACACCACCTCACTCCCCTTCCCCTCTTCCATTTCCAATTCATGCTTAATTAATTGTTCTCCAAACTATACTATTAAGAAATAATTCATGAATATGCATTATTGCAGGGTTTTCTCTCAAGAAGTTCCAAGTGATGTTATAGTTACAGTTGGAGAAGCCAGTTATTCTCTCCACAAGGTACCAAAAAATACTTTTTGCATGTCAATTGTTGCTGTTGTTGTTATCTCTTTGGATTTGTGTTTGTGAAATTGAACACCGTGCAGATTTTAATTATTGAAATTTTCAACACATAACAGTTCATGCTGGTAGCAAAGAGCAATTACATCAGAAAGCTAATAATGGAATCAGATGTGAACGAGCTCACCAGAGTAGATCTCTCGGACATACCTGGAGGCCACGAAGCTTTTGAGAAAGCAGCCAGGTTCTGTTACGGCGTCAACTTTGAGATCACCGTCAACAACGTTGCATCGTTACACTGCGCCGCCGTGTTTCTTCAGATGACCGATGAGTACTGCGACGGCAACCTTGCTGGAAGAACTGAAGGTTTCCTCTCTCAGGTTGCTCTCACAAATATTACCGGCGCTGTTGCCGTTTTGAAGACCTGTCGTCAGCTTCTTCCTGTAGCCTCCGATCTCAACTTAGTTAATCGCTGCGTCGACACTGTCAGCGCCAAGGCGTGTAGTGAGGCTACCTTCCCCAGCAGATCGCCGCCGAATTGGTGGACGGAGGAGCTTGCCGTTCTCGATGTTGATTTCTTTGGGAAAGTGATCACCGCCATGAAACAACGCGGCGCCAAATATTTAACTATCGCCGGAGCGTTGATAATGTACACAGAACGCTCGCTCCGGGAGCTTGTACGCCACCAGACCGGTGGCAGCGGAGGAAGAATCCAGTCACTGGATTCCGATTCAGAAACAAGAATTGAACAACGCGAGGTTTTGGAGTCTATCATTCCTCTCTTCCCGCCAGAGAAAGCTTCGTTTCCGATCAACTTCCTCTGCTCTCTTCTCCGATGCGCCACCTACCTCCACGCTTCGAGCGCCTGCAAGCGTGACCTCGAGAAGCGAATCTCTGAGATTCTTGAGCACGTAACCGTGGATGACCTTCTGGTTCTCTCACTCACCTACGACGGCGATAGGCTTCTGGATCTAGACAGCGTGAGGAGAATCATCTCCGGCTTCGTGGAGAAGGAGAAGAGCACAACGGTGTTCAACGCCGGCAGCACTTTCGGTGACAACTGCTCCGCCGCGATGCTGCGTGTGGCCAAAACCGTCGACGCGTACCTCGCCGAGATCGCCTCCTTCGGAGAACTCGCAATTTCCAAGTTCAACGGTATCGCTATTCTCATCCCAAAAGGCGCGCGAAAATTCGACGATGATCTTTACCGCGCCATTGATATTTACCTCAAGGTAGAATAACATATTCTCGTTTCCAAACAGAATACGTACACGAAATGTCACCGTTTTAAGCAAAACAAAAGGCAATTCGAAACTAATAACTAACCTCATAACTCGTAACTTTTTTTAACACTACGTTTTCGCGCGTGTTTTTGCAGGTGCACGCGAATTTGGATGAGTTAGAGAAGGAGAAGGTGTGCAGCGTAATGGACGCGCTGAAACTGTCTTACGAGGCGCGTGTACACGCATCACAGAACAAACGGTTACCGGTGCAGATTGTGCTTCACGCGCTATACTACGATCAACTAAAGCTCAGAAGCAGTGGAGCAGAGGAGCGTGACGTGGCAGTAGAGAGAAATCAGCTACAGACGGATGTATCATTGGTGAGAGAGAACGAGGAGTTGCGATCAGAGCTAATTAAGATGAAGATGTACATTACAGATTTGCAGAAGAATAATCATGCAACGACGTCGTCTGGAAGTGGAAGTCAAGGGTCAGTTAAAGTTTCTGGAAAAAAGCCAACGTTCTTTTCGTCGGTGTCTAAGAAACTGGGTAAGTTGAACCCGTTCAAGCATGGGTCCAAAGATACTTCCCATATTCAAGATGGGCCTGGGGATGGGCCTGACTTGACCAAGCCCAGAAGGAGAAGGTTCTCGATTTCGTAGATTGTTTTGTTGTGTGTTGTTTCTTATTTTTGTGTGCTTCGTTCCGATGCTAATTAAGGAATAATAAGTAAATGAAAAAATTAAATTATTTTAATTGCTTGAACTACTGTTTTCTAGACAATTTTTTAGCATTAGTTTTGATTTTTTTATTAGTAGCATTAGTTTTGATTTAATCGTATATGTCTGAAAACAAACCTATAAGATGCAATTTGTTTGGGGTAAGAAAAGGTATGGCTTAGGTTTCTAATTTGCGATTTTTTTGTTCTTTATTTTTCGTGCTTGAAGGGTTTGTTTATCTGTAATGTAACATTCATTTTAAAGGGTGTGTATAAACTATAATGTATATTATTTGCCGAAGGAAGAAAAAAAGGTGTATATATACGAATGGAGGAATCATGATTCATAGCAAAGCTGGAAGAGAATTATAATACAATGCTTTGATTCTTACAAACTTATCATGTATATATTATGTATCTTTTCTTTATCTCACTCACTTGTATTACTGATTAATAATTACGAAAATAGTTTGTGTTATTGTGTACCCATGGGACACAAGGGGATAAAATTCAATTGATTATGCTAAACATACTTTTTTTTTTTTAAACAAAGGATAGGAGTACTCCCCCCGATTTCATTAAAACAAAACAAAAATTACAAAAAGCAAGGGGGGACATAAACCAAAACCCTTGCACAGAATTAATTCTTAAAACGAAAATAAGGAAGAGCAACCCTATTACGATGAAAATCATCCCTGATAAAATTGGGAGTACTGTTCCACCACTGAAACCCGGACAAAGTGACCCCATGAGACGCTAGTTTATCAGCACAATGGTTCCCTTTCCTATAAACATGAGAACAAAAAAAAGACATGGACTTTAGAATGTCCATGCAGTTACGCCAACGAATGCGGAGATTCCAAGGAACGATGGAGTCCGAGGAGAAAGCCAGAATAGCAAGCTGCGAGTCACTTTCAATCCAAAGACGATGCCAACCTTTCTTATAGGCCACCTCAATGGCAACTATGACACCCACTAATTCCGCATGAAGCGCGTAATTAATACCAAGGGGGAGGGCAAAACAACCAAGAGAGTCAGCATTATTATCACGAAAAATGCCCCCACAAGCAGCTAAACCAGGAGAGCCCCTAGCAGCGCCATCAGTATTACATTTCACCCAAGAGTAGGGAGGAGACTTCCAAAGAACTTTGATAATGTTAGGAACCTTGCGAGGTTTACCAGCCACCGAAAAAGCCTTAAGAACTGCAAAGTCCTGCATAGAGGCAGAGGTGGTGCCCTTGCTAAGAGTACCCGAAAGATTCACATTAGCAGTAATCAAATTTTTCAGGAGCGTGGGCACTATCTTTTTATTATCAAAGCGAAGCTTATTTCGAGCATGCCAGATAGCCCAAAAGACGTTTACAACAGCAGCAGTCACAACATCCTGCACTTGGTCAGACATAGGACGCAAACACACCTCGATAATAGTTGCAGGGGAGGATATATTAATATTAAACGCGATCTTACCACTAAGCCAGGACCAAAGATGTTTGGCGAAAGAGCAATCACAGAAAAGATGCAACGTAGATTCATAGTTTGCTTCACAGAGACTACACATGGAAACCGTGCCGCAGCCACGATTCTAAGATTCTCATCAGTAGGCATACGATTGTGAAGGATGCGCCAAATCAAAAAAGATTTTGATGGCGGGATAGCTATGCGCCAAATATTCTTGCACCAATAAATATGCTGACTAATAGGACGATAGAAAAGATAAGCAGGTTTAAAATTGAGCAAACCATCAGTAGAATTCTTCCAAAGCAATTGATCCGGAGCATCAAAAGTAGGGATGTCTTTAGCGTGAAGCAGCGAAGTCAATTGAGGAAACTGATTGGCTAAAGAAGAAGGAATACACCAATTTCCATTCTGAATGAAATCGCAAACTCTGGCTTTGGGTAAGTGATGAAGATGCTCAGGGACATTGAGAAGGGAAACCAGAGGATCCGATGTAACACCCCATTTCTAATAACCTTACTATTTAATAAAAATCAGAGTTTCTTTTTTTTTTTGAAAACAATCTAAGCGAGTGCTACACTTACTTCATTAAATCAACAACTTCAATTTTCATAGTTCGGTTAAAACCACCAGATACATAGCACCATGAAATACCGTTTGGTTCGCATCAACCAAATACAGTCACTACCGCAGCGGAATAATAACAAGTTCGAAAACAAAAACCAATACAGCACCAATAATAGTCTAACAGCATAAAGACAATAACACATAAGCATAAGACGCCCCCCCGGTGCTACGTATCAGAGCATGACACTTCCTACCAGACGAAGGCATAAGGGTAACCTTCACTCGTTATTACCTGCACGTTGCCGACATAAGAAGCAACATAAAAGCAGTAGGGTGAGTCTCTTTTCATAATTAATAACATATGGAAATAAGCACTGCATAGGAAAAGGTAACTAGGCACACCGATTCACAACAATGGCAACAACCACATCAAAATTACATTTCCAAACAGCACTACACAATATATGGTTATGCATGAAATGCAACCCAAACTCCACGGGCACATGCATGTCGGATCCGTCACCAAATACAAATAGGCCGTAGCCTCTGCTCACCAAATAAAATTAGGCCGAAGCCTCTGCTCACCAATAATGCACATGTTTCATGAGATGCTATCGAAATGCACCACAACACACCACACAATCCATCAATTCACCATTTAATTCAACTCACCATTTTATTCATTTTTCTCGCCATTGTATTAATCAGCTTACCAATTAAAAATTAGGCCGAAGCCTCTGCTCACCAATCACACCATAATACACTCACCAACTCAACCCACCACTCACACCAACACCAATTTCAATTAGGCCAATTTAGGATTTGACACAACATAGGGAAAGTGAATAAAAATTGCCATTTAGACACTTTGAACACCTCAGCCCAGAAACACCAGTAAAATAATCCATTTTTGCATAAAACCAGAACATTTGGATAGACACTGAAATTAGCTTCGAAACGCATTTTGAACCGTCAAATTTGGATAACCGAGTCAAAAGTTATGATTGAAACAAAATCGGAAAAATACTTAGACATTCTGAAACTGGCGCCCAGCAAAAACTGGCGCAGGGCGCCTAGCGCCCAGACACTGGCGCAGGAAAAACTGGCGCAGAGCGCCTAGCAAAACTGGCGCAGGGCGCCTGGCAAAACTGGCGCAGGGCGCCTGGCAAAACTGGCGCAGAGCGCCTAGCAAAACTGGCGCAGAGCGCCTAGCAAAACTGGCGCAGGGCGCCTGGCAAAACTGGCGCAGAGCACACGGCGCCCATGCACTAGGCGCCTAGTGAAAACACGGAACACAACTCTTTTGGTGGCCAAAATCATTTTACACGAGCTGTTTTACTTGGACATGAAAACCAAAAGCCAAAATTGGCAAAACAATCACCAGGAAATTGGGGCCCTTGGCGCCCATGGCACAAGGCGCCTAGCGCCAAAACTGGTAACACAGTGGCACAGTGGCTGGAAAACTGGCGCAGGGCACAATGGCTGGGCGCCTGGCGCCCATGACTGAGACACAGAAACAGCAACAAGGCATATGGCGCCCAAGGCGCCTAGGAACTCCCAAAATCAAAATTTTTCTAATTCAAACACCAAATTAAATTCACCAAACACCCAATCATATATATATATATATATATATATATATATATATATATATATATATATATATATATATATATATATATATATATATATATATATATATAATTTAATTATCACCATGATCCTCAATTCTCACCAAACAAACACCAACAAGTCATATACTCAAACACGTGACATGCAATTCACCTTAGCAACAATCAAAGCACCAATTATGCGATTTTAACATAGGAAATTCCTAATCATATATCACAACTCTACGATTAAATCAACAGCACAACAATTCATTCATAGAAATCATCCTAGAACCTAACCCTAGACATTACTCATCACATAAGCTATTAAAGATAAAAAGAGGACCCCCTAACCTCTTAGAAGTCGAAATTACTAGGCAAGGCTCCAAGGAATTGCAAGACACCAACAAGCTTTTCCTCCTCCTTGAGTGCTCCACGAAACTCCTCTCCCTTTCCTCTTGCAAGTCGCGACTTCCTCTTCTCACTCTCCCTTTTTACGTTTTCTTTTTCTTTCTTTTTCACAATTCAGTAAAATGCAAACTAACTCACAAGACCCCTAGTGAGTCGAATTCTATGACTAGCCAATGGGCCACGGGCCTAATTGTGGATCACGGGCCCTTATTCGCACCACTTAATTCGTGACAACACCTCCTAAACAAATAAAATAAAATAAATTAAATTAAATTCCGAATTAGTTAATTAAATTAAAATAAATATTGTAAGCCTTAAATAACTTAATTAAATAAATAATTAAATTATTTTGGGGCGTTACAATCCTCCCCCACTTAGAATATTTCGTCCTCGAAATTACCTGAATCAAACAACTTCGGATATGCTTCCCGCATCTTACTCTCCAGCTCCCAAGTCATACTTTCACCAGCAGCTCCTAACCAAACCACTTTCACCAATGGAATCTCTTTCCCTCTCAGAATCTTCACTTCTCTATCTTCAATTCGCACAGGCATAGTCTCCACAGTGAGATTATCCCGTACCTCAACTTCATCCATCTGAATCACATGAGACGGGTCCAGAACATACTTTCGAAGTTGTGACACGTGAAACACGTCATGCAAGTTCGAAAGATTAGGCGGCAAAGCCACCCTATAGGCAACACTTCCCACCCTCTCCGTAATCTGATACGGACCAATGAAACGGGGAGTTAACTTCTTTGATTTCAAGGCACGTCCAACACCAGTCACCGGGGTGACTCTCAGAAACACATGATCACCGGCCTGAAACTCTAAATCCTTCCTTCTCTTATCATGATAGCTCTTTTGTCGACTCTGCGACGCTTTCATCTTCTCACGGATTAATTTTACCTTCTCAGTTGTTTCTCGCACAATCTCAGGCCCCAACACTGCACTCTCTCCAGATTCATACCAACATAACGGAGTCCTACATCTCCGACCATACAACGCCTCAAACGGTGCCATCCCAATACTAGAATGAAAACTGTTATTATAGGTGAACTCGATCAATGCAAGATGAGAATCCCACGAACCTCCCTGCTCGAGAACACATGCTCTCAACAAGTCCTCTAACGACTGGATAGTCCTCTCCGTCTGACCATCTGTCTGCGGATGATAAGTGGAGCTCAACCTCAACTTATAACCCAAAGCTTCTTGCAAACTTTTCCAAAATTCAGAAGTGAATCTTGGATCTCTATCAGATACAATACTAAGCGGAACGCCATGCAACTTCACAATTGTCTTGACGTAGATCTCTGCTAACTTTGGAACTGGATAAGTAATATTAATTGGTAAGAAATGAGCAGACTTCGACAACCTGTCCACAACCACCCATATAGCATCAAACCCTCTCACTGTATTGGGCAAACCAGTCACAAAATCCATGGAAATGCTATCCCATTTCCATTCCGGAACTTCTAATGGTTGCATCAACCCCGCAGGCTTCTGATGCTCAATCTTAGACTTCTGGCAATTAGTCAGACAAGAATACACAAACTGTGCCACATCCTTCTTCATACCAGGCCACCAGAACAACTTCTTCAAATCTTGGTACATTTTCGTAGCCCCTGGATGAATACTCAACTTGCTCCTATGGCTCTCCTCAAGAATCATTCTCTTCATCTCAGCATCATCAGGAATGCAGATCCTATCCCTGAATCTCAATACACCTTGGGAATCTAACTTGAAATCCCCATTCACAGCTTGATCATTCACAACTAACAAGTCCACCAACTTTACATCTGACTTTTGGGCTTTTCGAATGCTAACCAAAAATTCATTGCCAATCTTCAACATTCCCAATCTGACACTCTGCGGTGTCACTTCACAAACCAGACTCATATCCCGGAACTGCTCAATCAGCTCTAATTCTTTTACCATCATAGCCGACATATGCAAGCTCTTCCGACTTAAAGCATCAGCCACGACATTAGCTTTGCCGGGGTGATAGTTCAAGCCGAAATCATAATCCTTCAGCAATTCTAACCAACGTCTTTGTCTCATATTCAGCTCCTTCTGATCGAACAAGTATTTCAAACTCTTATGGTCACTAAACACTTCAAATCTAGTACCATACAGATAGTGCCTCCAAATTTTCAGCACAAACACAATTGCAGCTAGCTCCAAATCATGAGTAGGGTAGTTCTTCTCATGGGTCCTCAACTGTCTGGACGCATAAGCTACTACCTTACCTTCTTGCATCAATACACCTCCCAAACCCATCTTGGAAGCATCACAGTATACCACAAACGGTTGATCCGGAACATGCAAAGTCAAAATGGGCGATGTTGTCAACCTCTTTTTCAACTCATTGAAGCTCTCCTCACAGCGAGCATCCCACACAAATGCTTTTCCCTTACACGTCAATTGAGTCAACGGAAGGGCCAACTTCGAGAAACCTTCTATAATCCTCCTGTAATAACCAGCTAGTCCCAAGAAGCTTCTAATCTCTGTAACTGACTTCGGGCTCTCCCATTGCGACACAACATCAACCTTGGCTGGATCCACGGCTATACCATTACCAGAGATAATATGCCCAAGGAAACCTACTTCATTCAGCCAGAACTCACACTTAGACAACTTTGCATACAATTTCTTTTCTTTCAACACTTCTAGTACTAACCTCAAATGTTCTGCGTGTTCCTCTTCCGTCTTAGAATACACTAGAATGTCGTCAATAAACACAACTACAAACCGATCCAAATAACTATGGAAGGTACGATTCATGTACTCCATAAACACTCCTGGCGCGTTGGTAACACCAAACGGCATCACAGAGTACTCATAGTGCCCATATCTCGTTCTGAAAGCTGTCTTCTGAATGTCTTCATCCTTTACCTTGATCTGGTGATAACCCGACCTCAAATCGATTTTGCTAAACACTTTAGCACCCACCAATTGGTCCATCAAATCATCAATTCTGGGGAGCGGATACCTGTTCTTTATTGTCACCTTGTTCAATTGCCTATAATCGACACAAAGTCTCATACTCCCATCCTTCTTTTTCACCAACAATACCGGAGCACCCCACGGTGACACACTTGGCCTTACAAATTTCTTCTCAAGTAGGTCTTCTAATTGCTTTTTCAATTCAGACAACTCCGAGGCTGACATCCGATACGGTGCCATAGACACAGGCCTAGTACCAGGTATAAGATCAATAGCAAACTCAACCTCCCTTTCTGGCGGAACACTTGGAATTTCATCCGGGAACACTTCAGGAAACTCACACACTACTTGTACCCCTTCAATGATCGCCTGATTCTCAGCAGACAATGACGCCATCAAAGCAAACAGATGAACTCCCTCTTTCATTACTTTATACAATTGACCAGCAGGCAACAAAACGGATTCTTCTTCTTCGGGAGGAAGGAAACTCACAGATTTTTGAAAACAATTAATATGCACATGGTTAACTACTTACCAGTCCATACCAAGAATGACATCCAACCCTCCCAACGGCAAACAAATAAGGTCAACAAGGAAATCTCTGCCGAAGATTGACAGAGGGCACTTAGCACACACAAGAGAGGTAGTTACTGAACCCTTAGCTGGAGTGTCAATAACCATCTCCCTCATCATAGAAGATAAAACAAGGTCCAATTTCTTAGCACATAAAGCAGCAACAAATGAATGCGTAGCACCAGTATCAATAATAGCAATCAAAGGAATACCATTAATAAAACATGTACCTCTAATCTCATTAGTAACCTCTGATCCTGCGAGAGCAAACACTTTTCCATGGAACTTCTCTTTCTTCAGCTTAGTACACTTGGTACTAATATGACTTACTTCCCCACAGTTATAGCACACCACATCCTTTTTCTCACATTTTGCAGCCACATGGCCTTCTTTACCGCACTTGAAACATTTATTATCCGAGCAGTCAAAACTCTTATGGCCCGGCTTGCCACACCTGTAGCACACAACATTCGCAGGGGCATCTCCCCCACTTGGTTTCTTACTATCAGCATACCTCTGCTTACCCTTACCAGCCGGAACCTCATATGGCTTACCCCTGTTCTGAAATTTACCCCTCTGATCTCTCATAACCTTGGAGTGAGCATTACTATCATCTTCGAATATCCTGCAACTGTCGATTAAATCAGCGAATACTCGAATCTTCTGGTACCCTATAGCCTTCTTTATATCAGCCCTCAGTCCATTCTCAAACTTAATACATTTTGAGAACTCAGAATCAGCATCAGCATAATGGGGGTAAAACTTAGCCAATTCAGTGAACTTGGCAGCATACTCTGTCACTGACATGCTTCCTTGCTTTAGCTCAAGGAATTCTATTTCTTTCTTTCCCCTCACACCTTCTGGAAAATACTTCCGTAAGAACTCTCTGCGGAAAACAGCCCAAGTTATCTCCTCATTAGCAGTTTCTAACCTCTGCCTAACCTCCATCCACCAATCATTAGCTTCTTCTGCCAGCGTATGGGTACCATACCTGACCTTCTGCGCATCGTCACAATCCATGACACAAAATATCCTTTCGATCTCTTTCAGCCATGCTAGAGCACCATCTGGATTGTACTTGCCCTTAAAAATGGGTTGATTCTCCCTCTGGAACGTGGCTAAACTGCGAGTCCCAGCATTTTCAGCACCATTTTGCTGGTTCCCAACAGCCTGAGCCATAGCCTGCAAAGCAGCAGCAAGAGCAGCGTCGTTTCTCCCAGCCATTTCAAACTATCACTGCAGCACAAACAAAAATTTAGAACTAATCTAACAATTCTATTTGTCATAAGACACTATGACAGGACGATTTGGCCGGACAGACCGAACTGCTCTGATACCACTAATGTAACACCCCATTTCTAATAACCTTACTATTTAATAAAAATCAGAGTTTCTTTTTTTTTTTTGAAAACAATCTAAGCGAGTGCTACACTTACTTCATTAAATCAACAACTTCAATTTTCATAGTTCGGTTAAAACCACCAGATACATAGCACCATGAAATACCGTTTGGTTCGCATCAACCAAATACAGTCACTACCGCAGCGGAATAATAACAAGTTCGAAAACAAAAACCAATACAGCACCAATAATAGTCTAACAGCATAAAGACAATAACACATAAGCATAAGACGCCCCCCGGTGCTACGTATCAGAGCATGACACTTCCTACCAGACGAAGGCATAAGGGTAACCTTCACTCGTTATTACCTGCACGTTGCCGACATAAGAAGCAACATAAAAGCAGTAGGGTGAGTCTCTTTTCATAATTAATAACATATGGAAATAAGCACTGCATAGGAAAAGGTAACTAGGCACACCGATTCACAACAATGGCAACAACCACATCAAAATTACATTTCCAAACAGCACTACACAATATATGGTTATGCATGAAATGCAACCCAAACTCCACGGGCACATGCATGTCGGATCCGTCACCAAATACAAATAGGCCGTAGCCTCTGCTCACCAAATAAAATTAGGCCGAAGCCTCTGCTCACCAATAATGCACATGTTTCATGAGATGCTATGGAAATGCACCACAACACACCACACAATCCATCAATTCACCATTTAATTCAACTCACCATTTTATTCATTTTTCTCGCCATTGTATTAATCAGCTCACCAATTAAAAATTAGGCCGAAGCCTATGCTCACCAATCACACCATAATACACTCACCAACTCAACCCAGTACTCACACCAACACCAATTTCAAGTAGGCCAATTTAGGATTTGACACGACATAGGGAAAGTGAATAAAAATTGCCATTTAGACACTTTGAACACCTCAGCCCAGAAACACCAGTAAAATAATCCATTTTTGCATAAAACCAGAACATTTGGATAGACACTGAAATTAGCTTCGAAACACATTTTGAACCGTCAAATTTGGATAACCGAGTCAAAAGTTATGATTGAAACAAAATCGGAAAAATACCGCCCAGCAAAAACTGGCGCAGGGCGCCTAGCGCCCAGACACTGGCGCAGGAAAAACTGGCGCAGAGCGCCTAGCAAAACTGGCGCAGGGCGCCTGGCAAAACTGGCGCAGAGCACACGGCGCCCATGCACTAGGCGCCTAGTGAAAACACGGAACACAACTCTTTTGGTGGCCAAAATCATTTTACACGAGCTATTTTACTTGAACTGAAAACCAAAAGCCAAAATTGGCAAAACAATCACCAGGAAATTGGGGCCCTTGGCGCCCATGGCATAAGGCGCCTAGCGCCAAAACTGGTAACACAGTGGCACAGTGGCTGGAAAACTGGCGCAGGGCACAATGGCTGGGCGCCTGGCGCCCATGACTGAGACACAGAAACAGCAACAAGGCATATGGCGCCCAAGGCGCCTAGGAACTCCCAAAATCAAAATTTTTCTAATTCAAACACCAAATTAAATTCACCAAACACCCAATCATATATATATATATATATATATATATATATATATATATAATTTAATTATCACCATGATCCTCAATTCTCACCAAACAAACACCAACAAGTCATATACTCAAAGACGTGACATGCAATTCACCTTAGCAACAATCAAAGCACCAATTATGCGATTTTAACATAGGAAATTCCTAATCATATATCACAACTCTACGATTAAATCAACAGCACAACAATTCATTCATAGAAATCATCCTAGAACCTAACCGTAGGCATTACTCATCACATAAGCTATTAAAGATAAAAAGAGGACCCCCTAACCTCTTAGAAGTCGAAATTACTAGGCAAGGCTCCAAGGAATTGCAAGACACCAACAAGCTTTTCCTCCTCCTTGAGTGCTCCACGAAACTCCTCTCCCTTTCCTCTTGCAAGTCGCGACTTCCTCTTCTCACTCTCCCTTTTTACGTTTTCTTTTTCTTTCTTTTTCACAATTCAGTAAAATGTAAACTAACTCACAAGACCCCTAGTGAGTCGAATTCTATGACTAGCCAATGGGCCACGGGCCTAATTGTGGATCACGGGCCCTTATTCGCACCACTTAATTCGTGACAACACCTCCTAAACAAATAAAATAAAATAAATTAAATTAAATTCCGAATTAGTTAATTAAATTAAAATAAATATTGTAAGCCTTAAATAACTTAATTAAATAAATAATTAAATTATTTTGGGGCGTTACATCCGACACCCAGGGGTCAAGCCAAAAATTGACATAGTCACCTTTACCAATTTGCCAAATGCAGTTGTCTTGAATGATGGAGAGATTAGCTCGCAAATCACCCCAAAGAGAAGAGCTAATATGATAAGAGATCGGACGATTATTTCTGAAAACCCGAGATCTCAGCAAAACCGCCCAACTATTCTGGGAAGTGCTGAGCTCCCAGCTAAGCTTGAGACAGGCAGCCTTATTAATCTCTTTGAGAGATCTGATCCCAAGACCCCCCCTCCACAGTGGGACTACAGACCTTCTTCCACGCCACAGTAACCACTTTACGTTGATTGACATCCCCAGACCAAATGAAGTTTCTGATCCAAGAGTCCACCATGTTTAGCAAAGAAGTGGGCCATCTGTAAATCATAAAGTTGTAAACTAACATACTTTGGATAACCGACTTGACCAGCTGAGCTCTTCCGGTGATAGAGAGAAGGGAAGCTTTCCAGGCTGAGAGCTTGGCTTTGATCTTGTCAGCAATAGGCAAAAGATAAGCAGGCTTAGGTTTCCCTTTGAAAATAGGAATTCCCAAGTAGGTAAAGGGAAGCTGGCCAATAGAGAAACCAAGCATCTCAGCAATACGACGTTGGCGGTTAAGCGGAACTTCTCCCAAATAAACAGTAGATTTGCTAGAGTTAACAATCTGACCCGAAGCTTCACCATATTTAGTAAAGAAGGTGATGAGTGTTTGAAGATTTTTCTCGGAAGCTCTGCAAAAAATCATAATATCATCAGCATAAAGAATATGAGAGGGATCCTGAGTGCCTCTTGGACCATTGATTAACTGAAGATCCTCATCATTCACCAGTTTGGATATGCCCCTGCTAAGAACCTCCTCTTCCAGGCAAAAGAGCAAGGGATAAAGGGGGTCACCTTGGCGCACACCACGCTTGCAGCTAAAGAAACCAGAGGGCTTGCCATTAATTGAAATAGAAAGCTTAGCAGAATGCAGAAGGACCTTCACCCAATCACAAAACTTGGAATTAAACCCAAACGCCTTGAGAACTCTAAGAAGAAAAAGCCAATCTAAAGTGTCAAAAGCTTTCGTAACATCAACTTTTGAAGCCATATTACCACCACAAGATTTTTTTGGAGCATATTAACAGCTTCAGAGGTTAAACAAATGCAGTCAGATATGTTTCTACCCTGAATGAAACCCCGTTGCTGAGAGGAGATAATACGGGGAGTAATTTTGGACAGACGGTCCGCAAGCACCTTAGTGATAATTTTAAATTTGAAGTTCGCAAGGGCAATAGGCCGAAACTTCTTTTTGGGATAAGCACCACCAGATTAGAGTTGAAATTAGGGAGCAGCCAGCCAGTTTTGAAGAATTGTTGAACCGCTTTCACCATATCCTCTGAAACAATATCCCAGAAGTGTTGAAAGAAGAAAGCACCAAAACCATCCGGGCCAGGGGCGCCGTTAGAGTTCATAGAAAAAATAGCAAGCTTGATTTCGTCCATATTAGGAATGCTGGTGAGCATTAAGTTCTCATTCCCTGAAACAAGGTTAGGAATGACATCCTCCACCATACCATTATCAATACACTGGTTGTTAGAGGAGAAAATATTCTTAAAATAATTAACAACATAATCTTCAATATCATTAGAGGAAGTAAGAAGAGTGTCACCATGGTTCAGGGAAGTAATCTGCTTGGTAATTTGTCTAATCTTGACCATTTGATGAAAGAAGGAGGTGTTACGATCGCCCGGAGTGTGCCAATTTAGCCTAGATTTTTCAAGCCAAAAATCCTCCTGGGAAGCTAAAGCTTGCTGTAACTTAAGCTGGTGAACTTTTTCTTGCTCAATAAGGGTCTCCGAGAAGCCATCAATATCAATCTGCGCCTGCACATGATCCAAGGCAGCTGTTGCCACTTGCGCCCTAAGATTAACGTCCCCAAAGACATCTTTATTCCAAGCCTTAAGCTTTACCTTAAGATTCTTAAGCTTTTGACTAAGGACTACCGTAGGGCAACCAATAACAGGGGCTTGCCAGGCCTCTTTAATCAAATTTAAACAAACAGGGTGACTCACCCATGTGCGAAGGAACTTAAAAGAAGAGGGGTGAGGCCCACCAGCAATCTGAAGATCCAACAATAAAGGGAAATGATCAGACTTAGATTTAGTAAGAGTAGAGCAGGATATACCTGTATAAAAAGAGAGACAATCATCATTGCAAATAGCACGATCAAGCCTTTTCTCGGTGAAATCCCTGCCTTTACGGCCGTTAGACCAAGTGTACTGAACCCCCCCTAGTCGGAAGGTGAATCAAGTTGTTCAAATTGGTCCAATTTTGGAAATCCTCACAAGCAATTTTGGAGGGGCTACCACTGCCCCTATATTCATGATCAGAACAAGCGATGACTGTAGGATTGAAGGAATCCGAACAAGCACACTAGAGATTAGGAATCAAATTATTTCTATCATTTGTAGTAAAGACCTTCATACCCAGCCTAGACCAGAATCTGCTAGGAAAATCGTCTTGAGAACACCAAGGCTCTGCAACAAAAATGAAATCAGGCTTGTTGGAGATACAAAGCCTTTTGAGAGCTAATCTTGTGGGGGGATTAGCCAGACCCCTTGAATTCCAGTAAAGGCACTTCATTAGGCAAGGCTTTGAGAGCCCGCCCTAGAACGGGTGATAACAGGAGATGCAGCTTTCTTTTTCTTTTGCATCCGTTTCTTCTGTGATTTCGTGAGCACTGTTTCAAACTCCAAGTCCTGAGCTGGCTTAACCACGTCATTCCCCAGCGAATCCTCCTCCTCAACCAAGGCCGCCCAAGGTTGCTTAATAATGTTTAAATCAGCTATCACCTCATGGGTAGCATCATGGTCAGCAATCACTTGTACCTGATTCCTGTCGAACTCGTATATTTCTTGAGTATCATTGACCAAAATTTGATCTGGGGAAACCTCGTTTTGCGGAACAGTTGGGGCACTGCCACTCGGAGAGCCTGTTTCAATATGGTTAGAAATAAAGCCAAGTAGAGGGTTGCCACCTAAACCATCATGAGGAACATTATTAATGCCTCCAAACTGATTTGGAATTTCAATCTCTCGAATAGATATGACCCCCCCGGTTGGATGTCATTATTATCATTTGCATCATTTGAGTTAATGATTTCCTTGCCAGCAGCAATTTCCTTTTGAGCATGTCTACCTGCATGATGATCATTATTGTTTACAATAACTACATTATCATTAGAGGAAGCCATACATTTCTCGTGATTTACTTCAACACCGTCGGACGTGATCCTATTGCTATCCTTATTAGGATCAAGGACAGCCTTTTGTTTTGTCTCCCAAACCTGGATAGTGACTAGGGGCTGTGGGCGAGGCTCCTGCTTACCGTGCACCTGCTTGCAGTTAGAATGATTGTGCCCAATAATATGACAATAAGAGCAGAATTGAGGCAGCCTTTCATAGACAACTTCCACGTAAAACGCATAACCTTCTCGTTCAACCATAATACGATCAGGAAGATCACCCTTTAAATCAATATCAACAAGAACTCTTGCGAAGTGCCCAAAAGTGCGTTGCTTTGTTGCATCGTTCAAGGCAATAGGGCCACCAATTGCACCGGCAATCTCAAATAGGGTGATAGGACGCCAATATTCCCGAGCTAAACCATGAATACGAACCCAACATTGAACATTTGTGTTACGTATCCTGGTTGGATCAAAATCCGGAGTCCATGCAAAGAGACGTAATAATCCCGGATTCAACGACCACGTACCAATGGCTTGTAAGCTACGCATCTCTTCAAACGACTGAAAGCAAAACTCATAGTAGCCCTTGCCTAAAGAGACCATTGTCCAGGAGCCAATAGATTTCCATTCTTGCATAAGTTTTTCCCTTAAAGCATTAAGCTTTATAGGAGTGTCCCCTTTGGAAAGGGTAAGGCGGCCATGCAATACATTCTTGTAGTTTTTGACACCTTCTTGATATTCTGACTCAGTGATCTTGATAGTGAGAGCATCACCTTTGATGCAAGGCATCGGCAGATGACTTGGAGGAATAACACAAGAGTTTGTTAGAGCTGCCGCAAACGACTTTCTTACGGTTGAAGGAGGAGGAACCACCGGAGCGGCTGCTTCAGGCGGCGCTGTGAGATCGGCCATACAAGGCCACAGACAGAGATCCATTACAAACACATAAGATCAATAACCGAAACAGCAACACGTGATTACTGAGGATCACCGAACCCTTGCTGAGACTGTGAAGCAAACCGAAACCTGGCTGTAAACAGCGAAGCCGTGCACCACGCGGCCACTTACGCCACACTGTGATCACAAAGCGAAGCCGTGCACCACGCGAACAGCAAGACAGCCACTTACGCCAGAGAAATAGCAAGAGCGATAAAGAACCTGGATCGGGTATGAACAGCGATGAAGAACCGCACAAAACAGCTTACGCGAATAGCGACCTTGATCGGGTATGAACAACGATGAAGAACCGCAGTTGAGAAGCAGTAGAAGAGCGATGAAGAGGAGACAAGATCACGAAAGGGAGGGAGCCCTAGTCGCCATATCCTAAAACCCTAGCAGAGCTTTCTATGTCACAACTTAAATCCTTCTGGAACCCTCTACATAGATTGAAATACCACAAAATATGATGTAATGATGATGTATGTACGAATCTCAATTATGCTAAACATACACTACGCCAGAATCTTAAATAAATATCGCACATTTCTGTAGCGCTTCTATTAAAGTGCTACTACAAGTAAAAACACGAAAAAGAATCACCAACACTTAGTTTAAAAGCACTACTAAAGGTAAAAACACGAAAAAACAACACTAGCGCCTAGTTTAAAAGCGCTACACAAGGTAAAAATACGGAAAAGCTTTACTAGCACTTAGCTTAAAAGCGCCACTGAAAGTAAAACCACGGAAAAACTTCACTAACGCTTATATAGATGTTTTTCTACACCAAAATTTTACTCCTACATCATATTCATGTTATTTGCATACAATTTTGTTTTGTTGTTAATTTTGTCTCTCCTCTCAAAATAACTAGGTCACAGGCTGAGGGCCGAGTAAAGGAAGGGAGTAGAATTGGAGTGCTAAGGGAGGCCACTTGACAATGGTTTGAGAGATAATTGCCAGAGAAAAGAACTCAAGAGAAGCCCTCGGGCCATACCACAAGACAACTCCCCGAGGAAGGGGTCAGCCCGAAGAGCAATAACCAAGGCCGAGAGAGAGCAAAGCCTCAGCCTATAGAGTGCCACGGCCAAGGTGGGCTCGAGTGCCTGAGTTACTGTCCGAGGACGAAGGTGAGCTGAGCAAGCCAAGTGTCTGAGGTAAGGCAGGATTGCTTGGAAGGCAAGTAAGAGGGAGCACGAAGATAGAACGTGGGAGCAGTTGAAAGATCAAGCGAAGGAGCGAAGCCTTGAAAAGCGAAGTGAGGGAGTTCACCCCACTAACCGTGCTAGTGAGATCATGGGTGGTTACTCCGCCTCCTTAGGGCTTAGGAACGATGATAGGCGTTGATCTTAGATTGATCCAATGGTAGGGAAATGTTGGCTGTGTTAGTGGCCGACGATGGCCTATGTATATAAATAGGAGAGCAATGGTACAGAATGGACACACATCAATCAATCAAAAACTCTACGTTTATTTTATCTATCTGCTTTTATCGCACTTTATCTTTATTTTCATGCATTAGCCAGTAGTATAATCCAAACCGTGCAGTCTCCCTCACCCAACCTAGCCCCTTCTAGAGGAGTCAGGATACCCACAGTCAAGGAGCAGAGTTCCCTCCTTGGCGCAATTGCTTGAAGAACAGAGGAATCAAACACTTGTTCAAAGTGGGTTTGCCGCAAGGACCATCCTATGGATGTTCTGCCACAGCTAACTACCCGGCCTACGCAGGGGGCAATGTTTTGCACCGGAATCAGGGAATGGCGGGATCAGTGGGTATTGCCCAAGCAAGCAGCAATGGGCCCAAAGCCCACCTGGCTCGACAAGCCTACCTCCTAGTCAGCCGTACCCTAGAGCACTCAGTACCTACCCGACGGGTTCCTATATACAGACACAGATGGGTGTTGCCCCGGCCGAGCAGCCATGGAATTAACTTCCACCTCACCGAGGCATGCAAGCATCTGTACGAGGAACTGGCCTTGTTAACCTGGCCCAAGTAGTGTCTGGGCAGCCATGGACAGACGCCCCACCTCAGGAATTTACTACAGAAGGTGGACGGGGCTGTGACAGATTTCATTGAAAGTTTCAGAAAGATGGCCGGAAAATGCTGAGTACCCTTTCCAGAATCACAACTTACTTCCATGGCCATCTCTGGAATGCACCCGCAATTGAAGGAAAAGCTTGTGGGACAAGCTTGTAGTGATTTCAGAGGCTTGGCTTCTAGGGCAATACAGATTGAACAAATCATACAAGAAAGAGAAAGGAACAGAGCTACTAGGGGTCGAGGGCCTCAGTTGGTATCAGTAGTTGATGCGGCCGAGGACTCAGATTATGATGAATCAGCCGATTACACGACAGACATCTTGGTGGCTGAGATAGTCAAAGGTAAAACATACCTCTGTCCTGCTCTTAAACTTGCCAAGGGAAAGGAGAAGGACGAGGCAGAGAATAAGGTTGAGTACTCCTTTGAAATCTCTAAGGCCGATCAAATATTTGATTATCTCCTCAAAGATAAATAGATTAAACTCCTCGACGGCCATAAGATACCCCCTCCTGAAGAAATAAAAGGGAAGAGGTACTGCAAGTGGCACAATTCTTTCAATCATGCTACTTCGAATTGTATTATCTTCCGCCGAGCCATTCAGGAAGCCATAAAGAAGGGGAGGTTCAGAATGGCGACAAGGGGACACAGGAGATGAGTATTGATATTGATCCTTTCCCCAATATGAACATCGGCATGGTCTCCTTCTCAGGGAGCGACTGAGGGAAAGGAAAGAAGAAGTACATATGGGTTCCCAAGCAGGAGGCTCCCCCAGAAAAGAAGATATCTGTCTTCGACTGATTGGGGTCACCCCCTAGAGGATCTACGGTGGCAAATCGCATGGCGCTGTTGCAGGAAAAGTTGCAATTGGGAGGACCGAGTCAGCCTCAAGGAACCCCAAAAGAAACTCCCAAAGCCAGGAAAGCTTGTTCAGGATCTCAGAGAATTACATCTATCCAAGTTTAACCCTGGGAGTAATTCTGGGAGAAGCGTGCCTCAGACCAGGGATGTCAGAGAAAGACTCTAGCGTGTCCCACCTGGGGGGGAATGGTAGGCCAACTGATGAACCCATTGGGCAAGCCACCATGCCAAACCTAGGCAAAGAATCTCATCCCAAAGAGGAAAGAAGGGTAACGAAGGTCACCGAGGCCCAAGGATCGACATCAGTGGATATTACTGTACTGAACGACCGTGAATTAAGGGCTGTCAGAACGGTAAACCACCATCAGAAGTGCCACAAGGCCAATGGATGACGCAGGCAGCAGTGGAAACACCGGCCCCTGGGGTTTCCTCCAAATCTCGTTCTGATGCTCACCTCGGCCAAAGAAAGGAATGCCCGGACCATCCCTACAGCGACTCTGGCTACGTCTTTGGAACAAGCCTTCCAAAAATCGGCCGAGGAAACAGCTCCAGAGCAGCAAACCCCCGACGTAATTGGCCCTGGTGCACCCACTGAAACGACAGAAGCACCCAATGCCGTGAAAGGGATGATGGATGCACCTCATAGCCCGCTGACTGAGGCAGTGATAGAATGCTTGTATGGGCCTAACAACCCCAAACCACCTCAGCCAGTTAATGCACCCAAAGTTGAAGGGGCTATGACAGAAGAAGAGCTGGCTGATGACGACCTCTTGGGGGAACATGAAGAGAACCCCTTTGGCCCATTGAACTTTGATGGAGACACATTTATGGGGTCAATCCTTGACGACATCATGGACGAGGCCGATGGGGAATGTTATGCTGACATAGAGATGGTGAGCCTTCTTCCACCAGAATTCCGGGGCAATAAAGATCAACAAGGGCTCTTGAGGGAGATGTCTTCGCTGAGGAGGCCAAATGAGCTGCCTTGACAGAGCCTGAGGGAGCAATTACAGAAGGAATGAAGTTTGAAAAACCTACAGCAGACATGACTAGACACCTGAAGCCATTGTATATCAAAGCCCATCTGAATGAGAAGTTGTTTAATCGTGTCTTCGTAGAGGGCGGTGTTGTGCTGAATATTATGCCACTAGCCACTCTGAAGAAGCTGGGGAAGAACGCTGAGGACCTCATCCCAACCACTATGACCATGACCAGTTTCATGGGCCACTCATCCCACGCTTTGGGAGTGTTGGTAGCCGATGTAACAGTTAGGAGAAAGGTAATTCGTTCGGCCTTCTTTGTTATAGAAGGAAAGCCCTCATATGCAGTGATCTTGGGAAGAGATTGGATCCACACCAGTGAATGTGTCCCCTCTACCCTGCATCAGAAGTTAAAGATATGGATAGGGGATCAAGTGGAAATAGTAGAAGCAGACCTTAATCCTTTCCCTGCAGAGGTAAAGATGTTTGAGTCCATCTTCTACTCCCCTCATTTGCATCCTAATTCCATCCCAGGGGATTATGAGGAAGGTGGCATAGAGTCATGTGACTGGACCAAAAGAGGCTTTGAATTCAAGATGTTGGCCGACCCACAGCCTAGCAATAAGGATAATGATTAGTCTCCCTGTTGCGTTAAAAACACACTTAGAGCAAGTGTACTCTACCGTAGAAGTAGTATAAAAGATTATCGTGTCCGCAGGGATTAATTAGCAAGTACCAAACTAATCGAGATTATTTATTATTTAGACGAACAAATATTTGAATTGTAATGGAACAAATAAAAAAAATAAATAACAATAATTAAAATACTAGATTTAATAAATGGAGAGAGGCCTAGGATCACGGTTTCACTTGCAAGCTTCGATTCCCCCTATGTCTAATCCTACCTGAATTCCCTTATTTTACTTAATTACCAATCCCTTTACTAAAACTATTAATCTGTTTGGTCATTCGCAATTAATATTCTTTTTCCTAAATTAACCCTCGTTTGGTCATGCAAGAATTTAAATTCAGGAAAAGCATAAAGAGCAAAAAGGTTGAATGATTGGAAGACTAAATTATGGTTTGGTCATGCCCTAATTATAGCCTCAATTATCCGATAGGTCCACCAACTAATTGCAGTACGGTCGCTGATCAACTAATTGATTATAAACATGCAAAGGGTAGCTAATCCTAATCATGTGATAAAAACAATAGGACAATATTAATTAAAGTAAAAACAGGAATTCAAACCAGAAATTAGAACATAAAAAGGTCTCTAATCAAGCAAGATCCACCTAGACCCTAGTAGAGGATTTAGCTATCCAAAATCATAAAGAACAATAAAATAGAAATTAGAGTCATGGATTAGAGATAAAAATAACCCGGAAATTAGAGAAATTATTATTCTGAGTCTCCAGTCTCCTTTTTCTGCTCCAAAGCTCTCTCACGATGTCGAGAACGGTACCAAAAACTCTCTCCTCTATTTTCCGGCGCTACTGTTGTACGGCTTCCCTGATTATGTTGTGTGTGTGCCGTGTCTCTTTTCTCCACGGCTCCTGTTCCTTCCGTCAAATTGTGCGGCACTCCTTTTTTTATGTTGTGTATGTACGGCTTTCACTCCCTTTCAATTCCCCCCTCTTGAATTCACGTGTGCCCTTTTTTTATCCTTTTTTTCCATTTGCTGAATTCTTCCTCTCCAAGTAAAGGCCTCATGGGCCTATTTTATTCTTTCAAAACAGTGCCAGCCCATATATATAAATAACTCCTCTAAATTGCTCCAAATTGTATTTTCATTCTTTTTTCTTAGTTTTTCCTTTTCTGTAAAATAAAGAGCAATTTAAATTAATAATTTATATAATTGATAATAATTGCTCTAAAAATAATCTAAAAGTATCTATAAAAATACACTAAATTGGAGTTTATCAACTCCCCCACACTTAACTTTTGTTTGTCCTCAAGCAAATTTTTTGGCTCAATAAATTTTTCAAATAGATAACAGAGACAAGCAAATAAGGGATCCAAAATTAAAAGCACAATGACAGACAATAGACAATATAGCACAAATGAGGTGTCAAAAGGTTGCCCAATTAGAGGCTCATGTCCCTGAAGAATACATTTTTGTGAACAATGGCACTCGCTCACAATCTCTCTAAGTGTTTAGGGACTAGGGAAAGTATACACTCAAGTTTCAACAAAATGCACATTACCATATGTTTGTAATTTGACCAAATCTCCACTAAATAGTTCACATGCATGCAAAAGATGGGTTTTCATGGGTTGTAATGGGGCCAAGGTTTAGTCGAGCAGGGTAGGAAATAAGAAGAAAGGGATAATCAAAGGGATAGAAAAAAAAAGAAATAAATAGTAACATTTGAAACCAAATATGGAGCTCCTATCTAATTTACAAATTTTGCCCTAACTCCAAATTAATTTCACTTCCTTCTTCACTCTTTTTCTATTGAGTCAACTCTTTTTGATTTTCTTTTTCTCTTGAGTAGACTCTTTTGTTGTTTTTTTTTTGGATCTGCCCTTTGGCTCTTTCATTCTTTTGTTGTGCCTTTTCCTCCTTCTTGCTTTCCCTTTTTTTTTCATTTTTGTTTTGGAGGAAGAGGTAAGTACATGAAAACTCCTATTTTGTTTTTGTTTTTTTTTCATCCTGACAAGATAGACAACTAAAAGTATTGGACGAAATTGTAATTTTCAATAGTTGCTCCACATTTAATTCCAAATGGTTACCACAAACGCAAAAAAAAGAAAAATTATATCTGGGTACCAAAGAAAAAAATATAACAAATAAGCTCAAAGGGGGCAACTAATGGATAAATTCAACAAACAACTCTGAGGCCAGAAAAATACCTAAATTCCCCAAGTCTTTTTACATGATGCAAATCAATTTTCGCCTTGAAATAGTCAAAAAACAAATTCTAGAATGTAGCAAATTGGGAAACACACTCATAGAAAGAAAAGGGGTAAAAGTTTATGATTTAATATCAATCGCCTTATGAAGGCTCAAATCTCACCTTTAGAAGCTAGTTCACAAAAAGTACTCAACAGAGACAAATGCTAATTATCAGCTTCCTAAGGACATCCTCACAGTTACAATTAAGCACAAGTCTGTCAAGTAAATTAATTATGGGATCCCCTAAAGGCAAAATCTCTATTTTTTTAGTTTTTATATCCAAAACTAGCCAGAAAAAATGCTATCAACACATGTAGTGGGTATATGCATTAATAGAGATGAATTGACAAAGTTAAACTCTCCTCCCCCACACTAACCTAAGCATGGTCCTCAATGCAAAATATCAAATTGGCACAAAAATAAATAAATGAGAGAGTAAGAGTGACTTCCCTGAGAGAGCTTGTAGTCTGAGCTTATTCCTAAAAACAAAACAAAACAAAATAAAAATAACTGAAAATAAAACACAGGTTGCCTCCTGCGAAGCGTTTGTTTAACGTCGTGAGCCTGACGATAGTTAGTGCTTAATCAGGTGGCTCTCCAAGAGCAAATTTAACATCTAACGCAGTACACCTTCTTAGCTTTCTAACAATGTGGTTCACATTATTCTTTCTTTTTCCACGTGGTGGATGAACTTCGAAGGATGGTGAAGTTTTTATTTTATCTCCATCCACCACTATGCTAGGATCCTGCAAAATAAGATTTTTTTTCAAAAGGTCTTGCATATTTAATTCACAAAAAATGTTAGTTTCAACCACATCATCAAAATAAGGAGAAGTTAAAGAAGAGAAAATTTCATTGGAATTTAAAGCTTTAATAACATCATCTTCTTTACCACTCCTCAAAGTTACCTTTCCTCGGTGAACCTCAATCACAACATCACCAATGGTTAAAACAATTTGCCCAAAAATGGGCGCTTTCTCCTCTTTCTCCAAATCTAGAACCAATGGATCTTTCTCATTCTCCTCACAACCGCTCTCATTAATAGGATCTTTTGTTTCAATACGACTCCCTTCAGTAGGAGCTACTATTTTGATTTGACTCCCTTCAGTAGGAGTCTCCTCATCTTTCTTGAGAGCTTCTTCCTCCAGATTATATTCCATGGAGACACCTTCATCTCTCAAAGGAATACTTTCTTTGTATTGCTCAGCTTCTTCATTTTGGGTAGACTTAGTTTGTGAAAGAGTTTCTTGGGCCTCTTGAGATAACAAAGCAATGAGAGTTGAGATTTGACCCTCCAAGCTTTCAAATTTGTTGTTCATGGCACCCTCCAATCTTTCAAATTTTTCATTTGTCTGCTGCATAAATTTGGCCAAGACCTCATTGACATCTGACTTTTCCTCCTCTTGCCTTTGCACTTGTAGTGACTCATAATTATCCCAGTGGGAGGAATAAGGAGGTGGCTCATAGTCATCCCAATAGTCTGAATAAGGTTCATAAGGAGGAGGAGAAATTTGAGTCTGGCATTGAGACATATACCAATATGACTTCTCTAAATTTCTTTCTGCCTCTGCCTCTCTAATGTAGTCTCCAAGACTTTTAACCATGATTTAGACTTTTCTCTGCAAAATATAGTGAACTGCAGTGGTCTCTTGGGAAAGTATTAGTAACTTTTTTTTATATATATATATTTTTTGATAAGATAAAAAAAAACAAAATTTAAAATTAAAGCAAAAAAAATGTCTAAAGCAATAAAAATCTCTTTCGTTAAATATTGCTAAATTAATCCCCGGCAACGGCGCCAAAACTTGTTGCGTTAAAAACACACTTAGAGCAAGTGTACTCTACCGCAGAAGTAGTATAAAAGATTATCGTGTCCGCAGGGATTAATTAGCAAGTACCAAACTAATCGAGATTATTTATTATTTAGACGAAAAAATATTTGAATTGTAATGGAACAAATAAAAATAAATAAATAACAATAATTAAAATACTAGATTTAATAAATGGAGAGAGGCCTAGGATCACGGTTTCACTTGCAAGCTTCGATTCCCCCTATGTCTAATCCTACCTGAATTCCCTTATTTTACTTAATTAC
This sequence comes from Astragalus membranaceus, assembly GCA_039519185.1. Taxonomy (NCBI): domain Eukaryota; kingdom Viridiplantae; phylum Streptophyta; class Magnoliopsida; order Fabales; family Fabaceae; genus Astragalus; species Astragalus membranaceus. The sequence continues at coordinate 147,723,386 of CM076849.1, read as the reverse complement.
CAATCCCTTTACTAAAACTATTAATCCGTTTGGTCATTCGCAATTAATATTCTTTTTCCTAAATTAACCCTCGTTTGGTCATGCAAGAATTTAAATTCAGGAAAAGCATAAAGAGCAAAAAGGTTGAATGATTGGAAGACTAAATTATGGTTTGGTCATGCCCTAATTATAGCCTCAATTATCCTATAGGTCCACCAACTAATTGCAGTACGGTCGCTGATCAACTAATTGATTATAAACTTGCAAATGGTAGCTAATCCTAATCATGTGATAAAAACAATAGGACAATATTAATTAAAGTAAAAACAGGAATTCAAACCAGAAATTAGAACATAAAAAGGTCTCTAATCAAGTAAGATCCACCTAGACCCTAGAAGAGGATTTAGCTATCCAAAATTATAAAGAACAATAAAATAGAAATTAGAGTCATGGATTACAGAGATAAAAATAACCCGGAAATTAGAGAAATTATTATTGAGTCTCCAGTCTCCTTTTTCTGCTCCAAAGCTCTCTCACGATGTCGAGAACGGTACCCAAAACTCTCTCCTCTATTTGCCGGCGCTACTCTTGTACGGCTTCCCTGATTATGTTGTGTGTGTGTCGTGTCTCTTTTCTCCACGGCTCCTGTTCCTTCCGTCAAATTGTGCGGCACTCCCTTTTTTATGTTGTGTATGTACGGCTTTCACTCCCTTTCAATTCCCCCCTCTTGAATTCACGTGTGCCCTTTTTTTATCCTTTTTTTTCCATTTGCTGAATTCTTCCTCTCCAAGTAAAGGCCTCATGGGCCTATTTTATTCTTTCAAAACAGTGCCCGCCCATATATATAAATAACTCCTCTAAATTGCTCCAAATTGTATTTTCATTCTTTTTTCTTAGTTTTTCCTTTTCTGTAAAATAAAGAGCAATTTAAATTAATAATTTATATAATTGATAATAATTGCTCTAAAAATAATCTAAAAGTATCTATAAAAATACACTAAATTGGAGTTTATCACTCCCCCCATAAGTACAGAGCCTACTGGATCGGTTGCACCTATTCCAGATTGAATCACGCATTGAAGTAGCTATGTTTGGTGCAATAGACGAAGGGCACGAACTTGAGGAACATTCCTACAAAAAGGCTTCGGATGACCCCGTTAACGGGATGTTGGCCGAACCTTTCCACCTAGAGCCCATCCAAAGGAAGATGCCCACTTTTAAAGCGCAAGACCCTCTGGTGGAGGTGAACCTGGGAAGTGAAAAGGAGCCAAGGGTGACCAAGATCAATGGTAAACTACAACCTCAACAGCGAGATCAAGTGATGGCTTTAATAAGGGACTACCGTGACTGCTTTGCGTGGAATTACCATGAGATGCCAGACCTTGATAGAGCCTTGGTAGAGCACAGGTTGCCCATCAAAGAAGGTTGCAAGTCCCATAAGCAGCCACCGAGGAGGTTCAATTCACAGCTAATACCACAAATCAAAGCAGAGGTCGAAAGATTACTCAAGGCAGGATTCATAAGAACTGCCAGGTACGTAGAATGACTGTCTAATATAGTCCCTGTTATCAAAAAGACTGGCCAGGTCAGAGTTTGTATTGACTACAGAGATCTGAACTTGGCCACTCCCAAAGACGAGTATGCTATGCCTGTGGCCGATATGCTTGTCGACGCCGCGAATAACAATGCCATCTTGACCTTTATGGACGGCTATTCTGGGTATAACCAGATATATGTGGCCGAGGCTGACACCCATAAGACTGTCTTTAGGTTCCCTGGCACCTTAGGTGTCTATGAGTGGTTGGTAATGCCTTTTGGCCTAAAAAACGCAGGAGCCACGTACCAAAGGGCCATGAATGCTATTTTCCACGACCTCATTGGTAAAAGAATGGAGGTATACAATGATGATGTGGTAGTCAAGTCCAAGAGTTTCGAAGTCCACCTAGTGGAGCTTGAACAAGCTCTAAAACAGATGAGATTCCACAATCTCAAAATGAACCTGCTAAGTGTACTTTTGGCGTGTCTGCAGGCAATTTTCTAGGCTTCTTGGTACACAACCAAGGTATTGAAGTGGACAAGAACACAGCTCGAGCTATCCTTGAGGCAAGACCCCCCAGAAACAAGAAGGAGCTGCAGAGTTTATTAGGCAAGATCAACTTCCTAAGAAGATTTATCTCTAACTCGGCCGAAAAGATGAAAGCTTTCTCACCCTTGTTGAGGATAAAGAACACCGAGGAAATGATATGGGGAGCCAAGTGTAACATCCCCAAAATAATTAAGATAATTATTTTGAAGTTAAAACCAATCAATTTATTATTATGGTGCTTAATTAACAATTTCATTAATTGGGTACTAAATTAATTATTGATTGGTGTATATTTATAAATTGAAGAAGTTTGTTTTTGGGAGCTAAAATCAAATAAGGAATTTTAGTGAGGTTGTTGAAAAATAGAATTAAGTGAGGGTTATTTTGGTCATTGACCTTATTATCACTCAAGTTGTTTTTATAGGGGAAAAATAGGTTGATGGAAACTTCATCCTTCCTACACAAGAAATGATCACCACATCATCCTCTTCGATTTGATACAAAAATCAAAACATATGGTTCACTCTCTCTCAGTTACCATTTTCGAAATTTGAGGGAAGAGTGAGGGATGTTGGGTTTTCTTGTTTCATTTCTTGTCTTGAAGGGTAGGAAAGTACCATTGAGAGGTTGATTGCTAACTTGGAGTGAAGAAATTAGAATTTCAAGGGTTAGGGTTTGTAAAACCAAAATTTGGGGTTTATGTGTGAGGAGCAATTTGAGGCTGAAGATGATGAATAGTGAATTCATGGAAGTTTTATGGTTGATTGGAGGTTCAAAGCTTAGAAATCAAGTTGAGGCTTAGGGATTAGTTTTGAAGCTCTAGGAGCTTATGTTGGTGCCTAGGTGCAAAGTGAGATTTCTTGCGAGCGGAATGTTCGAGTGGCGGAAAGTCTCGGCGTTTCGTGATTTTCATCACGATAGGTGAGTTCTATGAATTTGCTTCTGTTTTCAGTTTAAAAACATGTGTATTTCTGAATTGGATTATGTGTTTGATTGTTGAAATTTGATGAATGTTTGATGACAATTTTGATGCCAAACTCACTGTTTGGGGTGATTTGTGTATAGGTTCGGTTATACAGTAACTGGGAACAATCTAGTGGCCCAAAAATTATGTGGTTTACCTTTCTAGAAACTAGACTTAATGCTTGTTCATTTGCACTGGTTTGGTTGCATTTGGAGTTGTATAGCTTGAGTTATAGGTCTCACAAGTCAGGTTAAAATTCTGGAAAACAATCTGGATATTGGTTTGGTATTTCGTGTATATCTGGCTATAGGGTCAACTGCCCCTGAGCAGCGTAGGATGGCGAATAGGGCCGAGAAATCTCTGAAAGCTAGAGACCTCAGATCTGAGAGCTGGGTAGGATCAGTAACAATTCGTCCCCGGAGGGCATCCTCCAGTTTCTGTATTTCTTCTCCCGAAGGGGGAACTACTTGAGGTTGACTCTGGGAGGCGAAATATTGAGCCACCTCCGCCTCAGTCACTGGCTTGGGATCTGATTGAGGAGGAAGAGAAGGAGAGTGAACTGTAATCAAAGGTGTAACGCCCTAAAATAATTTAATTAATTAATTAATTAAGTTGTTTGAGGGATTACAAAATTATTTAAGTGGAATAATTAAATTAGAATTGTTTTATTTCAGGGGGTGAGATGAATTAATAAGGGTGGTGTAAAAATGGACCCAAGTCAATTAAGTGAACCAAGCCCATTCCAATTATCCCAAAACCTAAAATTATTTTCTCATTCCATCAAGAAAGAAAGAAGCAGCGAAACTGAGAGAGTAAGAGGGAGTAGGGCGCGCGACTTCCAGCAAAGGGGAAGAAGAGGAATTGGTTCATCTTGGCTTAGGTAAGTTTTCTTTGATCCTTTTCCCTTCCATTTTTCTTCCTCTTTCAAGTGGTAGTTCCAATCTCTCATTTTTTTTTCCATTGTTGTTGTCTTCACCTTGGCTTTGGAAGCCACGGTTTGCGCAAAGAGGAGGAGGAGGAGCTGCTGCCTTTTTGGTTTTGTGGCTTGTGCGTGGCTTAGTTCTTCGAATTATCAAGGTTAGGGGGCTCTACTTTATACCTATAATAATGCTTAAGTTAGGTGATATATGTAGGATTGGTTGTAGGAGTTTAGATTGTTGAGTTAGGTTAGTTAAATGGTGGACAGTTGCTACTGTTTGTGTTGTTTTGGTGAGATAGGTTGAATTGTTGTTTTAGTTGAATTATTGAATAATTGTTATTGTTGGTGGTTGTCCAGTCGAATTGTGCTTCCTTGTTGTCCTATGAATTGTTGTTTTGTGAAATTAATGAATAATTGTTACTGTTTGTTTGATTGTGAGGTGGGCATAATTGTTGAATGGTGTTAGTATATATGTTAAGGAAAGGGTTTAGTTAGAAATTGGGAATAATTGTCACTGTTTGGTTGTTTAGTGAGATGGGCATGATTGTTGAATAATATGCTAGTATGTTGTTGATGAAATGAGTTATTTGAAATTGTTAAATAATGGTTATTGTTGAATTATGGATCTATTCGAATTGTCTCTGTTTTGTGGTTCTAGTAAATTGTTGTTCAAAGGAATTGTTAAATAATTGCTACTGATTTGATTGTTTTGATGAATTAAGTAGATTGATGAATTAAGTTAGTTGAATGTTAAATAAAGGCTACTGTTTGATGGTTTTGATGAGCTAGTTGAATTGTTAAATAAAATTGTTGTTAGAGTGTTGAAGTTGTGGTGTGTGTAATTGCGGAAGTGTAATTGAAAAATTAGATTACTAGCCTAAGGACATAAAGCGGTGTGTACGGAGTTGTAATTAATTGGAGATGTGAAAGCGGTGAGGGACTCCGGTCCAAAGCGGTGCGATAACCTTAAGGCCTTTATGTTGATTATATTAAGTTGAGAAATGCAAAGCGGTGAGTTTAATAATTATTATGGTTTATGTGTGGTGTTGTGGTGCATAGTCATAGTGTCGCATGACTCATGTTGCATAAAGCGGTGTGTCGGCTTCGGCCAAAGCGGTGCGGTGGCTTCGGCCAAAGCGGTGAGTGCCCTCCAGGCTAATAGCGGTGATGATGGATCCACATGCATGTTGCATTACATGCATTAGTCAAGCATTTGATGAGTTTATGGATGAATTATGAATATGATGATTGTTGTTGATAATGTGGTGAATTGTCATGAATGAGTGTTGCTTGCTGCCTTCCTTATTATAACATTTTTCTTAATTATTATTATTTGTGTAAAGAGACTCACCCTACTGCCTTTGTTGCTTCTTATGTCGGCAACTTGCAGGTAATCGAGAGTGAGGGCATCCTTATGCCTCTTTTCTAGTAGTGTGTCAGCTCTGATATGTAGCACCAAGGGGAGGGCGTAGTAGTACTGTTATTGTCGTTTTGATGTATTGGATTGTTATGTTGATGTATTGATACCATTCCGCTGTGTCGAGGCTATTTGATTTAGGTTCTGTAAACTAAAACAGGTGTTGTGGGCCCGTCCCTAAACTATTCGTGCTATATATCGTGCTATTGACTGTGGACTTCACGTCATTGATTATAAACTAGAAGATTTTTTTTATAAGCGTTAAAATGTGACACCTTTTTCAATGAATTATATTTTTAAACTCTGATTTTATATACCGATTAATAGTTAATTTAGAAGGGGGTGTTACAAAAGGTGCATCCGGAATCGGGGGATCGGTCGTCTTCAGGCAAAAATAACTATGAGAGAGATCTAAGGCACCAGCAAATAAGGAGAAGGAGAGCAGAAAACACCGTACCTTGAATTTCTTAGAGGGACGAGGGGTGTCTTCTGCCACCACAGCAGCCCTCTTGGCCGCTGGCTGCGAAGGAGAGTCTGTTGGAGCACGCCGAGTAGACGATCGCCCGAAGGTAATGGGAGCATCATCATCATTTTCTTCCACATTACGATCAGCAGAAGACCCTACAGTTAGAAGGAGGACGAGGATGAGATAAGAGGAAAAGCAGGGGGAGGAAATAACGAGTATTTCACGGAGAACATAAGACATACCTGCGGCTGGTTGGGACCGAGTGGATGGCCGCCGAGTGGAAGTGGGAGGCCTAGCTGTTTTATCAGCGATAGTAGGAGCGCCGCTGGTACTGCCCGGTGCTGAAAAGGGGACTGGAGCTGTGTGATGACGACCGAGGTACTTGGAAAGATAATCACCAAGCGCCCGAGGGAAAATCAGGTCTTTAACACCAAGCCACCAATTGGTAAAGGCACTGGTTTCCCCCGGACACACCTCGTAGTGTGCCTACTGGCGTGTGAAAAGATGTGCAAGTTCACTCCTGGGCTTGAAGTTTCCACTGTTTCACCCTAGGGACTATGTTATCCTATGTCTAGGACTTAACATGGTTTTAACACAGTTTCTTTATTAAACAAGTTTAACAAAGCCTTTATTAAAACACTCACCCTTATTAGTCTTGATTTCTAATTATAAACCATGTCTGTGAATATAACTCTACTTATTGTAAGAGATCAACCTTAAAATAAGATGGATGTAGTATAACACAAGACCCAAAATGCTACGACACTTAAAAGCATAATAACTTACTCAAAAGATCATTATAAGTTTAGAACATCTCAACTAAAGGAATTTAGCTCATGTTACTCATTATATAATAGAGAGAATCTGTAAGGAGCATGATAACATGAATCATATAAAAGATATCAATAGGGTAGAAGTTACACAGATTGATGTTCCTTTGCATGAATTCTGATTGGTGCAGAAGCACTGATTCCTTCGTCTATCTAGGAAGAAGTGAAGGAAGAGGGTGTCAATTCCTTCCTCACCTTCTTACAACTAATTACTTGAATAAAATGAAAGAAATGAAACTACTAAAATATAAGTAAAGTGTATGATCTACATATTATCAAGTGAGATATGCGATGCTCTTCAAGTGAGAAGTGGGAGCCCTTTTTATAGCCTTGGAGATTTCCTTTGCTTGAGGGTTTGCTTGAAAACCAAGTTAACCTAAGGAGGCTTAACCATGGTTGCTTTTCTGATCTTTAGATAAGGAGATTGAGTTCAGCACATTTCCATAAGAAGAGGTCCAATTATGTAAGGCCATATGTCTTTAGGTGAATAGCCTTTCATGATGATGTTTATGGTGGGCGCCTCCTTATGCATGTGGCCATGTGCTCCATGTGAATTGTGACAAAGCATGATGTCATAGAAGTTTTGGAGCAGAGGTATGAATTGAGGTGATTCCATTGTGGGGTTATAAATCTTCAGCGCAGGATGGTGCAGAAGCACTAAGTGCAGAAGCTTTTGTGGTGAAGAAGCATTAAGTGCAGAAGCATCGTGGTGCAGAAGCATCATCTGTAGGAAAACTAAACAAACACATCAAACATACCAATATATATACAAAATGCTTTATTCATCACATAATTCCTAGAATATTGTTATTTTACTAATACCACTATATTTAACACACTTTGTACTTGTGTTTCAAGCAATTTGTTGCGTTTAGAAGTATAAATAACTCTATATAAATTAGAGTTATCACACCCCCAAACTTAAATCATTGCTTGTCCTCAAGTAATGACAAAAAAGAAAATACAAGTAGGATTTTCAAATTAAAGAAGAACAGATCAGTTTATATCTTTTCAAAGAATGATTTTGCATTTGATAAACTTCATTTTTCAGAATATTTTGTGCTCTTGAATTTCCTAAACATCCAAAGTTTATTAAAACTCATTTGTGTGAGTGTGTGCCCCACTGATATCCAATCAGTTCCAAAACTAAGTGAAAAGTTTCTCTTTAACTTTTGGGAAATTTTAGATCGCGTTTGGTCAAAACAAAGATGTTTCAAAACATAGACTAGACTAACAACATCTTCAAGATTTGGGGGGGCTTTAAGTACAACTAAGGACTTTGATTGATTATTTCAAAAACTGTTTGAGTTTATGCACTATATTTTTTTTTGGTGGTTCTTTTTGTTGGTGCAGGAGCACTGTTAGTGCAGATGCACTGAATATTTTTGTGAAGTGCAGAAGCACTAACTTTTTGTAACGGTGCAGAAGCATTTGAGTGCAGCTGCACTTGACACTACTTTTCAAGGTTTGTAGCATGTATTGCCCTCCTCACTGACCTCCTTATGCATACTTTTTTCTTTGGTTTTTCTTTACTTCTTTTCTTTTTCTTTCAAACTTTTCTTTTTCTTTAATGATTTGGGTCAATATGGCTAGCTCATAATATTTTGGCTCTTTTGTAGTGTATTTTGGTAACCTTTTGTATTGACTCTTCTAAGCTTCTTATACCCAGCCTTAGTTTTCATGGAAATTCCCCCAAACTTATTTCTTTATGCTCTTCTATATATTTAGTAAAAATTTGTTTTTGACCTTGGTTTTCTAAAAAATTCTTCTTGTATCAGATAGTTTTTCATATAGCAAGGTTCTTTTCAAAACTCAGTTTTGATGTGTCAAGGTAATAATAAAAATTGGTCATTTTGAGGACAACAAGGCTTTCTTTTCTTTTTCTTTCATTCATCATTAAAACTTAGTTCAAAGAATGCATTTAGCTAAGTTTTGTAAAAAAGATTTCAAGCTGATCATGCTTCAAAAACTCTCAAATCTTACTTTGACATAAAAACAATTTGATGCATTTCAACAAAGGTTTGTGTAACTGATGTTTTTGTAAAACAATTTTCTGAAAAAATTTCAAAAGAAACTTTGTTGATTGCATCACAAAATTTGAAAATAGCTATACTATATTTTGCCCATATAAGGAAATAACAAAACTCAGACATGCATACTTACTAGAAACATATCCGCACATGCATATAGTAGTTTAAAAAGTGTTTTTCTCCCCCCCAACTTAAAGTTGAGCAGTGTCCTCACTGCTCTAAGCTGAGTCAGAAAAAGTAATTTTTGTTCCAAAATGGGGAGGGGGGTTAATACATGTGGGATACAAATAGAACATAAAAAGTACTTTATAAAATAACAACATGAAAGAATTTACTCTTTCTTGGCACCACTTTTGATTCTGGAGCTGGTTCTGCTGGGCATGTGTTTGACTTTCTGTTTCTTCTTCTTTGCCTCTTCAACCTTTGGTGCTTCTGCACCAAGTGCAGCTGCACCAACCTCCTCTATTGCTGGTTTTGTAGGTGCAGATGCACCAGGTGCTTCTGCACTGAGTTGTTCAGCAGTAGTTGTGTCTTCTGTTTGCTGCTCTAGTGGTTGCTCCTCAGCTTCTTTTGGTTGGTCTTTCTCCTTCTGTGGGTCTTCCTTTTCAGCTTCTTCTCTTTGAGCCTTGCTGTATTTTGCACCTTCCAGTCCTTGACTTTCCTTTACACTGGTTTCAACAGCTTTCTTGAAGAATTTCTGCGTGTTGCCCAATTCTTCTCTTTTCTTTTGTGCCAGCTCTTCCAGCATCAGTTTGACAGTATCTTCTTTGTTCTTTGGTATGATTGTCACAACTGGAACACCTTGAGATGCATCTGTACTAGGTGCAGAAGCATCAATTGCTGGTTGATCTTTTTCTTCAGGGTTGGCTTCTTATTCTTCTTCCATTGTTTCTTCTTGAATGACCTGCAAAGTTTGTTTCTCAAAAATAATGTTAGAAGTTTGTGTGGCTGGTTCTTGTTCAGGTTGGCTTTCTTGGTAGATGGGTGGTGGTGATGATGACTGTGGAATGGGTGATGGTGATTTAGAGGTCGGTGGGGTAGGTGTCTTCCCTGTGGATGGTGATGTTGATTTTTCTGGCTGGGGGTGGGTTGGTGGAGTGACTTGGGTGAGAAGTGGTTCTGCTTGGGATTTGGCCTCATATTTCTTTCTTACAATTTCCTCCATGCTCATATTCTCTTCCTCTTCCTCCCCACTTTTGTCTGCACTTTCAGTGGTATCATCATCCTCTTCATCTTCATTTCTCTCCATTTCCTTCACCATTCTTGTTAATGTCTCATTTTCATCAGTCTCAACTAGCCCCTCACTTAGCAGTTTTTCCTCTTCTTCTTCATTCTTTTTCTTCTTCTCTTTTTGCTTCCTGCTAGTCTCCCTCTTTCTTTTCATTATTTTTTTCTTTTTCTCTTCACTCTCTTCCTTTTCTTCCTCCTTCTCTTCTTCTTTCTCTTCCTCTTTTTCCTCCTCTTCTTCTTGTTCTGGGTTCTGAAAGACCCATGTTGGAAACACTGGGTTTTCTATCTGGGTTGGTACCTGAGATATCCCCATTAACCTTGTACCCACTCATGCTGTTCTTGCTGAAATTTCCAAACTGCCTGGTGCTTCTGCACTAAGTGCTCCTGCACCAGGCTAGTTTCTTCAGTTTTAATTTTTGTTCTTTCTTTCATCTCAGCAGACAGTGGGCCTGGAGGATATTTTCTTTGCTTATGTTCCTCAGGACTGATATCCACCCCTTGTTTCATACATAGTTTAGTGATTAAGCATGGGAAAAATAAAAATCCTTCCTTCCTTGCTGCACAATCTAGGATCTGTTTATTGATAATTTTCCCTATTTCCACATTTTTGTTTGCTAAGATTGCATCCAATAGGATCAATCTATCTTTTGACAGTGTGTATGTGTGGGATGTAGGGAAAATAGAACAATCAATGAAGAGATACCTGTTGCCTAACTCAGGGATTAAATATCTGTTTTTCAATTTGAATTCTGTATTGGAAATCTTATTCCACTTGGAGTTTTTCACAGCAATCCTAGACTTGACTCTTTCCATTTCTTTCTTTCGATAGTTCTCTACTTTTTCTTTGAAATCAGACCCAGAATAGACTAAATTATAGTGAGTATTGATTCTATCAGCACTAAAATAAACCTTTCTACCTCTTATCACAGAATGATCATGCATGTTACCTTGTTTGTTGCGAACCATTGTTGATTGTTGGCAAGGAACTTTGAATTTTTGCAAGAAGATGGTACTTCGTATTCTCAGAAATTGGGGATTTTCTTGATAGAGAAAGGGATTTCGTGAATTTCGGTTTCTGTGAGTGAAAAAGTGATTAATGGTGAAGGGAAACGGTCACTTTGGGGAAGTTTGAGTGTGATTAATGTTTGGTAGTAGCCGTTAGGGTGTGTGAGTGTAACTTGCATGCGTGAGGACACGTGGGGGGCTAGGTGACACCACACAAAGTCTATGTCACAGATCACAACTGCTATTTTGTTGTGCTGGCAGCTTTTGAAAAAATTTCACCCAAGTGTATTTTTAAATTTGAAATTCTGGTGCAGTAGCACTGAAGAACTGTTAGGTGCAGATGCACCTAAGTGCAGAAGCACTAAAAAACCCATGTTCCTACAAAACACTTGAAAAACCTTAAATTGAACAAAATTTGCATAACTAAATATTAAATAACATGGGTTGCCTCCCATAAGCGCTTGTTTTAAGAGTCTTTCAGCCTGACTATCTCCTTTTCATAGAGATTTTGAAAATGGGTGGTGAGTTTATCCCTCACCACATGTTCACCATAGTACATTTTGACACTCTGCCCATTTACCTTGAAAGTGGTGTTTGTGGTTGCATCATATAAATTAACTGCACCATGGGGGTAAATTTTGATTAGCTTGAATGTCCCTGACCATCTTGATCTCAGTTTTCCAGGAAATAATTTCAACCTGGAATTGTATAGCAAGACCATTCCTCCTTCTCTAAGCTCTATTCTTTGGATTTTCTTGTCATGCCAAGCTTTGGTTTTTGTTTTGTAAATTTCTGCATTCTCATATGAGAATTCCTCCTTCTCTAAGCTCTATTCTTTGCAACATGATTTGCAGTCATCCATTTCATACCCAAAATGGTGTCCACACTTCTCATAGGCAAACAATAAATTCTACAACGAAATTTCTGCCTCGTGTGACAAGTAGACAATTCTATACAAAGATTAGGTCTGGACACGACCCTTAGCAGCAGTTAAAATAGTTATCGGCTCGGATAGCGGAGACAATGCTAATTCAAACCGATCTACACATGCTTGTGCTATAAAACAATGGGTTGCACCCGAACCATATGATATACTGATCGAGTTATTGAAAACTGATCCCATACCCCTCAGTAGATTGTCTGCAGTTGTAACTGTCTAAACATCCAGAGTGTTGACTCGTCCTCGTCTTGGAGCTGCTTGTGACTCCCGGGAACTCTTCCTCGCAGGGCACTCTTTAACATAGTGACCCTCTTCATTTCTATAATAACACCGATTAGATATTCGCTTGCAATCACCGCTTGTGAGGCTTTCCCCAGTTAGAACATCTCCTGACCTTTGAAGAATCAAAGAATTGCATCTGCTTTTCCTTTGATGAAATTATCTTAGGACTTTGCAGTCAGAGTTGATATTTCAACTACCTTCTTTCCTTTCCCATATTTCCTATGAGATCATCCTCGGCGACATAGGATGATTGCACCAAGGCAACATAATTTGGTAGCAGTATAAGAACTGAGACCATAAATCATAAAAACACTTATGCCCGTCTTATACTTCTGCATTCTCCGTTCGTCATCCGAAGCTTACTTTACCACTTGGTAAAACTGAGACAACTTCTCAAACTTAGCGGTGTATTCTTCCACCGTCATGTCACCTTTCCTGAGGATGCATCGGTTGGAGATTCCGGTCTTGGTCGAGGACTGCGTCTTGGTCATCCTACCATAATTCCGCTTATGATGCACTAAGTATTAAGTTGATCAGGCTCAATGTCTCTTAGCATCACAAGTGTAATTACAACCAGGACTAACAAGGAATCGACTCAACCCTAAACTAAGTCCGACTAGGTCGAACTGCTCTGATACCAACTGTAACACCCCGGTATTTCTATCGACTAAAAATACCCAAGTGCACATTAGTAACACATCAGAGATATAATTCCTGCTTAGACACTGAATATCACTATAAATTTTTCGCTGAATATAACCCAAACAGTCTTATTTACAACAAGACAATATGGTTCTCAGACCATATACCATCAGCATCTATAGTATTCAGTATCATACAAGAAAGCGGAAGAAAGATATACACTAAATACATAATGTCTTAGTATACAGACAACAAAAGGGAAATAAGCTTAAACATAAAGCTAGGCTATCAGCAACCAGTCCGAGCTCAACCTACTCGTGCCTCTTGGATTTCCGCTGTCCCTGTGTCTCTGTAAAACAACAACATTTAAACAGTGAGATACAATCTCAGTGAGTTCTACCGAGACCCCTATCTACACTCTCGGTCCATTTAAAACATTTTTATGATTTGACACGACACCGACCGCAATCCGCTTGCTAATCTCGGTGGACCATACAATAAGGCTTCGACCTAGTAAGACAACGGCTGCAATCCACTTGCGTCTCCCGATGAACTAGCATCCTAGGCCCTTCTATGTGACACCGGCTGCAATCCACTTGCGTCTCCCGGTGAACATAGTACAATACTTTTAACATAACACCGGTTGCAATCCACTTGCGTCTCCCGGCGAACCCCTATCCAATAACAGTTCCGCTATTGGCCTCAGAGCCTAGGGTAAGGGTTCATGACTACCCCGCCTAGTATGTCAACATGGGTCGTCACCCAAACTCGATATAATATATATATATCTATATATTTACAATCATATGAACATTTAGTTCATTTACATTCAGACCAATAACTGGACATAACACCCACATCGGGCTGTTTCCCATAGTCGATATAATATATATATCGTGAATCGTAGACCGATTTAGACAATATTTAATAATCACCCCGCGTCGGTTAAACCATATCACGTAAGACTCATAGTCCGCTTTATTATTAATAAAACGTATTCGCACACGTGTACTATTATTCGGACTTTCAAAACAATTTGAACTTCAAAAACAGTCCTTATTACCTTTTTAAATTGTATATTTAGTTAGGCCTCGGAATAAGCTTTCAAACGCATCTTAGTACACCTCAATCGGGTTCCCGGATCAAAAGTTATCGCGAAACGAAAAATATTGTTTGGTTGCTGAAAATCTGCAAAGTGGCGCGCAGGTGGCGCGTGGCGCGCAAGTGGCGCGCGAGCTGACAGTAGGATCTGTCAAGTGGCGCGCGAGTGGCGCGCGGCGCGCAAGTGGCGCGTGGACTGACAGTAGGGGGGTCTGTCAAGTACAGACTTTGGCGGTTTCGCGCGAAAACCGCGATTCCGCTTAATTCCGATTCTCGTTCCGATTGAAAACAGTTTTGACAACTATAAAAACAGTTTCAATGAAAGTCACACAATCAATCAAAAACTCATTTTAAACGAATTGTATCAAACGCGACATATTTTCCAATTAACGGTTTTTAAATCAAAATCTTTCGAAATCGAATCACCAAAAATTCCGTTTCAACACGACACAACTCGAGACTCGCTCCGATCGATTCCTAACCCGAAACAGACAATATCCAGTAATATTCCAGACCAGCAAAAGCGATAAAACGATCAATCAATTAATTCGAAAAACAAAAATCCTAAACGTGAGTAGAACTCACCCTTGAAGCGTGAACCACGATCGAGCCGAAATCACCGAGTAGCCACACGAACGCTCCCCGCTTAAACTCTCCGTTCCGACGACGCCAAATCCGCTTTCAAAGCTTTCTACTCGATCGCGAAACCTCATTTTGACCGAAATACCGAATTCCCCGAAATTCTCCACGGATACTATTCATCATCTTCCTCCTCTAACCTCCATGACACTATTCACACATAATCCCAATAATTTTGATTTTTCAACCTAACTCACCCAACTAGCTCCCAATCATCCAATCAAACTCTAACACTCGAGCAATCCACCTTGGGTTCGTTCCTAACCGAACCTAAACCTTCAAAACCAACCCAAAATCGGATTTCCCACAAAACCTCCAAAACACAAAAATGGCCAAGTGAGAGAGAGTGAGTTGATCGTCACGAAATTGGTACCAAATCGATGAGGAAGTAGCGCTGAACATTTTTCGTGTTGGACGGAAGTCGTTTCGGTGAAGTCTTCTCTCTCCCTCTTCTCTTCTCCCTCACGCCATTCTCTTCTTTTTCCTTCTCCTTTTCTCTCTTTTTCTCCTCTGTTTCTCGCCTCCTCTTTCCTTCTTCTCTTAATTCTTTTAATTAATTCTTTCTCCTCTTCACTCACACGCACACACGTATACATATATATATATATATATATATATATATATTTATTTAATATAGGCTTAAATATGTTTTAGGCCCCTACAAATATTGGGTGTTTTGGTTTAAGTCCCTGCAAATTTTTTTTTTTGTTAAAAGCCCTTGCAAAATAAAATATTTTGTTATAAGCCCTTCTCAACATATCCAGCAATCATAGCATTCCATGTTAAGGCTAACATTTTAGTCATAGAAGGCTTATAACAAAATATGTCATTTTGCAAGGGCTTTTAACAAAAAAAATTTTTTTGCAGGGGCTTAAACCAAAACACCCTATATTTGCAGGGGCCTAAAACATATTTAAGCCTTTAATATATAAGCTGTAACGCGGTCAGATTACCATATTGATCGAAATCTCCTATTTCGATTCCAAAATTTCCTTGGCCCGTATTATTCGGTTAACGATTCGATGGCAACCAATAATTAATTTTAGCACTCAATAAATTTACCAGTCAAGTACTAAATTGGTTTAATTGGGTTAACATCCAAATAATTCTATTAATTATTTTGGGGATGTTACATTCTCCCCAACTTGAAAGAATTTTGTCCTCAAAATTTCGCTAAGTCTTTCATCCGATTAACCGAGGATCGACATTCCCAGAAAGGTCTAAATTGCGAGAAAACAATCTTAGATCAACGAAATGAGTGTAGAAAATCTTTCCAATCCAGCACATCAATCGTCAAGTGTGATCCACTACTACCTTGATATGAACTCTCTTGTTACGAATCAATACGAGAAACTCATCATTCGCCTTCATAGGCTCGACACAGCGTTTGAAAACACTTTCGAAGCTTCATTCCAATTATCCTCGTTTACTCCCTAACTTTGACTAATCTAAATCAAAGGGTGTATTATAAGACACTTGATAGACATACTGGTTGAAAATGAGATCCGCAAATTGGTACTCCACGGTAGAGATAAGTACAAACATGATTTTTCCTGAAGGGTGTAAACACGTTATCCGCAAATTTTCTAAAAATCCATGACAGTTCTCGTACATACCGACAATGTGACGAAAAAGTCACTTGTGACACTTCTTGACTCGCCCCCAAGATTTCGAGATAATACTTCTCGAAAGAAGATGAAATGAGGATTTACCAGAAACGTTTATCTTAAACGTAGAAATAAACCACGGGAACATCAAATAAATTGAACGTAATGAAAATCACCTCAGTTGTTCTCCAAACAACTATCAAACAGAACTCAGAGCTCCTTTCCGAATTAGTCAATAGCGTTGAGAGCTTCCCCTCAACCTAAGTAATCCTCCTAGGATTTTCCTCCTCAATCATATTCTATTAGCCTCTTAATTCGTTCCCAAAATTAACTTTAGCATGCGGGTTTTCACAAAAAAGATTTTTCAAAACTATTACACCGCACGTCAAGCTTCACTTCGGAAATTTCTGTCACTTATAAGCAGATCCATCAATTAATCCTTTGATGGTTATTTGCAACGTGAAAACATGCAGCAGTTACCTCATTTACATATTCGTATTCACGTTCGACTTGTCAAACGGAATCTCATAATACTATCTCATTGTTAACCTTCACAAAGGAGAGGTTAACAAACTAATACCCCTGCTTTATATTCTGTACACCCTGGAATAGAATATAAACTTCGGTGTGCTTCCTCTAACACTTGCCTTTTATTGTTCTCATCATCGGCCGCACAGATTCTACCGTTGAAACAACTGACTCCATCACTATCCATAGTAAAATATGGAAATACCTTTTGTGATTGTAGCTTCACATCAACTTCCTATGCTAAGCGTATAGAATCCCTTAATGAGCTAGAAATCCTCATGTGGCTCAGCACTAACCGGTTCTTCCTTGATCTTGCATTCAAATTCAAGTCCCTAAAGGATTCCAACAATTTCATTTCATGCATCATAAACTCTGCTATGTGGATGGATTTCCTACTTAGTGCATCAGCTACAACATTAGCCTTTCCCGGATGATACTTCAATTCGAAGTCATAATCCTTCAGAAATTCCACCCATCTTCTCTGCCTGTTATTCAGCTCCTTCTGGTCAAATAAATATTTCAAACTTTTATGATCACTAAAGACTTCGAAACGAGACCCATATAGGTAATGTCTCCAAATCTTCAGTGCGTACACAATAGCTGCCAACTCCAAATCATGAGTCGGATAATTCTCTTCATGAGTCTTCAACTGTCTGGAGGCATAAGCTACAACCTGTTGGTTCTGCATGAGAACACATCCCAAACCCTTCCCAGAAGCATCGCTGAAAATTTGAAAATCCAAAGACGGATCGGGAAGAGTTAGGATTGGAGCAGAAGTCAACCTAACTCTCAACTCTTGAAAACACTCCTCACAATCGGCATCCCAGGTAAACGGTTGGCCCTTACGAGTTAACCGAGTAAGTGGAAGAACCAATTGTGAAAAACCTTGAATAAACCTCCTATAGTAACCAGCTAGACCCAAGAAACTTCTTATCTCAGTAACAGATGTTGGTCGTTCCCAGTTCAATACAGCTTCCACCTTACTGGGATCCACCGCAACTCCCGATTGGGAAATCACGTGTCCCAAAAACTTTACTTCCGGCATCCAGAAGTCACACTTCGACGGCTTGGCATACAATTTCTTTTCTCGGAGTACGTTCAGAACAATGCGGAGATGTTGAACATGGTCCTCAATGGTCTTAGAGTACACCAAGATATCATCAATAAAAACTACCACAAACTGATCGAGATAAGTGTGGAATACTCGGTTCATGTAATCCATGAATACCGCTGGAGCATTAGTCAAACCGAAGGGCATTACTACGAACTCGTAATGTGCATACCTCGTACGGAAAGCTGTCTTCGGAATATCTAAGGCTCTAACTTTTATTTGATGATGTCCTGACCTCAGATCAATTTTAGAAACACTGCAGCACCTCAAATTGCTCGAGCAAATCGTCTATCCTTGGTAAGGGATATTTATTCCTGATCGTCACTTTGTTAAGTTGTCGATAACCGATGTACAATCTCATGATACTATATTTCCTTTTGACTAATCACACCAGAGCACCCCCCTAGAGAAGCACTCAGTCGAATAAATTTCTTTAACATCGACTCTTCAAGTTGAGACTCATTTGCTTTAATTCTCAAGGAACCTTCAATAAGGAACAATAGATATTGATGCCGTGCCAGGAATCAATTCTACAGTAAACTCTACTTCTTGCTCTGGAGGTTCAGAAGAAACTTCATCGTGAAAACATCCAAAAAGTCATTCACGACCTGAACGTTCGCCAAATCTAAACTAGTTTCAGCGGATGCAGATAACATACTAACATGTGCTCCCGCACCTTGGAATGAAGATTGACCGTCTAAGGTGAACTAGGTAACCGCTTCAGAATTTGTCTTAGACAATTCAACTGATTCTGAAGAGAAACTGATAGTTGATTAACACAGTCGATTGCAACATGATTTGCAGTCATCCATTTCATACCCAAAATGGTGTCCACACTTCTCATAGGCAAACAATAAATTCTACAATGAAATTTCTGCCTCGTGTGACAAGTAGACAATTCTATACAAAGATTAGGTCTGGACACGACCCTTAGCAGCAGTTAAAATAGTTATCGGCTCGGATAGCGGAGACAATGCTAATTCAAACCGATCTACACATGCTTGTGCTATAAAACAATGGGTTGCACCCGAACCATATGATATACTGATCGAGTTATTGAAAACTGATCCCATACCCCTCAGTAGATTGTCTGCAGTTGTAACTGTCTAAACATCCAGAGTGTTGACTCGTCCTCGTCTTGGAGCTGCTTGTGACTCCCGGGAACTCTTCCTCGCAGGGCACTCTTTAACATAGTGACCCTCTTCATTTCTATAATAACACCGATTAGATATTCGCTTGCAATCACCGCTTGTGAGGCTTTCCCCAGTTAGAACATCTCCTGACCTTTGAAGAATCAAAGAATTGCATCTGCTTTTCCTTTGATGAAATTATCTTAGGACTTTGCAGTCAGAGTTGATATTTCAACTACCTTCTTTCCTTTCCCATATTTCCTATGAGATCATCCTCGGCGACATAGGATGATTGCACCAAGGCAACATAATTTGGTAGCAGTATAAGAACTGAGACCATAAATCATAAAAACACTTATGCCCGTCTTATACTTCTGCATTCTCCATTCGTCATCCGAAGCTTACTTTACCACTTGGTAAAACTGAGACAACTTCTCAAACTTAGCGGTGTATTCTTCCACCGTCATGTCACCTTTCCTGAGGATGCATCGGTTGGAGATTCCGGTCTTGGTCGAGGACTGCGTCTTGGTCATCCTACCATAATTCCGCTTATGATGCACTAAGTATTAAGTTGATCAGGCTCAATGTCTCTTAGCATCACAAGTGTAATTACAACCAGGACTAACAAGGAATCAACTCAACCCTAAACTAAGTCCGACTAGGTCGAACTGCTCTGATACCAACTGTAACACCCCGGTATTTCTATCGACTAAAAATACCCAAGTGCACATTAGTAACACATCAGAGATATAATTCCTGCTTAGACACTGAATATCACTATAAATTTTTCGCTGAATATAACCCAAACAGTCTTATTTACAACAAGACAATATGGTTCTCAGACCATATACCATCAGCATCTATAGTATTCAGTATCATACAAGAAAGCGGAAGAAAGATATACACTAAATACATAATGTCTTAGTATACAGACAACAAAAGGGAAATAAGCTTAAACATAAAGCTAGGCTATCAGCAACCAGTCCGAGCTCAACCTACTCGTGCCTCTTGGATTTCCGCTGTCCCTGTGTCTCTGTAAAACAACAACATTTAAACAGTGAGATACAATCTCAGTGAGTTCTACCGAGACCCCTATCTACACTCTCGGTCCATTTAAAACATTTTTATGATTTGACACGACACCGACCGCAATCCGCTTGCTAATCTCGGTGGACCATACAATAAGGCTTCGACCTAGTAAGACACCGGCTGCAATCCACTTGCGTCTCCCGATGAACTAGCATCCTAGGCCCTTCTATGTGACACCGGCTGCAATCCACTTGCGTCTCCCGGTGAACATAGTACAATACTTTTAACATAACACCGGCTGCAATCCACTTGCGTCTCCCGGCGAACCCCTATCCAATAACAGTTCCGCTATTGGCCTCAGAGCCTAGGGTAAGGGTTCATGACTACCCCGCCTAGTATGTCAACATGGGTCGTCACCCAAACTCGATATAATATATATATCTATATATTTACAATCATATGAACATTTAGTTCATTTACATTCAGACCAATAACTGGACATAACACCCGCATCGGGCTGTTTCCCATAGTCGATATAATATATATATCGTGAATCGTAGACCGATTTAGACAATATTTAATAATCACCCCGCGTCGGTTAAACCATATCACGTAAGACTCATAGTCCGCTTTATTATTAATAAAACGTATTCGCACACGTGTACTATTATTCGGTCTTTCAAAACAATTTGAACTTCAAAAGCAGTCCTTATTACCTTTTTAAATTGTATATTTAGTTAGGCCTCGGAATAAGCTTTCAAACGCATCTTAGAACACCTCAATCGGGTTCCCGAATCAAAAGTTATCGCGAAACGAAAAACAGTGTTTGGTTGCTGAAAATCTGCAAAGTGGCGCGCGAGTGGCGCTTGGCGCGCAAGTGGCGCGTGAGCTGACAGTAGGATCTGTCAAGTGGCGCGCGAGTGGCGCACGGCGCGCAAGTGGCGCGTGGACTGACAGTAGGGGGGGGTCTGTCAAGTACAGAATTTGGCGGTTTCGCGCGAAAACCGCGATTCCGCTTAATTTCGATTCTCGTTCCGATTGAAAACAGTTTTGACAACTATAAAAACAGTTTCAATCAAAGTCACACAATCAATCAAAACTCATTTTAAACGAATTGTATCAAAACGCGACATATTTTCCAATTAACGGTTTTTAAGTCAAAATCTTTCGAAATCGAATCACCAAAAATTCCGTTTCAACACGACACAACTCGAGACTCGCTCCGATCGATTCCTAACCCGAAACAGACAATATCCAGTAATATTCCAGACCAGCGAAAGCGATAAAACGATCAATCAATTAATTCGAAAAACAAAAATCCTAAACGTGAGTAGAACTCACCCTTGAAGCGTGAACCACGATCGAGCCGAAATCACCGAGTAGCCACACGAACGCTCCCCGCTTAAACTCTCCGTTCCGACGACGCCAAATCCGCTTTCAAAGCTTTCCACTCGATCGCAAAACCTCATTTTGACCGAAATACCGAATTCCCCGAAATTCTCCACGGATACTATTCATCATCTTCCTCCTCTAACCTCCATGACACTATTCACACATAATCCCAATAATTTTGATTTTTCAACCTAACTCACCCAACTAGCTCCCAATCATCCAATCAAACTCTAATACTCGAGCAATCCACCTTGGGTTCGTTCCTAACCGAACCTAAACCTTCAAAACCAACCCAAAATCGGATTTCCCACAAAACCTCCAAAACACAAAAATGGCCAAGTGAGAGAGAGTGAGTTGATCGTCACGAAATTGGTACCAAATCGAAGAGGAAGTAGCGCTGAACATTTTTCGTGTTGGACGGAAGTCGTTTCGGTGAAGTCTTCTCTCTCCCTCTTCTCTTCTCCCTCACGCCATTCTCTTCTTTTTCCTTCTCATTTTCTCTCTTTTTCTCCTCTGTTTCTCGCCTCCTCTTTCCTTCTTCTCTTAATTCTTTTAATTAATTCATTCTCCTCTTCACTCACACGCACACACGTATACATATATATATTTATTTAATATATAAGCTGTAACGCGGTTAGATTACCATATTGATCGAAATCTCCTATTTCGATTCCAAAATTTCCTTGGCCCGTATTATTCGGTTAACGATTCGATGGCAACCAATAATTAATTTTAGCACTCAATAAATTTACCAGTCAAGTACTAAATTTGTTTAATTGGGTTAACATCCAAATAATTCTATTAATTATTTTGGGGATGTTACACCTCTACCCATTTGGACACATAATCTACAGCTACTAAGATATATTGTTTGCCAAAAGAAGGTGGAAATGGTCCCATGAAATCCATGCCCCATTGTTGCACCCCGAAAAATCCCGGCTTGGGTTTCTCAATGTACAACGTGGAAAAAAATTGGAGCCGCCACCAATATTTTAATTTTAAGACCAAAACATTGAAAAAAGGTCTTTTGGACAAGGCAGATGGTCTTTGAAAACTAGAGATATAGGTTCGGGGGTCGATTACGTGCGAGGAAGGTGTTAGCACCGCGCACGTCCTTTCTACCGAAAGGGAACCTCTAATTAAATGTGTGGTTTTAACGTTTGATTCGAAAAATACCTAGATTTGCCTATTTATTTCTTGTTTGAAGATGAATGGGAAAACTTACTGGAAATTTTATTTTTGGTGAGAGAGGGGGGAAAAAAAGGGTTTTTAGAAAAAAATGCTTGACGGGACATGGCCCGCTCCTACGTATCTCCTGGTGCGATGGAGAATTCAAAGCTAAGTAGTTTTTGGTTGTCTTTTTGAAAGGTCTTTGTTTTTTTTTATCTTTTTTTGGTGAGTTTTTGAAATAGGACGAGCATTAGTGAATGATTAAACTAGCAGAGGCTATGATGAATCACTTACTAAATACTCAAAAGAGAGAGTTGTACCGCTAGTCAAACGAACGAAGGTTCTGATGGACTATTGATAACAACTCGTTTTTTATTATCTTTTTTTGAAAGTGATTTTTGAAAGAGATTGATTCGCACGATGATCAAACTAACAAAGGTTATGATGGATCACCGCTTATTATTTTTAGGAGAAAAGAACATTGTCACTAATAGCTAAACGAACAGAGGTTCTGATGAGCTACTAGCAACAATGGGTTTGAAAATGATTTTTGTTTGTTTTATAAAGATGATTGGTTTGGGGGGGGGTGAAAAGAATTTTTATTTGTTGCGCTTGACGAGAACGTGACTCGCTCCTACGTATCCCAAACGGGAATCAAAGCGACGTAGTTCTAAAAATGTTTTTGAAAGGGGTTTGAAAGAGGCAAGCTGAATCACCCGAGACCATCTTCACCACTTAGAACATGATGCACTAGGCATAAGTGGGAATCATATGGTTCGTCATCAACAATGGACGATAATATACAAGAACGAGTAGATAAACGCTATAGCTAAGCTAAATCACATGGATCACAATAACTAAATATTAATAAATGAAAAGACTGAAATACCTTTGATGAAGACAGATATCACAAATCTGAAGAACGCGAACCCCGACTAACCCTTGCAGGAGATCAGCCCGGACGGACCAACGGTGCGAATAGAGCAAAAATGAAGCGTAGAACTGGAAAATGAGATTAGCGAGAGTTGTCTTCTCAGATCTCGTGAAATGTCTCTGGAGCAATTCTTCTCTGATCTTGTGAGATGTGTGTGTGTGTTTTCTGATTTCGTGAAATCTCTCCCTCAAATGTGATTTGAGGCTGCCTATTTATAGGCTTAGGAAAGCGTAGAATTTTTTAAAAAACATTTATTGTAAGGATGAATCGATTGTTTGATGAAGTGTAACAAGTGCATAATCGATTCCTTGCCTTTGAAAAGTCACATGAATCGATTCCAAGCTTAGTTAAAATAGTGGGAATCGATTCTTGAGCCTTTGGAAATAATAAAGAATCGATTCTTGGTTCCTTTGAAAACAAGAGGAATCGATTTTCAGGACCTTTTGCATAGGTGAAAATCGATTCTTGCTTTAGTTAACACAATGAGGAATCGATTCATGGCCTAAAGAAGAGCTTGAAAATCGATTTCAAGGCCTATGCAAGAAGAGGGAAATCGATTTTCAGGACATCCTAAATAGGTGAAAATCGATTCTTCACTTAGTTAAAACAATTAGGAATTGATTCATGGCCTATGGAAGAGCCTGAAAATCGATTTCAAGGCCTATGCAATATACTATAAATCGATTCTTGGCCTTTGGAACAAAATAGAAATCAATTTTTGCTTTCCAAAAAATGCTTTTAGGTCTTTGCCATGCATGCATAAAATATTTTCCAAAGCTTGCCATGCATGCATAACACATTTTCAAAACATGCCATGCATACATAACACATTTTCAAAAACCCTAATTTGATGCATGAGGCTTATTGCAAAAATCATTTTCATAGATCCTTTTGCCCTTTTCGACCCTAACTTCCCAAAACGTGCATTCTAACCCTAAAAATGATTTCAAAAACTCTGGGATGGTTTCTAGGGTCCAAAATGCAATACATTTTATTATTATTATTTTTTTTGTGGGGAAAATTAGGGTTTGGACCTAAGCCGGACAAAATTGGGGTATGACAGCTAGCTGTTGCACCCCGAAAAATCCCGGTTTGGGTTCCTCAATGGTGCAATGTGGAAAAAAAAAATTGGAGCCGCCACCAATATTTTAATTTTAAGACCAAAACATTGAAAAAAGGTCTTTTGGACAAGGCAGATAAAATTGGGGTATGACAGCTGCCCCTCTTTATCTGAATTTTAACGAGGAATATGAATTGGCCGAAACATATTCCAAGGCAAAATGAAGATAAAGAATTCAAAAATTATACCGATTTTGTCCACTTGGGGAAACCCGAATTTTCCCTTTTTTTTTTCTTTTTCTATTTTTGAATAGATGGGCTTGAGAACAAACGGGGAACGGTTAACACTTTGGCGCATTAACCGAGAGAGAAAATGACGGACCACTCGGGATCTGAAGGAGCACTAAGGCTCTGAAGGACCACTCAGGGTCTGAAGGAGCACTAAGGCTCTGAAGGACCACTCAGGGTCTGAAGGAGCACTAAAGCTCTGAAGGACCGCTCAGGGTCTGAAGAAGCACTAAGGCTCTGAAGGTCTAATTCACAGTCGATGCTTGGCGCATTGATTGGAGTTAAACTGAAGGACCGACGAGGTCTGAAGGGCCTGCCTAAGCCTGATGGACCAATGGGTCTGATGGAACGCAAACTAGCAACGGTACTAGTAAAACGGTCTGCTTGGGGGGGTGGCCTTTTCCGAGCGGCCAGGATGGGTCAAGATCAGATCCGGAACTGATATGTTGACCATGAAGGACGTCCACTGTGTCTTAGGCTGACACAACTAGTCTGAAGGACCCCTTGGGGTCTGAAGGACTTACCCGCAGCTCGAATACGAGGTGAAGTCTGCTTTTGAGGGGACACTTGGGTCCTGAAGGGATTCACGAATCCTGTTGGTTGATTGATTGAAATGTTCAACTAAAGCAGACAGAAAAGTAAAATGGGCACTTGGCGTGCAAACAGAAAAGTAAAATGGGCACTTGGCGCGCAGACAGAAAAGTAAAATGGGCACTTGGCGTGCAAAGAGAAAAGTAAAATGGGCACTTGGCGTGCAGACAGAAAAGTAGACTGGGCACTTGGAGTGTAGAAAGCGGTAAAGAAAGCAGTAAAGAAGGAGCACTGAGGACTCAGGATGAGCGCGGAGGGCTCAGGCGGAGCGCGAAGGGCTTAGGAGGAGCGCAGAGGGCTCAGGAGGAGCACAGAGGGCTCAGGAGGAGCACAGAGGGCTCAGGATGAGCGCAGAGGGCTCAGGGGGAGCACGGAGGGCTCGGGGGGAGCGCAGAGGGCTCAGGATGGGCGCAGAGGGCTCAGGATGAGCACAGAGGGCTCGGGGGGAGCACAGAGGGCTCAGGAGGAGCGCAGAGGGCTCAGGGGGAGCGCAGAGGGCTCAGGGGGAGCACAGAGGGCTCAGGAGGAGCGCAGAGGGCTCAGGGGGAGCACAGAGGGCTCAGGATGAGCACAGAGGGTTCAGGAGGAGCACAGAGGGCTCAGGGGGAGCACAGAGGGCTCAGGATGAGCACAGAGGGCTCAGGAGGAGCACAGAGGGCTCAGGGGGAGCACAGAGGGCTCAGGAGGAGCACAGTGGGCTCACAAATTCTGCTGATTGGTTGATTTGAAATGACCGATGCTGCCGCACAGAATTGATGTACCTGCATACGTCAGTTGATGCAAGGAATAGTGCATGGAGTGTGAGTGCATGTTATGCAAGAGCATGTTATGTATGTGCATGCAATGCTATGATTTTGGTGTGATGATGCATGTGATGGAACATTCTTGAGGTTTTCCTTTTGATTTGTTTTTTCTTGATCAGCTTTCTTTTCTGATCATCTGTTTTTTTTCTTTTTGCTATGTGAGGATGCAAATGCAATACTTTGATGCCTGATATGAAATGGTTGATTGGGAAACATAGGCATTTTGGATGGCACGCGATGAATGCATGAAATGCGAATGCTAATGAGATATTTGGATGCAAATGTTAAGATTGTTATTTTCTTTTTCTTTCTCCTATGATGAATGCAAATGCAAATGTCTGATTTTCTCTTTTCTTATTATTATTTCCTATGTCTGAGGAATGCATGATTTTTGCATGATGAATGTAATGCATGATTGTGTTTGTTTATTGCTCTTTTTTTTTTGCTTATTTTTTATTTTTGCTGGTTCAGCCAACCCGCGACACTCATGACACGAGACTGAGGAACCTGTTGGACTTGCGGGGCTCATGGGCCGAGTGCATGTTGGTCTTGACTTTGCTGGTTTGAAGCAATCATGGATGTAGTTGCTCTCTTGCATGATTGACTGATTTTGAGGATGTGCTTTCTCTCAGGACTCTTAAGAATCTCGTAATGATTTGCAATGCTCTATGATATATGCACATGTTTTACAGTTTAGGACCATCATCATCATAAAACGTTTATTTTGAGCAGAAAAAGCAGAAAATAAAAGAGTGAACAGATACGAGAAATTTGAACTTTATTAATGCGGAAACCGGTCGCACAAGAAGTTACGCCGATTGTTTATTACACTTGAAAGTTTAAACTGTAAAAAAACACGAAAAAGGAGAGGAGCCAATTTCTGACTGTCCGTCTCTGTGGAACAGTGCCAAACATCTATGTCCTTGACCTTGATCACTCCCTCATCCAAGCTTGTAGGAGAGTTGTATGCCTTTCTTTACTTTTCATGCCTAAGTTTTTAGACCCTAATTTTTGCCTGGATCGCCCTTTGCGGGTTTTCAATCCACCGGGTCGCTCTGATTTTGCCTAGGCCGCCCTTTGTGGGTTTTCAACCTAGCGAGCTAATTCTTACTTGGCTTGTCTTTCTCTTTTTTCGTCTATTTCTTTCAGGCATAATACTTCTTCACTTGATCTGAATTGACTGGATTCCCGAGATCTTCGCCGTCTATATTTATGAGTATCGGCGCTCCTCTGGAAAAAGCTTTCTTGACTTCATATGGACCGTCATAAGTGGGTATCAACTTCCCACGGAGTCAGTCTGGATAGGTAGGATCTTTTTGAGTACAAGGTCTCCTTCGCCGAATTCTCGAAGACGGACTTTCCTGCCGAAAGCTGCCTTCATCTTTTGTTGGTACAACTGGCCATGGCGCAGGGCAGCAATTCCTTTCTCTTTAATGAGATTCAGTTGATCTAGACGAGCTTGGACCCCCTTTTGCTTCTTCTAACTTGGCCTCCATGACTACTCGTGGAGAAGGTATCTCAACCTTGATGAGAAGAACTGCTTCTGACCCATACACTAGAGAAAAAAAGGGGTTGCCCCTGTATGATTTCAATGAATGTGAGTGCGACAAGGGATGAGATAGGTGTAGGATCAATTTCCCCAATTGTAGGAGGGGTGAAGAGCGACAGGATTGCCCCACTTGGCATATTGTAAACAAATGAATTTACTTGTCCTTGAGCTAAAACTTTGAGAAAACAACAGCAATCAATCATTGATCGGAATGGACCTTTCGGGATTGTGGTGTTTTGTGGAGGAGAGATGAGTAGGCTTAATGAGGTATTTGGGGCTAATGGCAGGATGGTTTTTATTCGGTATTGGCTGTTGATCGATGGTTTATGATGGTTAACTGGCTTGATGAGGTATTAGGAGGTTTTATTCCTGGCTAAAGGGTCTGTGGAGGGCGGGTCATCGCGGTCAAATGAGAGTGTTTGCGGTTTATGAGAGGAGGGGTGCATGGAAATGAGAAAGTGTTTGAAGGTTTATTGAGACGAGGACCTCTTGGGTTTTGTGGTAACATGTATCAACTCACTATTTACATCTCTTTTGTATTTTTCTTTTGGTTTTGGTATTTTCCTTTTGAATGATTTTTCCTTCTTTGACTTCTTCTTTTTCTTGAGCTTGGGTGAACTGATAAAGAACGATGCACTGTTTTTTCCGAGGTGGTCCTTGTCTAAGGTGACTTTTGGATTTTTGGCTTTTTCTTGGCTTAAGATGGGTCGGAAAGGATTATGTTTTTCTCTTTGGGATTTTTTTGGCTTACGGTGGGTAGGAGGGATTTTGTTTTTGGATATGGAATGGTAGTCCGACTTCATTTCAAATCATGATTGCTTATTTCCTCAAAAATTAACTCTGGGACAATAATTCACTTATTTTCATGCACTTGCCCTTCTTCTTTATTTCCTTTTTGCGCTCTAATTTTCCTTTATTGAAGTATCCATCTTGACCTCTTTCTTGTTCTCAGCGGTCCCCAAGTTGATCACTTCAGTGGATTCCTCGTGATGCTGAATAACCCTTTTTCCTTGCTTCATTAACCTTCTGGAGGATTTTCCCGGTCTTTCTTAATGTCCCCCTCTGCTTGATTGATAAGGTGATCAAAGTCAAAATATGGACCGTTGGCACTGTTATTTTGAGAGACAATTACTGTGGATTTGCTTTTTGCCGAGGCGAAAAAGCAGAATGGACGGTGAGACAAGCAAGCAAAAATAATAAAGAAAAGACACATGAAATGAAAAGGAATCGATTTTTTATTGATTGGAATTCAAAAACAACATTTTTATTGATGATGATGATTTAGAAAATAAAAACATGTGCGCCCCTAACAACTGGTCCTGTGGCCTTGGGCAGAGCCACATGGTTGCATTACAAATGACTACTTTAAATCAAAGGTCCCAGGAGGATCAACAGTCTTTCAATTCTTTAATTCTTTCACCAGCACTGCAGCGACAAACCAGGTTTGCACCACCCTCTTCTGACTTAGTACCATCATTGATGACAGCAATTTGATCGTGTTGTTCCTCTTCCTCATCCCATCCTGTGAGCTGGATGTCTTCCATTCGGATTTGAGCACTCTCGGGAGCGTCATATCTGACCAAGTAGTCAAACTTTCCACTGGACTCCCCTAGGGTATCCCAACATCTCTCTTTCATAGGCACCGCTATTACTTTCTCATTGATTTCTTTTTCATCTTCAATATCATGGGTCCCTATCTGAACCACGCACCGATCTATCAGGTCTTGCAGGATCACCTTAAAGCTTTCGCAATTCCCCACGCATGCGGAATCAGCACATCCTTCTTCATGGCAACACCCCTTTTTAACCACTCCAGCATGACATAACTCAGAGTAGATAACAT
Organism: Astragalus membranaceus; assembly: GCA_039519185.1. Classification (NCBI taxonomy): domain Eukaryota; kingdom Viridiplantae; phylum Streptophyta; class Magnoliopsida; order Fabales; family Fabaceae; genus Astragalus; species Astragalus membranaceus. The sequence goes on along the minus strand of CM076849.1, from coordinate 147,693,822 downwards.
CCAACGGGGTCTTTGTAACACCCCTTTCTAATAACTTTACTTTTTAATAAAATCAGAGTCTCTTTTTTTTTTTGAAAACAATTAAAGTGAGTGCTACACTTACTCCATAAAATCAAGATACATAACACCATAAGAAAAGTTTAGTTTGCATCAACTAAATCCAATCACCATCAGCAGCGGAATAATAATAATAAGTTCAAAAGAGATTAAACCAATACATCACCAATGAAAACCAACAGTTTAGGAAAATAATGCATAACATAAGGACACCCACCCCTGGTGCTACGTATCAGAGCGTGACACTTCCTACCAGACGAAGGCATAAGAAATCCTTCACTCGCTATTACCTGCACGTTGCCGACATAAGAAGCAACATAAAAGCAGTAGGGTGAGTCTCTTTTCATAATTAATAACATATGAGAATTAAGCACTGCATAGGAAAAAAAGGAAACCAGGCACAGCAACTCATAACAATAGGGAACAATCGCATCAGCATACTAATTCCAAGCAGCACTATATAATATATGTTTATGTATGTAATGCAACCCAAACTCCACGGGTACATGCATGTCGGATCCGTCACCAAATACAAATAGGCCGTAGCCTCTGCTCACCAAATCAAACTAGGCCGAAGCCTCTGCTCACCAATTAAAATTAGGCCGTAGCCTCTGCTCACCAATAATGCATATGTCCATGAGATGCTATGGGAATGCATCACAACACACCAAGTCCAATCAATTTATCATTTAAAATTCATAATCTCACCATTGTATATTAATCAGCTCACCAATTTAGAATTAGGCCGTAGCCTCTGCTCACCAATCTCACCCTATCACACTCACCAATTCAGCTCACCACTCACACCAACACCAATTTAAATAGACCAGCTTAGAACATTGACACGACATAGGGATAGTGGGTAAAAATAGCCATTTAGACACTTAAACACCATCAGCCAGAAACACCAGTAAAAATAATTTATTTGTGCATAAAATTGAGACTATTGGATAGGCACTGAAATTAGCTTCAAAACGCATTTTGAACCGTTGAATTTGGATAACCGAGTCAAAAGTTACATTAAAAACAATTTAGGAAAAATGTTTAGACATCCTGGAACTGGCGCATGGGCGCTGGGCGCCCAGGGGCAACACAGCGCTTGGCGCATGGGCGCTTGGCTCCCAGGAGAGGCAACACGCACAGGCGCATAGGCGCTTGGCGCCCAGGAACAACACGCGCAACAGCGCACTGGCGCTAGGCGCCCAGGGGAACAACACGCGCAACAGCGCACAGGCGCTAGGCGCCCAGGGGAACAACGCGCGCAACAGCGCACAGGCGCTAGGCGCCCAGGGGAACAACACGCACACAGGCGCATTGCGCCCAGCACAGCAACACGGTGCCCAGGCACTAGGCGCCTAAGACCAACTTGCAACAGAACTCATTTTTCTTCGAAATTTATTTTACACGAGCCAAATGCTCAGGACATAAAAACCCAATAAAAATTTTATCAAAAGCTGAACATTATTTTTGGCGCCCATGCACTGGGCACCTAGTGAAAATACGCAACTCAACTCCTTTGTTGACCAAAATCAGTTTTCATGAGCCATTTTACCCAAGTATAAAAACCTGAAAACAATTTTCACAAAACTATCACCAGAACTTTGGGGCCCTTGGCGCCCATGACTCAAGCAACGAGTGCCAAAACTGGCAGCACAGGAACACAGGGTGGCAACACAGGCAACAGGGACAGCAACACAGAATGGCAACACAGTGACACAGAATTTTTGGAAAACTGGCGCAGCACACTGCTGGGCGCCTGGCGCCCATGACTAGGCGCAACACTGAAAATTTCAGCAACATGCTTATGGCGCCCAAGGCGCCTAGGGGCTTCTAAACAGAATTTTTCTCACTTTCATTCACCAAATTAAATTCATCAAAACGCCCAATTATATATATTACTAAAATGTCACCATGATTCTCAATTTCACCACATGATCACCAAATAATCATATACTCAAACATATGGTCTACAATTCGCATTTAGCAACAATTCATCATCAATCATGCGAATTCCAACATAGCAATTCAATCCCCAAGCATCACAATATTATGAATCAATCATTAACATCACAAATCATTCATAGGACTAACCTAGAACCCTAACCCTAAACAATTCTCAATTCGCATAAGTATTAAGAACAAAAAGAGGACCCCCTAACCTTATGGAAGTCGAATTTGCTAGCCAAGCTCCAAGTGAAGAATGCAAACCACCAATGAGCCTCCTCCTCTTCTCTATGAGCTTCGCCCCTTTCTTCTTCTTCTCTTCGCAACTCTCTTCTTCTCACCCTCTCTTACGTTTCTTTTTCTTTCTTTTTCCCCACTTGAGTCAAAATGAAAACTAGCTTCTAAGACTCCTTGAGAGTCGAATTACTTGACTAAGCAATGGGCCACGGGCCTAATTGTGGATCACGGGCCCTTGCTCGCACCACTTAAATAGTAACAGCACCTCCTAATAAAATAAAATAAAATACTTAAACCCGAATTATTTAATTAAATTAAATAAATATTGTAAGCCTTAAATAACTTAATTAAATAAATAATTAAATTATTTTGGGGCGTTACAGTCTTAACCTTCTTCACGTTCTTTACCAATTGCCCGACAGAACCTTCTAAAGCATTGATAGCTGGCCTTTGATGATCTGGCACTGGATCAATCGTTGTGCTTGGGCTGTCCTGTTTGAACGAGATCCACCTAGCATCTACTAGGTCTTGCACTACATGCTTGAAGGCTTTACAGTTCTCCACGACATGCCCCACCGCTCCCTCATGGAAGGCACAAGTACTGTTAGGGTTGTATCCTCTGAAATATGGTGGTCGGACGGGTTTCATTGGTCTTGTGGTAATGAGCTTGTTTGTGATGAGGTAGTTAAAGAGATCTGTGTATGGCATGGGGATGGAGTCAAACTGACGCGACTTTCTTCGTTCCCCTATAGCATTGTTGGCGCCAATAGGATTGCAGGGGACTCTTCCTCTTTTTATCTCGACTTCGAGTCTTGCCCCTACTCTGATCACATCTGAGAAGCTTGAAGGTCCCCTTCCGATCAGACGTTTGTAGAAAACAGCTGGGAGGGTATCCATGAACATAGACACTATTTCCTTCTCAGTCAACGGGGGCTTCACTTGTGCAGCTACACTTCTCCACCGCTGGGCATATTCCTCAAAAGACTCACGATCTTTCTTGCTCATAAATTGTAACTGAGACCGGTCTGGAGATGGGTCCAAGTTATGCTGGTAGTACTTCAGAAATGCTTTAAAGAGATTCTTCCAACTAGAGCAGTCCAGACAAAAGCAAGCAATAACAAGTTATCTACCCTAGGGTTCCATACCTAGAATATCTAAAAACAAGGATATTGCTCACCTTAGGAAGAGGAGCCAAGAAGAGGGGATCATGGGGATTGGAATAATGCATGGGCATAAGCGATAAAAGAAAGGAATAAAAGATGAGACAGAAAGGCAAACAGGGTTTTAATCAAATCAACAATACATTAAACCACACATTTAAATTAGTTAGGCTTGACCCTCGTCTTTTAAAAAGTCCCCAGTGGAGTCGCCAGCTGTTGCACCCCGAAAAATCCCGGCTTGGGTTTCTCAATGTACAACGTGGAAAAAAATTGGAGCCGCCACCAATATTTTAATTTTAAGACCAAAACATTGAAAAAAGGTCTTTTGGACAAGGCAGATGGTCTTTGAAAACTAGAGATATAGGTTCGGGGGTCGATTACGTGCGAGGAAGGTGTTAGCACCGCGCACGTCCTTTCTACCGAAAGGGAACCTCTAATTAAATGTGTGGTTTTAACGTTTGATTCGAAAAATACCTAGATTTGCCTATTTATTTCTTGTTTGAAGATGAATGGGAAAACTTACTGGAAATTTTATTTTTGGTGAGAGAGGGGGGAAAAAAAAGGGTTTTTAGAAAAAAGTGCTTGACGGGACATGGCCCGCTCCTACGTATCTCCTGGTGCGATGGAGAATTCAAAGCTACGTAGTTCTTGGTTGTCTTTTTGAAAGGTCTTTGTTTTTTTTATCTTTTTTTGGTGAGTTTTTGAAATAGGACGAGCATTAGTGAATGATTAAACTAGCAGAGGCTATGATGAATCACTTACTAAATACTCAAAAGAGAGAGTTGTACCGCTAGTCAAACGAACGAAGGTTCTGATGGACTATTGATAACAACTCGTTTTTTATTATCTTTTTTTGAAAGTGATTTTTGAAAGAGATTGATTCGCACGATGATCAAACTAACAAAGGTTATGATGGATCACCGCTTATTATTTTTAGGAGAAAAGAACATTGTCACTAATAGCTAAACGAACAGAGGTTCTGATGAGCTACTAGCAACAATGGGTTTGAAAATGATTTTTGTTTGTTTTATAAAGATGATTGGTTTGGGGGGGGGGGGGTGAAAAGAATTTTTATTTGTTGCGCTTGACGAGAACGTGACTCGCTCCTACGTATCCCAAACGAGAATCAAAGCGACGTAGTTCTAAAAATGTTTTTGAAAGGGGTTTGAAAGAGGCAAGCTGAATCACCCGAGACCATCTTCACCACTTAGAACATGATGCACTAGGCATAAGTGGGAATCATATGGTTCGTCATCAACAATGGACGATAATATACAAGAACGAGTAGATAAACGCTATAGCTAAGCTAATCACATGGATCACAATAACTAAATATTAATAAATGAAAAGACTGAAATACCTCTGATGAAGACAGATATCACAAATCTGAAGAACGCGAACCCCGACTAACCCTTGCAGGAGATCAGCCCGGACGGACCAACGGTGCGAATAGAGCAAAAATGAAGCGTAGAACTGGAAAATGAGATTAGCGAGAGTTGTCTTCTCAGATCTCGTGAAATGTCTCTGGAGCAATTCTTCTCTGATCTTGTGAGATGTGTGTGTGTGTTTTCTGATTTCGTGAAATCTCTCCCTCAAATGTGATTTGAGGCTGCCTATTTATAGGCTTAGGAAAGCGTAGAATTTTTTAAAAAACATTTATTGTAAGGATGAATCGATTGTTTGATGAAGTGTAACAAGTGCATAATCGATTCCTTGCCTTTGAAAAGTCACATGAATCGATTCCAAGCTTAGTTAAAATAGTGGGAATCGATTCTTGAGCCTTTGGAAATAATAAAGAATCGATTCTTGGTGTATAGGCATGGCAGTAAAACCCGGACCCGCGGATACCCGCCCGAACCCGCCCCGATTTTGTCGGGGAAAACCCAGTTTAAACGGGTTCGGGTTCGGGGATGGGTTTTCCCCGCTTTGCTGAGTCGGGGACGGGGACGGGGACGGGGAATGTGATACCCAGCCCGAACCCGAACCCGAACCCGCCCCGCTAGAAGTTAAATTACTTAAATGCCCATATATATATATATATATATATATATATATCCCACTTCCAACAAGAATAGAATTTGACGCTGTTACTCTGTTAGTTCTGTTTGATCTCTTGTTTGTATTTTAAAATTTGTTGTTTCTTAAGATATTTTTGTCAAAGGAGTTATATGAATTATGAAGCATTGGTTAGTTGAGTTAGGTGAGTTTATTACCCTCCAAATTTTCTGCAAGCTGAAACTTCAATGACTTTACAAATGAATCCATTAATTACCTCTAAACAACATGTACTCACAAAGCAAGAGATTAAGAATGTAGGTCTTTACAGCAACAGTTTCGTATCACCTAGTCATGCTCAGAATCAATAAACAATTAAGGAAAAATCAGAATGCATACTCTTCAATTATTGACCTGTCAAAAAAAGTTACCAATATCATATGGAAAAATCAGAATGCATACTCTTCAATTATTGACCTGTCAAAAAAAGTTACCAATATCATATTGCTTGACTTCATATTTGTTATTTAGATATTGCTTGACTTCATATCTCTATGGCACTATTAAATGATTACAGGTTTGACAGCTTCCCCCTTCTTGTAATGTTTTCTTCTTATGAACCTATCTTTATTTTTACAGGGTTCTGTTTGAGTTGATATGGAGAGATTACTTTAGATTTTTATCAGTGAAATATGGAAATTCACTTTTCCATATAGGTATGGATGGATTGGTTGAAGTCTTTGATGCATCTGGCGTTTTATTGAGTCGTGTTTTTAAATTTCTTCTGGTTTTATATTGGGGTGTTATTCATAGATAGCAGTTGTGAAGTACAAGCGAGAAAATGCATCTCTGTAGAACATTTTTTGTTAGAATTAAATTGTTCAGATTTCATATGTATAATCTGCTTTTCTATTTAGGTGGCCCTAGGAATGTTCAGCATAATTGGAGCCAAGACAAGATATTATTCGAATCCTGGAGAGATGGTCGTACAGGGTAACAGTTTCTATCAAAGTGTCACAGAATTTATTGTTTAAATACGATTACGGTTGCTAAATATATATATATATATATATATATATATATATATATATAACTTCAGGTATCCGCTGATAGATGCCAACATGAAAGAACTATCTACTACATAACTTGTTGTTTAGAGATCTTAAGGAACTGTAGTGCTAATAAAATCTAATGTGGATTTGGAACAGCAATATTCAGTAAATTTAAAATATGGTTCTGATATGGTCATATGGCAACTACTTACACTTGTTTTCAGGCACAAACATATGATCCAGAAGGTGAATATGTTGCATACTGGTTGCCACGGTTACAAACAATCCCAAAAGATAAAAGGAACTTTCCTGGTAATTTATACATTCGTCAAATTGTGCCTCTCAAGTTTGGAACACCTAGTAGACACAATAAAGAGGATAAGTCAGTTGGTGCAAGAAGACCCAGTATAATAGTGCTGTTTTCTACTGATATAATAATAGTGCTGTTTTCATGTCACAGGATACAAAAATGATGGATGCTGCATGTAATTCCCCAGTGCCTAGTTCACAAGAAGGTGAACATGATCCAACTCAACAAGAAAGTTGTAACATGATCCAACACAAGAAGATGCTAATTTGTAACACTAGTTTACTTGTTAGTCCCTATTTTGTAATGTTAGTTGTTTTGATAATTTAGAACTTGGTTTGGTTGTATGGTGACAAATTAGAATTGAGCATTTGAGCTTATTTTGTAACCAAAAACTTTGGAGCTTAACTTAATTTGGGTTTTTAATGATTTTGTTTCAACAATTTGGAAACAGGCAAATTATAATGTGTTTGGAGCTTATTTTGTAACCAAATTATTTTGTTTTAGCAATTTGGAAACAGACAATATGAAATTAATCTCTGTTTCAAACAGGTACTTAATATTGCGGCGGGTTTATTTCGGGTTTGGGGTCGGGTTTTTCCCCCGCGGGATGAAAATTGGGTTTTTACTCAATAGTGGAGCGGGGTCGGGGACGGGGCGGGGAAACCCGAAACCCATCGGGGGCGGGGTTGGGGATACATATTTCAACCCCGACGGGTTTGGGGTCGGGGTCGGGGAATGGGTAGTGTGGCGGGGTCGGGGACGGGGAGAGTAAAAACCGACCCCGCCCCGCCCCGTTGCCATGTCTATTGGTGTAACACCCCGAAATTAATTAAATAGTTATTTAGTATTTAGTTAATTAAATTAAATAGGAGTTGGTGATAGAAATAATAATAATAATAATAATAATAATGATAATAATATTGGCTGGTTTTAGTTATTATTGTATTATTTTATTCATCTGAAGGGGGTGGTGTTGGTACTTCGGAGGTGTTATGATTGGCCCAGTGCGCCAAGCCCAAGCCCGTAGACTTGAGCTGCTAGGCGCTAGGTTAGTGAAGTGGTGCCTCATTTGTGAAAAAAAGAAAAGAAAGCGTGAGTGAGAGGAGAGAAAGGAGAGAGCGTGAGAAGAGAGAAAGAAAGGAGAAAAATAGCGCAAGGGAGAAGAAAGAAGAAGAGAGGAGCGCGACTTCCAAGGAGGAGGAGAGGAGCTCAGTTGCTGTGGTTACTCGGTGTGCACGTGGAGGGGTCTCTGTCTTCGGTGAAACTAAGGTAAGGGTGGGTCTTGCCTTATAATAGGGAACATAATGGGATGTATGTAGGGGTTAGGATCTATGTCGTTTTTGTATTGATTTTGATATTGATGAGTTGTATGTATGTATTGATCACTATATGGCTTGTTGATGTTGTGCGAATTGTTCATATAAGTGATGAATTTCGAATTGCGTACTAAGTGCTCGAATAAATGTATAAATGATAATGTTGGGCTTAATTAATTGAGTTTGGAGTAATTTTGTGGTGTTTGAAATAGTTGGTGATGATTGAGCATTTGGTACTCATGTGTTGTTGTTGATGAAATTGATGTTTTGGGTGTTATAGGCGCATAAGGCGCCATTGTAGTATTTTTAGTGTTGCTGGAAATTATTGTCTAGGTACGGAATTAGGCGCCCTTGAGTGGGGTGCCCCGCGCCAAGTATTGATGTTGTCGGAATTTTGGTCATGGAAGTAGGCGCCCTTGTGCTAGGCGCCCCGTGCCAAATTATTGTGTATTGGCTAAGTGTATTTTGTGTTGTGTTGGTGTGCCATATACTAAGTGCATCTTATGATATGTTTGTGTGCCAAGTGCCAAGTTAGAGTGTGTGTTGGTGATGCTTTGGTGTGGGTGTGTGTATAGGTGCCATGGTGATGGTAATGATGGTTGTCCATATGATTTTGGTGATTTCAAATAAAATTGATTTTTGGGTGAGTGAGGATTTTAGAGGGTGGAAAAGAAATATAATTTTGATGTTTTAAAATTGAGGAAAATTGATGTTTGGGCTGAATTTGTGTAAAAATCTGGTTTTGGCAGTGTGCTGGGCGCCAGGTGCCTGTGCTGGGCGCCAGGTGCCTGTGCTGGGCGCTGTGTGTGTGTGCTGGGCAAGTGTGGCGCGCGCCTGGGCGCTGGGCGCCTGTTGTGCGTGCGCTGTGTTGCGCGCTGGGCGCTGGGCGCCTGCTTGCGTGCGTGTGTGTGTGTGGCGCGCGCCTGGGCGCTGGGCGCCTGTTCTGCGCGCGGATGCGCTGTGTTGCGCGCTGGGCGCCAGTGTGCGCGTTGCCTGGGCGCTGGGCGCCTAAGGCGCCAGTTTCCAGCAGTGTTGCCTAATTTTTCCTAAATTTGTTTTTAACGTAACTTTTGACTCGGGTGTCCGTTTTAGGTGTTTCAAAGTGCGTTACGACGCTCATTTAATTGTCTATCTGTTTGTCCAGGCCAAAACCAAAACTTAATATTTTTCCCCGGTCATTTTCTGAAAGTCCCAAGGGACGGTGTACTAGTTGTTGTTTGGTTTGGAAATTGCTACTGTTCCTTTTAAATAAAATGTTGGTGTTTTTCATGAGACTAAGGTACTGTTCCTTGTATTTTGAAATGGTGTTGTCACGGTGAAAGTGGTGTTCTGTGTAACAGTGTGGTATGCAAATAAATATATATATATATATGGTGTATATTATTATTGGTGAATGGGGTCTGTGACTCCCTTTTGGGTATTGGTGAATATGCTTTGGCATACTCTTATTTGGTGATTCTGGTGTGTGCTGCATTGTCATGGTGTCGCATAATCATATGCATTATCTTTGGTGAATAGGCTTCGGCCTCGGGCTTCGGCCTTATTATAAAATTTTGGTGAATGCCCTCAAGGCTCAATTTTGGTGAATGGATCCACATGCATATGCCCAGTGGAGTTTTGGGTTGCATCTCATACATTAAACATACAGTTGGTGAATGTTTTAGTGATTAATTATTTGGTGATACTTGGTGAATATTTATTTGGTGATTACTTGGTGATTATTTATTTGGTGATACTTGGTGAATATTTATTTGGTGATTACTTGGTGATTATTTATTTGGTGATACTTGGTGAATATTTATTTGGTGATTACTTGGTGATTATTCATTTGGTGATATTTGGTGAATATTAAGTTGGTGCTGAACTGGTGATTAAAGTGATTATTGCTGTGTTTTGATGTAGTCCTGTATCTGTATATACTACTCCTTATGTACTTTATTATAGGGTTTGAGACTCACCCCTTTTGTTGATTTTTACCATACAGGTAACCGTACTTGAAGGCTTCGACCTTCATTCCCTTGAGTTCGAGTCGCTCTGATACGTAGCACCTGGGGGGCGTCTTATTAGATAGTGATTTGTCTTGTACGATTTGTTGGATTTTGTTTTAATGTTGTAACCGTATTTTTGAGTAATGGCCGCCCATGATGCCACGTAATGTTTTTAATTTAAGTTAAACAAATGACGCGTTTTTGAAGTAATTGTAGCATTCCGTTTCAAGAAAAATAATTTGTGCACTCTGATAATTGTTATAAAATGAAAGGGGTAGAAACGGGTGTTACACTTGGTTCCTTTGAAAACAAGAGGAATCGATTTTCAGGACCTTTTGCATAGGTGAAAATCGATTCTTGCTTTAGTTAACACAATGAGGAATCGATTCATGGCCTAAAGAAGAGCTTGAAAATCGATTTCAAGGCCTATGCAAGAAGAGGGAAATCGATTTTCAGGACATCCTAAATAGGTGAAAATCGATTCTTCACTTAGTTAAAACAATTAGGAATTGATTCATGGCCTATGGAAGAGCCTGAAAATCGATTTCAAGGCCTATGCAATATACTATAAATCGATTCTTGGCCTTTGGAACAAAATAGAAATCAATTCTTGCTTTCCAAAAAATGCTTTTAGGTCTTTGCCATGCATGCATAAAATATTTTCCAAAGCTTGCCATGCATGCATAACACATTTTCAAAACTTGCCATGCATACATAACACATTTTCAAAAACCCTAATTTGATGCATGAGGCTTATTGCAAAAATCATTTTCATAGACCCTTTTGCCCTTTTTGACCCTAACTTCCCAAAACGTGCATTCTAACCCTAAAAATGATTTCAAAAACTCTGGGATGGTTTCTAGGGTCCAAAATGCAATACATTTTATTATTATTATTTTTTTTGTGGGGAAAATTAGGGTTTGGACCTAAGCCGGACAAAATTGGGGTATGACAGCTAGCTGTTGCACCCCGAAAAATCCCGGTTTGGGTTCCTCAATGGTGCAACGTGGAAAAAAAAAATTGGAGCCGCCACCAATATTTTAATTTTAAGACCAAAACATTGAAAAAAGGTCTTTTGGACAAGGCGGATAAAATTGGGGTATGACACCCATACATCAAAAAGTTCAATTTCTAATATATTGGTTCTAGGCATTTCATGTTTTTCAGAAATATTACCTGCTCTTTGACAATTGTCACAAGTTTTGACCATTGAATATGCATCTTTAAATAAAGTTGGCCAATAATAACCAGACTGTAGTACCTTAGTTGCTGTTCTGTTGCATCCAAAGTGACCTCCATATGGTGCAGCATGGCAGTGCTGAAGCACTGCTTGCTGTTCTTCTTGGGGGATGCATTTCCTCATTAATTGGTCTGGACACATTTTGTAGAGAAATGGTTCATCCCAGTGATATTCCTTGATTATGTGAAAAAATCTCCTTCTTTGTTGGTAAGTCATATCCACTGGTACCACCTTGCTTACAAGAAAGTTAACAATGTCAGCAAACCAAGGTATAGAAGCACTGGGTGCAGAAGCACTAGGTGCAGAAGAACTTGGTGCAGAAGCACTGGATGCTGTTAGAGTTATGGCTAACAGTTTTTCATCAGGAAAGCTTTCCTTGATCTCTCCCTTTTGTGTACCTGTTCTTTCACCTTCAAGTTTAGATAAATGGTCAGCAACCTGATTCTCCACCCCCTTTTTGTCTCTGATTTCAAGATCAAATTCTTGAAGGAGGAGAATCAATCTTATTAACTTTGGTTTTGCATCTTTCTTGGAAATTAAGTACTTGATGGCAGCATGATCAGTATAGACAATAATTTTGGTGCCAACCAAGTAAGATCTAAATTTATCAAATGCAAAAACCACTGCTAACAATTCTTTTTCTGTTACAGTATAATTCATTTGAGCTTCAATTAATGTCTTGCTAGCATAATAAATAGAATGAAAGATTTTGTCATACATTTGTCCTAAGACAGCTCCTACAGCAAAGTCACTAGCATCACACATTAATTCAAAGGGCCTGCTCCAATATGGTGTAACAATCACTGGTGTAGTTACCAATGCTTTTTTGAGTTTTTGGAATGCTTCCATACAAGGCTCATCAAAGTTAAAAGGTGCATCAATTTGCAAGAGTGTACATAATGGCTTGGATGTCCTTGAAAAATCTTTGATAAATCTTCTGTAGAAGCCTGCATGGCCTAAGAAGCTTCTGATTCCTTTGACAGTTGTTGGAGGTGGTAGTTTTTCAATGACCTCAATCTTTGCTTGATCTACTTCCAGACCTTTCTTTGATACTTTGTGACCTAATACAATGCCTTCTTGTACCATGAAATGGCATTTCTCCCAATTAAGTACTAAGTTTGTTTCCTCACATCTTTGGAGAATTTTCTCTAAATTTGATAAACATGTTTGAAATGTGTTTCCAAAGACTGAGAAATCATCCATGAATACTTCCATTGATTGCTCAATGAAGTCAGAAAAGATGGACATCATGCACCTTTGGAATGTTGCAGGTGCATTACAGAGTCCAAAAGGCATTCTTCTAAATGCAAATGTTCCATAGGGGCATGTAAAGGTCGTTTTTTGTTGGTCTTCAGGTTCTATTGCAATCTGATTGTACCCTGAATAACCATCTAAGAAACAATAAAACTCCTTACCTGCCAACCTATCTAACATTTGGTCAATGAAGGGTAAAGGGAAGTGATCTTTCTTTGTGGCCTTATTGAGTTTTCTATAATCCATACAGATCCTCCAACTTGTAACAGTTCTTGTTGGTATCAATTCATTTCTTTCATTGGCTATTACTGTCATACCTCCTTTCTTTGGAACACACTGAATAGGGCTTATCCATGCACTATCAGATATGGGGTATATGATTCCAGCATCTAGCCACTTGATGATTTCTTTCTTTACAACCTCTTTCATTATAGGATTTAGCCTTCTTTGCCCTTCTATATAATTTTTAGAATTATCTTCTAAATTTATCCTATGCATGCATATAGAAGGGCTAATTCCTTTTATGTCTGCCATTTGCCAGCCTATAGCTTTTGTATGCTTTCTTAAGGTACAAATGAGATCATGCTCCTGTTCTATTGTTAAGTCAAAGGCAATGATCACTGGAAGTGCATCATCTTCCCCTAAGAAAGCATACTTCAAATGTTTGGGCAATTCTTTTAATTCTAGCTTAGGGGGTTGTTCAATTGAGGGTAAATTCTTTTTAAGGTTAGGGTCTTCTAAATTAAGAGATTCAAAAGTTCTAGACCATACCTTTTGTGCTGGTGCTTTTCTTGAAAAAATGTCTTTTTTCAAGATTTCTTCTTCAGGAGGTGCAGAAGCATCTGGTGCTAGTGCACTAGTAAGATAATCATACTGTTTTTGGAATTGCTTCTGCACCAAATGGTCAAGATTGGTGATTGCTGAGCACTTTTCACTCTCCTCAGCAGGATACTTCAGAGCATTCATCACATTGAATTTCACCTCTTGATCATTTACTCTCATGGTCAGTTCTCCCTTTTGCACATCAATTAGTGCTTTCCCAGTTGCTAAGAATGGTCTCCCAAGAATGACTGGGACTTCTTTATCTGCATCAAAATCAAGAATAACAAAATCTGCAGGAAATACAAATTTGTCAACCTTAACCAAAATATCTTCAATGATTCCTTTGGGATAAGCTATTGATCTATCAGCTAGTTGAAGTGTTACTGTTGTAGGCCTAGCATTTCCAATCCCTAGTTGTGTAAATATGGATTTAGGCATTAAGTTGATACTTGCACCTAAATCACACAATGCACGACCTGTATAAGATTTTCCTATTGAGAATGGGACTGTAAAGCTACCAGGATCCTTTAGTTTTCTTGGAATTTTGCTTTGTAGAATTAGACTGCATTCTTTAGACATAGCAACTGTTTCAAAATCCCCTAATCTTCTTTTTTTTGAAAGTACAACCTTCATAAATTTAGCATAATTAGGCATTTGATGAAGTGATTCAACTAAGGGAACATTGATGTGTATCTGTTTTGAAATCTCAAGAAACTTACTGAATTGCTTCTCCTCATGTGCCTTTTTTAATCTTTGAGGATAAGGAGGAGGAGGGTATTCAGGAACTAACCTTGGAGTTGGAACTTCACGAGATGCAGATGCATCTGGTGCTTCTACACCATGAGTATTTTTTTCATTTTTATTTTTTTCTCCCTTACCTTCACCTAGATCTTCACCTGGATCTGCAAGATCTTTTCCACTTCTTAGAGCAACGACCTTCACCTTCTCCTTACCTAGCCAGTGGGCTGTGTTAGCTTCTGTATTTGATGGTAATGTACCTGTTGGTCTTTGATACAGAGCTGTTGCTAACTGTTTCACCTGATTCTCTAAATTTTTTATAGAGGCATCTTGTGCTTGCCTAGCTGTTCTGGTTTCACTAATGAAAGATTTGAGCAAGGCTGTTAAGGAGTTATCAGCAGCAGGTGGTTGTTGTCTTTGGTTGTTCTGGGAATGAAATTCTGGTGGTGTGGCTGGTGCAGAAGTACTAGGTGCAGATGCACTAGGTGCAGATGCACTAGGTGCAGATGCACCAGTATTGTTCTATCTGAAATTTGGGTGGTTCTTCCAGCCAGGGTTATAGGTGTTAGAGTAAGGGTTGTTATTCCTGTTATATCCTACAAAATTGACAGAGACAGGGTTGCTGGGACATTCTTCATACAAATGGCCTCCTCCACAATACACACAACTTGTGTCTCCTGGGGGGGTTCTATGGCTGCTGCAGTGTTTTCAGTTGGTGCAGCTGCACTAGGTGCAGATGCACTGGTTGAAGTGAAGTTTTTAAACAAGTTTGTCAGAGAGGCTAACTGAGCAGATAGGGTTGATATATCACTGATTTCATGTACCCCTGATGGTTTCTTTTGGGCACTTACCCTCTCAGTAGGCCAACTAGAACTACTGGTTGCAATTCTATCAATTAATTCACATGCTTCATTATAAGATAAGTTTAATAACACACCCCCAGATGATGCATCAAGCATTATTCTGGTTTGGGGTTCTAAACCATTATAAAAAGTTTCCATTTGAATAATGATAGGCAGACCATGATGTGGACATTTTCTTAAAAGTTCTTTCCATCTTTCCCATGCTTCAAACAATGATTCAAATTCTTTTTGTCTAAAAGATGTAATATCATATCTCATCCTGGCATTTTTGATGGGTGGAAAATATTTTGCTAAGAACTTTTCAGCTATTTCATTCCACGAATGGATAGAATTAGGCTCTATTGAATTTAACCATGATTTAGCCTTATCTTTTAAAGAGTATGGAAATAGCTTAAGTCTAAATGCATCTTCACTAACACCAGGAAGAATAAAGTTACTACATACTTCTAAAAACTATTTTAAATGCTCATGGGGATCCTCATGGAGAGATCCACCAAATTGACCAATTGTTTGTAGCATTTGGAACAACATGGGTTTAAATTCAAAATGCACAGCATCAATATGAGGTCTTGCTATACTTGTTTGCATATTTTGATGATTAAACATAGCATAATCCCTCATGGGTCTATTTCTATCATTAATCATACCTATTGGGCCCATGTTGATGAATTGATTTTTGTGTCCTTCTTCAGTATCATGCTGTGAACCAAGTCCTCCTCCAACTGAGGCTGATCTTGTGCTTTGTCCTTCACTGTGATGAGACATGTTTCTGCAGTCTTGATTCCTTTGCTTTTGAAGTCTTAGCAAACTCCTGAACCTTCTTTCAATCTCTAGATCGAATTCAAATTCTGGTGGCTTATCTCTGGGCATAAGCTAGTGCATATGCACCTGTTTCTGCACAGAAAATAACTACCAGAGTAATAAAATACTAATTTATAAATCTAAACAACAAAAATTAATGGCAATCCCCGGCAACGGTGTAACGCCCCAAAATAATTTAATTATTTATTTAATTAAGTTATTTATGGCTTACAATATTTATTTAATTTAATTAACTAATTCAGAATTTAATTTAATTTATTTTATTTTATTTAGGAGGTGTTGTCACGAATTAGGTGGTGCATGGGGGCCCATGATCCACAAGTAGGCCCATGACCCATTGGATGGTCATATGATTTGAAAATCACTTAGGGGTCTTAAGGGTTAGTTTTCATTTCACTCACTCCACCCAAAAGAAAGAAAAAGAAGCGAATAGAGAAAGAGTGAGAAGAGAGGCGCGACTTGCAAGAGGAAGGGGGAGGAATTTCGTGGAGCACTCAAGGAGGAGGGAAAGCTTGTTGGTGTCTTGCAATTCCTTGGAGCCTTGCCTAGTAATTTCGACTTCCATAAGGTTAGGGGGTTCTTCTTTCCATTCTTAATAACTTATGTGATAGGTGTTGTCTAGGGTTAGGTTCTAGGGTGATTTCCATGAATGATTGGTATGTTTGATGTTGTGGCTATGCTGAATTTTAATTGTGCAAAGATATGTTTGATTGGTGTTGAATTGTACACAATAGGAATTGAGCATGCCCATTGTTTGATGTTATGATTGAATGAATTTTTGGTGGAAAATGTGATGGCTACTGTTCATATAAGTAATTGGCATTGGTGATTTAATTTGGTGATTTTTTGTTGAGAGGAACTCAAAAATTGATGGAGCCTTAGGCGCCCTAGGTGTGTGTGTGTTGCTGGAAATTCTGCTCCCAGGCGCCCTGCTGCTGGGCGCCAAGAGCTGTGCTGCCACTGTTGTGTTCTGTTGCTGTTCCAGGCGCTGGGTGCCCTCCTGGGGGCCTGTGTCACTGTGTTGCCAGTTTTGGCGCTAGGCGCCTTGTGTCATGGGCGCCAAGGGCCCCAACCTTCTGTTGTTCATTTTGCGAAAATTGATACTGGATTTTCATGTCCAAGTTGAATGGCTCGTGCAAAATGATTTTTAGCCTCAAATGTGCTGTATTCCGTGTTTTGCCAAGGCGCCTTATGCATGGGCGCCGTGTTCCTGCGCCAATTCTGTGTCTGGGCGCTAGGCGCCCTGCGCCAGTTTTTCCTGTGCCAATCCTGTGTCTGGGCGCTAGGCGCCCTGCGCCAGTTTTTCCTGCGCCAGTGTCTGGGCGCTAGGCGCCCTGCGCCAGTTTTTCCTGGGCGCCAAAATCAGGATGTTGCCCAAATTTTCCCAAACTTGTTTTTAATGTAACTTTTGACTCGGTTATCCAAATTTAACAGTTCAAAATGCGTTTCGAAGCTAATTTCGGTGTCTATCCAAATGTTCTGGTTTTATGCAAAAATGGATTGTTTTACTGGTGGTTCTGGACTGAAGTTGTTCAAGGTGTCTAATTGCAATTTTTATTCACTTTCTCCTATTCCGTGTCAATATCTTAGAACGGTTTAATTAAATTGGTACTGATTTATTGGTGAGATTTATTGGTGAGTTTTATTGGTGAGTTATTGGTGAGTTATGGTGAGTTGATTAAATGTGAATTGGTGAATTGTGTGGTGTGTTGTGGTGCATTGTCATGGCGTCTCATGAACCATGTGCATTATCGGTGAGCAGAGGCTTCGGCCTAATTTTAAATGGTGAGCAGAGGCTACGGCCTAATTGTATTTGGTGACGGATCCGACATGCATGTGCCCGTGGAGTTTGGGTTGCATTTCATGCATAACCATACCTTTTGTATTGTCGTTTGGAGATTGTAATTGTGATGTGGTTGCTGCCATGGTTGTGAATCGGTGTGCCTAGTTACTTTTCCTATGCAGTGCTCATTCCATATGTTATTAATTATGTAAAGAGACTCACCCTACTGCTTTTATGTTGCTTCCCATGTCGGCAACGTGCAGGTAATAGCGAGTGAAGGTTACCCTTATGCCTTCGTCTGGTAGGAAGTGTCATGCTCTGATACGTAGCACCGGGGGGGGGGGGGGCGTCTTATGCTTATGTGTTATTTTATTTACACTGTTAGACTGTTATTGGTGATGTAATGGATTTGTTTTCGAACTTATTATTATTCCGCTGCGGTAGTGACTGTATTTAGCTGATGTGAACTAAACGGTATTTTATGGTGCTATGTATCTTGTGGCTTTTAGCCAAACTATGCAATTTGAAGTTGTTGATTTAATGGAGTAAGTGTAGCACTCGCTTATATTGTTTTCAAAAAAAAAAAGAAACTCTGATTTTATTAAATAGTAAGGTATTAGAAAGGGGGTGTTACATTAGTGGTATCAGAGCAGTTCGGTCTGTCCGGCCAAGTCGTCCTGTCATAGTGTCTTATGACAAATAGGAATTGTTAGATTAGTTCTAAATTTCTGTTTGTGCTGCAGTGATAATTTGAAATGGCTGGGAGAAACGATGCTGCTCTTGCTGCTGCTCTGCAGGCTATGGCTCAGGCTGTTGGGAACCAGCAAAATGGTGCTGAAAATGCTGGGACTCGCAGTCTAGCCACGTTCCAGAG
This sequence comes from Astragalus membranaceus, assembly GCA_039519185.1. Taxonomy (NCBI): domain Eukaryota; kingdom Viridiplantae; phylum Streptophyta; class Magnoliopsida; order Fabales; family Fabaceae; genus Astragalus; species Astragalus membranaceus. The sequence goes on along the minus strand of CM076849.1, from coordinate 147,675,367 downwards.
GGAGAATCCACCCGTTTTTAAGGGCAAGTACAATCCAGATGGTGCTCTAGCATGGCTGAAAGAGATTGAAAGGATATTTCGTGTCATGGATTGTGATGATGCGCAGAAAGTCAGGTATGGCACCCATACGCTGGCAGAAGAAGCTGATGATTGGTGGATGGAGGTTAGGCAGAGGTTAGAAACTGCTAATGAGGAGATAACTTGGGCTGTTTTCCGTAGGGAGTTCTTACGGAAGTATTTTCCAGAAGATGTGAGGGGAAAGAAAGAAATAGAATTCCTTGAGCTAAAGCAAGGAAGCATGTCAGTGACAGAGTATGCTGCCAAGTTCACTGAATTGGCTAAGTTTTACCCCCATTATGCTGATGCTGATTCTGAGTTCTCAAAATGTATTAAGTTTGAGAATGGACTGAGGGCTGATATAAAGAAAGCTATAGGGTACCAGAAGATTCGGGTATTCGCTGATTTAATCGACAGTTGCAGGATATTCGAAGATGATAGTAATGCTCACTCCAAGGTCATGAGAGATCAGAGGGGTAAATTTCAGAACCGGGGTAAGCCATATGAGGTTCCTGCTGGTAAGGGTAAGCAGAGGTATGCTGATAGTAAGAAACCAAGTGGGGGAGATGCCCCTGCGAAGGTTGTGTGCTACAGGTGTGGCAAGCCGGGCCATAAGAGTTTTGACTGCTCGGATAATAAATGTTTCAAGTGCGGTAAAGAAGGTCATGTAGCTGCCAAATGTGAGAAAAAGGATGTGGTGTGCTACAAATGTGGGGAAGTAGGTCATATTAGTACCAAGTGTACTAAGCCGAAGAAAGAGAAGTTCAGTGGGAAAGTGTTTGCTCTCGCAGGATCAGAGGATACTAAAGAGATTAGAGGTACATGTTTTATTAACGGTATTCCTTTGATTGCGATTATTGATACTGGTGCTACGCATTCATTTATTGCTGCTTTATGTGCTAAGAAATTGGACCTTGCTTTGTCTTCTATGATGAGGGAGATGGTTATTGACACTCCAGCTAAGGGTTCAGTAACTACCTCTCTTGTGTGTGCTAAGTGCCCTCTGTCAATCTTCGGCAGAGATTTCCTTGTTGACTTTATTTGTTTGCCGTTGGGAGGGTTGGATGTCATCCTTGGTATGGACTGGTTAGTAGTTAACCATGTGCATATTAATTGTTTTCGTAAATCTGTGAGTTTCCTTCCTCCCGAAGAAGAAGAATCTGTTTTGTTGCCTGCTGGTCAACTGCATAAGGTAATGAAAGAGGGAGTTCATCTGTTTGCTTTGATGGCATCATTGTCTGCTGAGAATCAGGCGATCATAGAAGGGGTACAAGTAGTGTGTGAGTTTCCTGAAGTGTTCCCGGATGAAATTCCAAGTGTTCCGCCAGAGAGGGAGGTTGAGTTTGTTATTGATCTTATACCTGGTACTAGGCCTGTGTCTATGGCACCGTACCGGATGTCAGCCTCAGAGTTGTCTGAATTGAAAAAGCAACTAGAAGATCTACTTGAGAAGAAATTTGTAAGGCCAAGTGTGTCACCATGGGGTGCTCCGGTATTGTTGGTGAAAAAGAAGGATGGGAGTATGAGACTTTGTGTCGATTATAGGCAATTGAACAAGGTGACAATAAAGAACAGGTATCCGCTTCCCAAAATTGATGATTTGATGGACCGGTTGGTGGGTGCTAAAGTGTTTAGCAAAATCGATTTGAGATCGGGTTATCACCAGATCAAGGTAAGGGATGAAGACATTCAGAAGACAGCTTTCAGAACGAGATATGGGCACTATGAGTATTCTGTGATGCCGTTTGGTGTCACCAACGCTCCGGGAGTGTTTATGGAGTACATGAATCGTACCTTCCATAGTTACTTGGATCGATTTGTAGTTGTGTTTATTGACGACATTCTGGTATATTCTAAGACGGAAGAGGAACACGCAGAACATTTGAGGCTAGTACTAGAAGTGTTGAAAGAAAAGAAATTGTATGCAAAGTTGTCTAAGTGTGAGTTCTGGCTGAATGAAGTAGGTTTCCTTGGTCATATTATCTCGGGTAATGGTATAGCTGTGGATCCAGCCAAGGTTGATGCCGTGTTGCAATGGGAGAGCCCGAAGTCAGTTACAGAGATTAGAAGCTTCTTGGGATTAGCTGGTTATTACAGGAGGTTTATTGAAGGTTTCTCGAAGTTGGCGCTTCCGTTGACTCAATTGACGTGTAAGGGAAAAGCATTTGTGTGGGATGCTCGCTGTGAGGAGAGCTTCAATGAGTTGAAAAAGAGGTTGACAACATCGCCCGTTTTGACTTTGCCTGTTCCGGATCAACCGTTTGTGGTGTACTGTGATGCTTCCAAGATGGGTTTGGGAGGTGTGTTGATGCAAGAAGGTAAGGTAGTAGCTTATGCGTCTAGACAGTTGAGGACCCATGAGAAGAACTACCCTACTCATGATTTGGAGCTAGCTGCAATTGTGTTTGTGCTGAAGATTTGGAGGCACTATCTGTATGGTACTAGATTTGAGGTGTTTAGTGACCATAAGAGTTTGAAATACTTGTTCGATCAGAAGGAGCTGAATATGAGACAGAGACGTTGGTTAGAATTGCTGAAGGATTATGATTTCGGCTTGAACTATCACCCCGGCAAAGCTAATGTCGTGGCTGATGCTTTAAGTCGGAAGAGCTTGCATATGTCGGCTATGATGGTGAAAGAATTAGAGCTGATTGAGCAATTCCGGGATATGAGTCTAGTTTGCGAAGTGACACCGCAGAGTGTCAGATTGGGAATGTTGAAGATTGGCAATGAATTTTTGGTTAGTATTCGAGAAGCCCAAAAGTCAGATGTAAAGTTGGTGGACTTGTTAGTTGTGAATGATCAAGCTGTGAATGGGGATTTCAAGTTAGATTCCCAAGGTGTATTGAGATTCAGGGATAGGATCTGCATTCCTGATGATGCTGAGATGAAGAGAATGATTCTTGAGGAGAGCCATAGGAGCAAGTTGAGTATTCATCCAGGGGCTACGAAAATGTACGAAGATTTGAAGAAATTGTTCTGGTGGCCTGGTATGAAGAAGGATGTGGCACAGTTTGTGTACGCCTGTTTGACTTGTTAGAAGTCAAAGATTGAGCATCAGAAGCCTGCGGGGTTGATGCAACCATTAGAAGTTCGGGAATGGAAATGGGATAGCATTTCCATGGATTTTGTGACTGGCTTGCCATATACCGTGAGAGGGTTTGATGCTGTATGGGTGGTTGTGGACAGGTTGACCAAGTCTGCTCACTTCTTACCGATTAATATCACTTATCCAGTTCCAAAGTTGGCAGAGATCTACATCAAGACAATTGTGAAGTTGCATGGCGTTCCGCTTAGTATTGTATCTGATAGAGATCCAAGATTCACTTCGGAATTTTGGAAAAGTTTGCAAGAAGCTTTGGGTTCTAAGTTGAGGTTGAGCTCCGCTTATCATCCGCAGACAGATGGTCAGACGGAGAGGACTATTCAGTCGTTAGAGGACTTGTTGAGGGCATGTGTTCTCGAGTAGGGAGGTTCATGGGATTCTCATCTTCCGTTGATTGAGTTCACCTACAATAACAGTTTTCATTCTAGTATTGGGATGGCACCGTTTGAGGCGTTGTATGGTCGGAGATGTAGGACTCCGTTATGTTGGTATGAATCTGGAGAGAGTGCAGTGTTGGGGCCTGAGATTGTGCGAGAAACAACTGAGAAGGTAAAATTAATCCGTGAGAAGATGAAAGCGTCACAGAGTCGACAAAAGAGCTATCATGATAAGAGAAGGAAGGATTTAGAGTTTCAGGCCGGTGATCATGTGTTTCTGAGAGTCACCCCGGTGACTGGTGTTGGGCGTGCCTTGAAATCAAAGAAGTTAACTCCCCGTTTCATTGGTCCGTATCAGATTACGGAGAGGGTGGGAAGTGTTGCCTATAGGGTGGCTTTGCCGCCTAATCTTTCGAACTTGCATGACGTGTTTCACGTGTCACAACTTCGAAAGTATGTTCCGGACCCGTCTCATATGATTCAGATGGATGAAGTTAAGGTACGGGATAATCTCACTGTGGAGACTATGCCTGTGCGAATTGAAGATAGAGACGTGAAGATTCTGAGAGGGAAGGAGATTCCTTTGGTGAAAGTGGTTTGGTTAGGAGCTGCTGGTGAGAGTATGACTTGGGAGCTGGAAAGTAAGATGCGGGAAGCATATCCGGAGTTGTTTGATTCAGGTAATTTCGAGGACGAAATATTCTAAGTGGGGGAGGATTGTAACGCCCCAAAATAATTTAATTATTTATTTAATTAAGTTATTTAAGGCTTACAATATTTATTTAATTTAATTAACTAATTCAGAATTTAATTTAATTTAATTTATTTTATTTAGGAGGTGTTGTCACGAATTAGGTGGTGCATGGGGGCCCATGATCCACAAGTAGGCCCATGACCCATTGGATGGTCATATGATTCGAAAATCACTTAGGGGTCTTGAGGGTTAGTTTTCATTTCACTCACTCCACCCAAAAGAAAGAAAAAGAAGCGAATAGAGAAAGAGTGAGAAGAGAGGCGCGACTTGCAAGAGGAAGGGGGAGGAATTTCGTGGAGCACTCAAGGAGGAGGGAAAGCTTGTTGGTGTCTTGCAATTCCTTGGAGCCTTGCCTAGTAATTTCGACTTCCATAAGGTTAGGGGGTTCTTCTTTCCATTCTTAATAACTTATGTGATAGGTGTTGTCTAGGGTTAGGTTCTAGGGTGATTTCCATGAATGATTGGTATGTTTGATGTTGTGGCTATGCTGAATTTTAATTGTGCAAAGATATGTTTGATTGGTGTTGAATTGTACACAATAGGAATTGAGCATGCCCATTGATTGATGTTATGATTGAATGAATTTTTGGTGGAAAATGTGATGGCTACTGTTCATATAAGTAATTGGCGTTGGTGATTTAATTTGGTGATTTTTTGTTGAGAGGAACTCAAAAATTGATGGAGCCTTAGGCGCCCTAGGTGTGTGTGTGTGTGTTGCCGGAAATTCTGCTCCCAGGCGCCCTGCTGCTGGGCGCCAAGAGCTGTGCTGCCACTGTTGTGTTCTGTTGCTGTTCCAGGCGCTGGGTGCCCTCCTGGGCGCCTGTGTCACTGTGTTGCCAGTTTTAGCGCTAGGCGCCTTGTGTCATGGGCGCCAAGGGCCCCAACCTTCTGTTGTTCATTTTGTGAAAATTGATACTGGGTTTTCATGTCCAAGTTGAATGGCTCGTGCAAAATGATTTTTAGCCTCAAATGTGCTGTATTCCGTGTTTTGCCAAGGCGCCTTATGCATGGGCGCCGTGTTCCTGCGCCAATTCTGTGTCTGGGCGCTAGGCGCCCTGCGCCAGTTTTTCCTGCGCCAATCCTGTGTCTGGGCGCTAGGCGCCCTGCGCCAGTTTTTCCTGCGCCAGTGTCTGGGCGCTAGGCGCCCTGCGCCAGTTTTTCATGGGCGCCCTGGTGCTGGGCGCCAAAATCAGGATGTTGCCCAAATTTTCCCAAACTTGTTTTTAATGTAACTTTTGACTCGGTTATCCAAATTTAACGGTTCAAAATGCGTTTCGAAGCTAATTTCGGTGTCTATCCAAATGTTCTGGTTTTATGCAAAAATGGATTGTTTTACTGGTGGTTCTGGACTGAAGTTGTTCAAGGTGTCTAATTGCAATTTTTATTCACTTTCTCCTATTCCGTGTCAATATCCTAGAACGGTTTAATTAAATTGGTACTGATTTATTGGTGAGATTTATTGGTGAGTTTTATTGGTGAGTTTTATTGGTGAGTTATTGGTGAGTTATGGTGAGTTGATTAAATGTGAATTGGTGAATTGTGTGGTGTGTTGTGGTGCATTGTCATGGCGTCTCATGAACCATGTGCATTATCGGTGAGCAGAGGCTTCGGCCTAATTTTAAATGGTGAGCAGAGGCTACGGCCTAATTGTATTTGGTGACGGATCCGACATGCATGTGCCCGTGGAGTTTGGGTTGCATTTCATGCATAACCATACCTTTTGTATTGTCGTTTGGAGATTGTAATTGTGATGTGGTTGCTGCCATGGTTGTGAATCGGTGTGCCTAGTTACTTTTCCTATGCAGTGCTCATTCCATATGTTATTAATTATGTAAAGAGACTCACCCTACTGCTTTTATGTTGCTTCCCATGTCGGCAACGTGCAGGTAATAGCGAGTGAAGGTTACCCTTATGCCTTCGTCTGGTAGGAAGTGTCATGCTCTGATACGTAGCACCGGGGGCGTCTTATGCTTATGTGTTATTTTATTTACACTGTTAGACTGTTATTGGTGATGTAATGGATTTGTTTTCGAACTTATTATTATTCCGCTGCGGTAGTGACTGTATTTCTAACACCCCGGTATTTTTATCAAGTAAAAATACCCAAGTGCACCATTCCTAAAACATCAGAGATATAATTCCTGTTTAAATACTGAACATCACTATAAATTCTTCGCTGAATATAACTCAAACAGTCTTATTTACAACAAGACAATATGGTTCTCAGACCATATACCATCAGCATCTATAGCATTCAGTATCATACAAGAAAGCGGAAGAAAGATATACACTAAATACATAATGTTTTAGTATACAGACAACAAAAGGGAAATAAGCTTAAACATAAAGCTGGGCTATCAGCAACCATCTGAGTACCACATACTCGTGCCTCTTGGATCTCCACTTTCCCTGTTTATCTGTAAAACAACAACATATAAACAATGAGATACAATCTCAGTGAGTTCTACCGAGACCCCTACTAACACTCTCGGTTCAATTATGAAATTTTGTTAAACTTAACACGACACCGACTGCACGCACTGCTAATCCCGGTGAACCGTGTGATAGAATTCTAACTTGGTAGGACACCGACTGCACGCACTGCTAATCCCGGTGATCCGTACCACAAAGACCATTTTACGTACCACCGACTGCACGCACTGCTAATCCCGGTGAACGTAACACATAACTTTTTAACATAACACCGACTGCACGCACTGCTAATCCCGGCGAACCCCATAACCAATAGTGTTTCCTAATGGCACAGAGCCTAGGGTAAGGGTTCATGACTTCCCCGCCTAGTATGTCAACATGGGTCGTCACCCAACTCGATATAATAAATATATCTACAGACACATGAACATTTAGTTCATTTACATTATACCGATAACTAAACATAATACCCGCATTGGGCCGTTTCCTATAGTCGATATAATACATATATCATGAATTATTGACCGGTTTAGACGAATGAATAATAATCATTCCGCGTCGGTTATACCATACCACGTAGGACTCATAGTCCGCTTTATTATTAATAAAACATATCCGCACACGTGTACTAATATTCGGCTTTTCGAAACAATTTCGACTTCAAAAGTATTTTATTAAAACCCTTTTTAAACATACCCAAAATCACGGCATTATAAGCCTAATATCATTATAGAAGGGTTAGGAAGGGATTAGAAGAGGATTGGAATCGATCGGGATCGTTTCGGGCAAGTTTGGAAAATTTGGACAGAACACAGCGCACGGTTCGTGCTCCCACACGCACGGGTCGTGCGCCCTGTAATGCGTTTTTGAAAACAGAAAAAGAAAGACCCGCACGGTCCGTGCGCCTGAGACGCACGGGTCGTGCGCTTTTGACAGCATTATATTTTATCCCGTTATCGCATTTTGTGTCGTTCCGACCAATTCCGATACCTGTTCCAGTCCAGTCCCAACATAAAAACAGTCCAAAACATATACAAACAATAATAATCATCAATCAATCAATCCAAAAACCAATTGGACATAAAACGCGATTTTCGTACAAAATACGTTTTCGATAACGAACCAAAACCGAAACACATTTCGCAAATTAAGTTTATTAATTCAAAAGCCTAAACGTGAGTAAAACTCACCCTTGAAGCGTGAACCACGATCGAGCCGAATTCACCGAGTAACCACACGAACATTCCCCGCTCCGGCGACATCCAATCCGCTTCCAAAGCTTTTCACTCGATCACGAAACCTCTTTTTGACCGAAATACCGAATTCCTCGAAATCTTCCACGAACACTATTCATCATCCCTAACCTCCAAAAACTACTATTCACCAAAAACCCCAATTTGCACCCTAACCTCTTGATTCTTCACAAACCCCAAATCGGACTTCAATATTTGCGCAATCCACCTTGAGCTCTCTCCCAAACACCATCCAAAGCTTTCCCTTGAGCTACAACCATCAAAACTCCAATTTTTCCTCTCAAATTCGAAAATGGCAAAGTGAGAGAGAGTGAGTTGATGATGAAGATCTTGGTACCAAATCGAAGAGGAAGTAACGTTGAGCATTTTTCGTGTTGGAAGGAAGTCGTTTTGATGAGCCTAACATTCCCCTTTTTCCTCTTCTTCCTCCTCACCCTTTCTTTCTCTTTTCTTTTCTTTTCTCTCATTCTCTCTGTTTCTCCCTTCTGTCTCTCGCGTGCTTCTTTTCTTTCTTTTCCTTTCTTTCATTTTAAAACACACACACATATATATATATTTATTAATATATAAGTGGTAACGTGGTCCAATTGTCATATTGATCTAAATCTCTTATTTCGATTCCAAAACTTCCTTGATCCGTATTATCCGGTTAACGATCCGATGACAGCCAATAAATAATTTTAGCACTCAATAAATTTACCAGTCAAGTACTAAATTAATTGAATTGGGTTAACATCCAAATAATTCGGCTAATTATTTTGAGGATGTTACATTCTCCCCAACTTGAAAGAATTTTGTCCTCAAAATTTCGCTAAGTCTTTCATCCGACTAACCGAGGATCGACATTCTCAGAAAGGTCTAAATTTGCGAGAAGACAATCTTGAATTAACGAAATGAGGGTAGAAAATCTTCCTAAAGTTAGCACATCAATCTCCAAGTATGATCCACTTCTACCCTGATACGAACTCTCTTGTTACGAGTTTACACGAGAAACTCATCATTCGCCTACATAGGCTCGCCCCCAAGATTTCGAGATAACACTTTTCGAAAGAAGATGGAATGAGGATTTACCAGAAACGTTTATCTTAAACGTAGAAGTGAACCGCGGGGACATCAAATAAATTTGAACGTAATGCAAATTACCTCAGTTGTTCTCAAGACAACTATCAAACAGAACTCAGAGCCCCTTTTCTTATATTGCAACTTCTTCATGAGGTTTTCACCGACGCACCTGATTCCTTTCCGAATTGGTCAATAGCATTGAGAACTTCCCCTCAACCAAAGTAATCCTCCTAGGATTTTCTTCCTCAATCAGACGTTATTAACCTCATGATTCGTTCCCAAAATTAACTTTAGCATGCGGGTTTTCACAAAAATGATGATTTTTTTTTAAAACTACCATACCGCACGCCAAACTACCATACACAAAAATGATGATTTTTTTTAATCCTCTGGTGCCTATTCGCGATGTGAAAAACAGTCAACAGTTACCTCACCTTCATAGTCGCGTTCGCGTTCGACTTGTCAAACGGAATCATATAATACCATCTCATTGTTAACCTTCACAAAGAAGAGATTATCAACTAATACCTTGCCACTAATACATCTGCTTTACATCTCTGTACATCTTGGTGGAGTTACAGAATATAACTTCGGTGTGCTTCCTCTAACACTTGCCTTCTATTTTTCTCATCATCGGGTTCACAGATCCTACCGTTGAAACAACTGACTTCATCACTATCCATGGTAAAATCTGGAAATACCTTTTGTGATTGTAGCTTCACATCAACTTCCTGTTCTAAGCGTATAGAATCCCTTAGGGAACTAGAGATCCTCATATGGCTCAACACTAACCGGTTCCTCCTTGATCTTGAATTCAGATTTAAGTCTCTGAAAGACTCCGATAATTCCATCTCATGCATCAATAAACTCGGCCATGTCGATGGACTTCCTACTCAGTGCATCAGTTACAACACTGGCCTCTCTTGAATGCTACATCAACACTAATTTATAATCCTCCAGAAACTCAACACACTTCTCTGCCTGCTATTCAGTTCTTTCTGATCAAACAGATACCTTAAACTATTGTGATCACTAAAGACATCGAAACGAGACCCATACAGGTAACGTCTCCAAATCTTCAATGCATACACAATAGCTGCCAACTCATAATCATGATTCGGATAACTTTTCTCATGAGACTTTAATTGTCTGGACGCATAAGCTACCACTTTTTGATTTTGCATTAGAATACATCCTAAACCCTTCCCTGAAGCGTCAGCGAAAATTTAAAATTCCAATGACGGATCCGGAAGAATCAGGATTGGAGCAGAAGTCAAAGTCTTCGTCTCTTGAAAACCTTCTTCACAATCGGCATCTCACGTAAACGGATGACCCTTACGAGTTAACCGAGTAAGTGGAAGAACTAACTGTGAGAACTCTTGAACAAATCTCTTATAGTGATCGGCTGAACTCAGAAACTTTTGATCTCTACGACTGATGTCGGTCACTCCCATTCAACACCGCTTCCTTCTTACTGGGATCTACAGAAACTCCCGACTTGGGAAATCACATGTCCCAAAGACTTTACCTCTAACACCCAAAAATCACACTTCGAAGGTTCAAGTACAACTTATTTTCTCGGAGTACTTTCAGAACAATGCGGAGACGTTGGACATGCTCCTCAATGGTCTTCAAGCACATCGAGATACCATCAATGAAAACGACTACAAATTGATCTAGGTAATTGAGGAAAAACTCAGTTCAGGTAATCCATGAATATGTTATCCTCTTGAAAACCTTTGAAGTTTCCACTGTTTCACCCTAAGGACTATGTTATCCTATGTCTAGGACTTAACATGGTTTTAACACAGTTTCTTTATTAAACAAGTTTAACAAAGCCTTTATTAAAACACTTACCCTTATTAGTCTTGATTTCTAATTATAAACCATGTCTGTGAATATAACTCTACTTATTGTAAGAGATCAACCTTAAAATAAGATGGATGTAGTATAACACAAGACCCAAAATGCTACGACACTTAAAAGCATAATAACTTACTCAAAAGATCATTATAAGTTTAGAACATCTCAACTAAAGGAATTTAGCTCATGTTACTCATTATATAATAGAGAGAATCTGTAAGGAGCATGATAACATGAATCATATAAAAGATATCAATAGGGTAGAAGTTACACAGATTGATGTTCCTTTGCATGAATTCTGATTGGTGCAGAAGCACTGATTCCTTCGTCTATCTAGGAAGAAGTGAAGGAAGAGGGTGTCAATTCCTTCCTCACCTTCTTACAACTAATTACTTGAATAAAATGAAAGAAATGAAACTACTAAAATATAAGTAAAGTGTATGATCTACATATTATCAAGTGAGATATGCGATGCTCTTCAAGTGAGAAGTGGGAGCCCTTTTTATAGCCTTGGAGATTTCCTTTGCTTGAGGGTTTGCTTGAAAACCAAGTTAACCTAAGGAGGCTTAACCATGGTTGCTTTTCTGATCTTTAGATAAGGAGATTGAGTTCAGCACATTTCCATAAGAAGAGGTCCAATTATGTAAGGCCATATGTCTTTAGGTGAATAGCCTTTCATGATGATGTTTATGGTGGGCGCCTCCTTATGCATGTGGCCATGTGCTCCATGTGTATTGTGACAAAGCATGATGTCATAGAAGTTTTGGAGCAGAGGTATGAATTGAGGTGATTCCATTGTGGGGTTATAAATCTTCAGCGCGGGATGGTGCAGAAACACTAAGTGCAGAAGCTTTTGTGGTGCAGAAGCACTAAGTGCAGAAGCATCGTGGTGCAGAAGCATCATCTGTAGGAAAACTAAAAAAACACATCAAACATACCAATATATATACAAAATGCTTTATTCATCACGTAATTCCTAGAATGTTGTTATTTTACTAATACCACTATATTTAACACACTTTGTACTTGGGTTTCAAGCAATTTGTTGCGTTTAGAAGTATAAATAACTCTATATAAATTAGAGTTATCACCCACACACTCTCGGTGACCTGGTAGTAATTGCCAGTGACCATTTTACACACCTGGCCATCCGTCAAACCTTCCCGACAGCGAGGATCATCCAGAGGTTGTAAGGCAGAGGGACATGCTGCATCAACCCGAACTGTTTACAGACAAAATTGGGGTAATAATACTGTGCGAGGGCCTTGCTATAACGGGAGGTAGCCAGATAGCCGGATAGCCAATCGATAGAATATGAGGGAAATAGAGAGTGGCCCACAACTGAAGAAACCACATAGGACCTTGAATCTTGGAAACTCGGCTGTAGTCCCTAATTTGGTGGAGCATGACTTGGATTCCTCGGTAGAGCTCGCCAAGAAAATAAGGGTCCCAGGTGTAAACTTCCCCACTGGCCATCAAGTTGACGAAGGCCTGCCATTCTTGGACCACACCGGCAGAGGCAGTGCCATAGAAGAATCTGCAAAAGAAGTACATGAGGAAAGCAGTGTGTTTCTCGTCGGTAATATTGGCATCACACATGGAATTTTCAATCAGAAATTTTGAATAAACCCCTCCAGCATGGACATGGCCTAAGTTCACCTTCCTGGGTAATCTTGCAAGATGGACGCTTCGGCCAAATGCGGGTAGACCAGTGATGGCGGCCACGTCCATAATGGTGGGGGTGACCATGCCCCAAGGGAATATAAAGGCATTGAAGTTAGAAGACCAGAAGCCCAAAAGGGGCAAAAGAACGTCAAAATTATGGGGAATGGCGAAGGTAGAGAGCGATCATGTCACGAAGGCCCCACGCTTTCCAATCATCTTTCTTGACAGGATGAATCCTGTCGAACCAGGCATGGTAGTCTTCGGTGGGTTTGGCCCTACCCCTGGTTTCTAACACCTTGACGTCAATGGTGAACCAATCTTGGGTGATTGGTATGCCGGGACAAGCCGAAGCGTTGAAGGTCTGTTTGAAGGCGTTAAAGCCGTCGCGGATAGTAGAGGTAGTAGGCCGCACTGTAACGCCGCCTGAAACGAAAACAAGGATATCATGTGGGGAGACTTCAGAGGGAATGGTTGCCAAAGATGGGCCAGAGGAAGAAAAACTCAGCTGACTATCATCTCCACCATAGTTGTGTTCACGGTTTTGAGAGTCTGAGTTTGAAGACATGGTGGAAGGAAGTGATGATAACAATGGAGAAGAAGAAACTAAGAAAGCGCAGCGAAACGTTTTAAGAGAAGTGAACAGTCTTGCGTGACTGTTGCTCTTTATGGTTTCACGAACCTTGGGAACCATTGCGCCGCCATATTATCCCGTGCAAAGAGAAATGCCAAGTGTCACAAAACGGAAGGCTAGTCGCTTCAAACGATCACATCAAGTCATGTCAAAGGGTTTTTGCGCTAATAGCCACGTCTTCACGGCCACACGACAACACAAAAAGGGGGGCAATTGTTAACACCCAAAAATAACTAGGTCACAGGCCGAGGGCCGAGTAAAGGAAGGGAGTAGAATTGGAGTGCTAAGGCAGACCACTTGACAATAGTTTGAGAGATAATTGCCAGAGAAAAGAACTCAAGAGAAGCCCTCGGGGCATACCACAAGACAACTCCCCGAGGAAGGGGTCAGCCCGAGGAGCAATAAGCAAGGCTAAGGGAGAGAAAAGCCTCAGTCCATAGAATGCCACGGCCGAGGTGGGCTCGGGTGCCTGAGTTACTGTCTGAGGACGAAGGCTAGCTGAGCAAGCCAAGTGGCTGAGGTAAGACAGGCTTGCTTGGAAGGCAAGTAAGAGGGAGCACGAAGATAAAACGTGGGAGCAGTTGAAAGATCAAGCGAATGAGCGAAGCCTTGAAAAGCGGAGTGAGGGAGTTCACCCCACTAACCGTGCTAGTGAGATCATGGGTGGTTACTCCGCCTCCTTAGGGCTTAGGAACGACGATAGGCGTTGATCTTAGATTGATCCAACGGTAGGCAAATGTTGGCTGTGTTAGTGGCCGACGATGGCCTATGTATATAAATAGGAGAGCAATTGTACAGAATGGACACACATCACTCAATCAAAAACTCTACGTTTATTTTATCTATCTGCTTTTACCGCACTTTATCTTTATTTTCATGCATTAGCCAGTAGTATAATCCAAACCTCGCAGTCCCTCTCACCCAACCTGGCCCTTTCTAGAGGAGTCAGGATACCCACAGTCAATGAGCAGAGTTTCCTCCTTGGCGGAATCGCTTGAAGAACAGAGGAATCAAACATTTGTTCAAACCTCTGGTCGAACCCACGGTTAGGACCTAAGAGTTTAACACAGGACAACACGGCGCAAGTCTTTAATTGTAAATTTGAGTTGTAAAAAGACACGGCTCTTTCATATTAGGAGTTGTTAACACCCAAAATAAATTAAGTCATGGGCCGAGGGCTGAAAGTCTGAGTTAAGAGAAGACCAGGACACCGAGGCAAACCACCTGACAATTTCTAAAAGATATTTGCTGAAGAGATAGCCCCAATGGATGACGCTCAAGGCAAAAAACAATGTAAACACCCCGAGGAGGGTGTTGACCTCGAGGAACAATGGATGAGGCCGAGGCAGAGCAAGTCTTAACCTATAGAGTGCCACGGCCACAACGGCTCGGTTGCCTAAGTACGATGGCCGCAAGCTGAGGATCGAGGATCAGCCGAGGAACTATATGGCCGAGGTAAGGAAGACTTGCTTAGGAGGCAAGGAGAAGAGGCACGTAGACAGAACGTGGGAGCGGTTGTAGGTCAAGCAAAGAGAAGAAGTATTGAGGAGTGAAGTGAAGAGGTTTTGTCATCCCACTACCATGCTAGTGAGATTGTGGGTTATGGCTCCGATTTCTTAGGGCTTAGGAGCAATATTAGGCGTTGATCTTCAATTGATCCAACGGTAGGCAAATGTAGGCTCGCATAGTGGCCGAGAGAGAGAGAGAGAGAGAGAGAGAGAGAGAGAGAGAGAGAGAGAGAGAGAGAGAGAGAGAAATACTTGTAAAAAACACACATCAATCAATACACAATCTATTTTTCTCGCAATTTATCTTACTTTATCGCATTTATTTTACTTTCATGCAGTAGGCCAGTAGATAATCCAATCCTCGAGTCCCCTCTACCCAACCTAACACTCTTTGGAGGAGTTAGGAAACCCACAGTTGAGGAACAGAGTTCCTTCCTCAACGCAACCGCTTGAAGAACAGAGGAATCAAAGACTGTCCAAACCCCTGGCCGATCCCACGACTAGGATATAAGAGTTTGACGACAACAAAAATTGGCACGCCCAGTGGGACAGACACAGGTGAACAAACCATCACGATTGATTCGCCTAGACTGGATTATTGTTGGCGTATGCACTTGCGTTTTGGCAAAAACCTAATTATGAAGCCACCTTCGGCGTCAAAAAAGGCAACTGCCTCCAAGGCTAAGATCATGAAACCAGTAAGTGTTTTGGGGACTACCACTCTAACAGTTACTGCTGATTCGAATGAACAACCCCCTCAAGACTATGAGGAGCCCGTGGTTATGACCACATCATTCATTCGGCAATAAATCGACATGGGGATATATGACATAATGTACCAACTGTCTCAATAATTGGCTGACATAGTGAAAGATATGGTGCACAATGAGGTGCAACAGGCCAAGGAGATGGAACTGACGCGTGCTACGCAAGCTAGTAGCACAATGAACCCTGGTTTCCCCGGCCAATCACAGGGAGGACAACCTAACTCTCTGGGAGGCACGCATCAGACCCTTCCGTACACCCACCCGGTCGGACCTCAGCAGGCATATTCCTATAACCCAATGGGAAGCATGCATCAGTGTCCATCGAGTGGGAGCGTGGTCGGGCCTCAGCAGGCGTTCTCTCATCAGGTAAATTCTACTCATGTAGTTCCTCAGCCTCGTACTTTTGCCACTACCAACACTGGGGGGGAAGTTTATGGTGAATGTCACTAACACGGCTTATCTTCAGTAGGGACAAGTGCAATTGGCCAGAAGGCTGCCCGAGGCCACGGGCTCGATAGGTCTGCCGCAAGGATCATCTTATGTATGATCTACCGCGGCTAACTATCCGGCCTATGCAGGGGGACAAGCCTTCACCCCGAAATCTGGGATTGGCAGGACAGGCGGGTATTTCCCGAGTCAGCAACCATGGGTCCAGAACTCACCTGGCTCGACAAGCCTACCTCCCAGTCATCCGTACTCCGGAGCACTCGGTACCTACCCGGCGGGTTCTTATTTACAAACACAGATGAATGGTGTCCCGGCCGAGTAGCCATGGAACCAGCTTCCACCTTACCGAGGCAATCAGACACTTGTACCAAGAACTGGCTTTGTTAACCTGGCCCAAGTAATGCCTGGGAAGCCATGGACAGATGCTCCACCTCAGGAATCACCACAGTCAGGGGGCAGCTGACACCATTAAGAAGTTCTTCGGTGTGCAGTTGAAACCGCTAGACAGGCCGGTGTACAGGAAGTTTTACCTTGAGTGGGTGGATAAATTGGTGCCTCTGCCCAGAGGATTTAAAACACCTAACTTTGCTACGTTTTCTGGGGACGATGGCAAGTCTACAATGGAGCACATCGGCTGATTCACGGCCCAATGTGGACAAGGGAACCAGGATTAATATCACAAGCTGCAGTTGTTTCCCTTGTCCTTGACAGGGACTCCTTTCTCATGGTACTCTTCACTCCCACCCGATTCTATTCAGACGTGGAAAGGTCCTTCCATGACAGGTTTTATTGGACATAGCCTGAAGTCACCGCAGCTGATCTCATGAATTTGCGGCAGGAGGTAGACGAGGGTGTGACAGACTTCATTAAAAGATTCAGAAAGATGGCCGGAAAATGCTCAATACCTTTTCCAGAATCCCAACTCACTTCCATGGCTATCTCTGGAATGCACCCTCAATTGAAGGAAAAGCTTGTGGGACAAACTTACAGTGACCTCAGTGGCTTGGCCTCCAGGGCTATCCAAATTGAACAATACATACAGGAGAAAGAGAGGAAGAGGGCCACTAGGGGTCGAGAACCTCAGTTAGTGTCAGTAGTTGACATTGAAGAAGATTCTGGGTACGATGAGTCAGCCGATTACACGGCAGACATCATGGTGGTCGAGATAGTCAAAGGGAAGACTTACCTATCTCCCGCTCTTAAGGCCGCCAAGGGAAATGAGAAGGATGAGGTGGAAAACCGATATGAGTACTCCTTTGATATATCTAAAGCGGACCAGATCTTTGACTACCTGCTAAAAGATAAGCAAATCAAGCTCCTCGACGGCCACAAAATACCTCCACCCGAAGAGATAAAGGGGGAAAAAGTACTGCAAGTGGTACAATTCATTCATTCATGCCATCTCCAATTGCATCATCTTCCGCCGAGCCATTCAAGAAGCTATCAAGAAGGGGAGGGTTAAGATGGCCGACAAAGGGGTGCCAGAGATGACTGTTGACACTGACCATTTTCCCAGCTTGAACATCAACATGGTTTCCTTCTCGAGGAGCAATCAGGGAAAGGGAAAGAAGAAGTATATGTGGGTCCCCAAACATGAGGTTCCCCCAAGAAGAAGAGTATCGGCCTTTGACCGGTTGGGACCCCCTGCCGAGGGATCCACTGTGGCTGAGCGTGTAGCTCTCTTGTAAGATAGACTGCAGGTAGGGGAGCCAAGCCAGCGCAAGAAACCTCAGTGGATACTTCCCAACGCAGGGAAGCTTGTCCACGATCTCATGGAATTACATTGTCCAAACTCACTCTTGAGAGGTAAGCACCTCAAACTAAGGATCTGAGGGAAAGACTCCAACACCTCCCGCCTGGGGGGACGGTCGGTCTGTAACACCCCTTTTCTACCCGTTAATTTACTTGGAAAAATATCAGAGTTTTCATAATTTCTTTTCATCGCAAAAGATGTTACACATACTTCAATAAAAATCACACTTCTCGAATAAACAGCTCAAAACGTATTCTCCAGGTATTACGTAGCACATCACAAATAGGCGGGTCTAAAAACCACAGTCATCATCGCAATAATACTCAACGTCAATAAAAATCATTTAAGCAGCGGAATATTAAAATAAAACAGAACCGTCAATAAAACTTAACAACCAAAAACATTCATGACATAAGCTCGCCCCACCCCCTGAGTGCTACGTATCAGAGCGTGACGACTCGACTCAATTAGTGAAGCTAAGACCTTCACTGGGAATCACCTGCACGTTACCAACACGGGGGTAACATTCAAACAGGAAAGGGTGAGTCCAATTCAATTCATATAATAAAACATATGATAAATAATAAGTCAGATCACAGCTCTAATTAATCACATCACAATCATCAAATCACCTCATCCCAATAACTCATCACAATGTCATGCGGCGTATGAAATGCAACCCACTCGCGGGCATATGCATGAGGTACCTTTTCACAAACGTCGCTTAGCCATTAAGGCCTAATCGTCACTTAGCCACTCAGGCCTCAACACGTCACTTAGCCACTCAGGCCTCAAAACGTCACTGGGTTTATGCATATGGGGCATGAGACACTATGACATGCACCACTCCCAAACACACAAATACTCAAATGCACAAATCGCAGTCAACTATGTGACCCATCACTTACCGGTTTGCCAAATAAAGGCACAGCACCTGTCAATTCACAATTCACACACAAATAACGTCACTTAGCCTTTTAGGCCTTAACATCACTTAGCCTTTTGGGCCTCAAAACGTCACTGGGTTTTCATCGTCACTTAATCACAAACATCATCAACTCAAACAATAGCCGCCGAGGGCAAAAACGTCATTTACTAGCCACCAAGGGCATCATCGTCATTTACACGTCACTATAAATAATAATAGCCACTAAGGGCAAAACAGTCATTTACACGTCACTATAAATAATAATAGCCACTAAGGGCAAAACAGTCATTTACACGTCACTATAAATAATAATAGCCACTAAGGGCAAAACAGTCATTAATCACCCATTTTGACACTAAAACGTTAAAACTGTTAGTTATACTCAAAGGGAATTTTTAAAGACACCAAAACATCTTTTCAATGTCACAACAGTGACCACCGTGGGCAGCCACTTGGGCGCCCTGCAACCTTCAGAAATTATAAGTTTTTATTTTTAAAAAGGGGACACACAGGTGGACAACTGAAAATGCTTCGCAACGCTTTTTGAAACGTTCAAAACGGACGTCCGAGTCAAAAGATATAACAAAAACAGTTTTCATAAAAATTTGGGGAACATCTTGAAAACTGGCGCCCTGGGCGCCCAGCGCCCAGGCACCTGGCGCCCAGCAAGGCGCAACACGCACACACGCAACACACGGGCGCCCAGCGCCCAGCGCCTTGGCGCAACACAGACACGCGCACACGGGCGCCCAGCGCCCAGCGCCACACACGCACACACGCACACGGGCGCTCAGCGCCCAGCGCTGGCGCCCAGCGCCCAGCGCAACAACCAGCAACACGCGCACAGCGCCCATGGCGCCCAGCACAGGGCGCCTGGCGCCCAGAACACTGCCAGCAACAGATTTTCACACAATTTCAGCCCCAAACATCATTTTTCTCAATTGTTTCTTGACTCAATTCCAATACACATCACAATCATCATGGATTCACATAGAAATCATCAAAATCATACACTATCCATTCGAATTCCACAACAATCCCAATTACGACATAGATCACGCACATATCAACATCAAGAACAAAATTTCGTAAACATCATGACAATCATAGTAACATCTAGGCTATCACTACTTAGGATCTATCATAGGAATTATTATAGAAATCGATAGGGCTCCCCTTACCTCGAATTAGAAGAGTAGGATCTCTAAGGATGATCACGAACGGAACCACGGCAACCGGATCACGCCTTCTCTTTCCTCCTTGGTTGTGCGACTTGCTCCTCTCCTCCTCCCCTCTCTACGGCGCACTTCCCCCTTTCTTTCTCCCTATTCTCAATTTCGCAATGCTCACCCAAGAACCCTAACCCCTAGGCACCACTACGCATATGACTTGATTCATGGGCTTGGGCTTCTCACTTAAGCCCAAGTCCATCTAACCTAGCACCTCCACCTTCTAATACCACCTACACATATTAATATAATTTCTAATAATTAAATTATATTCACTTAATTAAATAAATTCCTAGATACTTAATTAAATAAATTAATTAAATATTTAGGGTGTTACACGGTCTACCGATGAATCCATCGAGCAAGCCACTATACCAAACCCAGGTGAGAAGTCTCACCCAAAGGGAGAAAGGAGAGCGGCACAGGTCAGTATAGCACAAGACTCGACGTCAGTGGATATCACAGTACTAAGTGATCGTGAGCTGAGAGCCACTAAAAATGTGAGACCGCCCTCTGAGGTACCACAAGACCAGTGGATGACAAAGGCAGTATCAAAAGTATCAACCCCCAAGCCTGCCTCCAAATCTCGCTCGCAGAAGAGGAGGCTGCAGAGGGCAAGGGCCTTCCACAAAAATAGGGAAATGTTGTAGATGCTCACCTCGGCCAGGGAAGGGAATACGAGGACAAAGCCTTGGAGCAACGAGCCGCCAAGACAACTGACCCTAACACATCCACTGATAAAGAAGAAGAGCTTAATACCATGATAGGGGTGGTGGACACAATTGGTAGCCCTCTCACTGAGGCAGTAAGGGAATGTCTGTATGGCCCTCACAGCCTTGGATGCCCTTAGCCAATCAGTGCTCTCCCTGGCAAGGGGATAATGATTGGGGACGAAATTGCAGAAGATGATCTCTTGGATGAAGAATAAGAGAACCCCTTCGGTCCACTAGCGTTTGATGGTAACTCTCTAACAGAGTCAATCCTAGATGACATAATGGACGGAGAGGATGGAGAATTCCTTGCCGGCATAGAAATGGTGGGACTCCTACCACCTGAATTCTGGGGAAATAAGGATCAGCCAAGAGCCCTCGAAGGAGATGTCTTTGCCGAGGAGGCCAAATGGGCTGCCTTGACAGAGCCCGAGGGGCTAGTCACGGAAGGGATGTTGTTCGAAAAACCAACGGTGGACATGACCAGACACTTGAAACTCCTTTACATTAAAACCCACTTGAACGGAAAATTGTTCAACAGAGTATTTATGGATGGTGGTGCTGTGTTGAACATCATGCCATTGACGACAGTGAAGAAGTTGGGAAAGAATGCTGAGGACCTCATCCCCATGACCATGACCATGACAAGCATCATGGGCCACCCATCTCATGCCTTAGGGGTATTGGTGGCCGATGTAACAGATGGGTCTAAGATAACCCGTTCAGTTTTCTTTGTTATTGAGAGAAAACCTTCCTATGCTGTAATTCAGGGGAGAGATTGGATCCACACCAGTGAAGGTGTTCCCTCCACTCTACATCAGATATTAATTATATAGGTGGGTGATAAAGTGGAGATAATAGAGGCCGATCCCAATCCGTTCCCTGCCGAAGTAAAGATGTTTGAGACTGTTTTCTTTTCCCCTACCTGCGCCCGATAGCCATTCCAGTAAACTATGAGGAAGGGGGTATAGAACCGTGTGATTGGACGAAGAAGGGTTTAGAACTCAAACTGTTGGCCGACCCATGGCCTAACGTCGAGAGTAATGATTAATCTCCCATCAGAAGCACAAAGCCTGCTAGATCGACTGCACCTGTTCCAAATTGAATTCAGCATTGAAGAGGCTATGTTCAGTGGCAAGATGAACCATTCAAGTCAGTATACCAGTGCATCATTGGTCGACCTACGTTGGGGGGCTTGGGGCAGTGACCTCCACTGTTCACTTGAAAATGAAGTTTCACTCCGACAGTAATGAAGTAGTCACCGTCCCGGCTAACTTACAATCTGCTAGAAGGTGTCATTACATGAGCCTTAAGGAACAAGGCGAAAATGAGGCGAAGAAGACGGACACAACGAACAAGTGCGGGAATCAAATCAACGTTGCCGATTTAGACGCCAGGTACGACCCGGACAGTGATGTAGAAGAAGGAGATGACAATCTAACCTGAGAGCTCAAGAACAAAATTAAAAGGCCAGAACCGGACGGTGAGCTCGTCCAAATACAACTAGGGAGCGACCCGGAGAAGACGGTGGCAGTGAGGAGCGCCCTTCCCCCGGAAGTACGGGATCGGTTGATCCAGTGTTTAAAAGAACACGCTAATGTATTCTCTTGGAGTGTTGCCGATATGCCGGGCATTCCGCCGGAGGTAGCCTGTCATCACCTGGGCGTTAACCCCGCAGCCAAATGGGTCGCCCAGAGAAGAAGGGTGCAAAGTGAGGAGAAAGGACAAGCAGCCATAAAAGCAGTCGATGACTTACTAGAAGCCGGATTCATCAAAAAAATTAAGTATACAACATGGTTATCCAATGTCGTTCTGGTCAAGAAGGCCAATGGAAATGGCGCATGTGCGTTGACTACACTGATCTTAACCGGCCATGCCCTAAAGACGCGTTTCCGGTTCCTAGTGGGGACCGGTTAGTTGACAGCGCAAGTGGGTTTCGATTGCTCTCATTTTTGGATGCTTACTCGGGTTACAACCGGATCGCAATGCACCCACCCGATCAAGAAAAGACTGCTTTCATGACAGAAAGAGGGAACTACTGTTACCTAGTCATGCCCTTCGGGTTAAAAAAAGCGGGAGCTACTTACCAGAGAATGATGAATAGAGTTTTTCGAGCCCAAATCGGCAGAACGGTCGAGGTATACTTAGATGACATGATCATTAAAAGTAAACAAGACATTGATCATGTGGCCGATCTGAAAGAGGTGTTTATGGAAGCCTGCAAGAACTCACTGAAGCTAAACCCTGAGAAGTGCACATTCGGAGTCAGAGCGGGTAAGTTTTTAGGATTCTATTTAACGGAGCGAGGAATTGAGGTGAATCCAGATAAATGCAGAGCGGTGACAGAGATGAGGTCGCCCACTAGTAAAAAAGAAATCCAGAAGTTGAACGGGATGATAGCCGCACTCTTGCGATTCATTTCAAAGGCAGCCAGCAAGTCCCTCCCGCTCTTCAAATTTCTTAAAAAGGAGGCTCAGTTTGAGTGGTCGCCCGAGTGTGATCAAGCTCTAGACCAGCTGGAGGAGGCTTTGCTGCAGCCGCCTATCTTGACAACACTAGAACCCGGAGAGACATTATATCTGTATCGGTCCATCAGTGATGAAGCTTTAGCGGCCATGCTAGTACGGGAGAACGAGGCAAAACAGAATCCCGTATATTTCGTAAGTAAAGCGCTTCAGGGACCAGAGCTCAGGTACCAAAGAATTGAGAAGCTAGCCCTGGCGCTGATTGTGGCAGCCCGAAGGCTGAAATCGTATTTCGTGGCCCACCAGATCGTCCTCAGAACAAACCAGCCCATCCGATAGATCTTATATCGACCTGACCTAGCCAGAAGAATGATTAAATGGGCGGTGGAACTCTCGGAGTTCGGCATCAAGTATGAAACCAGAAAGGCCACTAAAGCACAAATCCTGGCAGATTTCATAGCTGAGATGACCCCCGATCCAGGAAGAAGGGCTTGAATCGACCTAGACAATGTATGTGGATGGCTCCTCCAATAACAAAGGGAGCGGGGCGGGGGTGATCCTAGAAAGCCCATAAGGAATGACGGTGGAGGTCTTTTTGACATTTTCGTTTTCCACCTCAAACAACCAAGCGGAATATGAGGCGTGCATTGTTGGGCTCATGCATGCTCGAGAATTCAAAGTGCAAAGGGTCGAACTCCACTCAGACTCTCTGTTGGTAGTATCCCAGATTAAGGAGGCGTTCGATGCAAAGGATGAAGTGTTAAGGAGATACCTGGCTAAAGTAAGAGAACTGCTCGAGCAGTTTAACCATGCAGAAGTACAACACATTCCCAGATCAGAGAATGCAAGGGCTGACGTGCTCTCGAAACTGGCCAGCACGAAAACGCCGGGAAATCACAGAAGTGTAATTCAGAAAGTCCTTTCCTAACCCAGCATCAACCTGGAAACATCTCCAAACTCAGATGTTTGCACGATCAACCTTGACGAGACATGGATCGATCTCATTCTAAAGTATATCAGGGACGGGGAAGAGCCAAACGATCCAAAAAAGGCGGCCTTGACGCATAGACGAGCATCGTCTTACACTATCATCGAAGGAAGATTATTTCGAAGAGGATTCTCTATGCCACTGCTAAAGTGCCTAACGCCAAGTGAGGCTGATTACGTTTTGAGGGAGATCCATGAAGGAATATGTGGAAACCACCTGAGAGCACGAGCTTTAGCCAAGAAGGCACTAAGGGAAGGATATTATTGGCCCATGATGAACGAGGATGAAAGCAACCTAGTTAAAAAATGCGACAAGTGACAAAGGCATGCTGACGTGCATATCGCTACCCCAGTTGAGTTAAATAGCATAACCGCACCATGGTCGTTCTCCTAGTGGGGGATTGATCTCTTGGGTCCATTCACGGTTGCCCCGGGACAGCTGAAGTACCTAATTGTCGCAGTAGATTACCTTACAAAGTGGATTGAAGCCGAACCTTTAGCAACCATCATATCCAGGAACTATTTGAAATTCTTCAAGAAAAATATACTGGTCCGGTTCGGGATCCCAGAGGTATTGATCTCAGACAATGGCACTCAATTCACAGATAAAAATTTCCAGGATTCCATGATAGAACTAGGAGTGAATAGACATGGCAATGGGGGGGGGGGGGGGGGCAGGGACGGGTTTAACATTTCCCATCCCCATCCCCGATTCCCATATTCATCCTCGTTCCCCGTCCCAAACCCAACGGGGATGAAGAATTGATCCCCATCCCCGTACCCAACGGGTTCGGGGATCCCCGTCCCAACCCCGTCCCCGCAATGGAATTCATTTTTTAAAATTCAAAAGTAGTTTTTACCTGTCTCAAACCCAAACCCGAACCCGAACCCGAACCCGCCCCCAAACCCAAACCCACACCCAAACCCACCCCAAACCCGAACTCTACCACCCCAAACCTATAAATATGAAATTCAATACAACAGTAAATCATCAAATTAGCTGTCTCCTCAAATCTTTCCTTCCTTTTAGGAGGTGCAGTCCAATAAGCTACACTATCCCGAACCCTTTCTATGCCATCTTTCACTACTTCTAAACCATCCTTTACTATCAAATTTAATATATGCGCGCAGCAACGCATATGAAGAAAAGATCCATCCCTCAACAAAGTACTTGTCTCACACTTCTCCTTAATTTTGTCAATCATAGCATCATTTGTGCTACAATTATCTAAGGTGATAGTTGACAATTTTGTATCAAGGTTCCATTCAAGTAAACAGTTAAATAAAGCGGAACAAAGTCTTTCACTTGAATGAGGAGCAGGGATATAAATGAACCCAACATGTAAAGAGATTCATATAAAAGTATTACTAAAAAAAGTATAACTAAAAAAAGTATTAATATAAAAAGTATTACTAAAAAAAGTATTAATTTGTTATTACCTCAAAATGCGGCTCTGTAAATTCCAAGAACCATCAATATAATGTGCACTAACAGCCATATACCCCTTTTTTTGATTACCCGAAGTCCACATGTCTGATGTAATGGCCACTCTTGATTGAAGATTATCAAACAACTTTGTAGCTAATGACCTCTCAGACTCATACACTTTGAATATCTCCTTCTTGATAGTGTTTCTACAAGGAACTTGAAACAATGGCTGTAGAGAAGCCGCAAATCGCCTAAAACCAACATGATCAACAATCGAAAGTGGATATTCATGCATAATTATTGCACAAGCAAGCTCTTTCCTTGAGTTTTCAGCATTATAAGTTCCAACTCCTAATTCTTGCTTTCCTTGCAAACTCTTTGGCATGAGAAATGTTTGCCCTTTTTTTGCCTTGTTATCGAGAAGCAATTTAGCATTACATTTAAGCAGATGATCATGCAAATGTTTTGTTCCATTGCATGATTTTCCACCAAGGTACTTCTTGCAATAGTGACATTGAGCCTTATCCTCTCCATTAACTTGAACCTTTGTAAAATGATTCCATACCTTACTCCTAAGTCTACCTTTACCTATTTGTGTCAATGCCTCTGTATTATCAGCGGTCTCATCATTAGGTGACTCATCCGGATTAGGTGTTTCAACTGTTTCATTTGGTGATATATTGAGACCATTAGGTAAAGGGTTGGAACTTCCTTCCAAACCAGGTGCTAGTTGGTGTGCACTTTCTTGTGAAATTAGTGGTTGAGAATTACCAGCTTTGTCCATGTCAATTTCCTGTTAAGTTGTTCAAAACCAATAAGTAAAAAAATAAAAGTACAAAATCAATTATGAAATAAAATCAGATTACAATTGAAAGCAAAAAAATAAGAACAATTAGGAATCAGAACAATTAGGAATAATCAGAACAATTAGGAACAATCAGAACAATTAGAACAATCAGAACAATTACTAACAATCAGAACAATCAGAACAATTAGGAATAAATAATTACTAATTAGGACATTCACGCAGGGTCAAACAATCAGATTAGTTCAAACCAGAAGTAACCAAGATTGTTGCACCATCTAAAAGACGCATATATCAACAGACAAGCTGCATTGAAAGACTGAAGATATCAAAAGACAAGCTGCAATGAAATCAGTACCTTGGCAACAAATAGAATAGTCTTCACCAAGAGCATCTAGAAACTAGAATTGGTTGTGTAATTTTCTGAGCTTCTTCCTGCCATTTACGATAACATAAGAAGTAAAAGAACTTATTCTTTGAGATGATATATTAAAGCAAGGTGAACCAAATTCTAACCTTATCTGGATATGCCATATCATCAATGTACAAAAACTAATCCTCCACTGGAGAAGCCACAACCAAATCACTGACAAACATAAACACAAGATTAGTATACATATCAGTACATTCCAAATAAATTATGATAAGAATTTTTTATTTACAATTTCATTTATTGTGTTAACAGAAGCAAACATACAAAATGGCTAGACAGATTAGAAGAAAAACAAAGCCCCATAAAGTTGGTTCTTACAGATTATTCAGCTCAAATAAAATAATAGAGGATGGTGATTACTGATAGTTTGAAGTGACTACTCTCACATATTCATTGGTTAATTATCAAGGTCAGGCATCAGGTTTGAGAAGAAACCGAATCCTAGTAACAAACAGAAGTTTTTAGAAGATTAAATAAGGTTTAAAATACAATTCAACAGGGAAACAGTCACATCACATACACAAGATTAGAAGAAAACTCAAACCAAGTAACAAAAAACACAAGGGAGCACCTTTTAAGTCCAAAAAGTGAATCTGTTAAGTTCATACAAGAAAATTATCCATAGATAGCAGCAAAATCAAAGGAAAAACAACCTATGAGCTTGTAACAAGTAACAACAATGAACACAAATGACAAATCTTGAAGGTTAAAGCAACAAAACAAAAGGAGCCATACTACCTTACTCTGTGAAGTTGGTGGTAGACTGTAGGAACACGAACGAGACAAGATCGTGAATGGAACTGCAAAATAGCATATAAGAAATTTAAAATCACGTTAATCAACAGAAGAGCATGAGTCGAGATGAGACGAAACCTGTGAGATCGTGAACAAGATGAGATCGTGAACCTGTGAGATAGGGAGGAAGGCGCTGTGAGAGAGTGAGAGAGGGATGGAGGCGCGGCTGGGCTGTGTGACCGAAGAGAAGAGAGGGAGGTGTTTGTGTTTTTAGGGTTTCTAATTTTGGAGGGGTATTAATATAACTTCCTATATTCGGGGAGGGTTCGGGTACGGGTTCGGGGATGGGACCTATATCCCCATTACCCGTACCATCCCCGTTTTTCAATTTCGGGGAAAACCCAAACCCAAACCCAAACCCAGTCAAAGCGGGGAAAACCCGTCAAATCGGGGCGGGTTTGGTTCGGTCCCCGCGGGTATGGGTTTCGTTGCCATGCCTAGGAGTGAAGCAGCGCTTCACCTCCGTTGAACACCCGCAGAAGAATGGTCAAGCAGAGGCCGCCAATCGAGTGATCTTACGCGGGTTGAAGAGAAGGTTAGATGAAGCCAAAGGGAGATGGCCAGAAGAACTACCCTTTGTCGTGTTGGCATACAGGACGACCCCCCATTCAACGAGGGACGGGACCCCATTCAAGATGGTCTACGGGGTAGATGCACTCATTCCGTTGGAAATCGGAGAGCTGAGTTGGAGGACGGCTAACCCAAAACCACCCGAGCAGAACGACCAAGCGCTCAGAGAAGAGCTCGATCTAGTTGAAGAACTGCGCACCAAAGCCTCACTAAGGGAAGCACTTGTAAAACAGGGGATGGCAACTAGATACAACGCAAAGCTCGTTCCAAGAGATTTCTCAGTTGGCCAACTCGTGTTAAGAAAGGCGCCCGTCGGACAAAAGAGCGCAGCTCGGGGAAAGCTCGCCCCGAACTGGGAAGGACCCTATCGAGTCGTCTCGAAGACGCGCAAGGGTGCTTACCAGCTCCAGACTATGAGCGGGGGATGTAACAGCCCAAAATAATTGATTAATTTGTTTAATTAATTATTTAGGATTCATGTGGTAGGAATAATAGAAATAATTATTTATTAGTATATGTGGACCTAATTATTAGTGTTAGTATTAGTAAATTAGAAGTGTTAAGTGGAGGCCCATGATTAGGTCACATAAGATAAGAAAAAGCCCATGAGGTTAAGTGAGTTTATAAAAGGGGTAGGTTAGGGTTTTGTTGTCATAAGAAGGAAAAAGAAAAATAAGGATTAGAGAAGTGAGAAGAGGAGAGGGAAGGCGTGATCCACAAGCTAGAAGATAGAGAGATGCGTGATCTACAACCAAGGAGAGAGAGAAGGAAAGCTAGGGTTTCACACATCTCCTAATCTAAGGTTTCGTTTTCTCCAAGCTAAGGTAAGGGTGGGATTTAATTCAATATAAGGGTTTATGAGGGATCTACATGTGGGGTTTTAGGGTGTCTTGATCACCATATTGTTGTCTTGAAAAATCGCATGCCTTATGATTGTGTGCCTTATTGAGAAATTATGATTTTGCATGTCAAGTGTTTGAGCGATGATTTTGATGATGTGTTGATTGAAATAATTCCTCGTTGGTGATGGTTGCAACTCTAGAAATTTGGTGCTCATAGGTGTTGATATGAATTGCATGCTAGGTGTTTGACAAATTGTATTTTATGTTGTGATTGACAATTCATGGTGATTGATCATAATGAGTTTCACTTGCTTATAGTTTTTGTGCGTTTCTGGACACTGTTTCGGTCCTCCTAAAACTGGTACTGTTTGGTTGATCCAAAAATTATGTGGCTGTTTGTTTTTGAAAATAGACTTAAAGCCGGTCGTTTTGGCACTGGTTTCGCTCAATTTGGAGTTGTGTAGCTCAAGTTATGAGTCACCGAAGTTAGGTCAAATTTCTGGAATCAAACTGTGAGTAGGTTCGGTTTTTGTAGGCTTTGTGTTATCAATTGAACTCCGTTTTGAACGATTCTTGTTTCATTGGAAAGTAGACTTAATTCTCTACGAAATAGGCACTGGTTTTACGAAATTTCATTAAGAAATGAGAAAGAAAATTTGGTTGCAAGCTGGGTAGAGAGTTCTGTCCGATTTTGGTACCACGGTGTAGTGTTTTGAAAACCTGTACCAACTGGATACTAATTTTGAAAAATAAAAATCATAGGCAGAAACTACACTCCTAGGGATTTCCAATGAGTGGTCTTTTGTTGAAATCCGATGTCGTTTGCTATTTTAATTAATTCGCCGAAGTAGGTGTACTGCTGTAGGAATTCAGCACTTGTGCTGTGTTGCCATTCTGTGTTGTGTTGCTGTCTTCGGATCCCTACCCATGGGCGCCAAGCCCTATTCTGTTTCTCTTAGTGTTTTGGTCCGTGCCTTTGCTGGATGCCTTGCCTAATCATATTGAGTCATTCCATTCTTGCTCCTGTGCGAATTGTTCACTTTTGCGAAAATTTGGTTGGATCCCCTTCGCTGGGCGCCATTTTCAGGATGTCTTAGTTTTCTCCTAAACTGTTTTCGAAATAACTTTTGACTCGGGAGTCCGATTAAGGCGTTTCAAAATGTTTTGGAAAGCTTATCCAGGTGCCTAACTGGATACTCTAATTTTAAGGCATTCTGAACTATTTTTCTAACATTGTTCACTGGAGTTGTTTTGGTGTCCCGGGATGCCCTTGAGGCGTCTCCGGTGTTTTTTTTTTCAAAAAGTGGTCGTTAATTCTAAATGTTTTGGAAAAGTGATGTGATTCAGGCCTATGGCCAGTGACGTTGATGTGTGATTGTTGGACTACAGCGTTGTCTATTGTTTTAGGCCCTTTGGCCAGTGATGTGAATTAGGCCTATGGCCAGTGACGTTGATGTGTGATTGTTTGACTGTTGTGCATACATCATTGAGTCGCATGCATACCATGGACATTAGGCCTTGTGCCAGCGACGAGAAAATTAGGCCTTTGGCCAGCGACGATATTTTAGGCCCTTGTGCCAGTGACGTAAATTAGGCCTTTGGCCAGTGACGTAGGTTGGTACCACATGCATGTGCCTTGCTTGAGTCTCATATCGCATTCTTATTGCACAACTGATTGAATGAAGTTGTTTGGCCAATGTGATGTGTTGTTAAAGTGATGTGTTGTTGTGAAAGTGACGTGTTAATGTATACTTAGCTGATATTAACTGTTAAGGGTGATGTTGCTTGCTGTGATTAATTGATGCCTTGAGCTTTGTATGTGGTCTTTCATACACTTCTTATATTGTATGGAATCTCACCCCTTTTGTGGTTGTTACTTTATAGGTGAGTCCGAGTGAAGATTGTAGTCTTCCTTTTTGCCTGGTGTCGTCTGCTCTGATAGGTAGCACTTGGGGAAGGGTCGATTACTATTTTTAATTATATTTCGGTTGATGTTGAATCTTTTAGTAGTTGGTGCACTTTGCACTTTGTCGGTTGTTGATGTTTTTAACGATGTTGAGTAGTTCCGCTGCATGTTTTGAGAAAACTACGAGGTTTTGTTTTACGTTGAAAAATGCGACACTCTTTTGACGCGAAAAACTCTGATAATTTATGAATAAACGATGGGTGAAAAAAGGGTGTTACAGGGGACTCATGCAAAGGACCTGGAATGCTGTAAACCTTAGGCGTTATTTTGTTTGAACTATATCATTGACAAAAGCTCTTGTAACACGTTTAATCAAGTCAACTGGGCGGGACACTCTTTTTTCCCACTGGGTTTTTATTGAGGCCCGCCCGGCCATCAATAAAGATGAAATATTTTCCAACGATCGTTCGTTCATTTACATTCTGTTTATAATAAGTAAAAGACTGACCAGGCGAGTTAAGTTCAAACTGAGTTTGATAAACTACTGAATAAGTCAGGACACGCTTAGTCGATCTAAGTTACACGCGACGCGACTCCAAGAGATGGCCGCACCCCTGAGGACGAGTTCAATCTGGACAGAAGTCTAGTAAACTGTTCGAGGGGGAATATTCGAAGTAAAAAGAAAGAAAGCACGATCATCGATTATCAATACAGTCAACAAATAGAACATGAAATAACGAGGACGATCAGAATAAAGTGCATAGATAAAAAGGGGCGAGCCCCAATAAAGTACATATTACATTAAAAAGGGGCGACCGACAGGCCTCCCCTAGACAAAAGTACAAAGAAAGGGACAAAGAAAAAATTACAAAGGACGCTCATAGACAACCACTTCCTCTCGCACGATGTTCCCCTGCTCACCCTTCTCAGCGGGGAAAACAATGCGACCATTCTGATGGGAGTGGGAGGGGTTGATGATGTTGGGGTAAATCTCCAGAGTGGGATACACACATTGCACCTGGGCCAGAGCCTCTTCAAAACGCTCCTGGCAAATAGCGAGGGTTGACTCAACCACCCGGTCACATTCCTCCTGAGCCTCGTCCCGCTCTTTTTCCAAAGTGCTGACATTCTCCTTGATCTTAGCAACCTCTTCAACCAACCCCTCAACCCGACCGGACAGCTCGTTCACCTTTGACACTTCCAGCTCAACCCTACTCGACCTCAGTTTTGGCTGTCAGCGCATCGTCCCGCTCTTTGGTCACAGTGGAGAGGGTCTTCTTAGTTTCATCAAGGGCATCGGCAGTAGGCTTGAGAGCGGACTCAGATTCTTGAAGCTTCTTCTTGGTGGACTCCAGCTCCTCCCGCAACTCTGAGATAAACCCATAAGCGCGATTTAGCTTATCAGTTAATTATCACTCTCCAACCACAAGTTTTGGAAGAGGATTCTATTACCTGCAGTCCGATCCGCCTCCCCTTGCTTCAGCTTAGCGATCAGGCGAGATCCGGCCTTGGCCACATCTGCCACAAAGAGAAGAGGGTCCTGACGGAAGCGGTCGAAGTCCGCCTCAGAGACCTCATCCAAGCCAAGGCCAGAAACCGGTCTCCTCTGAGCCTCTTTTGTAGCCTTACTCCTCTTCGATGGAGGGTCGACCCCGGAGTCATCCCCAGTGAGATCAACAGCGAGAGGAGAGCGATCCCTGTAACACCCCTTCTAATAAGCTACTATTTAATTCATTTAAAATCAGAGTTTCCAAAAACCGTTTTAATGCATCCACAAGAGGGTGCCACATTTCAAAACAACCACGCATAATAGTCTCCAAAATTTAATTCATAAAGTCATAAGGTACGATACATAGCACCGCAAATAATCTGTTAGTCTACACTAAAGTAAATCATAATAGTCATCGCAGCGGAATAATCACCAAATCTTAAAATGCCAAATTACATCACCAAATAAGGTTCAAAACATCAAATAAAATAATACGTAAACTAAACGCCCCCCCCCCGGTGCTACGTATCAGAGCAGACTCAACTGACTAGGAGAAGGTACTAGATCACCTTCACTCGCTATCACCTGCACGTTGCCGACATAAGAAGCAACACAAAAGCAGTAGGGTGAGTCTCATTTCATAAGTAATAACTTATAAGATAAGCATCATTTAGAGAAGGCAACTAAACACACCAATTCACCACAATAACAACATACCCCATTAATTTTCATTCACCAAGAAACAGCGCCGAATATTTTCAATCACCGAGAACAACACCAAATATAACTAAATACACCAAATTACAATTATCTCCACGTACACCATCAATTTATAATCACCGGGAAAAAGTACCGAATGCATGTTCAATGTATGAGATGCAACCCAAAACTCCACGGGCACATGCATGTGGATCCATCACCAAAAATTAGCCTTGAGGGCATACACCAAAATAAGGCCGAAGCCTTCTGCTCACCAATAAATGCACATGATTATGCGACGCCATGAACAATGCACCATACACACCAAAGTCACCACAACAATGCAATAACATGCGCACCAATAATTTGATTAACTCACCAATAGTTTTATTAACTCGCCAACACCAAAAGAAAGGTCATAGACCATTGCCTTGAGGGCACTCACCAATAAACTCACCAATAATTTATCTCACCATTTTATATACATCACCATTATACATCTCCAAAATTTCAGCTCTAAGGATAGCACACCAATCACACCAAGCACAATTAATTACCCGACTACATTGTCACCAAAGGACTAAACAACACCCATAGGGACCAAAACAGCACATAGAGTAGCAGCAGCGATATAAACAGCAGTATAAAACAGGGACAGCAGTTTGAAAACAGCAGCAACGACATTTAAATAAAACAGCCACATTTAATTCAAAACAGTGATAGCAACTTTTGAATAAAACAGCAACATTTAATTAAAAACAGTGTCAGCAACTTTTAAATAAAACAGCAACAGCATCATTTGAAGAAAAACAGCAACAGCATTATTTTGAAGAAAACAGCAAAAGCATTACTTTGGCGAATTGATTAAAATAGTAACCCACACCGGATTTCGACAAATAAATACTTGTTGGAAAGCCCTATGGATCTACTCCTTATTCCTAAGTTCAGTTTTTTGAAAAAGAGAGTCTAACAGGTACAGTTTTCAAAAACACACATACTAGTTTCAAAAGAGGGCAGTTTCTGTCCTTCAAATTCAAGCAGTTCTAAAATGACCAAAACTCAATCAAATTGCATGAAACTTGTGCATAAACTGGGGAGAATTCTGTCTAGTTTTCAAATAAATTGGATTCGTTCGGAAATGAGTTCTTTTGAAAACGCAGCGACCAAAACACTGACCCTATGTCCAGATTGTTTCCAGAATCTTACCCTAACTTGTGAAATTCATATCTCGAGCTACACAACTCTAAACGCAACCAAACTAGCGCCAAATTAACAAGCATTAAGTCTATTTTCCAGAACAGAAAACCACATAATTTTTCAGTCAACACAACGTTCCCAGTTACCGAAATACTGAACCTCTACTCAAATCGTTTCCATTCTCGATTTTATTTAGTCATTACAACATACACCTAACTTGCATGACTAATATCATGTACATCTCAATACTAATCAATTATGGATTCTACCAAAATAACATAAGTTCATCATCAACAACATGGATTTAACAATTTACATTCATCGTAACAAAAACATCCAAAAACAACAATTCAATTCAATCAATCAAACCCCCCCTAAAACCTAACTCATGTGATTCTAATCCTATAAGTTATTAAGGATGAAAAGAGAGCCCCCTAACCTTTGTTAATTGAAGAGTTCACAAAGCTCCTTGCAATTCACCAAAAACACCAACAATCCAAGTTTCCTCTTCTCTAAGCTTCACGAAAAACCCTTCCTTTTTCTTCTTGAGCCGTCGCGCCCCTTCTCTCTCACTCTTCTCACTTTCTAATTTTTGGTTTCTCACAAGTGAGGGTTTTCTCCTAAGCCCCTAGCTTTTTCCTTCTCTCTCTCTTGTTCTTGGTTGGAACTCACGCTTTCCTCTTCTTTCTTTTCCCCTCCTAGCCCTGCCCCTTCCTCTCTTCTCACTTCTCACGTTTCTTTTCTTTTCTTTTCTTTTCTTCTAATTATGAATGAAACCCTAATTGCTAAGCCCTTCTCATGACTTATCACTCCTTTGGGCTTTTTCATTAGTCTAATTTGACTTAATCATGGGCTTGCTACTAACACTCCTCATTTTATTATTTCTAACCCCCAATATGGACCAACACATTAAATAAAATAACCATATATTATTTCTAATATTCTATCACACATCATCCTAATTAAATTAATTAAATAAATTAATCAATAAATATTTAATAAAATTTGGGGCGTTACAATCCCTCTTCTTCCCAGAGCTGGGGTTGGCAGCGGTGCTGGTTCCCGCTTTATCAGCGGTATTGGCAACATCACCAATTGGAGGGGGTGGTTCGACTAGGGTAGAGGGAGCGGGTTGAGATTTTCTGCCTTTCCTGGCCTTCCTCATGAGCTCCTCATATCCCATGCTCGCCATTTCACCTAAAAAAAAGAAGAAGAAAGAACGGTCAGTAAAAAAAAATAGAGGGCGAGAGAAGGAGTAGAAGAAGTAGTAGCAGTTGCACCAAGAGCGACACGGAAACTAGAATCGTCTCGTGCCTGTATCATCCGATAGCACTTGATCAATTCCTCATCCATCCAGGAAGCAATGTTCTCGAGCAGCCTCAAGGTTTCCAGATCGCCCTCGCTAAGTTTGCAGCGTGTTCTGTAAGTGCCTGGGGGACGATGGTAGTGTGCATACGTCCATGCGATGGGAAACTTGTAGCCGCTCACCTGTCCCCGAGCGTCCAGAGACCCGACCATCTTACGAGACTCCTCACAAACAGGTACAACCCACATAAAGGAGAGCTTCCAGGGCTTCAGTGAATTAGAAGGTTTAAAAAGTTTGTAGTCCGACTGGCCCTTGATACTCAAATGCTCCCACCGGTTTCTATTGCTCCCTGGTTCCGGCCGCCGGCTCATCTCGAAGATCTTGAAGAAAAGAAACTGAGAGCAGTCGCGCCCCATGACTCTCATCAGCTGCTCGTATACCTTGATGAAGGCCCACGAGTTTGGGTGCAGTTGGGAGGGTGCGACTCCAAGATAACTAAGAAGGGAGCGTTGGAAAGAAGTAAACGGGGGACGAACCCGCATGTCACGAAGAACGTTTGCATACATGGTGAATTTGAGAGAAGAGGGGACGGCGGCCACATGCTCGTGCGAAAAAGGACCTTCCACCGCCCATTATTGACCGGGATAGCCTACCATGTTCGCAAAATATTGAAGTACCTCATCCCCAGGGGGAAGGATCGCAGGTACGTTGTTGAGGATGGTTGAAGAAATCCAAGAGCGATCTTTGCCAATCACGCCTCCCCAGTCAGGATCCTATACCCAGTCAACTTGCCATAAGTCCCTCTCTGAGCGAGTTGAGGTACTAGCAACATGAGCAGGAGTATTGGCGGCCTCTGATGGTTCGGCAGTGTCCTCTGATCCTCGAGAATGGGAATGCGCAGGATTACCCATAGAAACAGTCCGGTCGGAAGACGTGCTCTCACCAGACAAATTGGCAGAAGAAGTGGGCGGGTGAGCTCCAGATGGAGTTTCGGTCATGACTCCACACGAAGCAGGACGAGTACAAATTTCGGCTAGCCGAACAGGAGGACTGCTGGGAATGTGGGCGGTTTGCTTTGTCCGCGCCAGATCCAGATCTTGCAAGAAGGGTGGCAAGAAAGTCAGACCACCTATAGACGACCTACCGAAGGGGGCGACAAGGTCGATCCCGGGTCTGGCGCCCCCTCCTCGCTGACGATGGAATGAGAAGGAAAAATAAAAATCAAGGCTAGAAGTTAATGAGACAACAAGTACCTGGAGTTGGAGATAAGTTGGTCGCTCTAGCAATTACTAGTAGAAGGCGGTCTGGAGTTGAATCCCGCCGGAGCAAGAAGTCACTCACTGGAGAACACCTCGCCAGAATGTCATAGGAAACCTGGTCGCTCACTGGAGAATGCAAGTCGTTCTCAGAGCAGAAACATGAGAAAGCGAAATGAGAAATGAAGGAATGGTTTCCCATATATAGGGGAAGCAGGCAGGAATTGAAGCGACATGACCCTTCACTTCCAACATTAATGACGCCCCTCGAAAATTGAACCATCATCTTTGCGCGCCCCCATTGGGAAACACAAAAGGTCACGGCTGTCACCTCGAAAGGTGAAACGTCGCATCCATCAAACTCAAAACGCCACATCACTAAAAGGCGAGAAAGAGCCTGTTGCTCGGGCATGAATACAAGTTGCCTCAGCGCAGGCGACCACACAAAGGCAAAGTCGCCCATTTGGGGGCAGTCGATCTCTGGCCTGAACCCATTCCTATGGACGACTTCAGCCTGGGGGGCAACTGTTTCGGACTGGGCCGGAGCCCAACATTGCCACAGGGCCGGCCGCAAGCGGCCCAATTAGCGAAGCAGAGAGGCTTGACCTAGATCGCAGGATCAACGACCCAGATCAAGCCATACGCGATCCGACGGTCACCCGCAGAGCCTCTAACACTATATATAGAGGTCTGACCTCAGCTGAGAGGTACGTTTTTGGCACATAATGCTACTCTGCTCGAATATTTACCCCACTGACTTGGGTGTCGGAGTGTCATCGTAGGTACACCCCGCCGGAGCTCTGAACACGACCAGTAACTATTCAGCTCGATTTCACCACCACCTTCGCCTGAGCTAGCAAGCGACCTCAACGAGCCAGTAACGTGACCAAGCAAACCAAATCAGATTGATCGCCCACATTGGGGCCCGGATCACTTACCCTTCTTATAATTGTTGTCCACTCATGTGTGTCTTTAACTAGTAGTCATTAATGTTAGAGACTAAACAACTTGGTAAAGTAACGTTCATTCAAATCAATTAAATTCAGGTGCAATTGCTTTTTAGCCAAGATAGGCTTCTTGATACTAGGGTTGTTTGATGTCTATTTAGTTGTTATTCAACTATTGTTGGTGTGAAAATACCATTTGGAGGCAAAATGTAGTTAGATGTACTGTGGTATTAAATAGTTGGCTAGGTGTAAATGGCCAATCTTATAAATACGCTTTAGGGACCACGTGGTTCAAATGAAAATCTTTTAGAAGGTTGTGTGAATCACTTTGAAGGAGTACATGTTTAAAGTATAGACTAAACGTGGTTGATATCAAGCCATGAATGATATCTAGTGGACCGACGTTTTGAAGTGGTGACGGCAGGGCCGTCCATGGGCCTGTGCTACCGCACAGGGCTCCAGCCCATTACTAAATTTTGTGGGCCTTAAAAATTTGTGGGCGATAGAATATATATACGTTTGACGTTGAAACTTGACACAAGTCGAAGTCTCTATCCGAATGGTTAGGCGTGCGTTTTCTATCTACCGGATACCGAGTTTGAATCACACGGGAGGCCAAGTTTATTACATTTACATTTTTTTAATCAATTTTTTAATTTATTATTATAGCCCTGGCCGGCTGGCCCAAAAAATATTATAGGCCCCCCAAAAAAGTAATTCACCCTAGCAAATCCCTTAGCCTTTCCCTTACTATTAATCACCGCCTCCGCACATTGAATCATCACAGCACACAAACCACACAAACCATCAATTGCACATTAAGTAGGATGACTCTTTTTAAGTAGTTAGAGTGTTTTTTTTTTTGACAAAAGTTAGAAGGTTTATATTAGTTTAAAATTGTGTTGAGATGTTACTTACAATTTAAATAACGAAGTTTGAGTTTTATTGGTTTATTTGATAAAAATCTACTTAAGGCCCCACTTTTTAGATTCGAACAGGGCCTCCAAATTGTTCAGGACGGCCCTGGGTGATGGTACCAAGTTGTTTCAAACACTTTGAAGTTGTTTCGAGTAATGTTTTTAAAACTGTATCGGAGATCGAACCGGTGAAATCTCCGGGTCATTGTTTAATTGGTTCATTAGTTGAACCGAATAACTAATAAATAAATAAGTATTAAATTTTGGGCAAAAAGTAAATCAAAAAATTAATTTTGGGTGGTTCAACCTCGGGTCACTTGGCAGTTCAACTGCGGTTCTAGGCGGTTCAATCTGACTGTGAGCCAATTGGGTTGAACCTGTCAATATAGTGGGTGGTTCCCGGTTTAACCGCTGAACCACTCAACTTGGTCTAGTTCTTATAACACAGGTTTTAAGAAACCAAGAAATACGAGGTTTGAAACATTCACCCAAGACCATTGGTTCAAACACTATCTGATGTTGTGTTACCTCGCGTGTTGGATTGTCATCACGCCTATCAGGTTTGGGACACCATTCATAAGCATTTTCTGGCACATCTGAAAGCGAAAACTCGTCAACTACGGTCTGAATTAAAGAGCACAAAGAAAGGAACTCGCAGTATTCATGAGTACATCACTCGAATTCGTGCGATTGCGAATTCGCTTGCTGCTGTAGGCAACAACATCTCTGATAACGATCTCGTCGACGTCGTTCTCGATGGCCTCCCTGAAGAGTATAACTCCATTGTGCTCATGGTGTTCACCAAGACTGACTCACTGGATCTCACAGAATTAGAGTCACTGTTACTGGTGTAAGAGGCACAGCTAGATAAATTTCGCCAAGAATTGGCAACTCCTGCGGTCACGGCAAATCTGGCACACACATCGCAACGCGGTGGTCACTCAGGTAGATCCTCTGGTTTTCATCAGCAACAATCCTATGGTTACTCCAATTACCGTGGCAGAGGACGCTTTAGTCGTGGTCGCGGTCGTGGCCGTGGCAGTGCTCGTGGTGGTCCTCCACGCCCTATCTGCCGAGTGTGTGGTAAACCTGGTCGCACTGCTGTTGATTACTGGTTCAGGTTTGACAAGAATTACTCTGCACCACCGTCACAAACTCTTGCTGAGAATACTGCTACTGCTGATAACAAACAAGGTGCTGCTTCATCCACCTCTGCTGCAACTGTTGCTGAGGGAACACCACAAGCCTTCTCTGCTTTCACTGCCTTCGAACCATCTGCTAGTGCTTCCATAGTGATACCAGAAGATCTCCAAGGTCAAGGTTGGTATATGGATACTTGTGCATCACATAGTCTCACTGCACACTTCACTTATTTACATCACAGCACCATTTACACTGGTCCTGAGAAGGTCACTATGGGCATTGGACACTGTGCACCTATCCACTCTATATGATCAACCACCCTACACACAACCACAAACCCTAAGTTATCATTCAAACTTAACACTATCCTATGTGTACCAACTGCCACATGTAATTTAATCTCAGTAGGACAATTCTGTGATGATAATCATGTGTTTGTTGAATTTCACTCATCCTTTTGTCTTGTTAAATCCCAGGATTCTAAAGAGGTACTGCTTAAAGGTGTTCGTGGAGCTGATGGAGTCTTCCTAATTCCTAGTTTGTTCATTATACATAAGGTGTGTACACCAACAGTTTCTGCTTCTGTAAGTTCCCACACTCTTACACATACACCACCCACCACCACCACTCACAGTAAGATTACTAGCTTTCCAATTTGGCATCATAGACTTGGTCATGCCAACATCTTAGCTGTTGTTGCACCCCGAAAATCCCGGCTTGGGTTTCTCAATGTACAACGTGGAAAAATTTTGGAGCCGCCACCAATATTTTAATTTTAAGACCAAAACATTGAAAAAAGGTCTTTCGGATAAGGCGGATGGTCTTTGAAAACTAGATATATAGGTTCGGGGGTCGATTACGCGCGAGGAAGGTGTTAGCACCGCGCACGTCCTTTCTACCGAAAGGGAACCTCTAATTAAATGTGTGGTTTTAACATTTGATTTGGAAAATACCTAGATTTGCCTATTTATTCCTTGTTTGAAAATTTAATGAAAATTTTGGTGAGGAAAGGGGGAAAAAAAGGTTTTTAGAGAAAAGTGCTTGACGGGACATGGCCCGCTCCTACGTATCTCCCGGTGCGATGGAGAATTCAAAGCTACGTAGTTCTTGGTTTTTGTTTTTTAACTTTTTAGGTGAGTTTTCGAAATAGGACGAGTACTAGCGAGTGATTAAACTAGCTAAGGCTATGGGTAATCACCGCTAAGTACTCAAAAGGAGTCGCTACCGCTAGTCAAACGAACTAAGGTTCTGGGTGACTGTTGGTAACAACTTGTTTTTATTCTCTTTTTGAAAGCTTTTTTGAAAAGGATTGATTTGTTTGATGACCAAACTAGCAAAGGCTATGGGTGGTCATCGCTTACTGTTCTTTTTGGAGAAAGGACATCGATGTCAATAGCTAGACGAACTACGGTTCTGATTAGCTACTAACAACAATGGGTTTGAAAACATTTTTGTTTGTTTTGAAAATGGAGGTTTAGGGGGATGAAAAGAATTTTTATTTGCTGCGCTTGACGAGGACGTGACTCGCTCCTACGTATCCCAAACGGGAATCAAAGCGACGTAGTTCTAAAAAATGTTTTTGAAAGGGTTTAAAAGGGGCAAGCTGAATCACCCGAGACCATCTTCACCACTTAGAATATGATGCACTAGGCATAAGTGGGAATCATATGGTTCGTCCTCAGCAATGGACGATAACATACAAGAACGAGTAGATGAATGCTATAGCTAAGTTAAATCACATGGATCACAATAACTAAATATTAACAAATGAAAAGACTGAAATACCTCTGATGAAGACAGATATTGCAGATCTGAAGAACGAGCGAAAATGAAGCGGAGAACTGGAAAATGAGATTTGCGAGAGTTGTCTTCCCCGATCTCGTGAAATGTCTCTCAGATCTCGTGAAAATGTCCCTCAGATCTCGTGAAAAATGTGTGTAGCAATTCTTCTCTCTGATCTTGTGTGAAGTGTCCGTGTCTGTGTCAAAATGTGATTTGAGGCTGCCTATTTATAGGCTTAGGAAAGCGTAGAATTTTTAAAAAAAACATTTATTGCAAGGATGAATCGATTGTTTGAGCCTTTGGAAATAGCAAAGAATCGATTCTTGGACATCCTGAATGGGTGAAAATCGATTCCATGCTTAGTTAAAATAAGTGGGAATCGATTCTTGGCTCTTGGAAATGACTTGAAAATCGATTCCATGTTTTGACAAAGTGAGGAGGAATCGATTCTTGGCTCTTTAAAGTGGCCTGAAAATCGATTTCATGCCTTAATAACATAAGGAAGAATCGATTCTTGGCTCTTTAAAGTGGCCTGAAAATCGATTTCATGCCTTAATAACATAAGGAAGAATCGATTCTTGGTTCCTAAAAATGGCCTGAAAATCGATTTCATGCCTTGATAACATAAGGAGGAATCGATTCTTGGCTCCTTAACATGGCCTGAAAATCGATTTCATGGTTTAATATTTGTTGCACCCCGAAAAATCCCCGGGTTGGGTTTCTCGATGTACAACGTAGAAAAATTATGGAGCCGCCACCAATATTTTAATTTTAAGACCAAAACATTGAAAAAAGGTCTTTTGGACAAGGCGGATGGTCTTTTGAAAACTAGAGATATAGGTTCGGGGGTCGATTACGCGCGAGGAAGGTGTTAGCACCGCGCGCGTCCTTTCTACCGAAAGGGAACCTCTAATTAAATGTGTGGTTTTAATCTTTGATTTGAAAAAATACCTAGATTTGCCTATTTATTTCTTGTTTGAAGACGAATGAGAAAACTTACTAGAAATTTTATTTTTGGTGAGAAAGGGGGGGGGGGGGGGAAAGGGGTTTTTAGAAAAAAGTGCTTGACGGGACATGGCCCGCTCCTACGTATCTCCCGGTGCGATGGAGAATTCAAAGCTACGTAGTTCTTGGTTGTCTTTTTGAAAAGTTTTTGTTTTTTTATCTTTTTTAAGTGAGTTTTTGAAATAGGACGAGCATTAGCAAATGATTAAACTAGCAGAGGCTATGATGAATCACTTACTAAATACTCAAAAGAGAGAGTTGTACTGCTAGTCAAACGAACGAAGGTTCTGATGGACTATTGATAACAACTCATTTTTTATTATCTTTTTTGAAAGTGATTTTCGAAAGAGATTGATTTGTACGATGATCAAACTAACAAAGGTTATGATGGATCATCGTTTATTATTTTTAGGAGAAAAGGACATTGTCACTAATAGCTAAACGAACAGAGGCTCTGATGAGCTACTAGCAACAATGGGTTTGAAAATGATTTTTGTTTGTTTTATGAAAATGATTGGTTTAGGGGGATGAAAAGAATTTTTATTCGTTGCGCTTGACGAGAACGTGGCTCGCTCCTACGTATCCCAAACGGGAATCAAAGCGACGTAGTTCTAATTAAAAAAATGTTTTTAAAAGGGTTTAAAAGGGGCAAGCTGAGTCACCCGAGACCATCTTCACCACTTAGAACATGATGCACTAGGCATAAGTGGGGATCATATGGTTCGTCATCAACAATGGACGATAATATACAAGAACGAGTGGATAAATGCTATATCTAAGTTTAATCACATGGATCACAATAACTAAATATTAACAAATGAAAAGACTGAAATACCTCTGATGAAGACAGATATTCCAGATCTGAAGAACGCAAACCCCAACTAACCCTTGCAGGAGATCAGCTCAGACGGACCAACGGCGCGAGTAGAGCAAGAATGAAGCGGAGGACTGAAAAATGAGATTTGCGAGAGTTGTCTTCCCAGATCTCGTGAAAATGTCTCTGGAGCAATTCTTCTCTGATTTCGTG
Source organism: Astragalus membranaceus (assembly GCA_039519185.1). Taxonomy (NCBI): domain Eukaryota; kingdom Viridiplantae; phylum Streptophyta; class Magnoliopsida; order Fabales; family Fabaceae; genus Astragalus; species Astragalus membranaceus. The sequence continues at coordinate 147,631,824 of CM076849.1, read as the reverse complement.
AAAGTGTCCGTGTGAAAAAATGGTGAAGCTTAGCTTCCTATTTATAGAGTTTCAAAAACAACCGTTTGATTTTTAACCATTAATGCATGACATAATCGATTATGTCTCTCAATTGAAACATATGCTAATCGATTATGTTGATGAAAATGGAAACTTTGGTGAGATGATAATCGATTATTGTTGTAAGGCAAAACAAGTGCATAATCGATTATCAACCTTCCTTAAAAGGTGGTAATCGATTATGTGCTTTAGTTGTTTGAAGCATATAATCGATTATGGTATATAAAAAAGGAAGGTAAGGATAGCTTGCTAATCGATTATTTCTTTTAGTTAAAATAGGATGCTAATCGATTATGTGCTTAAAAAGGGGAGGGAATAATCGATTATTTGCTTGATTTCATAGAGCAAATAATCGATTATTTGCTTGAATGAAACAAGTAGATAATCGATTATTTGCTTGATTTTCAGAGTAGATAATCGATTATTTGCTTGAAGGAAGGATATGACGTAATCGATTATTTCCTTATTCATCAAGAATACATTATATGCATGATAAAATCAATTTTATATTTTCTAAAAAATTATTTTCATGCATGAGGCTTATTGAAAAATATTTTCATACAAAATTATTTTTATAAGCCCTTTTGTGAGAAATGACCAAAATGCCCTTTTGGTCCCAAAAACCCTGATTTTGCTCCAAACTTCATTTCCACTCTAACAATGATCCTGAGACCTTTTGGATGACTCTAAAACCCTAGAAATGCATGCATGATGAGAAAATACGTCTTTTTGGCGAAATTACCAAAATACCCTTTGAACGAGGAAAAACCCTAGAAACCCTAGAAATGCTCTAAAGTGCTCTAAAATGCCATGCAATGCTTTTCTAACCCTAAAATGCATTCTGAAACTTCTAAGATGCAAGCATGATGCTCTCCCTAACCTCTAGGACGAATGCCAAGACTTGATTTACTTATTTTTGGTTGAAAATTAGGGTTTTGCCCTAAGTCGGACAAAATTGGGGTATGACAGCTGCCCCTCTTTATCTGAATTTTAACGAGGAATATGAATTGGCCGAAACATATTCCAAGGCAAAATGAAGATAAAGAATTCAGAAATTATACCGATTTTGTCTACTTGGGGAAACCCGAATTTTCCTCTTTTTTCTTTTTCTATATTTTTGAAAAGATGGGCTCTTTCGTGCAGAAAGCGGTAAAGTGGGCACTTGGCGTGCAGAAAGCGGTAAATGGGCACTTGGCGTGCAGACTGAAAGGTAAAATGGGCACTTGGCGTGCAAATAGAAACGGTAAAATGGGCACTTGCGTGCAAAAAACGGTAAATTGCCCAGGCTGCCTAAAACCTGTAATCCTTAAACGAACTCTTGACGAATCCGAGTTTGCACGTGGCTTTGAGGAGCACGCTCTTCCTGTTGGCCTTTTCGAGCGACCGGGGGATCGTTATCAGCTCCGGAACTGATATACAGATCAATGCACGGCGTCCACTGTATCTTAGGCTGATACAACTATTCCGTTGAACCTCACATGGGGCTGCGGTCCATCGCGTTGCTCGTACACGATGTGAGACCTGGGCAGAAGGGAGCGATGATCTTTCTGGGCTCCAATCCGCAATGCGCGCCTGAGCGCTCCTTTTTTTTTTTTTTTTTTTTTGAACTCCCAACTTGGGGGAGCATTTTCTGGAATCTGAAGGCGAGCATTAACACTGCGGTGTTCATTCTCTCTCACTTGTCTGCAGCTGGAAAATGCGTCAACGCATGCAATGCAAATGCCATGACTGCTTTTTTCTTTTCTTTTTCTTATGATGAATGTGATGCAAATGTCTGAATTTCTCTTTTCTTTACCTTTTTTATTATTATTTCCTATGTATGATGGGTGCATGATTTTATGCTTGGGGAATGTAATGCATGACTTTATTTGTTTATTGCTCTTTTGCTTTTTCAATCCCCCTTTTTTTTTTTTTTTTTTTATGCTCCTTTGCTCTTTTGGCTCTTCCTTTGCTGGTCCGATCCACTCGCGGGACTTGCGTCATGAGATACCATGATCATTTATGATAATTATTCGGGAGCCGAGCTTCGTCCTCTTGTTTCAATGCAATCAGCGCTTCTTATTTGATTTTTGTGGGCTTACTTGACTGAAAGATTGTCTCTTTTTGTTGTCATTTTCAAAAATTTCGCAATGATCTTAATGACTTATGCACATTTCCGTGATTTATTTATCATCTACCATGAAACGTAGTTTAAAAAATCAGAAATGAAAAGAAAGCAATGGTAAGACAGCAAACTGATGGAGTGAAAAATTAGGACTTTTATTCATACGGGAGTCAGACGCGCAGAATGTCACGCTGACTGAAAAGGGTACATTGGAAATTTCCTGAAACTAAGAAAAAAAAGAAAAAGGAGAATGGACGCAGCAGATCTTATGAATATTCTTTGTCTCTGGAGCGTTTGATGCCAACCGCTCATACTTGCAGCCTTGATCACCCTTTTATCCAAGCTTTTGGAAGCACTGCTTGCCCCTTTTCTTTTATGTCCAACTTTTCTGACCCTAATTTTTGCCTGGATCGCCCTTTCGGGTTTTCAATCCACCGGGTCGCTCAATTTTGCCTAGGCCGCCCTTTCGGGTTTTCGACCTAGCGAGCTAATTCTTGTTTGGCTCATCTTTCTCTCTCTTTTTTTTTTATTTTTCTCAGGCGTAATATTTCTTGACTGAATCTGAATTAACTGGGTTTTTGAGTTCTTCACCATCCATGTTGGTGAGTATCAATGCTCCTCCAGAAAAGGCTTTCTTTACCACATATGGTCCATCATAGCTAGGAGTCCATTTCCCACGGGGGTCACTCTGGATAGGCAGGATTTTCTTGAGCACAAGGTCTCCTTCGTTGAATTCTCGAGGGCGAACCTTCTTGTCGAAGGCCGTCTTCATCCTTTGTTGATACAAATGACCATGACATAGGGCAGCAATTCTTTTCTCCTCAATGAGATTCAGCTGATCCCGACGAGCCTGGACCCATTCTGCTTCTTCCAACTCGGTTTCTAACAGCACCCGTAGAGAGGGTATCTCAACTTCAACGGGAAGAACTGCTTCTGACCCATACACTAGAGAGAAGGGGGTTGCCCCAGTCGAAGTGCGTACTGAGGTGCGATACCCGTGCAAAGCAAAAGGAAGCATTTCGTGCCAGTCTTTATAGGTTACTACCATCTTCTGCACGATTCTCTTGATATTCTTATTGGCTGCTTCGACTGCCCCATTCATCCTTGGACGGTAGGGAGAGGAATTGTGATGTTTGATCTTAAACTCTGCGCACAATTCTTTCATCGTCTTACTGTTTAGATTGCTACCATTGTCCGTGATGATTTTATCCGGGAGACCATAGCGACACACCAGGTCCTTTTTTACAAACTTGGCAACCACGGAACTGGTTATGCTGGAATATGAGGCAGCTTCAACCCATTTGGTGAAGTAATCAATTGCAACTAGAATGAAGCGGTGCCCGTTTGACGCCTTGGGCTCTATAGGACCAATGACGTCCATACCCCACATTGAAAATGGCCAAGGTGCAGTCAAGACATTTAATGAAGCCGGTGGTACATGTATATGATCAGCATAAATCTGGCATTTGTGGCACTTTCTTACAAAACTGTAGCAATCTGACTCCATCTGCAGCCAATAATAGCCAGCCCTTAATATCTTCCTTGCCATAGTATGCCCGTTGGAATGTGTCCCGAACGAGCCTTCATGCACCTCACTCATGATCCTTTCTGCCTCCTTCTTTGCCACACACCTAAGGAGTACTTTATCATGATTCCTCTTGTAGAGCACCTCACCACTCAAGAAGAAGTTCATTGACAGCCTTCTAAGTGTTCTTTTATCCTTTTCCGATGCCCCTGGAGGATACTCTCTGTTCAGGATATACTGCTTGATGTCATGATACCAAGGCTTATCATCTTTATTATCCTCAATTGCTGCGCAGTAGTAGGAATGTGCTGGCAAATCTCGATGCTGAATCCCGATGTGAGTCAGGCTTTTGTCGCAGCTGATATTAAACATTGAAGACAACGTGGCTAGTGCATCAGCCAACTGATTCTCATTGCGAGGAAGGTGCTGGAATGTGATTTCCTCAAAAAGCTCAACCAGCTTTAGAATGTAATCTCGGTAAGGGATCAACTTGGAGTCCCTTGTCTCCCAATCACCGTTCACTTGGTGAATTACTAGAGCCGAATCTCCATACACATCAAGTCTCTTAACTTTCCAATCACTGGCTGCCTGGATACCAAGAATACATGCCTCATACTCTGCGATATTATTAGTGACGTAGAAGCTTAGTCTGGCAGTGAATGGGATGAAGCGATTATCAGGGGAAATCAGCACTGCCCCAGCTCCGTGCCCGTATATATTGGAGGCACCATCGAACACCATTCTCCATCTTTCATCTTCTGGGGATTTCCCTTCTTCAAACAAAGCCATGATATCTTCATCGGGAAAGTCATACTGCATAGGCTGATAGTCTTCAACAGGCTGGTGTGCCAGGTACTCGGCCAGTGCACTACCTTTAATTGCTTTCTGAGTGACATATAGGAGATCATATTCTGATAGCTGCATTTGCCAGCGGGCGAGTCTCCCTGTAAGTGCGGGCTTCTCGAAGATATACTTGACAGGATCCATTTTAGATACCAACCAAGTAGTGTGACTTAGCATGTACTGCCTCAGACGATGAGCAGCCCAAGCTAAGGCACAACAAGTCTTTTCTAGCAGCGAGTACCTCGTCTCACAGTCAGTGAATTTCTTGCTCAAATAGTAAATGGCATGCTCTTTCTTCCCCGATTCATCATGTTGCCCTAACATGCAACCCATTGAACTATCTAGCACGGTTAGATACAGGATCAGAGGTCTGCCGGGTACAGGAGGCATTAAAATAGGCGGATTCTGCAGGTATTTCTTAATCTTCTCGAAAGCCTCTTGGCAATCATCATTCCACTTAGTCTCTTGATTCTTGCACAGCAATTTGAAAATCGGCTCACATGTGGCAGTTAACTGGAAGATAAACCTGGAAATGTAGTTCAGTCTTCCGAGAAAACCCCGAATTTCTTTTTCTGTCTTAGGAGTAGGCATCTCGAGAATTGCACACACTTTATCTGGGTCAACCTCTATCCCCTTTTGACTGACAATAAACCCCAATAGTTTTCCTGATCTCACCCCAAAGGTGCATTTAGCCGGATTTAACCTGAGCTTGAACTTTCTCAACCGTTCAAAGAGTTTCCGCAAATTAACGACGTGCTCTTCATCTGTTCTGGACTTTGCGATCATATCGTCCACGTATACCTCAATCTCTTTGTGCATCATATCGTGGAACAACGTGACCATAGCTCTTTGGTAAGTAGCGCCGGCATTCTTCAACCCAAACGGCATGACCTGGTAGCAGAACGTTCCCCAGAGAGTTGTGAAAGTAGTCTTCTCCATATCTTCAGGAGCCATTTTAATCTGATTATACCCCGAATACCCGTCCATGAAGGAGAAAAGGGAATGCTGTGCTGTGCTGTCAACTAGGACATCAATATGAGGCAAGGGAAAATCGTCTTTGGGACTGGCACGATTCAGATCTCTGTAATCAACACACATTCTAACTTTTCCATCCTTTTTGGGCACGGGCACAATGTTAGCAACCCACTGCGGATATTTAGCTACGGCTAGGAAACCAGCGTCGAACTGTTTCTTCACTTCATCTCTGATCTTTAAAGACATCTCGGGCTTCATCCTCCTTAACTTCTGTTTAACCGGAGGGCACTCAGGCTTGACTGGCAGCTTGTGCACCACTATATCAGTATCTAACCCGGGCATATCCTCATACGACCATGCAAAGACATCAACGTAGTCACGCAGGAGTTGAACCAACTTCTCATGTTCACTCTTTTTCATTGAAGTGCCCACCTTGACTTCTTTTGTTTCGCCCTCTGTTCCTAAATTGATGACCTCAATAGTTTCCCCATGTGGCTGAATAACCTTTTCTTCTTGCTCAACCATTCTCATCAATTCTGGAGGCGTTTCCCAGTCATCCTCAGCATCCTCCTCGGCTTGATTAACGGGGTAATCAAAATTAACATATGAACTGCTGGCATCATTATTTTCAGAGGTATTCATTTTAGATCTGCATTCGCGGGAATAGAAAAGCAATGAACAAGCAAAAATAGAGACACAAAATGAAGACGCGAAAAAAAGCTATTTTTATTCATTCGAGAAATTCAAACTACATTTCATTGATAGATGATAATAAATAAGAAAAACATGCATGCCCTTATGAAAAGGTCCTAAGGCCTTGGGCAGAGCCAAAGGATTTGCATTACAAAGATCATTACTTTGAAATGAAAACGACAGGGAAATTAACGATCTTCCAGTTGCCAATTTCTTCTCCTGCAGCACTGCGACGAACCAGGCCCCGATTCTCTCCTTCTTCAACTAGCTCTTCCTCGATGACCGCTATCTGATTAGGGATCAGCATGCCAGCACTTCTGAAATTCTGCTTGAGGTCATCTACAGGGACCATCATCAACCGGGGTTCTCTCCCCTGAAGCTTAGCCAATCTCTTCTCACGCTTTTCCTCGACCATTCTTCTCTTATCAGTTGGAGTGGGCCAATAACCTAACCCACGTCTGTCCTTGTATTCTTGCAGATGCACAGGTGACAGAATTCCTTGCTCAAATCTTCCTAGCCCCTTCCCAATCTGATAGCCACTCTTCAGCATAACTTTTGCTACCATAACATCAGCATTGGACCACTTGGGTACAGGTAGTGGGGATTCTCTACTTATGAACACAGCATTCGCAATTTCTAAGGATTGAAAGGCGGATTCAAGGGATTCCTCTGCAGCTTCAATATAATGAGAGGGGACAGGTTTGCTGACTGTGAACTCTTCCTCCCCACAGACAACTACAAGCTTATCGTCGACTATAAACTTGAGTTTTTGGTGAAGTGTTGAAGGGACAGCGCCTGCTGCATGGATCCAAGGTCTCCCCAAGAGACAGCTGTATGAGGATTCAACATCCATAATTTGAAAAGTCACATAGAACACCTCAGGCCCTATTTGCATTGGGAACTCCATTTCCCCTATGACTTCCTTCTTAGACCCATCAAAGGCTCTGACCAGGGTTGAGCTGGGTCTCATGTAGGAGCAATCCACCTCTAACTTGTTCATCGTTGATTTGGGCATAACATTCAATGAGGATCCATTGTCAATGAGAACTCTGGAGAGTGTATACTCACCGCACTTCACTGAGATATGCAACGCCTTATTGTGCCCCTTCCCCTCTGGGGTGAGTTCATCATCAGTGAAAGTAATGTAATTAGATGCAACGATGTTCCCAGCTATACCATCCAACTGATTGACTGTAATATCTTGGGCGACATGGGCCTCATTCAGTATTTTAACCAAGGCGTCACGGTGGGCTTCTGAGTTTAATAGTAGGGACATGATGGAAATTTTGGCTGGGGTGTGGTGTAGCTGATCCACCACTTTGTAGTCACTCTGCCGCATTATCCTCAAGAATTCAGCAACCTCTGGGTTTGACACCCTTCTATTTATCATAGGCTCCGGCTCTACATTCTTTCCTTTTCGGACCCTCTCTTCTGCCGCCTCAGAGGGATTCTCTTCCTGAGCTTGGGGAACATACACACGCCCACTTCTAGTTACCCCGCTACTTCCTGCAATATTGGTGATGTCAAGAGCAGCTCGAGATCTCGGAGCTGGAATTGGTGCACTGTAGTTCCATGGGACATTATTGTTCTTCTGGCTAGGAGTCGGAACTGGGATCACAATAGTCTTTGGTCTTGCCACAGCCGAATTCTGACTGTATGGCACCTCGATAGGTCTCCTCACATCTCTACCCTCATCCGATTGGAAGGTCAGAACATCCTCTTCTCTTTCCTGTATACCCACCTGGATGATGTGGCGGTCCATCAGATCCTGTAACACCACCTTGAATGCTTCACATGCTCCCACACAGCTGACATTAGTACAAACTCCTTTCTGAACACAACCCATTCCAATAATCCCGTATTTGCACAATTCTGCATGAATGACTTCTAGGGGAGTCTGAATATCTTCTGCTGATTTGATCATGGACTGCTCTTTCATATCCATGATTGCATTAATGGCATGCTTCCCATGGCCAGGCAGTGGGTTAGTCGCGATATTTGGATCCTCCTGCTTGAAAGTTATACCCTTTTTATCTACCAAGTCTTGCACCACTATTTTGAAGGCTTTGCAATCTTCCACAACATGCCCAACTGCTCCTTCGTGGAACGCACAGGTACTATTGGGGTTGTATCCTCTGAAGTAAGGTGGTTGGACAGGTTTCATGGGTCTTGTGTTGATGAGCTTATTGGTGATGAGGTAGTTAAAATAGGTCTGTGTAAGACATGGGAATTGGGTCAAAAGTTGTTCTGTTTTGGTAGGTTCTTTGGTGGTTGTTTTGGTTGTTGTTTTGGAATGGATGAGCTGTTTGTGTGGGAGTGGGGACTGGGATGTTAGGTGGCTGGTATGGTGGGTTGATAGTGATGGTATTGGTTTCCCCCTCTTTCTTTTTGGGAAAGCTGGAGAATGGCTTCTTTTGGGAGCTCATGTTATTTGTGGACCCCTGTGCAATCTTTCCACTTCTCAATCCGTTCTCCAATCTCTCTCCCACAATCACCATATCTGAGAAATTGGATGATGCACTGCTGATCAGACGATCATAATATAGCGGTGGCAAGGTTTCCATGAACATAGAAACCAACTCCTTGTCTAAAAGAGGAGGTGTGACTTGTGCGGCCAAAGCCCTCCATCGCTGGGCGTACTCCTTGAATGATTCATTGTCCTTCTTGCTCATATTCTGCAGCTGTGTCCGGTCTGGTGCCATGTCAGTATTGTATTGATATTGCTTGAGGAATGCCTCAGCTAAATCCTTCCAGCAGCGGACTTGGGATGGCTCTAACTTCATATACCAATTAAGAGATGCCCCAGCAAGGCTATCTTGGAAGCAATGGATTAGTAATTTGTCGTCACGGGAGTAGGTAGACATTTTCCTACAATACATCGTCAAGTGGCTCTTTGGGCAGGTCGCGCCTCTGTACTTGTCAAAATCGGGGACCTTGAATTTTGGCGGCAACACCACATCAGGAATGAGGCACAAATCCCTGGCCTCCCTAGCCCTGGAGCCAAAGCCTTCAATCATTCTTAGTCTTTCTTCTAACATCTGGAACTGCTCTTTGGTCTGTTGGTGCTCAGCGGAATAGACTTGAGGGGAATGACTTATACCATAAGGAGGTGGAGGCATTGAGTGCTGAACCTGAGGGTAAATGGAGTTTCCGGACACAAAGCCTTGAGTCTGCGGAAAGGCAGCTGGCTGTGGAATGAGATTCTGAGGAGTAGGCTGAGGTATAACAATTGAATGCGGGATCTGAACTTGGGGTTCACCAGTCATTCCTTCTGATCCGACAGGCGTTGGCTGTACATTCTCGGTCATCGCTCCGGGACCAGCCCCTGGGTTAGTCCCTTGGTTTGGAGGACTATAACCCAGAGGAAGGCCATAAGGAGGCCACTGAGCAGCTTGGGAGTCATTTCCATTCTTCAAGGACAACAGGAGTCTCATCATCTCATTCATCTGTGCTTTCATGGCATTCATTTCATTTCTCAACTCAGGATCACCTTGACTGGAGCTACCAGGAGATGAAAGGTTCTGATTCTGCACCTCGGGGCCTTGGCCTGCTTCGTTTCCATTCTCCGAGCCTGAAACTGGAGGATTCTGATTCTCTGGTGGAGGTTGATCGGGGTCACTTAAGGTTGCCATTCTTCTGGCCTGTGAACGTGTCCAATATGAATGTGGTCGCACCAGCTTGCCTTATCTCTGTTTGAATTGAAATATTTTTATAAGCAAAGGATCAAATTAATGAATGCAATGTAATGCACATGATTTTTATGTTATTTGTTGTTTATTGCCGGGAATCATAGTGCAACTTGCTCTTGTCATAGGTGTATATTCAAATGTTTTCCAGAACATAACACGGCTGGGATCAATAAGCGAGATAAGCATACTTCATTCAAGCATCATTTCTTTAACCATCCCAAGAGAAGAACAAGGTACAATATCCTTAAATGCAATACAACGCTTTGAAAACACAACATTCTTTTAAGAAAAGGAAAATTACAATTTCCTAGTGAACATTCTAAAAAAGGGAAAATTTAAATCTAAAAACCTATTGCCTTCATCTTCTCTTGGTTCCTCTCCCTTTTGCTAGCTGCAGCAGCTTCTCTTGCCCTTTCCATGAGTTCCTCAGTCAGAGACCTGCAGTACTCCACGAATTCATATACTCGCACCGGAGTGTTGTAAGGCAGCATCTCAGCTTCTGCCTTTCTCAACCTCTTGGGAATATCCTTCACCGCCTGGTTAGCCAACCATGCCAATTTGGAGAACTTGTTCTTCCACTGTCGAATTTCAGCCCTCATCTCAACTATGATCTCTTGCTTTTCAATCTTACCCATTAGCTCGAGAAGACGATGTTCCCAGTACTGACTCTCCTCTCTCACCTGTCGGTAAGCATCACTGATGTGCCTCAGATTCCTTTTTAGTTCATCTGAATTTTCTTGCTCCATCCTTAAGGCTTGCTGATACTCCTTAAGGATATTCACGACGGCATCTCTATCTTGTCTGATGTACCCTATTTGACTTTCAAGCTCACACGTCACAGACTGAGACTTTTTCTTGAATTCCTCTAGTGATTCCTTTGTAGTTTTCTCACTTTGCGCAGACTTCTTGAACAACTTCCTCCATTCGTTTGTTCTAGCCATGGCCTCACCCACCTTGGTATTCGATCTTTTCAACTCATCTTTGGCACCTTTCAGACATTTCTTCAATTCCTGATTACTTTCCTCTTCTTTCTTAAGTTTCTTGCTGCTTTCTTCGAGAGCTTCGGCCTTGCGCTCGTTCTCGTTCTCTAACTTTCTCTTCTCAGAAGTTACTTTCCCCAACTTATCTTGTAAGGCTTTCTTTTCTTCTTCTACCTTGAACAAAGCAGACTTGACCTCACTTAGTTCTTTGAGACTTGGAATGTGAGGCTCCGGGACTTCTTTCGCAACTGACAATGAATTCTGACGAGGCGGGCCAATATTTTGGATTCTTTGGTGAAGCCATTGGTAGAAAGTAACATCACCCGTTTTCTTTGTGATCTCCACTTTATCCTTGTAAACTACACCCTCCCAAGCCTTTGAAATTTTCTGAAGCAAGCCATGGTTCTTTGAATCTTCCTTATCGAGAAAAATTGGGGCCAACATGTCTTCAGTAGGTGCATTCTTCATAGGATACCCAAGCTGTCTGATGGTGAGAGAAGGATTGTAATTGATGTAGCCTTGGGTTCCCATTAAGGGCACATTCTGGAAATTGCCACACCGGAACAGTATTGAAGGCCTATCTTTCCAACACGGATGATTGAACCAACAGACTTTGAGAGCACTGAGATTCTCTAAAGTGTGCACCCATTCTTGTGCACATCTGGCTTCTACATCACAACACAGGGCATATTCTACTAAGTCCGCAGCTTTCGTCTTATGAGTGACAACATGGTTGAGGAACCAGGTGTAGAGAACATGGAAAGAGCAAGCAACCTTCTTCTTTCCTAACACACGGTGATGAGTGAAGGAATAGTAGGTATCTGCAAGGATTGCTGGTACAGGGTTAATCGGATTTTCTTTACTTATGAATGCTAGAAAAAGCCCAATAGTGGTCTCATCAATGAACTTCTCGACCTGAGGGAAAAGGACGATCCCGAAAATAGTTAGGGCTAACAGCTGTTTGAAAGGGCCCCACTTCTGGTTCTGGGCATAAAACTTCAACAAACCTTCGAAATAACTTAGCGGGAAACCCTTGATACGGTTCTTCTTTTCCTTATGAAGCTCTAATTCCTTCACACTGACTTGCAACAACAAAGAGAGTCTCTGGTCTGAATACCGATGTTTCTGATATTGGTAAGGTGCTAACTCTGATTTCGAGAACCCCAGGATCTGTTCATACTCCTCGAGAGTTGGTGATAACTGGAAGTCTTTGAAGAGGAAGCATCGAATGTCTGGATCATAGAATCGGCTGAGGGCCATTATAGCACTTTCTTGAACATCTAATTGTAACAATCTGATGAGGTTACCATAAGCCTTCCCGAATAGATCCTTCTCTTCTGACTCCATCAAGGAAACAAACTCTTTCAAACCCTCTGCATCTATTCTCTTGACAACCGGAAACCTCGAATTAAGTACAATCTCGCTTCTTGATCCCATGTTGCTTTATTTTTCCCGCCTAAAACAAGATTCCAAGTTACTTTACAATCCCGACAAACAACTTAGAGGCGTGACGAATGAGTTTTATTTAATGTAGATGATGCAAATGACGTAATGATGCAATGATGTCACGATGCATGATGTGATGATGCTTCTTTGGAGAAAGGGGATATTTACAGGTGGTGTTTTGAAAATCTTCACACTATATGCCACCTCATATAGGCGTTTATTGAAAAGGAAAAGCACATCTTTTTTTTTTTTTTTGATTTTCGAAAATTTTGAGGGAAAATTGATTGAACTGAATGCACGATGCAACACACAATTTGGAAAGCCCTTGTGACCTAAAATGGGGTAGAACCTATGATCTAAGACACTTTAGGGGTAATTTTCTCATGTAGCTCTATTCACACCCTCACAAAGGTCATCAGAGTCACAGTCTCTTTCACGAAATTCCTTGTAAATGCAGCAAACTGCTAGGTACAAGGTATCATGGAAGAGCACAACTCTGATTGAAACTTTCGCGAGTAGCCAATCGGACAAAGGTCCTGATGGGCTCTCACTACTCGAATCCACTCATCCTATGGTATCCTAACAGACCTGGGTTATGGTCTTTTCCTCTAATCATATAATCTCGGGGTACAAGTGTAGTGTGTGTGAAGGGCATTTTCCCTAGCACTACCCCCACCTGAAATGAAAACCAGAGCAGTCCAGATAATAACATGTTGTCTACCCTATGGTTCAATATTATTCAAATACAACTAGCCTAGGATACTAACGACAAACACATTACTTACTTCAGAAAGGGAGTTGAGAAGAAGGGAACAACAAAAAGAAAAATGTATATGCCTCTAATCAATGATAAGAAAGAAAGGCAAACAAGGTACTAATCAAATCAACAATACATTAAACCACACATTTTAATTAGTTAGGCTTGACCCTCGTTTTTTTTTTTAAAAAAAAAAAATGTCCCCAGTGGAGTCGCCAGCTGTTGCACCCCGAAAAATCCCCGGGTTGGGTTTCTCGATGTACAACGTAGAAAAATTATGGAGCCGCCACCAATATTTTAATTTTAAGACCAAAACATTGAAAAAAGGTCTTTTGGACAAGGCGGATGGTCTTTTGAAAACTAGAGATATAGGTTCGGGGGTCGATTACGCGCGAGGAAGGTGTTAGCACCGCGCGCGTCCTTTCTACCGAAAGGGAACCTCTAATTAAATGTGTGGTTTTAATCTTTGATTTGAAAAAATACCTAGATTTGCCTATTTATTTCTTGTTTGAAGACGAATGAGAAAACTTACTGGAAATTTTATTTTTGGTGAGAAAGGGGGGGGAAAAGGGGTTTTTAGAAAAAAGTGCTTGACGGGACATGGCCCGCTCCTACGTATCTCCCGGTGCGATGGAGAATTCAAAGCTACGTAGTTCTTGGTTGTCTTTTTGAAAAGTTTTTGTTTTTTTATCTTTTTTTAGTGAGTTTTTGAAATAGGACGAGCATTAGCAAATGATTAAACTAGCAGAGGCTATGATGAATCACTTACTAAATACTCAAAAGAGAGAGTTGTACTGCTAGTCAAACGAACGAAGGTTCTGATGGACTATTGATAACAACTCATTTTTTATTATCTTTTTTGGAAGTGATTTTCGAAAGAGATTGATTTGTACGATGATCAAACTAACAAAGGTTATGATGGATCATCGTTTATTATTTTTAGGAGAAAAGGACATTGTCACTAATAGCTAAACGAACAGAGGCTCTGATGAGCTACTAGCAACAATGGGTTTGAAAATGATTTTTGTTTGTTTTATGAAAATGATTGGTTTAGGGGGATGAAAAGAATTTTTATTCGTTGCGCTTGACGAGAACGTGGCTCGCTCCTACGTATCCCAAACGGGAATCAAAGCGACGTAGTTCTAATTAAAAAAATGTTTTTAAAAGGGTTTAAAAGGGGCAAGCTGAGTCACCCGAGACCATCTTCACCACTTAGAACATGATGCACTAGGCATAAGTGGGGATCATATGGTTCGTCATCAACAATGGACGATAATATACAAGAACGAGTGGATAAATGCTATATCTAAGTTTAATCACATGGATCACAATAACTAAATATTAACAAATGAAAAGACTGAAATACCTCTGATGAAGACAGATATTCCAGATCTGAAGAACGCAAACCCCAACTAACCCTTGCAGGAGATCAGCTCAGACGGACCAACAGCGCGAGTAGAGCAAGAATGAAGCGGAGGACTGAAAAATGAGATTTGCGAGAGTTGTCTTCCCAGATCTCGTGAAAATGTCTCTGGAGCAATTCTTCTCTGATTTCGTGAAAGTGTCCGTGTGAAAAAATGGTGAAGCTTAGCTTCCTATTTATAGAGTTTCAAAAACAACCGTTTGATTTTTAACCATTAATGCATGACATAATCGATTATGTCTCTCAATTGAAACATATGCTAATCGATTATGTTGATGAAAATGGAAACTTTGGTGAGATGATAATCGATTATTGTTGTAAGGCAAAACAAGTGCATAATCGATTATCAACCTTCCTTAAAAGGTGGTAATCGATTATGTGCTTTAGTTGTTTGAAGCATATAATCGATTATGGTATATAAAAAAGGAAGGTAAGGATAGCTTGCTAATCGATTATTTCTTTTAGTTAAAATAGGATGCTAATCGATTATGTGCTTAAAAAGGGGAGGGAATAATCGATTATTTGCTTGATTTCATAGAGCAAATAATCGATTATTTGCTTGAATGAAACAAGTAGATAATCGATTATTTGCTTGATTTTCAGAGTAGATAATCGATTATTTGCTTGAAGGAAGGATATGACGTAATCGATTATTTCCTTATTCATCAAGAATACATTATATGCATGATAAAATCAATTTTATATTTTCTAAAAAATTATTTTCATGCATGAGGCTTATTGAAAAATATTTTCATACAAAATTATTTTTATAAGCCCTTTTGTGAGAAATGACCAAAATGCCCTTTTGGTCCCAAAAACCCTGATTTTGCTCCAAACTTCATTTCCACTCTAACAATGATCCTGAGACCTTTTGGATGACTCTAAAACCCTAGAAATGCATGCATGATGAGAAAATACGTCTTTTTGGCGAAATTACCAAAATACCCTTTGAACGAGGAAAAACCCTAGAAACCCTAGAAATGCTCTAAAGTGCTCTAAAATGCCATGCAATGCTTTTCTAACCCTAAAATGCATTCTGAAACTTCTAAGATGCAAGCATGATGCTCTCCCTAACCTCTAGGACGAATGCCAAGACTTGATTTACTTATTTTTGGTTGAAAATTAGGGTTTTGCCCTAAGTCGGACAAAATTGGGGTATGACAATATTGGATTAAGGAATCGATTTCATGGCCTTTACAAAATAGTATAAATCGATTCTTGGCCCTTGGAACAGAGTGGAAATCAATTCTTATTTTTTCACAAAAAATGTTTTTTTATGTTTTTGCCATGCATGCATAAAATATTTTCCAAAGCTTGCCATGCATGCATAACATATTTTTCAAAACTTGCCATGCATACATAACACATTTTCAAAACCCTAGTTTCTTAAAAAGTGCATTTTAACCCTAAGAATGATTTCAAGAACTTTGGAGCGGTTTCTAGGATTCAAAATGCAATACATTTTATTATTATTATTTTTTGTGGAGAAAATTAGGGTTTGGACCTAAGCCGGACAAAATTGGGGTATGACAGCTGCCCCTCTTTATCTGAATTTTAACGAGGAATATGAATTGGCCGAAACATATTCCAAGGCAAAATAAAGATAAAGAATTCAGAAATTATACTGATTTTGTCCACTTGGGGAAACCCGAATTTTCCTCTTTTCTTTTTCTATGTTTTTTCGTGCAAAGATGGGCTTGAGAACAAACGGGGAATGGTTAACACCCGGCGCATTAACCGAGAGAGAAAATGACGGACCACTCGGGATCTGAAGGAGCACTAAAGCTCTGAAGGACCGCTCAGGGTCTGAAGGAGCACTAAGGCTCTGAAGGACCACTCAGGGTCTGAAGGAGCACCAAGGCTCTGAAGGTCTAATTCGCAGTCGATGCTTGGCGCATTGATTATAGTTAAACTGAAGGACCGACGAGGTCTGAAGGGTATGCCTAAGCCTGATGGACCAATGGGTCTGATGGAGCGCAAACTAGCAACGGTACTAGTAAAACGGTCTGCTTGAAGGGGTGGCCTTTTCCGAGCAGCCAGGATGGGTCAAGATCAGATCTGGAACTGATATGTTGACCATGTAGGACGTCCATTGTGTCTTAGGCTGACACAACTAGTCTGAAGGACCACTCGGGGTCTGAAGGACTTACCCGCAGCTCGAATGCGAGGTGAAGTCTGCTTTTGAAGGGACACTTGGGTCCTGAAGGGATTCACGAATCCTGTTGATTGATTGATTGAAATGTTCAATGCTGCCGCACTGAATTGAGGTACCTGCACACGTCGGTTAATGCAAGGAATGGTGCATGGAGTATGAGTGCATGTTATGAGTGCACGTTATGAGTGCATGCTATGCAAAGGCATGTTATGCATGTGCATGCAATGAGTGCATGTCATGCTATGATTTTGGTGCGATGCTGAATGTGGTGAAATGCTATTTCTGATTCTTCATCCCTGTGATTTTCTTTGGTCAGCTTTCTTTTTTCTGACTGTTTGTTTTTTCTTTTGCTTTTTCATTCTTTGATCAGCTTTCTTTTTTCTGATCGTTTGTTTTTGCTTGCTCTTTTGCTCTTTTGGCTTGTTTTCTTTTGCTGGTTCGACCAACCCATGACGAGACTGAGGAGCCCATTAGACTTGTGGTGGCGTATAAGCCAAGTGCCGATTGTCTTGTGATTTGCCATCTGAAATGGCTTATGAGTGCAATTATTTCTTTGTAAGCTTAATTTGCCCTGAGAAGTTGCTTCCTTCCCATAACTTTTAAAAATTTCGTAGTGATTGTGATGCCCTATGATTTATGCACATGTTTTACAGATCAGTGTTTCCATCATCATAAAACGTTTATTTTGAGCAGAAAAAGCAAAATAGAAGGCAAAGAGATATGAAAAGGTTGGACTTTATTGATATAGAAGCCGATTGTACAGAAGGTTACACCGACTATTCGATACATTTGAAAATTTAAACTACAAAAAGACACGAAAAAAGAGAGAAGCTGATTTCTGACTGTCCGTCTCTGTGGAACAGTGCTAAACATTTATGTCCTTGACCTTGATCACCTCCTCATCCAAATTTCCGGGGAGTTTGTATGCCTTTCTTTACTTTTCATGCCCAAGCTTTCCGACCCTAATTTTTTCCTGGATCGCCCTTTGCGGGTTTTCAATCCACCGGGTCGCTCTGATTTTGCCTAGGCCGCCCTTTCGGGTTTTCAACCTAGCGAGCTAATTCTTGCTTGGCTTATCTTTCTCTTTTTTCCGTCTATTTCTTTAGGCATAATACTTCTTCACTGAATCAGAATTGACTGGGTTCCTGAGATCTTCGCCATCCATATTTGTGAGTATCAGCGCTCCTCCGGAAAATGCTTTCTTGACCACGTAAGGTCCATCATAGTTGGGCGTCCACTTCCCACGGGGATCGCTCTGAATGGGCAGGATCTTCTTGAGTACAAGGTCTCCTTCATTGAATTCTCGGGGACGGACCTTCTTGTCAAAAGCAGTCTTCATCCTTTGTTGGTACAGTTGCCCATGACACAAGGCTGTGATTCTCTTCTCCTCAATGAGGTTTAGCTGATCTAGGCGAGCTTGTACCCACTCCGCTTCTTCCAGCTTAGTTTCCATTAGTACCCGCAGGGAGGGTATTTCGACCTCAATAGGGAGGACTGCCTCTGACCCGTATACCAGAGAGAAAGGGGTTGCCCCGGTCGATGTGCGCACTGAAGTACGATAACCGTGTAGAGCGAAAGGAAGCATCTCGTGCCAATCTTTGTACGTGACCACCATTTTCTGCACTATCTTCTTGATGTTTTTGTTGGCCGCTTCGACTGCCCCATTCATCTTGGGCCGATAAGGTGAAGAATTATGATGCTGGATTTTGAACTCTGCGCACAAGTCCTTCATCATTTTGCTGTTTAGGTTGCTGCCGTTATCAGTGATGATCTTGTTGGGAAGACCATAACGGCAAATCAAGTCTTTCTTCACAAATTTGGCGACTACTGAACTGGTTACACTGGAGTAGGAAGCAGCTTCGACCCACTTAGTGAAATAATCGATTGCAACCAGAATGAAACGATGCCCATTTGATGCTTTAGGCTCTATAGGGCCAATGATATCCATGCCCCACATTGAGAATGGCCAAGATGCAGTCATGACATTTAGAGAGGCAGGTGGTACATGAATGTGATCAGCGTAGATTTGGCACTTGTGGCACTTTCGGACGAAGCTGTAGCAGTCACCTTCCATCTGCAACCAGTAATAGCCGGCTCTCAAGATTTTTCTTGCCATGGTGTGCCCGCTGGAATGAACCCCGAACGACCCTTCATGGACCTCTTTCATAATTTTTGCCGCCTCTTCCTCTGTCACACACCTCAGGAGGACCATATCATGATTCCTTTTGTAGAGAACTTCGCCATTCAAAAAGAAATTCCTCGACAACCTTCTGAGCGTTCTTTTGTCATTCTCTGATGCCCCAGGGGGATATTCTCTATTGATGACGTACTGCTTGATATCATAATACCATGGCTTGCTATCAGGCTCTTCGTCAACTGCAGTGCAGTAATGATGTGCCGGGAGACCCCGATGTTGGATTCTGATTCGAGTTAGACTTTTGTCGCAATTGATGTTGAACATTGACGACAGAGTTGCTAAAGCATCGGCCAGCTGATTTTCAACTCGAGGGATATGCTGGAAAGTAATTTCGTCGAAGGACTCCACCAATTCCTGGACATAATTACAATAAGGGATCAATTTAGGATCTCTGGTCTCCCAATCACCTCTCACCTGATGAATAACCAAAGCCGAATCACCAAACACATCGAGTCTTTTAACTTTCCATTCAAGGGCTGCCTGAATCCCCAAGATGCACGCTTCATATTCTGCGATGTTGTTAGTGACATAAAAGCTTAATCTGGCAGTGACCGGAACGAAGCGGTTATCCGGGGAGATTAGCACAGCCCCAGCTCCGTGCCCCCACACATTGGATGCGCCATCGAATATCATCCTCCACCTCTCCTCTTCTTGAGACTTTCCTTCCTCAAACAGTGCCATGATGTCTTCATCGGGAAAATCATACTGCATTGGTTGGTAGTCTTGAATTGGCTGACATGCTAAGTACTCGGCGAGTGCACTGCCCTTGATCGCTTTCTGCGTGACATGCAGGATATCGTACTCTGATAATAACATTTGCCAACGAGCGATCCGTCCTGTGAGTGCTGGCTTTTCAAAAATATACTTGATTGGATCCATTTTAGATACCAACCAGGTTGTATGACTTAGCATGTACTGCCTTAGACGATGAGCAGCCCATGCTAAGGCACAACAAGTCTTTTCTAGCATCGAATATCTCGTCTCACAGTCAGTGAACTTTTTACTCAAGTAGTATATGGCATGCTCTTTCTTCCCTGATTCATCATGCTGCCCCAGCACACACCCCATCGAATTGTCCAACACGGTTAGATACAGGATGAGCGGTCTTCCGGGCACTGGCGGCATCAGAACTGGTGGGTTTTGAAGGTAATCTTTGATTCTCTCAAAAGCTCTTTGGCAATCATCATTCCACTCTAATCTTTGGTTCTTGCACAACAGCTTAAAGAGAGGCTCGCAAGTGGCGGTCAATTGGAATATGAACCTTGAGATGTAGTTCAGTCTCCCAAGGAAACCACGAACCTCTTTTTCAGTCTTTGGTGCTGGCATTTCAAGGATTGCCTTGACTTTATCTGGATCAACCTCTATCCCTTTCTGACTGACGATGAATCCCAGTAATTTTCCAGATCTCACACCGAAAGTGCATTTTGCTGGGTTTAACCTGAGCTTGAACTTCCGTAGACGCTCAAAGAGTTTTTGCAGGTTGACAATGTGTCCTTCATCAGTCTTGGACTTTGCAATCATATCATCTACATACACCTCAATTTCCTTGTGCATCATATCGTGGAATAACGTGACCATTGCCCTTTGATAAGTCGCACCGGCATTCTTGAGTCCAAAAGGCATCACTTTGTAGCAGAATGTTCCCCAAAGAGTTATGAAGGTGGTTTTCTCCATATCTTCTGGAGCCATTTTTATCTGATTGTACCCTGAATACCCATCCATAAAGGAGAATAAAGAATGTCGGGCTGTACTGTCTACCAGAACATCAATATGAGGCAGAGGGAAGTCGTCTTTGGGGCTAGCTCTATTCAGATCCCTGTAATCGACACACATCCTGACCTTGCCATCCTTTTTCGGAACAGGGACGATATTTGCTACCCATTGGGGATACTTGGCCACGGCTAGAAACCCTGCATCAAACTGCTTTTTTACCTCATCCCGGATTTTCAATGACATTTCAGGTTTCATTCTTCTCAATTTCTGCTTGACCGGTGGACATTCTGGCTTCACGGGTAACCTGTGCTCAACAATATCAGTATCTAACCCTGGCATATCCTTATACGACCACGCAAAGACATCGGCGTAATCACGCAAGAGTTGGATTAGCCTTTTGCGTTCACTTTCTTCCATGGCAGTACCGACCTTAACCTCCCTTTTATCTTCTTCTGTACCCAAGTTGATGATTTCAATCGACTCTCCATGAGGCCGAATGATCTTTTCTTCCTGCTCTATTAGTCTTGTCAATTCCGGAGGAGTTTCCCAGTTTTCCTCAACACCCCCTTCAGCTTGGTTGATTGGATGATCAAAGCCATAATAGGAATCATTAGCACTGTTATTTTCAGAGACAATTACTTTTGATCTGCATTCGTAGAAGCAGAAAGTAGAATGAAAAGCGAAACAAACAAATAAAGCTAAAAGAAAGGAAAGATAAATGAAGAAAAAGGGATTTTATTGATGGAATTTGAAACAAGCGTTTTTATTGATGATGGGATCATTGAAAATAAAACATGCATGCCCTAACAAACTATCCTGAGGCCTTGGGCAGAGCCAAAGGAATGCATTACAATCATTACTTTGAACTAAAAGTGATGGGCAAGTCTACAGCTTCCCAATTCTTGAGCTCTTCCTCAGCAAGGCAACGACGAACTAGGCTGGTACCGCCTTCTTCGTCCTCTGAACCATTCTCAATAGCAGTGATCTGGTCTGGATCTAGCAACCCTGCACTCTTGATGCTTTGACCGATATCACCGATGGGGATCCTCTTTGACCATGGATCCTGGCCTCTCAACTTGGCCAACCATTCACCTCTTCTCTCTTCAGCCAACCTCCTCCTTTCAGCCTCACTTGGGTAATATCCCAACCCACAACGATCTTTGTTTCCTTTCAGTTGTACAGGAGCAAGAATTCCTTGTCCCGTTTTTCCCAAACCACGCCCCAGCTGGTATCCTTGATCCATCATGATCCTTGCAACCATCTCTTCATCTTTTGACAACTTTATCACAGGCGACGGTAACTCACTTCCCCCAAATTCAGCATTGGCAATCTCGAGAGATTGAAAGGAGGTTTCCAGGGATTCCTCAGCTGCTTCCACATAACGAAAGGGGGAAGGCTTGTTGACTAACATTTCCTCCTCTCCGAACACCACCACAATTTTATCATCAACCACAAACTTGACTCTCTGATGCAGTGAGGAAGGGATGGCTCCCGCCATATGGATCCATGGCCTTCCAAGCAGACAGCTGTAGGACGAGGAGATGTCCATGATTTGGAAGTTAACACAGAATGTCTCAGGACCTATCTGAATAGGGAACTCCATTTCCCCTATTACCTCTTTCCTCGATCCATCAAATGCCCTCACCAATGTCGAGCTAGGCTTCATGAAAGAACAATCCACATCCAGCTTGTTTACAGTGGATTTTGGCATCACATTTAGAGAAGAACCATTGTCGATCAGAACACGAGCTAGCACGAAATCCCCACATTTAACAGAGATGTGCAGGGCTTGGTTGTGTTTCCTTCCTTCTGGGGGAAGCTCGTCATCGGCAAAAGTCACATGATTCGCAGCCACGACATTTCCAACTATTTCATCAAATTGGCCCACGGAAATATCCTGAGCAACATGAGCCCCATTCAGTACTTTCATTAGGGCAGCTCGATGCGCTTCTGAACTTAACAGCAATGACAGCATTGAGATCTTTGCTGGGGTCTGATTCATCTGGTCAACCACCTTATAGTCACTTTGCCTTACAATCTTTAGAAACTCATCAGCTTCTTGTTCTGCCACTTTCTTTTTCTGAGCATTTTCCGCTTCTTTATCCTTCCCTTTGCGAGCCCTATCTTCAGCCTCCTTAGATGATTCACCCTGAACGAAATTGGGGGCATACATACGGCCGCTCCTTGTCATTCCACTTGCCCCAGTTATATTAGTGACGACAGAAGTGTTTGGAGAACTTTCTACTGGAGGCAGAGTACTGTATACCCATGGCACTGCACTGTCCTTCTCATATGGGAATGGAGCAGGAATCCCAATAACCACCGGCTGAGGCTTGACTTGGGCTGGTTTTGGATCATACCATATCTCAACTGGCTTCCTGGCCTCTTTACCGCCATTGAACTGTAACATTAGTACACTTTCTTCCTTTTCAACTACTCCCACTTGAACCACATAACGATCCATCAAGTCTTGCAGAACTGACTTGAAAACTTCACAGGCACCCACACATAAAGGATCGGCGCATACACAGCCCTTCTTGATAACACCACGACGACACAACTCAGCATGTATATTTTCCAGAGGAGTCTGGATACACTTAACATCTTTTATCATTGTCTGCCCCACATAATCCTCTACTGCATTAGCGGATGGTGTCCCATGTCCCGGTAGGGGGTTTGTAGTTGTACTGGGACTGTTCGGCTTGAAAGAGATCCAGTTGGCGTCAATCAAATCCTGGACTACATATTTGAAAGCCTTGCAGTCTTCCACCGTGTGTCCGACTCCTCCACAATGAAAACTACAAGTAGCATCAGCATTGTACCCCCTAGGAAAGGGAGGTTGTATAGGCTTCATGGGGCGAGTATTGACCAACTTCTTAGAGACAAGATGATTGAACAATTCAGTATAGGTAATCGGGATCGGATCAAAATTAGCCCGCCTCTTCTCTTGATAGTTCTGGGCTCTGTAGCCTGAATTAGTTTGCTGCGGAGAGTTGAAAGATAATGGTACCGCCTGTTGTGGAGAGCTGAAAGATGGGCCTCCCCCTGCGGAGATAACATTGGTTTCCCCTTCTTTCTTCTTGGGGAAGTTGGGAAAGGGTTTCTTTTGTCCGCTAGAATTGCCAAAACCTCCAGCAATCTTTCCGCTACGCAATCCGTGCTCTAATCGTTCCCCAATGACAACCATATCTGAGAAATTGGACGAAACGCTCCCCACCAACCTATCATAATACAGCCCTGGAAGGGTCTCCATAAACATGTACACCATCTCTTTTTCAGTCAATGGCGGCTTCACCTGAGCAGCTATGCTCCTCCATTTTTGAGCGTATTCTTTGAATGATTCTCTATCTCCTTTGCTCATGTGCTGCAACTGAGACCGGTCTGGAGCAAGGTCCATGTTATACTGGTATTGTTTTAGAAAGGCTTCAGAGAGATCCTTCCAACAGTGAACTTCGGAGGATTGCAGCTGCATGTACCAATCTAGTGATGCCCCAGTCAGACTGTCCTGGAAATAATGGATGAGCACCTTGTCATCATGAGCATAAGCGGCCATTTTTCTGACATACATCGTCAAATGGCTAGATGGACACCCGGTGCCGCGATATTTATCGAAGTCAGGTGCTTTGAATTTAGGGGGTATAACAACATCTGGGACAAGGCACAAATCTCGGGCATCTCTGGCTCTAGTTCCTGATCCTTCCACAGCTCTTAAGCGCTCTTCAAGCGAGTGATACCGATCCCCATGCTGAGTGTTCCCAAACAGATGACCTTGTGGATAGTTCCCCGGACCGTGATAATAACCCCCATACTGAGCAGGGTTTCCCATATGATGGACAGCGTTCTGAGGGTTCACAGTAACTCCCAGAGTAGGACTAGGTGAACCTCTTGGTGGCACAGTATCAGGACTAGGAGTATGAATTTGTGGTCCCATAGCAGCTCCACCAGGCATAGTCGTGACAGGTTGACTCGACCCCACAGGAATAGCTTCAGCAGCAGGCGGCATATAACTCATTGGCATCCCCCAAGGATATATCGGTGCATTCAGATGACCCTGTCCGCTCGCCCCTGGAGGATGGGCAAAGTGACTGACCCCCTGTCCATAAGAAGTGTGAGTAGTTGTAACTTCAGCGGACACCGGAGGAGAAACGAAAGTAACAACCCCTTCGGAATTTACAACAGCAGCGGCCCCAGTAGCGGCCCCACCCCTCAGATTCTGTAGCATACTCATTACTTCGACCATCTGTGCTTCCATAGCCTCCACTTTAGTCTTCAAAGCTTGATTCTCTTGAGCCAGCTGCTCAGGGTTAAGAATCTCCACAACCGACTCGTCTTGACCCAGGGGGTCCTCATTCTCGAGATGTTGATTGCTAGCCATTAATCTTGCTTGTAGACGAGTGGAGTATCGGTGTTGGCGAACCAGCTTGCCTTTTGTTTTTCTCTGATGATAGAACATTTTTTATGAGTACAAATAGGAATGCGTAAATGAATGCAATGCGTATGCACATGGCCTTATGTTATTTTTGTGTTTAGCGCCAGTAATCGTGAGATAACTTGCTCTTGTCATAAGCGAATATCGAAACATTTTAAAAGCGTGACGAACATTGGGATCAACAAGCGATAGGGCACATTTCCTTCGAGCTTTAAGCCAATTATAAGAAAGAAAGAGAGTACAATACTATTAAGAGTGCAATACAATGTCTCTCAAAGAAAAATATAATGCTCTTAGAAAATTACAACATTCTAAAGAAAAAATTATAACTTCCTAGAGAACATTCTAAAAAAAGAAAAAGTACAATGCGCTGAAATCTAGTAGCATATAGTCTTCAACTTCTTGCTCTTTTCTCTTTCTTTGCTTGCAGCAGCGGCTCCTTCAGCCTTTTCCATGAGCTCCTCAGTCAGGGCGTTGCAGAAATTCACAAACTCATACACACGGACCGGGGTGTTGAAAGGGAGCATCTCAGCTTCAGCCCTCCTTAGTCTTCTGGGGACATCCTTTACAGCTTGATTAGCTAGCCATGCCAACTTCGAAAATTTACCCCTCCAAAGTCGGATCTCATCTCTCAGCTCTTTAACAATCTCTTGTTCTTCTATCTTGCCAATCAGTGCTAAGAAGCGCTGCTCCCAGTACTGGCTCTCTGCTTGTACTTGTCTGTAAGACTCCCCTAGGTATCGGAGATTCCTTGCCAGTTCATCGGATCTCCCCTGCTCATAACTCAGCATTTCTTGATATTCCCTGAGAACATTCCCAATGGAGTTTCTTTCTCGCTCAAGAGTCTTCAGCTGCCTTTTCAACTCCACCACCAAGTGAGGTTCTTGTCTAGGCTCAGTCGCCACAATCTTCCATTCTTTGGCTTCTTCAAGGGCCTTTCTTGTTTTCTGTTTGTACCTTTGGAGTTCATCTCTAGCCCCCTTCAGGTATTTCTGAGCTTCTAGCTTACTCTCCTTTTCCGCTTTGAAACGCTTGACACCTTCCTCAACAGCTATCACCTTGACCTTGTTCTCTTCCTCTAACTTCTCTTTTTGTAGGGTTATTTTCTCCAACTCTGCTTGCAATGCCTTTTTCTCTTCCTCCGCTTTTGCTAAGGCAGATTTAACCTCATTCAACTCCTCAGGGGTAGGAAGGCGAGGTTCCGGCATCTCTTCCTCGACTGGCAGTGCCTCTTGGGAAGGTGGCCGAGTACTTTGGATTCTTTCATACAACCATTGGTAAAAGGTGACCTCGCCAACCTTTTTCATGAGCTCATCTCTATTTTTACGGACCACGGTTTCCCATGCCTTTGAGATTTTCTGAAGTAAACCCTTGTTCTTCGGATCTTCTTTGTCAAGGAAGATAGGAGCCAACATGTCTTCGGTAGGCATATTTCTCATGGGGTACCCAAGCTGTCGGATAATCAAGGAAGGATTATAGTTGATGCAGCCTTGAGTACCTATTAGGGGCACGTTCTGAAAGTCTCCACACCGAAACACAACGGAGGGCCTGTTCTTCCAACATGAAGGAGTGTACCAGCGGACCTTGAGGGCATTAAGGCTCCCTAAGGTATGCACCCACTCCTGGGCACTTTTGACCTCTACCTCACAATTCAAGGCATAAGACAACAGATCTGTAGCTGGATTCTTGTGAGCGATGACGTGGTTAAGGAGCCAAGCATATAGTACATGAAGGGAGCAGGCAATCTTCTTTTTCCCCAGCACTCGATGATGCGTAAAAGAGTAGTAAGTGTCTGCGAGTATGGCTGGTACTGGGTTAATTGGTTTATCCTTGCTTATGAAGGCTAAGAATACCCCAATGGCAACCTCGTCAATGAACCTTTCAACTTGTGGGAAGAGGACAATCCCAAAGATAGTTAGTGCTAGCAACTGTTTAAAGGGACCCCATCTGTTGGCTTGAGCATGGGACTTCATTAGGTCTTCAAAATAACTCAGTGGAAACCCCATTATACGGTTCTTTTTCTCTTTCAGGAGCTTTAACTCCCCCACTCCAATCTGCAGTAGCAAAGAGAGCCTCTGATCTGAATATTGATGCCCCTGGTACTGATAAGGCGTCGCCTCTGACTTAAAGAAACCTAAAATTTGCTCATACTCTTCTAAAGCTGGTGAGAGTTGGAAATCCTTGAAGATGAAACAGCGGATATCCGGGTCATAGAACTGACTGAGAGCTTTCACAACATTTTCTTGAAGATCCAACTGCAGCAACCGAAGAACATTCCCATAAGCCTTTTCAAACAACCTACGCTCATCCGGTCCCATTAGAGAGGCACACTCTGTCAAACTAGCCACATCTGCTTTCTTTACTACTGGAAATCTCGAATTTAGCATACCCTCGCTTCTTGATCCCATGTCGTCTTGTTTTTTCACGCCTATGACAAGATTCCAGATTACTTCACGATTACCGGCAAACAAATTAGATGCATGAGGAATGCTGTATGAATTTTTCAGAATTTTGCTTATGTAATGCATAATGATGTAAAATGCGGATGATGAGGATGCTTGTTATAAAGACAGATATTTACAGGTGGGGGTTTTGAAATTTTAGGGCAATATACCCTATATGCCACCTCATATAGGTATTCATGAAGGAAAAACATATTCTTTTTCTTTGCTTTTGTTGTTTTTTTGAAAAATGTTGGCGGAAATGAACTAAACTAGATGCAATAATGCACACACAATTTTGGAAAAGCCCTTGTGACCTAAAAAGAGGTAAGACCTATGATCTAGGGCAATTAAAAGGGTAATCCCTCCATGTAGCTCTATTCACTCCCTCACAAGGCCACCAGAGCTACAGTCCCTTTCACAAAATTCCCCACAAATGCAGCAAACTGCTAGGTGTGAGGCATCATGAAAGAGCACAACTCTGGTTGAAACTTTCGCAAGTAGCCAAACGGACAAAGGTCCTGATGGGCTCTCGCTACTCGAATCCACTCTCCTAAGTTTTTAGACCTGGGTTATGGTCTCACTCAAAACACATAGTCACAGGGTATAAGTGTAGTGTGTGTTAAGGGCATTTTCCCTAGTACTACCCTCACCTGAAATGAAAACCAGAGCAGTCCAGACAAAAACAAGCAATAACAAGTTATCTACCCTAGGGTTCCATACCTAGAATATCTATAAACAAGGATATTGCTCACCTTAGGAAAAGGAGCCAAGAAGAAGGGAACATGGGGATTGGAATAATGCATGGGCATAAGCGATAAAAGAAAGGGAATAAAAGATAAGAAAGAAAGGCAAACAGGGTTTTAATCAAATCAACAATACATTAAACCACACATTTAAATTAGTTAGGCTTGACCCTCGTCTTTTAAAAAAAAAGTCCCCAGTGGAGTCGCCAGCTGTTGCACCCCGAAAATCCCGGCTTGGGTTTCTCAATGTACAACGTGGAAAAATTTTGGAGCCGCCACCAATATTTTAATTTTAAGACCAAAACATTGAAAAAAGGTCTTTCGGATAAGGCGGATGGTCTTTGAAAACTAGAGATATAGGTTCGGGGGTCGATTACGCGCGAGGAAGGTGTTAGCACCGCGCACGTCCTTTCTACCGAAAGGGAACCTCTAATTAAATGTGTGGTTTTAACATTTGATTTGGAAAATACCTAGATTTGCCTATTTATTCCTTGTTTGAAAATTTAATGAAAATTTTGGTGAGGAAAGGGGGAAAAAAAGGTTTTTAGAGAAAAGTGCTTGACGGGACATGGCCCGCTCCTACGTATCTCCCGGTGCGATGGAGAATTCAAAGCTACGTAGTTCTTGGTTTTTGTTTTTTAACTTTCTAGGTGAGTTTTCGAAATAGGACGAGTACTAGCGAGTGATTAAACTAGCTAAGGCTATGGGTAATCACCGCTAACTACTCAAAAGGAGTCGCTACCGCTAGTCAAACGAACTAAGGTTCTGGGTGACTGTTGGTAACAACTTGTTTTTATTCTCTTTTTGAAAGCTTTTTTGAAAAGGATTGATTTGTTTGATGACCAAACTAGCAAAGGCTATGGGTGGTCATCGCTTACTGTTCTTTTTGGAGAAAGGACATCGATGTCAATAGCTAGACGAACTACGGTTCTGATTAGCTACTAACAACAATGGGTTTGAAAACATTTTTGTTTGTTTTGAAAATGGAGGTTTAGGGGGATGAAAAGAATTTTTATTTGCTGCGCTTGACGAGGACGTGACTCGCTCCTACGTATCCCAAACGGGAATCAAAGCGACGTAGTTCTAAAAAATGTTTTTGAAAGGGTTTAAAAGGGGCAAGCTGAATCACCCGAGACCATCTTCACCACTTAGAATATGATGCACTAGGCATAAGTGGGAATCATATGGTTCGTCCTCAGCAATGGACGATAACATACAAGAACGAGTAGATGAATGCTATAGCTAAGTTAAATCACATGGATCACAATAACTAAATATTAACAAATGAAAAGACTGAAATACCTCTGATGAAGACAGATATTGCAGATCTGAAGAACAAGCGAAAATGAAGCGGAGAACTGGAAAATGAGATTTGCGAGAGTTGTCTTCCCCGATCTCGTGAAATGTCTCTCAGATCTCGTGAAAATGTCCCTCAGATCTCGTGAAAAATGTGTGTAGCAATTCTTCTCTCTGATCTTGTGTGAAGTGTCCGTGTCTGTGTCAAAATGTGATTTGAGGCTGCCTATTTATAGGCTTAGGAAAGCGTAGAATTTTTAAAAAAAACATTTATTGCAAGGATGAATCGATTGTTTGAGCCTTTGGAAATAGCAAAGAATCGATTCTTGGACATCCTGAATGGGTGAAAATCGATTCCATGCTTAGTTAAAATAAGTGGGAATCGATTCTTGGCTCTTGGAAATGACTTGAAAATCGATTCCATGTTTTGACAAAGTGAGGAGGAATCGATTCTTGGCTCTTTAAAGTGGCCTGAAAATCGATTTCATGCCTTAATAACATAAGGAAGAATCGATTCTTGGCTCTTTAAAGTGGCCTGAAAATCGATTTCATGCCTTAATAACATAAGGAAGAATCGATTCTTGGTTCCTAAAAATGGCCTGAAAATCGATTTCATGCCTTGATAACATAAGGAGGAATCGATTCTTGGCTCCTTAACATGGCCTGAAAATCGATTTCATGGTTTAATATTGGATTAAGGAATCGATTTCATGGCCTTTACAAAATAGTATAAATCGATTCTTGGCCCTTGGAACAGAATGGAAATCAATTCTTATTTTTTCACAAAAAATGTTTTTTTATGTTTTTGCCATGCATGCATAAAATATTTTCCAAAGCTTGCCATGCATGCATAACATATTTTTCAAAACTTGCCATGCATACATAACACATTTTCAAAACCCTAGTTTCTTAAAAAGTGCATTTTAACCCTAAGAATGATTTCAAGAACTTTGGAGCGGTTTCTAGGATTCAAAATGCAATACATTTTATTATTATTATTTTTTGTGGAGAAAATTAGGGTTTGGACCTAAGCCGGACAAAATTGGGGTATGACAGCTGTTAAAACTGTTCTTAATCTCTGTAAGTCTGATGTTCCAGTGAATGAAATGTTTGTTTTGTGTAAATCTTGTGTTGTTGGAAAATCACATCGTATACATGCTCCACTCACTAACACCATATATCACACACCTTTTGAGCTCATACACACTGATTTGTGGGGCCCTTCCGCCTATCCATCTAGTGGAGGCTACTACTATTATATCACTTTTGTAGATGCTTGCACAAAATTCACTTGGATTTATTTTCTTAAATGAAAAACTGATGCAATTGCTGCATTTCATCAATTCCATAAGCTTGTTACCGACCATTTCACCTCACACATTAAAGCCCTACAATCAGATTCTGGGGGAGAATTCAAAGCCTTTACCCCTCACCTTAACAACCTAGGCATTCTCCATAGGTTCACATGTCCACACACCTCTCATCAAAATGGCACAGTAGAACGCAAGCATAGACAAATTGTAGAAATGGGCCTTACTCTCTTAACACATGCCTCAATACCTCTAAACTTTTGGGACCACAGCTTCACTAATGCTGTCTACCTTATCAACAGACTACCCACAAAAGTCCTACCTTCTTTCATTTCACCATACCAAGCCTTGTACAACAAACCTCCTGACTATTCAACCCTAATATCCTTTGGTTGTTCTTGCTATCCTCTCCTCACACCCTACAACAAACACAAGTTTCAGTTTCACAGTTAGGAATGTGTCAATTTAGGCCCCTCTCCTCAGCACAAAGGCTTTAAATGTCTTAGCTCTAGTGGTCGTATATACATCTCCAAAGATGTTATCTTTCATGAATCAATTTTCCCTTATTCCACACTGTCTTCACTAAGTCAATCATCACAGAATGTTCACACCAACTCTCAGGCCTCGAACCTTGTCCTACCTCACTCTCCAACCTCAGCAACTCTGCAATCTCATCCTACTGTACCACCTGACTCTAATACCACTGATCCAGATACCACTCACATCAGTCCACCTAGTGCCAATAACTTTAGTCCACCTGATTCTAACACTACTGACCCAGATACCTCTCACAGGAGTCCACCTAGTCCAGCTACTGATGATACACCTTCAGAACCCATACAAACATCCCCTGCACTCTCTCCACCATCTCCACCCCCAACAAAAAAAAACATCCTATGGTAACTAGGTCCCAGACAGGTAACTTGAAACCAAAGGTGTTCCTTGCTCATATTGAACCAACAACAGCAAAACAGGCCCTGGCACAGCCACAGTGGGCAGATGCAATGAAAGCTGAGTATGATGCTCTTATGAGCAATAATACTTGGACTCTCACCAAGCTTCCATCCTATAGGAAAGCAACTGGATGCAAATGGGTATTTCGGGTAAAAGAAAACCCAGATGGCACCATTAATAATTACAAAGCTCGCTTGGTAGCCAAAGGTTACAATCAATTGCCTGGCCAACATTATGGAGAAACGTTCTCACCTGTGGTCAAGCCCACTACCATTAGAATTGTTATTACTTTAGCCCTCACATATGGTTGGGAAATTCAACAAATTGATGTTAACAATGCGCGTTCATCAATGGTAGCTTGCAGAAGAAAATCTTTATAAACCAACCTCCTGGATTTGTATCCACTGACAAAACATTAGTGTGCAAACTAAATAGGTCTTTATATGGATTGAAGCAGGCACCACGTGCCTGGTATGAAAAGCTTCAGCAGTCCCTGCTCAAATTTGGCTTTCAGCATAGAAAATGTGATCATTCACTCTTTCTCTATGATAATAAAGGTGTTAAGCTTTATGCTCAAGTCTATGTGGACGATATACTACTCACTGGTTCAAGTTCTGTTCTGATTCATGATCTAATAGCCAAGTTGCAGCATGAATTTGCTTTGAAACAGCTGGGAAAGCCAGAATACTTTCTGGGATTGCAGGTTAAGTATCTAAACAGTGGCTCCGTCATTCTCACTCAGTCAAAATATATCAATGACCTTTTGCATCGTGTTAATATGCAAGACTGCAGCTCCATCTCAACACACATGATGTCCAATTCCAAGCTTAGTCGTCATGGAATAGATTCTATGACTGACCCTACTCAATACAGATCCATTGTTGGCGCCCTGCAGTATGTAACTTTGACATGGCCTGATATCTCCTACTGTGTAAACAAAGTGTGCCGGTTCTTAGCTAATCCCACAAATACTCACTGGCGTGCAGTGAAGAGAATTTTGCGCTATTTGCAAGGCACTTCCAACTATGGCCTGCTCTTGCAACCAGCACCATCAGACACTCCTTTCTCCTTGAGAGCTTATTGTGATTCTGATTGGGCAAGTGACCCAGATGACAGGCGCAGCACCTCTGGCTCCTGTCTGTTCTTTGGCCCCAACTTGGTATCTTGGAGTTCCAAGAAACAAACACTAGTGGCTCATTCTAGTGCAGAGGCTGAATACCGTAGTATGGCCAATGCTACAGCAGATTTACTTTGGGTTCAATCACTCCTTGGTGAACTTCAGGTTACCACTCAGGCATCCATTCTACTGTGTGACAACCTAAGTGCAGTAATGTGATAGGCCGCAAATGCACGGTCTTGTCGCGTAATAAAAGAGTTATCGATCCACAGGGAGAGCCTAGGTGATTACCAATTTAATTTTCCAAAGTTGATTAACTGAAAAGAAAGTCTTTTTAGAAAGAAGGAATGTTTTTGTTGATGTTTTAAAGATAAAAAGAGACTTGGGGTATTAGTTTCATCAAAATGATAAGGTTTCCGTTATTAATCCTTTTGACTATTTTCCAGTTTTAAAAAACGATATATTTCTTAAGACAAGGCGACGGTTGTAGCAAGAGTTTCCTTTCGGAATACAAACGCGTGTTCTAAACTAATTATCAAGCCTATTTTCATGGTTGATTATTATTAGAACCCATTAAGCAAAGACCTTTTTGTGTCTCAACAAAACCAAAACTATTTTCATGTGTTGATTTTATTGTCTAATTTCATAGATCCAACAACCACACTTCCCCTTTCGGTACATCGTGTGGTGTTTTGAAATAATAATGAAAAGTGATGAAATTAGATTTAAAAATACAAAGCGATTAAGGTGGAGAATAGTCTCGGGAATTAATTAGTAGGAAGCCATCATTTGATGGTTGCCAAAAACCCCAAGGCTAAGAAAGTCTACTCACTCATGATCATTGTAGACAAAAGAGGAGAAGAGGAAGATTGCATATTTGTAAATTGCAAGAATTTGTAAAGAAAGCGATAAGTTGCATGCGGAATGTGTAAATTGCAAGAATTGTAAAGAAAGCGATAAGTTGCGGAATGTGTAAATGAGTTAGGAATTAGATGTTAGAATGGCAAGAAAATAAATGTTAGGATTTGAGAAAATTGCAAAATTATAAATAGCAAAATTGTAAATGACAAGAAAGTAAATTGCTTAAAAAGTAAATTGCAAGGAATTTAAATGACTTGGAAAATAAAAGAGCAAGAAAGTAAAAGGGCAAGAAAGTAAAAGAGCGAGAAAGTAAAAGGGCAAGAAAGTAAAAGAGCAAGAATTAAAAGAGCAAGAAAGTAAATAAGCAAGAAAGTAAAAGAGCAAGAATTAAAAGGGCAAGAAAGTAAATAAGCAAGAATTAAAAGGGCAAGAAAGTAAATAAGCAAGAATTAAAAGGGCAAGAAAGTAAATAAGGAAGAATTAAAAGAGCAAAAATTAAAAGGGCAAGAAAGTAAATAAGCAAGAATTAAAAAGAACATGAAGAGTAAATTGAAGTCATAAATCTTAGAGAGTTTGTGAGAGTGATTTTCTCACAAAATTCAAGTGTTCTTACAAGTGAGGATCAAGGTCCTATTTGTAGGAAAATATGAGGGAAGGGGCAAAATGGTCAATTCAAGTTTTGGCAAAGATAGCCATCAACAAGTGGACAAAGCAAGTTGGCAAAGATAGCCATCAACAAGTGGACAAAGCACTTTGAGTGGAGGGGCAAAATGGTCAAAAAGAAGTAAAAAATCAAGTTGGCAAAGATGGCCACAAACAAGTGGCCGCAGCCAAAATTGACTGCTTTTTGGCACCCTTGGCGCCCTGTCCTGCGCCAGTTTGTGCTGCTGCTGCTCCTTGGTGCCCTTGGCGCCCTGTCCTGCGCCAGTTTTGCGCTGTGCTGCTCCTTGGCGCCCTGTGCTGCGCCACTTTTGCTCCTTGGCGCCCTGTGCTGCGCCAGTTTTGCTCCTTGGCACCCTTGGCGCTCTGTGCTGCGCCAGTTTGCATTGTGTTGTTCCTTGGCGCCCATGGCGCCCTGTAGAGAGCCTAGTGCTGTCTCAAAAATTGTTCCTCCTCAAATATTTTCTTTGTTCTTCATTTTAGCTCATTTTCTCTTTTGCTTCAAAATAAAACCTGAAAATAAAAAGTAAACATCTGTAGTAAAATAGCTCAAAAATATAATTAAAATACCAAATAAACCTAATAAAAATAACTATTAAAAAGACTCTAAAAATAGACTTATCAAACTCCCCTATGCTTGAACCTTTGCTTGTCCTCAACCAAAAACAGTGTAAATCTTTAGGCCAATTCTGAAGGAAAATTATTTTCACATCGAAACCTTAAGTGAACTGTGGGGCAATTCTAACACTTTGGTTTGAGAAATACTATCTGGGCTTCTTGTGGAATTGGGAGACAATTTTAAAGTATCAATACTTTAGAGAGGATATCAATGTCATTATAGAACCGGTTCCCCAGCATTCTTAAGCTTGGGTCCTCCATTTACTAAGACCGGGTCTCAAAGGAGGGTCTTTATACGTTGGGTATTCAAGCATTTTTCTTTTCTTTTTGATTTTATATGCTAACCATTCATTTTGACATTTAAAATGCACCAATTTTTGCATTTTGAATTGGTTTTGTATATTTTTTTTTTCTTTGCTTGATACCCCAACTCAGACGTTTTTCTCCAGTAACCGCGCATCCAGTGAATGTCACCAAGAGAACCAGGTTACTAGTTTCTGTTCAGTCCTTCTAATTGTATTAGCAACTGAAAACAGTCTCAATAGTGTGTGTGTGTGTGTGTGTGTGTGTGTGTGAAAAAGCCCTAGAAGTAGAAATCGAACCATGATACAATTTTGTTGTTCCCAACCAGTCCACCTAGATGATTGCTAATGAAAAATTGAAAAATTATTTTTGTCCAAAAAAGGCTTATCTAAAACATGCTTAGGGTTCACAAAGTTTCATCATGGAGGGAGCAGATACAACTCAAAGTACAAAAAGATAGAAACTTAGCAAAGCAATAAAGACATACCCAATAAAAGCAATAAAATACCCCCCATGCTTGGACTAGGCATTGTCCTCAATGATTTTTCAAATAAAACAACATAAAAGGGGTTAGGATAGCTCACCGGATCACAGCTTCTCGGGCAGGGGACCCGGCCAGGTTGATGTTGAAATGATGCATTTAGGGTTGCCTCCCACGCAGCGCTCTTTTAACGTCACTAGCTTGACGATCAAAATTTCAATTGGGATCATGCAGAACTAAACTAGTTCCTTTCTCAATTGGGTCACCAATTAAATAATTTTTCAACCTTTGACCATTGACTTTAAACGATCCGGTTTTCTCGCTCCAGATTTCTACAGATCCGAAGGGGTAAACCTTACGGATTTCAAAAGGGCCGGACCATCTTGATTTTAATTTTCCTGGGAAAATTTTTAGCCTGGAATTAAACAATAACACCAGGTCACCCTCCTTGAATTCTCTGCGAATGATACGCTTATCATGCCAATTTTTTGTTCTTTCTTTGTAAAGTTTGGCATTCTCATAAGCATCCATTCTCAGTTCTTCCAATTCATTTAGATGGAGTTTTCTTTTTCTCCGGCTAATTCCATGTTCAGGTTAAGGCGTTTAATTGCCCAGTAAGCTTTGTGTTCTAGTTCAACCGGAAGGTGGCAAGACTTCCCATAAATTAATTGGAAAGGAGTCATTCCTATGGGAGTTTTGTACGCAGCCCGATAAGCCCAGAGAGCATCATCAAGCTTTACCGACCAGTCTTTTCTTGAGGTCGAAACAGTTTTTTCTAAAATACTTTTAATTTCTCTGTTCGATACCTCAACCTGACCACTAGTTTAAGGGTGGTAAGGCGTTGCAATTTTGTGCCTTACACCAAACTTTTGCAGTAACATTTCAGAATGTTTTGAGATGAAATGGGATCCTCCGTCGCTTATGACAACACGAGGTACCCCGAATCTTGGAAAAATTATTTTTTTGAAAAGTTTTATGACTACCTTTGCATCGTTTGTAGGAGAAGCAATGGCTTCGATCCATTTTGACACATAGTCAACAGCTACCAGAATATATTGGTTTCCAAAAGAAGATGGAAATGGTCCCATGAAATCGACACCCCAGACGTCAAAAATTTCAACCTCTAAGATATTATTTAAGGGCATTTCATTTCTTTTCGAAATATTTCCGGTGCGTTGACACTGGTCGCATTTAGAAACGAATTGATGCGTGTCTTTAAAAAGGGACGGCCAATAAAAACCAGATTGTAGAATTTTTGTAGCAGTTTTTGAAGAACTGGCATGGCCGCCATAGGAAGAAGAATGGCAATGGTATAGAATGTTACTTACCTCTTCTTCCGGAATGCATCTTCTGAACACCCCGTCTGCTCCTCTTTTAAAAAGCAGTGGCTCGTCCCAGTAATACTGTTTAAGATCATGGAAGAATTTCTTCTTCTACTGATAATTTAAATCTGGGGGGAGTACTCTTGCTGCAAGGTAGTTTACAAAATCTGCATACCATGGTGCTTCAGTTTTGACCAATGAGAAGAGTTGATCATCCAAAAATGTATCATTAAGTGGTAACTCTTCTTCTGTTGTTCCTTGTAGGCGGGACAAATGATCAGCCACAACATTTTCAACGCCTTTTTTATCCCTTATTTCAAGATCAAATTCTTGTAGGAGTAAAACCCATCGGATCAATCTCGGCTTAGCATCTTTTTTGTTTAACAAATATTTTATGGCTGAGTGATCAGTATAAATGATGATTTTTGAACCTACCAAATTTGATCGAAACTTATCAACGGCAAAAACTACCGCCAATAATTCTTTTTCAGTTGTGGCGTAATTCATTTGTGCCTCGTCTAAGGTCATGCTTGCATAGTATATGGCATGCAATTTTTTTTCCTTTCTTTGCCCCAGGACTGCCCCAACTGCATAGTCGCTTGCATCGCACATTATCTCGAACGGAAGATTCCAGTCCGGTGGCTGTATAATTGGGGCAGTAACCAAAGCCTTTTTCAACCTGTCAAAAGCTTCAAGACAAAGATCATTAAAAATAAATGCTGCATCCTTAAGGAGCAGACTTGTCATAGGTTTTGAAATTTTTGAGAAGTCTTTTATGAACCGGCGGTAGAAACCCGCATGGCCTAAAAAGCTTCTCACCTCTTTTACTGAGGTGGGAGGTAGCATTTATTCAATCACCTCAATTTTTGCACGATCTACCTCAATACCCCTATTAGAAATTAAGTGTCCTAGGACAATTCCTTCATTAACCATGAAATGACACTTTTCCCAGTTTAGAACTAGGTTCACCTTGTCACACCTCTCTAAGACTTTTTCCAGATTGGCTAAACAGTTTTTAAAATTTGAGCCATGGACGGAAAAATCATCAATAAATACTTCCATTATGTTTTCAACAAAGTCTGAGAATATGGACATCATACACCTTTGAAAGGTAGCAGGAGCAGTACATAGACCAAAGGGCATCCTTCTATAGGCATAAGTGCCAAAAGGACATGTGAAAGTTGTTTTTTCTTGGTCGCTGGGGTGGATGGGAATTTGGAAAAATCCCGAATAACCATCCAAATAGCAGAAATGTGAGTGTTGTGCTAACCTTTCTAGCATTTGATCAATGAACGGGAGAGGGAAGTGATCTTTCTGGGTAGCTTTGTTAAGCTTTCTGTAATCAATACACATTCTCCATCCCGTAATTGTCCTTGTGGAAATGCATTCATCCTTTTCATTTTTAATAACTGTTAAGCCTCCCTTCTTAGGTACTACTTGAACAGGACTAACCCACTTACTATCGGAAATAGGATATATTATCCCAGCATCAAGGAGTTTTAAAACTTCCTTTTTAACAACCTCTTTCATGTTTTGGTTTAATCTTCTTTGATGCTCGATAGAAGGTTTATAGTCCTCTTCCAGTAGTATTCTGTGTATGCAGATTGATGGATTTATTCCTTTAATGTCCTCAATAGTATACCCTATGGCTTTGGGATACTTTTTAAGAACATTAAGCTATTTTTCAGTCTCATTTTGTCTTAAATCTGCATTTACAATTACTGGAAAAGTAGAATTAGGGCCAAGAAACTCATACCTGAGAGATGCTGGTAAGGGCTTCAGTTCTATTTTTGGTGCTTCTTTTGGGAGTGGTCGAGGTTTTCCCTCACCCAAAGTTTCAATACCCAATTTTTGTGATGGTGGATTCTCATCTAAAAGTTTTATGTAGAATTGGGTTTCCTCTGCTGCATTTGTATCTATGTTGCCTAAAAGGCAATCTTCCAGACTATCTTGTGAAGATGATGCTAAAGAGCAGTCTCCCACGCAATAGTCTACAATATCAATCCTGCAGTATGAGTCCTTTACAGACGGACTCCTCATGAAGTTTGAAACTTTAAACTATACCTTTTCATCCCCCACGTTAAAAACCAACTTACCGTTTTTAACGTCAATTATTGCCCCTGCAGTAGCTAAAAAAGGCCTCCCTAGAAGAATAGGAATTTGGGAGTCTTCTTCAATTTCCATTACAACAAAATCCACCGGTATAAAAGTTTGCCCTACCTTGATAGGGACATCCTCTAAGATTCCAGTGGGGTATTTAACGGAACGATCTGCCAACTGTATTGTCATTTTTGTGGGTTTAAGTTCACCTATCCCTAGTCTTTTACAAAGAGAAAGAGGCATCAAACTTACACTGGCTCCTAGATCACACATTGCTCTTTTATAGTTTCACTTCCAATTACACAAGGTATGGAAAAACTACCTGGATCTTTGAGCTTTTGTGGTAGCTTGTTCTGGATAATTGCACTACATTCTTCTATTAATGCAATCGTCTCATAGTCGTCTATTTTTCTTTTCTTGGATAAAATTTCTTTCAAAAATTTAGAATAAGACGGCATTTGAGACAATGCATCAGTGAAAGGAACATTGATGTAAAGCTTTTTAAGCAAGTCGACAAACCTTTTGAATTGCTCGTCAAGTTTGTTTTTTGCAAATCTTTGGGGAAAAGGACACCACAAGAAAAGTTGGACTTTGCGGCGGGCAAAATCCGCCGCAAAAGCCAAATTTGCGGCGGATATTTGGACTTTGCGGCGGAATTTTGCCGCCGGTAGCCAGCTCGAAGCAAACGCGTTGCGGCGGATTATCCGCCGCAAGTTTGCAGCGGATTTAGTGGCGTCGCAAAAGGGGACAAAT
This sequence comes from Astragalus membranaceus, assembly GCA_039519185.1. Taxonomy (NCBI): domain Eukaryota; kingdom Viridiplantae; phylum Streptophyta; class Magnoliopsida; order Fabales; family Fabaceae; genus Astragalus; species Astragalus membranaceus. The sequence goes on along the minus strand of CM076849.1, from coordinate 147,591,873 downwards.
TTTTCCCGAAAAAAATATCCGCCGGAAAGTGCCCAATATCCGCCGCAAAGTATCCGCCGCAAAGTTCCCGTTATCCGCCGCAAAGCACCCGTTTTATTTTTAAAAAAAATGAATATAATTTTTTTAAAAAAACGTTTTATTTAAAATTCCGCCGCAAACGACACAAATCCGCCGCAAAGTACCATTTTTTTTAAAAAATTATTATTATTTTTTAAAAATAAATTTTATTTTTTTAAAAAATCATTTTAATTAAAAATATATATTATTTTATTAATTTTTTTAATTATTGATAAAAAAATAAAATCCAATAACTAATTAATTTTTAATTTAAAAAAATAAAAATTGGGAAAAGCAGTAAAATATTATCACCAAAAAAATATCCATACAATTAATAAAATATCCATACAAAAAAATAAAATAATCTAAAGCTACTGGGGTCCCTGCCGGTCAATGTCATCAACATTATTATAATATGTATCATCTTGAAGTAAAGCACTGAGCGATGACATTTGGACATTAAGATCAATGTCCAGCGGGGGTGACCGCTGCTGGGGGTACTGCTGGTTTGGCTGGATCGGGGGTGACTGATGTTGGGGCTGCTGGTATGGCTGGCGGGGTGACTGATGTTGCTGCTGGTATGGCTGGAATGGCGCATACTGCGGGGGATATTGGGGTGCATACGGCTGGGGATACTGGGGTGCATACTGCTGCTGGTAGTAATGCTGCTGTGGCGGCGGCGGGTAGGATGCTGATGAGGATGGCCTCGAGTGCTGAGACACCATCTGATCCTGCAATAACTTAAAGCGCTCCTCCATGCGCTCCTCAGCTACCCTAGCCTGCTCCCGAATCGCCTGCATTTCCCGATCACTTTGATACCGAAGCGCCTGCATTTCCCGATCACGTTGATCCCGAAGCGCCTGCATTTCCCGATCGCTTTGCTCCTACCGCTCGACAATCTGACGCTGAGCCTCGCTCAGTTGCTGCGTCAATTGCCTAACATCATTCAACTCACCAGCATTGGGAACATAATTGCGACCAGTCGAGGATCCAGAATGTGAATCTGATAGACTCGGAATAATGCTTGTTCGAAAAGCAGCCGGTCCAATACCACCTGATCCTACCAGACGATTAGTCTTTTGGGGACCAACTGCTCTCTCCCAAACATCACGAGCTACTCTAGCCTTCTCCACTGGATCGACAGCTGCTGTAACACCCCTTTTTTACCCGGTAATTTGTTTAATAAAAATATCAGAGTTTTCAAAATTTATTTACACCACAAGGGATGTCACACTTACTTCGCTAAAACGTCACACTTCAAATAACCCGCTTTTCAAAAACAGTCTTATAATAACTTCAAAGCGTCATTATCAGTTAAAATACAACTTCACATCGAAAATTCAACAGTTTAATCATAAAAGGCATTACAACTATGCCAGGCTTGCAATACTAAAATCCAATAACCACAATAGTCATAAATGACTCAAACAACATTCATTCCCCTCCCTAGTGTTACATATCAGAGCAGACGACCCGACTCAGCTAGTGAAGGTACCTAAGCCTTCACTCAAGGATCACCTGCACGTTACCGCATAGGGGTAACATTCAAACAGAAGGGGTGAGTTCATCTAACAATATAATAAAGCGTATGATAAGCACTATGCTAGAGCCAAGACACTATATCAACCACATCACGAACATCAAGTCAATCATCAAGGATAAGCAGTCGATTACATCATCAAGGGTAAAACAGTCAATTACATCATCAAGGGTAAAACAGTCAATTACATCTTCAAGGGTAAAACAGTCAATTACATCATCAAGGGTAAAACAGTCAATTACATCATCAAGGGTAAAACAGTCAATTACATCATCAAGGGTAAAACAGTCAATTACATCATCAAGGGTAAAACAGTCAATTACATCATCAAAGGTAAAACAGTCAATTACATCATCAAGGGTAAAACAGTCAATTACATCATCAAGTTACTCGGCACAACGAGTCGTCACAATGTCATGCAGGAGTATGAAAATGCAACCCACTCGCGGGTATATGCATGAGGTACCTTTTCACAAAACGTCGCTTAGCCCTTAAGGCCTCATCGTCACTTAGCCACTCAGGCCCCAAAACGTCACTGGGTTTATGCATATGGGCATGGGACACTATGACATGCACCACTCACAACACACAAACACACAATTACTCAAGTCATAGTCAACTATGTGACCCGTCACTTACCGGTTTTTGCTCGCAAGAGCACAGCACTTGTCAAATTCACAATCAGCACACAACGTCACTGGCCATTTAGACCTTAACATCACTTAGCCCTTCGGGCCTCAAACGTCACTGGGTTTTCATCGTCACTTACACATAAATATCAATCAACTCAAATCGTAGCCACTGAGGGCAAAAACGTCATTTGACTAGCCACCAAGGGCATCCTCGTCATTTACACATCATTACCATCAACTTTGGCCACTAGGGGCAAAACAGTCATTTGACTAGCCACCAAGGGCATCCTCGTCATTTACACATCATTACCATCAACTTTGGCCACTAGGGGCAAAACAGTCATTTTAGACCACAACAGCACATAGGGACCAAAACAGCACGCTAAACAGAGGAAAAATGTTGCACAGGGCTCCGGAGCCCTGTGCCCAGGCAACACACCTAGACACACCTAGACACACCTAGACGCACCTAGACACACCTAGACGCACCTAGACGCACCTAGACATCACCGGGACAACTCACAAACGACACGGGATAAAATGAAATCGCTCTAGCCAAAACGTTCACAATAAAAAGTTGCTCGGTCAATACAAAATTTGGCTAGGGAAAAAGTGCTCAGAAAATCGAGTTTTCCACAAAAAACTATTTTTTAACAGTCTTGACAGCAACACTGCACAGTGGCAGCAACACTGTCACTGTGCAACACACACATAAACCAAAACTTGCGCACATCTCCCAAATGGTGAGTGCTACAGAAAATCCGCTCGAGCCAAAACGTTCACAATAAAAAGTTGCTCGGTCAATACAAAATTTGGCTAGGGAAAAAGTGGTTAGAAAATCGAGTTTTTGACGAAAAACACATTTGTCACTGTTCTGCCAGCAACACTGCAGCAGAACAGCAACACAGCAAGCAACACACAGCAACTGTGCAGATTTTTCCTGCAGCAGTGCGCCTACTTCGGCGAATTAATTAAAATAGTAAACGATAACGGATTTCAACAAAAGACCACTCATTGGAAAGCTCTTTGAGTGTAGTTTCAGCCTGTGATTTTCATTTTTCAAAATAAGTATCCAACTGGTACAGTTTTTCAAATTACTACAGAGAGGTACCAATTCGGACAGGATTTTGTGACCCGACTTTGGAGACTTATAACTTGAGCTACACAACTCCGATTTAAACGAAACCAGTGCCAAAACGACCGGCGTTAAGTCTACTTTCTAACGCAATCAGCCACCAATTTTTGAGTCGACCAAACAGTGCCAGTTTACGAAAACACGAAACAGTGTTCAGAAAATACACAACACGACACATCAATTTTTGACCCCGAAACTTGTCACGCTCCCAATTCGGGTTTAAGGCCACGTCATGCCACGCGAATACCAACATAAACTCCAAAATATAAGGCGTCCCGATTCGGGTTTAAGGCCACGTCATGCCACGCCAATGACCACAACAATTATGACATTGAGACATAGACACCTTATGTTCAAATCACCAATTCAACACCAATTCATGAATAATCATTGTCACCAATCACCAATTAAATTCATGTCTCAATCACACATATCAACAAACATCAATTATTCATCATAATTCACATACTTTCTCATTGAGTCAACATATCAAACATTCTAGAGGCAAACATAGTCACATAATCAATTTTTTTGACACCAAGACACCATAAATCACCCAATTCAAAATATTATCACAACAATCATGAAATTAATTACACAATCAATTTAACAATTAACTTAGAACCTTACCCAAACATAAAAACCCATCATAATTCCCAATTATAGAGAAGATGAGACCCACCCTTACCTTAGATTATGACGAACACGATAACTCCATACGTAAGCTCCGAAGAACCCGCAACACGACCCTTCTCCTTTTTCTCCTTGAGATTTGCGCACTTCACCTCTCCTCCTCTCCTCATGGGCGCCGCGCCCTCCTTCCCTTCCCACTCTCTCTATTCGCATTTTTCCTTTCTTTTTCTCAAAATGAACCAAAACCTTAAAATCTCAGCTTTTATATGCGCTTAGGTTGTCGGGCTTGGATTGCGGGCTTCCCCGCAGCTTAAGCCCAATTTAATTACAACACCTTATCCGATTACAATACTGCTCCTTATTTTATTTAAAACACCTTATACTCATTTTAATAAGTAATAAATAATAATTATATTATTATTTCTACCACCCAATTTCTTTTAACTAATTAAATAATTTAATCTATTATTTTTGGGGTGTTACAACTCTCCCCCACTTAAAGGAATTTCGTCCTCGAAATCCACCTGTCAACGCCAACACGCTCCCACTAAGGCCACCTAGACAACTAGTGCTATCATTCATGCTGATTACTATTGCTCTGATTACCGGCGGTAAGTGCTTGGGCGGCCGTCCCTCCTACTCGTTCAGCCAGGTAACTTCAAGCAGTAATAATTCGACCCACTCTCTACTCCGCTGCGCTACTCTGATAAACTAGCTCGCATTTCACCTCACTCATCTACCCTTAAGGATAACAAAATACATCAATCATCACAGCACCAAGACGAAATTCACAGGGTGCATAACAGTCGTACAACAAGTCTCATAATTTTAGTAACACGACAACAACATTCACAAACAACTCTGCCACTCAGGCGACATCAACAATTACAACTGCCACTCAGGCGACATCAACAACTACAATTGCCACTCAGGCGACATCAGCAACCACAATCGCCACTCAGGCGACACCAACAACTAAAAACCAACGACAGAGTAACATCATCAACAACAACAATATTAACAATTCAGTCACACAATCGGGCACTAAGGCACCGGCAACAGTTAACAATCGAATTAGGCACAACTCATAAAAATAGGGGCAGCGCATAGGTTAGGAATAGTAACAGTACTTTTCGGTACGGTGAAAGTAATTTTGAAAGACAGCAACGATGATTTTTCAGGAAACAACAACAATCATCTCAGGAGGACAGCAGCAGTAGCTTTCAGAAAACAGCAATAATAGTTTTTCGAGAAACAACAACAACAATAACATCAACAACATCACGAGGAAGTTTACTAAATGCGTAACTATAGCAACAACAAGGCACACGGCACGGAAACAATGGCATAATGTCTCATGGCAACAACAACAATAGTTTTTCAGGAAGTGACAACAATAATTTTCACAAAAACAGCAATGATCATTTTTCAGAAACAGCAACAATTATTTAAATAAAACAGCAACAGCAGTTTATACAAAACAGTAGTAGCATTCGACTTTTTAAAACAGCATGGCATTTATCATTCAAACAGCAATAGCAAATAGCTCAGGATAATCCACGAAACATTATCAACTAAGTACACAGGAACACGGTTAATATTTAAAACCTCATTACAACTAGTCAGCCCAAAAGAATAGTTACATTAACATTTACAGTAATTAGTTAATTCGGCCCAAGTGCACAAGCGTCCAAAATGCACATTTTTAATTCTTAAGATTTTTAAAACCACGTAACGCATATCGCAAGAGCGCAACTGCTAAAACAAAATTCGAATCGTTTATAAAAGTAAGTCTCAATGCTAATATCGGCATCCAGCCGTAAAAGTGTTTAATGGATGTTCAAAAACAATTTCGGAACTTCCATTATTTTTCGGATTATAAAACTCTATAGCGCAATTCAAGAAGTAACGACCAAAAAGATTTTGTCATAAAACTCAAGCATACAAGACTCCACCTTGAGGAAAACTAGGCAAGTCAAAATAGCAATCACATGAGACGGTAGTCCTCAGCTAAAATTGTTACATCAAATTGCGGTCTTTTCCAAAAAGAGTTGAGGTCAAAATTATAGCACTCAATGAAGATATTTTTCGTTTGTAGTGATTAAAACGCTATGATAGTTATTAGTGCAGCAATACCTTGAAGTAGTCCACAAAATAATTTTACAACGCATTCAGTTTTCAAACATCAAACGTATTCACAGGATTTTTTTTTTGTAAAAGCTCAGCGTCGACCTCTTAAAATAGTTCGGACATATCAACATAAGAAGGTACATGCGACTTAACAATCCACAGCAACAGCAATTAATTCGACATTTTATGTAAAACACACAGAGCTCAATATCAACTAAAACACATGTGAACATTTAAACAACATGACAATTCATTTAGAAGCACGCAGCAATAAGGTCAACAACAAGGATCACAACAGCAAAACACAGTTCTCACACTGAATACACAATAGGGCACACAGCACTAGTAGGGAAATCTCCCCCACTAGTTCACTTACCAATAGAAACTTTCCGGTGTACCTGCAACACAAACAACGGTCAGCACTGAAAAGACAACAGTTGGTCACTATCTGACACAACGACTCGACGACTCGGCCGGACAGACCAACCATTGCTCTGATACCACTAATGTAACACCCCTTTTTTACCCGGTAATTTGTTTAATAAAAATATCAGAGTTTTCAAAATTTATTTACACCACAAGGGATGTCACACTTACTTCGCTAAAACGTCACACTTCAAATAACCCGCTTTTCAAAAACAGTCTTATAATAACTTCAAAGCGTCATTATCAGTTAAAATACAACTTCACATCGAAAATTCAACAGTTTAATCATAAAAGGCATTACAACTATGCCAGGCTTGCAATACTAAAATCCAATAACCACAATAGTCATAAATGACTCAAACAACATTCATTCCCCTCCCTAGTGTTACATATCAGAGCAGACGACCCGACTCAGCTAGTGAAGGTACCTAAGCCTTCACTCAAGGATCACCTGCACGTTACCGCATAGGGGTAACATTCAAACAGAAGGGGTGAGTTCATCTAACAATATAATAAAGCGTATGATAAGCACTATGCTAGAGCCAAGACACTATATCAACCACATCACGAACATCAAGTCAATCATCAAGGATAAGCAGTCGATTACATCATCAAGGGTAAAACAGTCAATTACATCATCAAGGGTAAAACAGTCAATTACATCTTCAAGGGTAAAACAGTCAATTACATCATCAAGGGTAAAACAGTCAATTACATCATCAAGGGTAAAACAGTCAATTACATCATCAAGGGTAAAACAGTCAATTACATCATCAAGGGTAAAACAGTCAATTACATCATCAAAGGTAAAACAGTCAATTACATCATCAAGGGTAAAACAGTCAATTACATCATCAAGTTACTCGGCACAACGAGTCGTCACAATGTCATGCAGGAGTATGAAAATGCAACCCACTCGCGGGTATATGCATGAGGTACCTTTTCACAAAACGTCGCTTAGCCCTTAAGGCCTCATCGTCACTTAGCCACTCAGGCCCCAAAACGTCACTGGGTTTATGCATATGGGCATGGGACACTATGACATGCACCACTCACAACACACAAACACACAATTACTCAAGTCATAGTCAACTATGTGACCCGTCACTTACCGGTTTTTGCTCGCAAGAGCACAGCACTTGTCAAATTCACAATCAGCACACAACGTCACTGGCCATTTAGACCTTAACATCACTTAGCCCTTCGGGCCTCAAACGTCACTGGGTTTTCATCGTCACTTACACATAAATATCAATCAACTCAAATCGTAGCCACTGAGGGCAAAAACGTCATTTGACTAGCCACCAAGGGCATCCTCGTCATTTACACATCATTACCATCAACTTTGGCCACTAGGGGCAAAACAGTCATTTGACTAGCCACCAAGGGCATCCTCGTCATTTACACATCATTACCATCAACTTTGGCCACTAGGGGCAAAACAGTCATTTTAGACCACAACAGCACATAGGGACCAAAACAGCACGCTAAACAGAGGAAAAATGTTGCACAGGGCTCCGGAGCCCTGTGCCCAGGCAACACACCTAGACACACCTAGACACACCTAGACGCACCTAGACGCACCTAGACGCACCTAGACATCACCGGGACAACTCACAAACGACACGGGATAAAATGAAATCGCTCTAGCCAAAACGTTCACAATAAAAAGTTGCTCGGTCAATACAAAATTTGGCTAGGGAAAAAGTGCTCAGAAAATCGAGTTTTCCACAAAAAACTATTTTTTAACAGTCTTGACAGCAACACTGCACAGTGGCAGCAACACTGTCACTGTGCAACACACACATAAACCAAAACTTGCGCACATCTCCCAAATGGTGAGTGCTACAGAAAATCCGCTCGAGCCAAAACGTTCACAATAAAAAGTTGCTCGGTCAATACAAAATTTGGCTAGGGAAAAAGTGGTTAGAAAATCGAGTTTTTGACGAAAAACACATTTGTCACTGTTCTGCCAGCAACACTGCAGCAGAACAGCAACACAGCAAGCAACACACAGCAACTGTGCAGATTTTTCCTGCAGCAGTGCGCCTACTTCGGCGAATTAATTAAAATAGTAAACGATAACAGATTTCAACAAAAGACCACTCATTGGAAAGCTCTTTGAGTGTAGTTTCAGCCTGTGATTTTCATTTTTCAAAATAAGTATCCAACTGGTACAGTTTTTCAAATTACTACAGAGAGGTACCAATTCGGACAGAATTTTGTGACCCGACTTTGGAGACTTATAACTTGAGCTACACAACTCCGATTTAAACGAAACCAGTGCCAAAACGACCGGCGTTAAGTCTACTTTCTAACGCAATCAGCCACCAATTTTTGAGTCGACCAAACAGTGCCAGTTTACGAAAACACGAAACAGTGTTCAGAAAATACACAACACGACACATCAATTTTTGACCCCGAAACTTGTCACGCTCCCAATTCGGGTTTAAGGCCACGTCATGCCACGCGAATACCAACATAAACTCCAAAATATAAGGCGTCCCGATTCGGGTTTAAGGCCACGTCATGCCACGCCAATGACCACAACAATTATGACATTGAGACATAGACACCTTATGTTCAAATCACCAATTCAACACCAATTCATGAATAATCATTGTCACCAATCACCAATTAAATTCATGTCTCAATCACACATATCAACAAACATCAATTATTCATCATAATTCACATACTTTCTCATTGAGTCAACATATCAAACATTCTAGAGGCAAACATAGTCACATAATCAATTTTTTTTACACCAAGACACCATAAATCACCCAATTCAAAATATTATCACAACAATCATGAAATTAATTACACAATCAATTTAACAATTAACTTAGAACCTTACCCAAACATAAAAACCCATCATAATTCCCAATTATAGAGAAGATGAGACCCACCCTTACCTTAGATTATGACGAACACGATAACTCCATACGTAAGCTCCGAAGAACCCGCAACACGACCCTTCTCCTTTTTCTCCTTGAGATTTGCGCACTTCACCTCTCCTCCTCTCCTCATGGGCGCCGCGCCCTCCTTCCCTTCCCACTCTCTCTATTCGCATTTTTCCTTTCTTTTTCTCAAAATGAACCAAAACCTTAAAATCTCAGCTTTTATATGCGCTTAGGTTGTCGGGCTTGGATTGCGGGCTTCCCCGCAGCTTAAGCCCAATTTAATTACAACACCTTATCCGATTACAATACTGCTCCTTATTTTATTTAAAACACCTTATACTCATTTTAATAAGTAATAAATAATAATTATATTATTATTTCTACCACCCAATTTCTTTTAACTAATTAAATAATTTAATCTATTATTTTTGGGGTGTTACAACTCTCCCCCACTTAAAGGAATTTCGTCCTCGAAATCCACCTGTCAACGCCAACACGCTCCCACTAAGGCCACCTAGACAACTAGTGCTATCATTCATGCTGATTACTATTGCTCTGATTACCGGCGGTAAGTGCTTGGGCGGCCGTCCCTCCTACTCGTTCAGCCAGGTAACTTCAAGCAGTAATAATTCGACCCACTCTCTACTCCGCTGCGCTACTCTGATAAACTAGCTCGCATTTCACCTCACTCATCTACCCTTAAGGATAACAAAATACATCAATCATCACAGCACCAAGACGAAATTCACAGGGTGCATAACAGTCGTACAACAAGTCTCATAATTTTAGTAACACGACAACAACATTCACAAACAACTCTGCCACTCAGGCGACATCAACAATTACAACTGCCACTCAGGCGACATCAACAACTACAATTGCCACTCAGGCGACATCAGCAACCACAATCGCCACTCAGGCGACACCAACAACTAAAAACCAACGACAGAGTAACATCATCAACAACAACAATATTAACAATTCAGTCACACAATCGGGCACTAAGGCACCGGCAACAGTTAACAATCGAATTAGGCACAACTCATAAAAATAGGGGCAGCGCATAGGTTAGGAATAGTAACAGTACTTTTCGGTACGGTGAAAGTAATTTTGAAAGACAGCAACGATGATTTTTCAGGAAACAACAACAATCATCTCAGGAGGACAGCAGCAGTAGCTTTCAGAAAACAGCAATAATAGTTTTTCGAGAAACAACAACAACAATAACATCAACAACATCACGAGGAAGTTTACTAAATGCGTAACTATAGCAACAACAAGGCACACGGCACGGAAACAATGGCATAATGTCTCATGGCAACAACAACAATAGTTTTTCAGGAAGTGACAACAATAATTTTCACAAAAACAGCAATGATCATTTTTCAGAAACAGCAACAATTATTTAAATAAAACAGCAACAGCAGTTTATACAAAACAGTAGTAGCATTCGACTTTTTAAAACAGCATGGCATTTATCATTCAAACAGCAATAGCAAATAGCTCAGGATAATCCACGAAACATTATCAACTAAGTACACAGGAACACGGTTAATATTTAAAACCTCATTACAACTAGTCAGCCCAAAAGAATAGTTACATTAACATTTACAGTAATTAGTTAATTCGGCCCAAGTGCACAAGCGTCCAAAATGCACATTTTTAATTCTTAAGATTTTTAAAACCACGTAACGCATATCGCAAGAGCGCAACTGCTAAAACAAAATTCGAATCGTTTATAAAAGTAAGTCTCAATGCTAATCTCGGCATCCAGCCGTAAAAGTGTTTAATGGATGTTCAAAAACAATTTCGGAACTTCCATTATTTTTCGGATTATAAAACTCTATAGCGCAATTCAAGAAGTAACGACCAAAAAGATTTTGTCATAAAACTCAAGCATACAAGACTCCACCTTGAGGAAAACTAGGCAAGTCAAAATAGCAATCACATGAGACGGTAGTCCTCAGCTAAAATTGTTACATCAAATTGCGGTCTTTTCCAAAAAGAGTTGAGGTCAAAATTATAGCACTCAATGAAGATATTTTTCGTTTGTAGTGATTAAAACGCTATGATAGTTATTAGTGCAGCAATACCTTGAAGTAGTCCACAAAATAATTTTACAACGCATTCAGTTTTCAAACATCAAACGTATTCACAGGATTTTTTTTTTGTAAAAGCTCAGCGTCGACCTCTTAAAATAGTTCGGACATATCAACATAAAAAGGTACATGCGACTTAACAATCCACAGCAACAGCAATTAATTCGACATTTTATGTAAAACACACAGAGCTCAATATCAACTAAAACACATGTGAACATTTAAACAACATGACAATTCATTTAGAAGCACGCAGCAATAAGGTCAACAACAAGGATCACAACAGCAAAACACAGTTCTCACACTGAATACACAATAGGGCACACAGCACTAGTAGGGAAATCTCCCCCACTAGTTCACTTACCAATAGAAACTTTCCGGTGTACCTGCAACACAAACAACGGTCAGCACTGAAAAGACAACAGTTGGTCACTATCTGACACAACGACTCGACGACTCGGCCGGACAGACCAACCATTGCTCTGATACCACTAATGTAACACCCCTTTTTTACCCGGTAATTTGTTTAATAAAAATATCAGAGTTTTCAAAATTTATTTACACCACAAGGGATGTCACACTTACTTCGCTAAAACGTCACACTTCAAATAACCCGCTTTTCAAAAACAGTCTTATAATAACTTCAAAGCGTCATTATCAGTTAAAATACAACTTCACATCGAAAATTCAACAGTTTAATCATAAAAGGCATTACAACTATGCCAGGCTTGCAATACTAAAATCCAATAACCACAATAGTCATAAATGACTCAAACAACATTCATTCCCCTCCCTAGTGTTACATATCAGAGCAGACGACCCGACTCAGCTAGTGAAGGTACCTAAGCCTTCACTCAAGGATCACCTGCACGTTACCGCATAGGGGTAACATTCAAACAGAAGGGGTGAGTTCATCTAACAATATAATAAAGCGTATGATAAGCACTATGCTAGAGCCAAGACACTATATCAACCACATCACGAACATCAAGTCAATCATCAAGGATAAGCAGTCGATTACATCATCAAGGGTAAAACAGTCAATTACATCATCAAGGGTAAAACAGTCAATTACATCTTCAAGGGTAAAACAGTCAATTACATCATCAAGGGTAAAACAGTCAATTACATCATCAAGGGTAAAACAGTCAATTACATCATCAAGGGTAAAACAGTCAATTACATCATCAAGGGTAAAACAGTCAATTACATCATCAAAGGTAAAACAGTCAATTACATCATCAAGGGTAAAACAGTCAATTACATCATCAAGTTACTCGGCACAACGAGTCGTCACAATGTCATGCAGGAGTATGAAAATGCAACCCACTCGCGGGTATATGCATGAGGTACCTTTTCACAAAACGTCGCTTAGCCCTTAAGGCCTCATCGTCACTTAGCCACTCAGGCCCCAAAACGTCACTGGGTTTATGCATATGGGCATGGGACACTATGACATGCACCACTCACAACACACAAACACACAATTACTCAAGTCATAGTCAACTATGTGACCCGTCACTTACCGGTTTTTGCTCGCAAGAGCACAGCACTTGTCAAATTCACAATCAGCACACAACGTCACTGGCCATTTAGACCTTAACATCACTTAGCCCTTCGGGCCTCAAACGTCACTGGGTTTTCATCGTCACTTACACATAAATATCAATCAACTCAAATCGTAGCCACTGAGGGCAAAAACGTCATTTGACTAGCCACCAAGGGCATCCTCGTCATTTACACATCATTACCATCAACTTTGGCCACTAGGGGCAAAACAGTCATTTGACTAGCCACCAAGGGCATCCTCGTCATTTACACATCATTACCATCAACTTTGGCCACTAGGGGCAAAACAGTCATTTTAGACCACAACAGCACATAGGGACCAAAACAGCACGCTAAACAGAGGAAAAATGTTGCACAGGGCTCCGGAGCCCTGTGCCCAGGCAACACACCTAGACACACCTAGACACACCTAGACGCACCTAGACACACCTAGACGCACCTAGACGCACCTAGACATCACCGGGACAACTCACAAACGACACGGGATAAAATGAAATCGCTCTAGCCAAAACGTTCACAATAAAAAGTTGCTCGGTCAATACAAAATTTGGCTAGGGAAAAAGTGCTCAGAAAATCGAGTTTTCCACAAAAAACTATTTTTTAACAGTCTTGACAGCAACACTGCACAGTGGCAGCAACACTGTCACTGTGCAACACACACATAAACCAAAACTTGCGCACATCTCCCAAATGGTGAGTGCTACAGAAAATCCGCTCGAGCCAAAACGTTCACAATAAAAAGTTGCTCGGTCAATACAAAATTTGGCTAGGGAAAAAGTGGTTAGAAAATCGAGTTTTTGACGAAAAACACATTTGTCACTGTTCTGCCAGCAACACTGCAGCAGAACAGCAACACAGCAAGCAACACACAGCAACTGTGCAGATTTTTCCTGCAGCAGTGCGCCTACTTCGGCGAATTAATTAAAATAGTAAACGATAACGGATTTCAACAAAAGACCACTCATTGGAAAGCTCTTTGAGTGTAGTTTCAGCCTGTGATTTTCATTTTTCAAAATAAGTATCCAACTGGTACAGTTTTTCAAATTACTACAGAGAGGTACCAATTCGGACAGGATTTTGTGACCCGACTTTGGAGACTTATAACTTGAGCTACACAACTCCGATTTAAACGAAACCAGTGCCAAAACGACCGGCGTTAAGTCTACTTTCTAACGCAATCAGCCACCAATTTTTGAGTCGACCAAACAGTGCCAGTTTACGAAAACACGAAACAGTGTTCAGAAAATACACAACACGACACATCAATTTTTGACCCCGAAACTTGTCACGCTCCCAATTCGGGTTTAAGGCCACGTCATGCCACGCGAATACCAACATAAACTCCAAAATATAAGGCGTCCCGATTCGGGTTTAAGGCCACGTCATGCCACGCCAATGACCACAACAATTATGACATTGAGACATAGACACCTTATGTTCAAATCACCAATTCAACACCAATTCATGAATAATCATTGTCACCAATCACCAATTAAATTCATGTCTCAATCACACATATCAACAAACATCAATTATTCATCATAATTCACATACTTTCTCATTGAGTCAACATATCAAACATTCTAGAGGCAAACATAGTCACATAATCAATTTTTTTGACACCAAGACACCATAAATCACCCAATTCAAAATATTATCACAACAATCATGAAATTAATTACACAATCAATTTAACAATTAACTTAGAACCTTACCCAAACATAAAAACCCATCATAATTCCCAATTATAGAGAAGATGAGACCCACCCTTACCTTAGATTATGACGAACACGATAACTCCATACGTAAGCTCCGAAGAACCCGCAACACGACCCTTCTCCTTTTTCTCCTTGAGATTTGCGCACTTCACCTCTCCTCCTCTCCTCATGGGCGCCGCGCCCTCCTTCCCTTCCCACTCTCTCTATTCGCATTTTTCCTTTCTTTTTCTCAAAATGAACCAAAACCTTAAAATCTCAGCTTTTATATGCGCTTAGGTTGTCGGGCTTGGATTGCGGGCTTCCCCGCAGCTTAAGCCCAATTTAATTACAACACCTTATCCGATTACAATACTGCTCCTTATTTTATTTAAAACACCTTATACTCATTTTAATAAGTAATAAATAATAATTATATTATTATTTCTACCACCCAATTTCTTTTAACTAATTAAATAATTTAATCTATTATTTTTGGGGTGTTACAACTCTCCCCCACTTAAAGGAATTTCGTCCTCGAAATCCACCTGTCAACGCCAACACGCTCCCACTAAGGCCACCTAGACAACTAGTGCTATCATTCATGCTGATTACTATTGCTCTGATTACCGGCGGTAAGTGCTTGGGCGGCCGTCCCTCCTACTCGTTCAGCCAGGTAACTTCAAGCAGTAATAATTCGACCCACTCTCTACTCCGCTGCGCTACTCTGATAAACTAGCTCGCATTTCACCTCACTCATCTACCCTTAAGGATAACAAAATACATCAATCATCACAGCACCAAGACGAAATTCACAGGGTGCATAACAGTCGTACAACAAGTCTCATAATTTTAGTAACACGACAACAACATTCACAAACAACTCTGCCACTCAGGCGACATCAACAATTACAACTGCCACTCAGGCGACATCAACAACTACAATTGCCACTCAGGCGACATCAGCAACCACAATCGCCACTCAGGCGACACCAACAACTAAAAACCAACGACAGAGTAACATCATCAACAACAACAATATTAACAATTCAGTCACACAATCGGGCACTAAGGCACCGGCAACAGTTAACAATCGAATTAGGCACAACTCATAAAAATAGGGGCAGCGCATAGGTTAGGAATAGTAACAGTACTTTTCGGTACGGTGAAAGTAATTTTGAAAGACAGCAACGATGATTTTTCAGGAAACAACAACAATCATCTCAGGAGGACAGCAGCAGTAGCTTTCAGAAAACAGCAATAATAGTTTTTCGAGAAACAACAACAACAATAACATCAACAACATCACGAGGAAGTTTACTAAATGCGTAACTATAGCAACAACAAGGCACACGGCACGGAAACAATGGCATAATGTCTCATGGCAACAACAACAATAGTTTTTCAGGAAGTGACAACAATAATTTTCACAAAAACAGCAATGATCATTTTTCAGAAACAGCAACAATTATTTAAATAAAACAGCAACAGCAGTTTATACAAAACAGTAGTAGCATTCGACTTTTTAAAACAGCATGGCATTTATCATTCAAACAGCAATAGCAAATAGCTCAGGATAATCCACGAAACATTATCAACTAAGTACACAGGAACACGGTTAATATTTAAAACCTCATTACAACTAGTCAGCCCAAAAGAATAGTTACATTAACATTTACAGTAATTAGTTAATTCGGCCCAAGTGCACAAGCGTCCAAAATGCACATTTTTAATTCTTAAGATTTTTAAAACCACGTAACGCATATCGCAAGAGCGCAACTGCTAAAACAAAATTCGAATCGTTTATAAAAGTAAGTCTCAATGCTAATCTCGGCATCCAGCCGTAAAAGTGTTTAATGGATGTTCAAAAACAATTTCGGAACTTCCATTATTTTTCGGATTATAAAACTCTATAGCGCAATTCAAGAAGTAACGACCAAAAAGATTTTGTCATAAAACTCAAGCATACAAGACTCCACCTTGAGGAAAACTAGGCAAGTCAAAATAGCAATCACATGAGACGGTAGTCCTCAGCTAAAATTGTTACATCAAATTGCGGTCTTTTCCAAAAAGAGTTGAGGTCAAAATTATAGCACTCAATGAAGATATTTTTCGTTTGTAGTGATTAAAACGCTATGATAGTTATTAGTGCAGCAATACCTTGAAGTAGTCCACAAAATAATTTTACAACGCATTCAGTTTTCAAACATCAAACGTATTCACAGGATTTTTTTTTTGTAAAAGCTCAGCGTCGACCTCTTAAAATAGTTCGGACATATCAACATAAAAAGGTACATGCGACTTAACAATCCACAGCAACAGCAATTAATTCGACATTTTATGTAAAACACACAGAGCTCAATATCAACTAAAACACATGTGAACATTTAAACAACATGACAATTCATTTAGAAGCACGCAGCAATAAGGTCAACAACAAGGATCACAACAGCAAAACACAGTTCTCACACTGAATACACAATAGGGCACACAGCACTAGTAGGGAAATCTCCCCCACTAGTTCACTTACCAATAGAAACTTTCCGGTGTACCTGCAACACAAACAACAGTCAGCACTGAAAAGACAACAGTTGGTCACTATCTGACACAACGACTCGACGACTCGGCCGGACAGACCAACCATTGCTCTGATACCACTAATGTAACACCCCTTTTTTACCCGGTAATTTGTTTAATAAAAATATCAGAGTTTTCAAAATTTATTTACACCACAAGGGATGTCACACTTACTTCGCTAAAACGTCACACTTCAAATAACCCGCTTTTCAAAAACAGTCTTATAATAACTTCAAAGCGTCATTATCAGTTAAAATACAACTTCACATCGAAAATTCAACAGTTTAATCATAAAAGGCATTACAACTATGCCAGGCTTGCAATACTAAAATCCAATAACCACAATAGTCATAAATGACTCAAACAACATTCATTCCCCTCCCTAGTGTTACATATCAGAGCAGACGACCCGACTCAGCTAGTGAAGGTACCTAAGCCTTCACTCAAGGATCACCTGCACGTTACCGCATAGGGGTAACATTCAAACAGAAGGGGTGAGTTCATCTAACAATATAATAAAGCGTATGATAAGCACTATGCTAGAGCCAAGACACTATATCAACCACATCACGAACATCAAGTCAATCATCAAGGATAAGCAGTCGATTACATCATCAAGGGTAAAACAGTCAATTACATCATCAAGGGTAAAACAGTCAATTACATCTTCAAGGGTAAAACAGTCAATTACATCATCAAGGGTAAAACAGTCAATTACATCATCAAGGGTAAAACAGTCAATTACATCATCAAGGGTAAAACAGTCAATTACATCATCAAGGGTAAAACAGTCAATTACATCATCAAAGGTAAAACAGTCAATTACATCATCAAGGGTAAAACAGTCAATTACATCATCAAGTTACTCGGCACAACGAGTCGTCACAATGTCATGCAGGAGTATGAAAATGCAACCCACTCGCGGGTATATGCATGAGGTACCTTTTCACAAAACGTCGCTTAGCCCTTAAGGCCTCATCGTCACTTAGCCACTCAGGCCCCAAAACGTCACTGGGTTTATGCATATGGGCATGGGACACTATGACATGCACCACTCACAACACACAAACACACAATTACTCAAGTCATAGTCAACTATGTGACCCGTCACTTACCGGTTTTTGCTCGCAAGAGCACAGCACTTGTCAAATTCACAATCAGCACACAACGTCACTGGCCATTTAGACCTTAACATCACTTAGCCCTTCGGGCCTCAAACGTCACTGGGTTTTCATCGTCACTTACACATAAATATCAATCAACTCAAATCGTAGCCACTGAGGGCAAAAACGTCATTTGACTAGCCACCAAGGGCATCCTCGTCATTTACACATCATTACCATCAACTTTGGCCACTAGGGGCAAAACAGTCATTTGACTAGCCACCAAGGGCATCCTCGTCATTTACACATCATTACCATCAACTTTGGCCACTAGGGGCAAAACAGTCATTTTAGACCACAACAGCACATAGGGACCAAAACAGCACGCTAAACAGAGGAAAAATGTTGCACAGGGCTCCGGAGCCCTGTGCCCAGGCAACACACCTAGACACACCTAGACACACCTAGACGCACCTAGACGCACCTAGACGCACCTAGACATCACCGGGACAACTCACAAACGACACGGGATAAAATGAAATCGCTCTAGCCAAAACGTTCACAATAAAAAGTTGCTCGGTCAATACAAAATTTGGCTAGGGAAAAAGTGCTCAGAAAATCGAGTTTTCCACAAAAAACTATTTTTTAACAGTCTTGACAGCAACACTGCACAGTGGCAGCAACACTGTCACTGTGCAACACACACATAAACCAAAACTTGCGCACATCTCCCAAATGGTGAGTGCTACAGAAAATCCGCTCGAGCCAAAACGTTCACAATAAAAAGTTGCTCGGTCAATACAAAATTTGGCTAGGGAAAAAGTGGTTAGAAAATCGAGTTTTTGACGAAAAACACATTTGTCACTGTTCTGCCAGCAACACTGCAGCAGAACAGCAACACAGCAAGCAACACACAGCAACTGTGCAGATTTTTCCTGCAGCAGTGCGCCTACTTCGGCGAATTAATTAAAATAGTAAACGATAACGGATTTCAACAAAAGACCACTCATTGGAAAGCTCTTTGAGTGTAGTTTCAGCCTGTGATTTTCATTTTTCAAAATAAGTATCCAACTGGTACAGTTTTTCAAATTACTACAGAGAGGTACCAATTCGGACAGAATTTTGTGACCCGACTTTGGAGACTTATAACTTGAGCTACACAACTCCGATTTAAACGAAACCAGTGCCAAAACGACCGGCGTTAAGTCTACTTTCTAACGCAATCAGCCACCAATTTTTGAGTCGACCAAACAGTGCCAGTTTACGAAAACACGAAACAGTGTTCAGAAAATACACAACACGACACATCAATTTTTGACCCCGAAACTTGTCACGCTCCCAATTCGGGTTTAAGGCCACGTCATGCCACGCGAATACCAACATAAACTCCAAAATATAAGGCGTCCCGATTCGGGTTTAAGGCCACGTCATGCCACGCCAATGACCACAACAATTATGACATTGAGACATAGACACCTTATGTTCAAATCACCAATTCAACACCAATTCATGAATAATCATTGTCACCAATCACCAATTAAATTCATGTCTCAATCACACATATCAACAAACATCAATTATTCATCATAATTCACATACTTTCTCATTGAGTCAACATATCAAACATTCTAGAGGCAAACATAGTCACATAATCAATTTTTTTGACACCAAGACACCATAAATCACCCAATTCAAAATATTATCACAACAATCATGAAATTAATTACACAATCAATTTAACAATTAACTTAGAACCTTACCCAAACATAAAAACCCATCATAATTCCCAATTATAGAGAAGATGAGACCCACCCTTACCTTAGATTATGACGAACACGATAACTCCATACGTAAGCTCCGAAGAACCCGCAACACGACCCTTCTCCTTTTTCTCCTTGAGATTTGCGCACTTCACCTCTCCTCCTCTCCTCATGGGCGCCGCGCCCTCCTTCCCTTCCCACTCTCTCTATTCGCATTTTTCCTTTCTTTTTCTCAAAATGAACCAAAACCTTAAAATCTCAGCTTTTATATGCGCTTAGGTTGTCGGGCTTGGATTGCGGGCTTCCCCGCAGCTTAAGCCCAATTTAATTACAACACCTTATCCGATTACAATACTGCTCCTTATTTTATTTAAAACACCTTATACTCATTTTAATAAGTAATAAATAATAATTATATTATTATTTCTACCACCCAATTTCTTTTAACTAATTAAATAATTTAATCTATTATTTTTGGGGTGTTACAACTCTCCCCCACTTAAAGGAATTTCGTCCTCGAAATCCACCTGTCAACGCCAACACGCTCCCACTAAGGCCACCTAGACAACTAGTGCTATCATTCATGCTGATTACTATTGCTCTGATTACCGGCGGTAAGTGCTTGGGCGGCCGTCCCTCCTACTCGTTCAGCCAGGTAACTTCAAGCAGTAATAATTCGACCCACTCTCTACTCCGCTGCGCTACTCTGATAAACTAGCTCGCATTTCACCTCACTCATCTACCCTTATTTTATTTAAAACACCTTATACTCATTTTAATAAGTAATAAATAATAATTATATTATTATTTCTACCACCCAATTTCTTTTAACTAATTAAATAATTTAATCTATTATTTTTGGGGTGTTACAGCTGCCCCACTACTCTGTTGTGACTGATGGTACTCAGCCATCCCACCCTCGAAGCTCTCCTGAAAAAAATAACCCAACAAATAAATAACTAATTATTAATATATATAAATAATAAACATTAATTAATATATAATTGTAAAAGTATTTTTACCTGAATACGCCTCGCCCGATCTGTAACGTACTCACCAGTCTCCTCCACCATATGCATGTGGCAATGCAACTCAGGCAAAGTGATTGGCCTTTGTTCCCTCTCCACCTATATATGTACATAAATATATATATATATTTATATATATATATATATATATATATTATTAATTAAATACACATATTGAAAATGACTAGTTAATTATTATAAATAATTAATTAATTTATCAAGTAATAAATTAAGTAATAAATTTACCAAACGCATGTAATGCGTTGCAGTATTAACACTCCCCCCGTGTGTGTGCAGCCACCTTTTTCAGAAGCACGGTTCTTCTTGGCTTTCTCACAATAATTCTTAAATGCTTCATCTTTCTGCCAATACTCATTAAACTCAGCCCAAGTTGAGTCTCCCATATAAGATGGCTTCGTACCCGTATTGCGCGCCCTCCGCATCAATTCAGAATAGCGATGAGAACATCTCTTATGGAACACTCTCTCAACTGCGGCTTGCTCCCCTGGATACCATGTACATTTTTCCTATTTAAGAAATTTACAATAATGTTGTCAATTATAAGGCAATATATAATTAATTAATCAAGTCAATAAGATAATACACCAAATTAATTATTTCGTAGAATCGAATAACTTACCAAAAATGATCTTAACATCTTCTTATTTGCATCCTTATCTTTTCTAACTTCTGTCCAGTTCTTCCAGCTCTTGGTAAAATTCTCCTTGATTGTTTTTGTGATGGCGGTAGCTGAAGCCTTCGAAGGAATAAAACTGCATTAAAAAAAGATGAATTTTGTTACACCAAATATAAGTTATATATATAAAGGGCAACAAAAATAAATTAATAAATAATAATATAGATATATATATATATATATATATATATATATATATATATATAGACTTACGAATCGCCAACAATCTGCAATATGATATGCCCATCAGGTGTAACCCTAATCACATCAATCCTATCAATGAATGTGCGTACCCCATCCGCATCAACATGTGTCGAGGATAAGCCCTCAGTACCAACAGGAATCGATGGGCCCCCTGTACTAGTACTAGCACCATCCTCAGACACAGGTGGTGGCAAATATCCGCCAGTAGTAACAACAACACGCGCAGGCTGAACACGGCGCCCTAGGTGAGTAGATGTCTTCCGCCTGCTAGTGCTGGCGGCCGCGGGAGGTGGAGGAGGAACATATGCGCCGTCATGATCGGATCCTGAGTCATCATGAGATGCCATATATATATATATATATATATATATATATATCTGTATCTAGACATATACATTTAAACAAACAAACATATACTAAACAAGGTTAACATAAACATACAAAACTCATTAAAATAAATAATTTGAATCCCATTTTCATTCTCAAAAAAATAACATCCTTCATTAAAAATAATATCCTTCATTAAAAATAGAATTGTTGAAATTAACATAAATTACATCCTTAATTATATAAATGATTGAAACACAAATAACTAATTTGAATCCCATTCATTCTCAAAATCATCATCATCGGAGGAGTGAATTCTTGATACACCAATGTGGTCTGTTGCATCTTCACCATCAGCATCTTCGTCATCAACAACTTCATCGCCGGTGTTTGGCTCATCACATAAACGAACAATGGGTTCAACTTGAATCACTTCATTTACATTAGACATCTCTTCCATTTGATATGGCACATCTTCCACCGTGTCATCAATATTTGTCTGATCAATGCGACCTCTTGGTTTTGTTTTAATTGCGACACACCAACCACGCCTATCAGTCCGCATTGATGGATAAGGGACATAATAGACTTGTCTCACATTTTGTGCAATGACGAACGGATCATACGGTCGATATCTACCATTCATTTTAATGTCCACTGTATTTGACTTTGGATTCACCTTTGTTCCTCGAGCAGACGGATCAAACCAATTACAATAAAAAACCACTACCTTTGGACTAAAATCTAGATGGGGGTACTGAAGTTCATATATGTGTTGAACCACACCATAAAAATCATCTTCACCTCCTCCAGTGACCCCCTTCATGCACACTCCACTATTGACTGTCTCTTTGCCCTGTGTCCATTCATTGGTGTGAAATTTGTATCCATTGACAAAGTATGTGTGCCATTCTTTAACACATCTTCGAGGACCGTCTGATATGTTCCTCAAGAAATAATTTAATTGTTACTCTTGTCTACTTTATATTAACTAATTAAGATCGATTGTTAATGTTGAGGAACATACTCAATAAATGGTTGCACCTTAGTACAGTTTATCAACACATGAACATGTGCTGAACTTAACTCTTCATCTGTTAGCCAGTGAGTTGACTCCTTCCCAGATGGACGACCGGGTAGACAAAAGACTGACAAAGCCAAAGGATGTCGCCATTCAGTATCCACTTCATTTCGACTGCTTCCAGGAGCAAACTGATTCTTGAAATAATGAGAACAACAGCGTCAGATATCATTCCCTGATAATCTGGTTCTTCAAAATCCAAATTTACTCCAACATCGTCAGATATCATTCCCTGATAAACATCTAACGGTTGTATTCCCCATCCTTCAGATGTCGTAGTCGCTGGATAACTACTTGATGTGTGATCTACTACTTCAACCGGAACATTAACCGCGGGAACTGCAGCTACCCCTGGCGCTCCTTCCCCGTGACGACTCCATGTCCAATAATTTGGCCTAAACCCATTATTGTACAAATGAAGTCTAACTTCATGTTCATTTTTTATAGCTCCAAATGAACATTTCAAGCACAGACATCTAATACCGCCTTGTCGCCCAAATTCTTCATGATCAATGTACTTAGCACAAAAAATAAACTCTTCTACTCCTTCAACAAAACGTCGTTTTACACCAGTTCTTCCAGGATACAATCGATCATACATCCAACTACGATCCATTTTCAAGAACTACGTATACTACACTACAATATAAATAAAATAAACTATCAATTACTTCATATTTTGATATATATATTTATATATTACTCATTTTATTTTGATATTTCAATAAACTACCAATTACAAGCAACAGAATTAATTTTTTAATAATGTTATATGCTAATAATTTAAACATTATAAATAATAATTCCAAATTTAATTTTAAATTTCAATTTTTATAAGACAATATATGTTAATAAAATTTATAAGTGAACTTAATAAATAAGTTTTTTCAATATAAATTATTTTGTATTATTATTGCAAACAAAATTTGTAACAAAATTTTACTAAAAATAGTGAACTAAGTAATATTTTATTAATTACTTTAACAACTAACCGTAGTGAAGAGAAGGCTCTGGCTTGAAACTTGTCCTGAACTCAAGCAGAGAGGAAAAAGGAGGAACCCAAACAATACCTAAACAAAAAACAACACAATTAGTAATAAACTCATAGTATTATAAAATAATTTAAAAACGAATATTAAAAATAAAAATTAAAAACTAAAACTATTAACTCATATCAAAAACATACCTTGAAGAAATTTCCCAATGAGAGCAGAAGGCAATTCGTAGGGAGGAAGCGCTACACTTCAAAAAGAGATTTAGTAGAGAAGGAGAGAATTTGGAGAGAGTAAAAGAGAAAGTTTAAGAAGAGAATGGGAGGATTGTTAGAAGTGTGAAGAATGAGAAGTGGAGAATGGATATATATAGGAAAACGGAGCCAACGGTCAAAAGGTAATATCCGCCGCAAACGGAGAATTGCGGCGGATTCTAAGTCTTTGCAGCGGATTTTGAAATTTAATATCCGCGGGTTTTTTTTAAACGGAGATTTGCGGCGGATTCTGGGTCTTTGCGGCGGATTTTGAAATTTAATATCCGCGGGTTTTTTTTAAACGGAGATTTGCGGCGGATTCTTTGTATTTGCGGCGGATTCTGGGTCTTTGTGGCGGATTTTGAAATTTAATATCCGCGCCTTTTTTTTAAAAACACCAACAAATCCGCCGCAAAAGCCCACAATCCGCCGCAAATACAAAAAATATCCGCCGCAAATACTCAATATCCGCCGCAAAGTACCATTTTTTTTTTAAAAAAATTATTATTATTTTTAAAAAATAAATTTTATTTTTTTAAAAAAATCATTTTAATTAAAAATATATATTATTTTATTAATTTTTTTAATTATTGATAAAAAAAATAAAATCCAATAACTAATTAATTTTTAATTTAAAAAAATAAAAATTGGGAAAAGCAGTAAAATATTATCACCAAAAAAATATCCATACAATTAATAAAATATCCATACAAAAAAATAAAATAATCTAAAGCAGTAAAAATTGGGAAAAGCAGTAAAATATATATTTAATGTCTGCTACCCCTAAACAGAGACCTACGCCATTATCTTGATACGACACTCTCTTGAGCATTGTCGGCAGCAGCTCCATTAGAGTGGCGTATGTCTCCATTTCTTTGTAAAGAAATTTCCACATTGTCGTGAACACCCCTTCATCTTTTTCGTTAAAAGTAACCCATTTATCAGCAAAAAGCTCCTCCTCAATATTTCCACCACAAGAGACATATACGTTCATCAAACGCTCTGTATCATCCTTCAACTTAACAGCCCGTCCTTGCAGTTCCTCAAACTTTCTATTTAGAGATTCAACCATATTTTCAAAATAGAAAGTTTCACAAGAAACCATCTTTTGAAAAGATGATTGAATCTCTAAATAGAAAGTTTGAGGAACTGCAAGGACGGGTTGTTAAGTTGGAGGATGATACCGAGCGTTTGATGAGCGTATATGTCTCTTGTGGTGAAAATAATGAGGAAGAGCTTTTTGCTGATAAAGGGGTTACTTTTAACGAAAAAGATGAAGGGGTGTTCATGACAATGTGGAAATTTTTTTACAAAAAAATGGAGACATACGCCACTCTATTGGAGCCGCTGCCGACAATGCTCAAGAGAGTGCCGTATTAAGAGAGTGCCGTATCAAGAGAATGAGAGTATTGACAGAGGTGTGAAAAAGAAGAAGGGGAGAAGGCGTTTATATAGGAGAAACGAAGTCAAACGGTCAAAAGGCATGATCCGCCGGAAAAGGCAGTTACCGACGGATTTATGGGATTTGCGGCGGATTAGGGGATTTGCGGCGGACGGAAGTGCATTTGCGGCGGTTTATGAATTTCAAAATTGGCAAATATCCGCCGGAAATAACCTTACCGGCGGGTTTTTAAAATCTCGTAAAAAAAATAAATTTTTGTAATCCCAAATCCGCCGCAAAAACCGATAAATCCGCCGCAAAAGCCAAGTCGAAAATTAATCCGCCGCAAACGTCAATTATTCCGCCGGTAACTTTGAGGCGGATAAAATCCGCCGGAAATGCCTAGAATCCGCCGGAATATTTGCGGCAGATCCATATCCGCCGAAAACTCCTGGCCGGAAAAATCAATTATTCTTGTAGTGGGAATGGGTGGTTTGTATGGTGGTGGGGGGATGTATGGTTCTTCTCTTTCTTTTTCTGGTTCTTTCTCTTTTTCTTTCTCTTCTTGCTCACATGGTAAATTATGTTTTTCACTCACAATTTTTTCTTGGTTTTCTCTTGGTTCCTCTAATTGTTTTCCGCTTCTAAGGGTGACGGCATTTATTTGGCCATTTGGATTTTGTTCTGGTTGCCCAGGAAATACCCCCGAAGACTTAGAGGATGAAGCAACCTGTGTTGCCACTTGAGTTATTTGATTTTCAAGCATTTTATTATGAGTGGCAATAGAGTCGACTTTTGATACTAATTTGATAAGTGTGTCATTCAAATAACCAGTTTGATTTTTGAATTCTTCATTTTGTTTTGTTTGAGATGACACAAATTTTTCCATCAAAAATTCCAAGTTCGACTTTTGCGGGTTGTTTTGTGGGTTGTTAAAAACCCTTTGATTCTGAAAACCAGGAGGTGGTCTAGGTGCTGGATTGGGTGGAGGATTTTTATAAGAAAAATTTGGATGATTCCTCCACCCAGGATTATAAGTATTTGAAAACGGATCATCCTTTTAAGCATAACTAACATGCTCATTTCCAGTACTAGATGCCTCAAGCTGGCATTCAGCTCCAATATGGCCAACAACCCCACATAATTCACATGGTGGAGTAGTAGGAGAAAAAGTTTGTGAGACGACACTTACATTTAATTTTTCACATTTTTGAAAAAGTGCGTCCACTTTTGAGGCAAGATGATCAACGGCAGATATTTCATACTTACCCGGCTCTTTTGATGATGCTGGTTTATCTGTTATGGCTCGCTCACTTGCCCATTTACAATGGTTTTGAGTCTTATCTTCAATGAGTGCATAAGCTTCAGTAAAATTTTTGTTCATCAAAGCTCCACCTGCAGCTGCATCAACAGTCATTCTTGTTGCATATTGTAATCCATTATAAAATGTGTGAACAACGAGCCATTTCTCTAGTCCATGATGGGGGCATAGCCTTAACATTTCTTTGAAACGTTCCCAAGCATCATAAAGAGATTCCCCGCCGTTTTGAGAAAATCGAGTAATTTGACTTCTCATTTGAGCTGTTTTACTTGGGGGAAAGAACCTAGTAAGAAAAGCTTGTTTTAATTGGCCCCAACTGGTAATGGATTCCGAAGGCAAAGAATGTAGCTATGCTCTTGCTCTATCCCTTAATGAAAAAGGGAAGAGCTTTAGTCTTATGGCATCTTGAGGTACCTCATTTAATTTGAGAGTTCCACAGTATTCCAGGAAAATTGAAATATGAAGATTTGGGTCCTCCGTGGGAGAACCAGAAAATTGGTTTTGTTGAACCATTGAAAGCAGGGATGATTTGAGTTCAAAATTATTTGCTTCCACATTTGGATGTACAATGATAGCCGATAGTTCTGCTGAAGGTGTTGCGTACTCTTTGAGAGCACGATTTTCATTAGCCGCCATTTGGTTATCAGGAATTTCTCTCCTCCTTCTATGTAAGAACCTTTCGATTTCGGGTATTTGTTGAACAGTTACTCCGAAACTTCTGGTTCTTCGCATTCGAGGGACAAGAGAAGAAAAAGTAAAAATAAAGAAAATAAAACTTCAATCTAACCGGTTTCGAAAAACTTAATTAATATCACTGCCTCCCCGGCAACGGCGCCAAAAACTTGATAGGCCGCAAGTGCACGGTCTTGTCGCGTAATAAAAGAGTTATTGATCCACAGGGAGAGCCTAGGTGATTACTGTAATATCCTAATTTTGTCCGATCAAAAATGAGAGATTTTATTTTTAATAAAAATAATAATCATTTTTATTTTCATGTCATGTATTATTTTATTTTAGTTGCCACAAGTTTTTAACCAAAAAAAATATATTAATTAGAAGTGAAGAAACAAAAAATAAGCAAAGGAGGAAATGGAGGGGGTCTGCCAAAAAAAGAATGGAGGTGCAATCAGGATTGGGCCATCAGAAACCCAACCCAACAAAAAAAGGCTAGCCCAACTCGCCTAACCCTAAATTTCCTCCACCAAACCCTAACCCATCCAACCAACCCATGACCCATGACCCATGACCCAACTCCTCACCTAACCCTAATTCCCTCCTCTCCTAGCCAAATTCGGCCACCCCACTCAAAAAAACCCTAAAATTTTAACTTCCCCCCTTTACCCTAAAAATCATCCACATTCATTCACTCCCTTCCCAAAAAAATTCGACCCCACTCCCTCTTTTCCCTCCTTGGAAATTGCATCTTTTCTTTCCCACACTCCACCTCTCCTCTTTTTTCTCAACTCCCACTTCCCCACATTCCTCTTCCCCATACACGTTTCCTTTCCTTCTCTCTCCCACTCAACGGCTCCCATCCCTCTCTCTCCTCAATCTCACGCCTATCTCTCTCTCTTTCTCCCACTCACACTCAACCTTTCCCTCACATCACTCCTCACACACCCTACGACCCTTTCTCTCTCACACTCTCCTATCACACACTTCACTTCATCTTTCTCATCACTCTCCCACTCACACACACTTCCTCACTCACTCACACTTCCTCTCTCCCATCTCCACGCACACCCCTCCCACCAAACCCTAAACTCCATCATTTTTTTTCTTCCCTCACATCACTCCTCACCACTCACGGATCCCACTCTATCTCACACAAAAAAGGCCATCATTCTCTCCTCTGCACACACCTTCTCTCTCGCATGCCTCCATACCTCTCCTCTCACAAGCCCTCTTCTCACCTTTCCCTTCACCAACCACTCTCACGAAACCCTAAGACACCACACCCTTTTCCCTCCTCAGAAATTTCTGCTCTCTCTGTCATATCAATCCACAGTCTCAAGACAAAGAAGAAGCAACAAGGTATGGTGAAGAACAGTTCAAAAAAAAGAGAAGCATTGGACTAAAAAATCCGGTTTTATGGTATAAATAGAGGCCAAATCGTTGCCACCAGGGGGGATTTTTTTGGGAGAGAAAAAAAAGGATTCTGGAGAGTTTCAGAGAAAACAAGGAGTGAGAGAGTTGTTCTTTTTTTTTCTTCTTTCTTTCGTTTTCCTTCTCCTTCTGTGAGTTTCCATAGTTTTTTTTATTTATTCTGTTGTTGCTGTTGTTGAAATCTGAGAGAAATCTATGTTCGGAGTTCCTGGAATTTGAAGGTATTATTAATGCCTTTCTCTTTTATTCATTGTTGTATCTGTAAGATCTCTGCACCGTAAAAGTTGATTTGATAATGTTTTTTATTCGTAATGTAGAATCGATTTTGTTGATGTTTGATCTGTCAATGTTTCTTGTTATCGTTTAAAAAATACTGAGCATGTACAAAGGTTGCATATTACCGTTTCGATGAGACTCCATATTCAATTTTAAAGTCCTCTGTTAACAATATCGTGAAAACCTTTTTTAGGACTATATCGTGAAAACCTTTTTAAAAAAAATAAAATAAATAACAACAGTGGTAACCATTTCCGAAATAGGTGTTTAGAATCAAACGATTTAGGACAAGCTAATAAGTCGATGTTTTGAAAAAAAAAGGGGTCAATCGGAGGCGCATTTTTGGCGAGAAAATCTTTTCCCACCGAACGTTTTCTTTTAGCATAGGCGATAATTGACTCCATCAAAACCACGTTTTTTAAATAAATTAACAAACCAATCAGTCAAAAAGTCAAATAATCGTTTTTTAGCGTCAAACCGCTATTTGCACCACCCACATTTTAGTAATACAGCACTCCCCGCTTTCAGCCCAATTTTCGCGCAAGGGTCCAAAAAACCAAATACTCAGTTTTGGGCTGCTACTAAGCCCACCACCCATTTCCATTTAATACAACACCCCTGTTAATTGCACCCACCTTTTAATTATAACTCACTCCGCTTTTATTTACACCATAATGTTTCCAAACCGTTTTTTCTTTCTTTCAAACAATCAAACTCGCGTAGAAAAAATAGGTTGTTACTAAGGGACACTCTGAGCTTAGCTTGTTTGACCGATAGGGCTAACCTTCTTTTTTTCAAAGCGGATTAGTAGCGGTGATCACTCTGAATTTATTCGTTTGATCATCGCAAACACCCGCCTAAACTTCAAGAAATTTTCAGTTAATAGAATACAAACGTAATCTCAACTCCTTTTTTAAAAATCACGCTTCCCAGTAAGCATTTTTCAAGCGGGCAAAACGCTCGATCGCAAATCGGGTATTTATAACGGTCACTCTGGGCCCCCGCTCGTTTGAATGCTATAAACGCTTTCTTTTTCGAATAAGCCATTAGTGGTGACCACTCTGGATTTATCTGTTTGGTCACCATGAACGGCCTCTAGTTTTTCGCAAACTTTTCAATAAATAAAAAATACCAACACACAAATATTTTCTACCCGAGAACTACGTAGCTTTGATTTCTCCATCGCACCCGGAGATACGTAGGAGCAGGGGCCCACTCCTGTCGAGCGCAAAAAAAACTAAAATTTTATTAAGTTTTCCTTTCCGTTTTTTTTTTTGCAAATGATAAAAAGGGTAAATTAAAATGTTTTCTTTAAACTAATTTTTCTACACATTAGATTAAAAGGTAACCTTTTTAGGATGTTGCGGGGTGCTAGTACCTTCCCCGCACTTAATCGACCCCCGAACCCAAAAACAAAGGTTTTTTCAATGTTTTTCCTAAAAATAAATATTGATGGCGACTCCATTGTTCAAAAACAACGAAGAATCCCTCCTCCGGATTTTTCGGTCGCTTCAATTACCAATTTAATTTTCCAAAGTTGATTAACTGAAAAGAAAGTCTTTTTAGAAAGAAGGAATGTTTTTGTTGATGTTTTAAAGATAAAAAGAGACTTGGGGTATTAGTTTCATCAAAATGATAAGGTTTCCGTTATTAATCCTTTTGACTATTTTCCAGTTTTAAAGAACGATATATTTCTTAAGACAAGGCGACGATTGTAGCAAGAGTTTCCTTTCGGAATACAAACGCGTGTTCTAAACTAATTATCAAGCCGATTTTCATGGTTGATTATTATTAGAACCCATTAAGCAAAGACCTTTTTGTGTTTCAATAAAACCAAAACTATTTTCATGTGTTGATTTTATTGTCTAATTTCATAGATCCAACAACCACACTTCCCCTGTAACATCCTCAAAATAATTAGCCGAATTACTTGGATGTTAACCCAATTAAATTAATTCAGTACTCGACTGGTAAATTTAATGAGTGCTAAAATTATTTATTGGTTGTCATCGGATCGTTAACCGGATAATACGGGTCAAGGAAGTTTTGGAATCGAAATAAGAGATTTAGAGCAATATGGTAATTTTACCATGTTACCACTTATATATTAATAAATATATATGTGTGTGTGTGTGTTATTAAAAAGAAAGAAAGAAAAGAAAGAAGGAAGCGAGGGACAGAGAAAGAAACAGAGGAGAAAAAAAGAGAGAAAAGGAGAGAAAAGAGAAAGAAGAAAGAATGGGTGAGGAGGAAGAAGAGGAAAAAGGAAGGGTTTAGGCTCATCAAAACGACTTCCTTCCAACACGAAAAACGCTCGGCGTTACTTCCTCTTCGATTTGGTACCAACATCTTCATCATCAACTCACTCTACACAAATTCACCATTTTCGAATTTGGAGAGGAAGGAGAGGAAATGTTGTGTTGTCTTCTTCATCAAGTGTTCTAGAGGTTAGGGAAGTCGAATATGTGGTTGGTTGCTAGCTTGGAATGAAGAAATCAAAGGTTTGGTGAGTTAGGGTTTAGAATCAAATTTGGGGTTATGGATGAATAGTGCTTCATGAGGAGGAAGATGATGAATAGTGTTCATGAAGGATCTCGGGGAATTCGGTTTTACGGTCAAAAAGATGTCTCGAGGTCGAGTGGGAAGCTTTGGGAGCGGATACGGATGTCGCCGGAGCGTGGAGTTGATTCGGGGATTGTTCGTCTGATTATGTCAGAAAAGCAAGTTCGCGGAAAGTCTCGGTGTTGCGTGATTTTCATCACGATAGGTGAGTTCTACTCACGTTTAGGATTTTACGTTTCGAATTAATTAATTAACTGTTTTATCGCTTTCGCTGGACTGGAATATTGTTTGGTAATTGAGTTTGAGAGATTTTTGGGTTAAAAACCGATATTTGGAAAATACGTCGCGTTTTGATAAACTCGGTTTGATTGGGTTATCGATTGATGTTTTAATTATTGTTTTGGACTGGAATTACTAGTTGTTATATCTGTTTTTGGGTCTCGAAGGTCACGTAATGTCTTGGTATCGATTAGGGAGCGAAATGGGGTAAAACTGAATTTCAGAAAACCTGTTTTTGGCCATTCTGCCTATTTTCGCTCCGTCGCGACGGTTTACAAAATTTTCAGCAACTAAATACTGTTTTTGTTTTTGCAATAACTTTTGATCCGGGAATCCGATCGAGGTGTTCTAAGATGCGTTGGAAAGCTTATTCAGAGGCCTAACTGAATATTCTATTTTTAAGGAAAAATGAACTGTTTTTGATATAGAAAATTGGGTCGAAAAGTGGTCAACTAGAGTGCGAGTGTGAACTTGGATTTTATAAAATGTGGATTAAAGTGTTTCATTGATTGTCTGATTTGATGGACCGTGGGTTCATAGTACGGTAGATATATATATTATATCGAGTTTGGGTGACGACCCATGTTGACATACTAGGCGGGGAAGTCATGAACCCTTACCCTAGGCTCTGTGCCATTAGGAAATACTATTGGTAATGGGGTTCGCCGGGATTAGCAAGTGGATTGCGGTCGGTGTTGTGTCAAAAGTTTATGCTACGTTCATCGGGATTAGCAAGTGGATTGCGGTCGGTGGTACGTAGAAGGCCTAGGATGCTAGTTCATCGGGAGACGCAAGTGGATTGCAGCCGGTGTCTTACTAGGTCGAAGCCTTATTGTATGATTCACTGGGATTAGCAAGTGGATTGTGGTCGGTGTTGTGTCAAAGCTTAAAAATGTTTTAAATGGACCGAGAGCGTTAGTAGGGGTCTCGGTAGAACTCACTGAGATTGTATCTCACTGTTTAAATGTTGTTGTTTTACAGAGACACAGGGACAGTGGAGATCCAAGAGGCACGAGTAGGTGGTACTCGGATGGTTGCTGAAGACTTAGCTTTATGCTTAAGTTTGCACTTCCTTTATGTTGTCTATGTATTACAACTCATTGTATTGGTATTATAATTTCATTCCGCTTTCTTGTATGATATTGAGCACTATAGTTTGCTGAAGGTTATGGTCAGGGAAGCTGTTCGGTCTTATTTGTATTTAAGACTGTTTTGTTGTTATTCAGCGAGAACTATATTGTATTGTTCAGTATCTATGCAGGAATTTTATATCTCTGATGATTTAGGGATGGTGCACTTGGGTATTTTTACTCGATAAAAATACCGGGGTGTTACAGTTGGTATCAGAGCAGTTCGACCTAGTCGGACTTAGTTTAGGGTTGAGTCGATTCCTTGTTAGTCCTGGTTGTAATTACACTTGTGATGCTAAGAGACATTGAGCCTGATCAACTTAATACTTAGTGCATCATAAGCGGAATTATGGCAGGATGATCAAGACGTAGTCCTCGACCAAGACTGGAGTCTCCAACCGGTGCATCCTCAGGAAAGGTGGCATGACGGTGGAAGAACACACCGCTAACTTTGAGAAGTTGTCTCAGTTTTACCAAGTGGTAAAGTAAGCTTCGGATGACGAATGGAGAATGCAGAAGTATAAGACGGGCATAAGTGCTTTTATGATTTATGGTCTCAGTTCTTATACTATTACCAATTATGTTGCCTTAGTGCAATCAGCCTATGTCGCCGAGGATGACCTCATAGGGAGTATTGCATAGGAAGGAAAGTAGTTGAATTATCAACTCCGAATGCAAAGTCCTAAGATAATTTCATCAAAGGAAAAGCAGGTGCAATTCTTTGATTCTTCAAAGGTCAGAAGATGTTCTAACTGTGGAAAGCCTCACAGTGGTGATTGCAAGCGAAGATCTAATCGGTGCTATTATAGTAATATAGAGGGTCACTATGGTAAAGAGTGCCCTGTAAGGAAGAGTTCCAAGGAGTTACAAGTAGCTCTAAGGCAAGGACGAGTCAACACTCTGGATGCTCAGACAGTTACAACTGCAGCCACTTTACCGAGGGGTATGAGATCAATTTTCAATCACTCCGTCAGCATATTATATGGTTCGGGTGCAACCCATTGTATAATAGCTCAATCGTGAGTAGATCGGTTGGGATTAACCTTATCTCCGCTATCCGAGCCGATAACTATTTTAACTGCTGCTGAAGGTCGTATCCAGACCTAATGTTTTAGTCAAATTGACTACTTGTCATAAGAGGCAGGAATTCCATTGTAGAATTTGTTGTTGCCTGTGGGAAGTATGGACGAAGTCTTGGGTGCGAATGGGATGACTGCAAATCAGGTTACAATCGACCGTGTTAATTATCTACCAGCTTCGCTTCAGAAACAGTTGAATTGTCAAGGACAAATTCTGAAGCGGTTACCTAGTTCACCTTAGACGGACAATCTTCATTCCAAGGTGCAGAAGCACATGTTAGTATGTTATCTGCATCCACTGAAACTAGTTTAGATTTGGCGAACATTCAGGTTGTGAATGACTTTCTGGATGTTTTCACGATGAAGTTTCTTCTGAACCTCCTGACCGAAAGGTAGAATTCTCAATAGAATTGGTTCCTGGAACGGGATCGATATCTGTTGTTCCTTATTGAATGTTCCTTAGAATTAAAGGAAATGGAGTCTCAACTTGGAAAGTCGATGTTAAAGAAATTCATCCGACCGAGTGCTTCTCCAAGGAGTGCTCTGGTGTGATTAGTCAAAAGGAAAGTTAGTAGCATGAGATTGTCCATCGGTTAACGATCACTTAATAAAGTGACAATCAAGAATAAATATCCCTTGCCAAGGATAGACGATTTGCTTGACCAACTTCGAGGTGCCGTGGTATTTTCAAAAATTGATCTGAGGTCGGGCTATCATCAAATAAAGGTACGAGCCTTAGATATTCCGAAGACAGCTTTCCGTACGAGGTATGGACATTACAAGTTCGTAGTAATGCCATTCGGTTTGACTAATGCTCCAGCCGTATTCATGGATTACATGAACAGGGTGTTCCACGCTTATCTCGATCAGTTTGTAGTAGTTTTCATTGATGATATCTTGGTGTACTCAAAGACCATTGAGGAGCATGTCCAACATCTCCGCATTATTCTGAGCGTACTCCGAGAGAAGAAATTGTATGCCAAGCCGTCGAAGTGTGACTTCTGGATGCCGGAAGTGAAGTTTTAGGGACATGTGATTTCCCAAGTCGGGAGTTTCTGTAGATCCCAGTAAGAAGGAAGCGGTGTTGAATGGGAGTGACCGACATCAGTCGAAGAGATCAAAAGTTTCTGGGTCTAGCCGATTACTATAAGAGATTTGTTAAAGGGTTCTCACAGTTAGTTTTCCATTTACTCGGTTAACTCGTTAGGGTCATCCGTTTACGTGGATGCCGATTGTGAGGAATGTTTTCAAGAGTCGAAGATTTTGACTTCTGCTCCAATCCTGATTCTTCCGATCCGTCATTGGAATTTCAAATTTTCGATGATGCTTCAGGGAAGGGTTTAGGATGTGTTCTAATGCAAAATCAACAAGTGGTAGCTTATGCGTCCAGGCAATTAAAGTCTCATGAGAAGAATTATCCGACTCATGATTATGAGTCGGCAGCTATTGTGTATGCACTGAAGATTTGGAGACGTTACCTGTATGGGTCTTGTTTCGATGTCTTTAGGGATCACAATAGTTTAAAGTATCTGTTTGATCAGAAAGAATTGAATAACAGGCAAAGAAGATGGGTAGAATTTCTGAAGGATTATGACTTCGGGTTGAAGCATCATCCAGGAAATGCCAATGTTGTAGCTGATGCGCTGAGTAGGAAGTCCATCCACATGGCCGAGTTTATTGATGCATGAGATGGAATTATCGGAGTCTTTCAGAGACTTAAATCTGAATTCAAGATCAAGGAGGAACCGGTTAGTGTTGAACCATTTGAGGATCTCTAGTTCCCTAAGGGATTCTATACGCTTAGCACAGTAAGTTGATGTGAAGCTACAACCACAAAAGGTATTTCCAGATTTTACCATGGATAGTGATGGAGTCAGTTGTTTCAACAGTAGAATCTGTGCGCCCGATGATGAGAACAATAAAAGGTAAGTGCTAGAGTAAGCACACCGAAGTTTACTTTCTGTACATCCTGGACCCACCAAGATGTACAGAGATGTAAAGCAGATGTATTAGTGGCAAGGTATTAGTTGATAATCTCTTCTTTGTGAAGGTTAACAATGAGATGGTATTATATGATTCCGTTTGACAAGTCGAACGCGAACGCGAATATGTAGGTGGGGTAACTGTTGACTGTTTTTCACATTGCGAATAAGCACCAGAGGATTAATTGATGGATCTGCTTGTAGGTGACTGAAATTTCCGAAGTGAAGCTTGGCGTGCGGTGTAATAGTTTTGAAAAATCGTTTTTGTGAAAACCCGCATGCTAAAGTTAATTTTGGGAACGAATTAAGAGGCTAATAGGATATGATTGGGGAGGAAAATCCTAGGAGGATTACTTAGGTTGAGGGGAAGCTCTCAACGCTATTGACTAATTCGGAAAGGAGCTCTGAGTTCTGTTTGATAGTTGTTTGGAGAACAACTGAGGTGATTTTCATTACGTTCAATTTATTTGATGTCCCCGTGATTTATTTCTACGTATAAGATAAACGTTTCTGGTAAATCCTCATTTTATCTTCTTTTGAAAAGTGTTGTCTCGAAATCTTGGGGGCGAGTCAAGAAGTTTCACAAATGACTTTCCGTCACAATTGTCAATGTGTACGAGAACTGTTATGGAATTTTAGACAGTTGTTGAGAACGTGTTTACACCCTTCGAGGAAATCGTGTTTGTTCCTATCTCGATCGAGGATTACCGATATGTAGATCTCATTTTCAACATGTATGTCTATCAAGTGTCTTGTATTAAACCCTTTGATTTAGATTAATCAAAGTTGGGGAGTATGCGAGGATAATTGGAATAAAGCTTCAGAAGTGTTTTTTTTTTTAAACGAGATGCCAAGCCTATGTAGGCGAAAGAGGAGTTTCTCGTGTCGATTCGAAATAAGAGAGTTCGGACTATAACCTTAGAAGCATTCCAGGGTAGTAGCGGATCATACATGGAGATTGATGTGCCAACTGGGGAAGATTTTTCACACTCATTTCGTTAATTCAAGAATGTTTTCTAGCAAATTTGGACCTTTCTGGGAATGTCTGTTCTCGGTTAGTCAATCGTAAGATTTGACGAAATTTTGAGGACAAAATTCTTTCAAGTCGGGGAGAATGTAACATCCTCAAAATAATTAGCCGAATTACTTGGATGTTAACCCAATTAAATTAATTTAGTACTCGACTGGCAAATTTAATGAGTGCTAAAATTATTTATTGGTTGTCATCGGATCGTTAACCGGATAATACGGGTCAAGTAAGTTTTGGAATCGAAATAAGAGATTTAGAGCAATATGGTAATTTTACCAAGTTACCACTTATATATTAATAAATATATATATATATATGTGTGTGTGTTATTAAAAAGAAAGAAAGAAAAGAAAGAAGGAAGCGAGGGACAGAGAAAGAAACAGAGGAGAAAAAAAGAGAGAAAAGGAGAGAAAAGAGAAAGAAGAAAGAATGGGTGAGGAGGAAGAAGAAGAAAAAGGAAGGGTTTAGGCTCATCAAAACGACTTCCTTCCAACACGAAAAACGCTCGGCGTTACTTCCTCTTCGATTTGGTACCAACATCTTCATCATCAACTCACTCTACACAAATTCACCATTTTCGAATTTGGAGAGGAAGGAGAGGAAATGTTGTGTTGTCTTCTTCATCAAGTGTTCTAGAGGTTAGGGAAGACGAATATGTGGTTGGTTGCTAGCTTGGAATGAAGAAATCAAAGGTTTGGTGAGTTAGGGTTTAGAATCAAATTTGGGGTTATGGATGAATAGTGCTTCATGAGGAGGAAGATGGTGAATAGTGTTCATGAAGGATTTCGGGGAATTCGATTTTACGGTCAAAAAGATGTCTCGAGGTCGAGTGGGAAGCTTTGGGAGCGGATACGGATGTCGCCGGAGCGTGGAGTTGATTCGGGGATTGTTCGTGTGATTATGTCAGAAAAGCAAGTTCGCGGAAAGTCTCGGTGTTGCGTGATTTTCATCACGATAGGTGAGTTCTACTCACGTTTAGGATTTTACGTTTCGAATTAATTAATTAACTGTTTTATCGCTTTCGCCGGACTGGAATATTGTTTGGTAATTGAGTTTGAGAGATTTTTGGGTTAAAAACCGATATTTGGAAAATACGTCGCGTTTTGATAAACTCGATTTGATTGAGTTATCAATTGATGTTTTAATTATTGTTTTGGACTGGAATTACTGGTTGTTATATCTGTTTTTGGGTCTCGAAGGTCACGTAATGTCTCGGTATCGATTAGGGAGCGAAATGGGGTAAAACTGAATTTCAGAAAACCTGTTTTTGGCCTTCTGCCTATTTTCGCTCCGTCGCGACGGTTTACAGAATTTTCAGCAACTAAATACTGTTTTTGTTTTTGCGATAACTTTTGATCCGGGAATCCGATCGAGGTGTTCTAAGATGCGTTGGAAAGCTTATTCAGAGGCCTAACTGAATATTCTATTTTTAAGGAAAAATGAACTGTTTTTGATATAGAAAATTGTGTCGAAAAGTGGTCAACTAGAGTGCGAGTGTGAACTTGGATTTTATAAAATGTGGATTAAAGTGTTTCATTGATTGTCTGATTTGATGTACCGTGGGTTCATAGTACGGTAGATATATATATTATATCGAGTTTGGGTGACGACCCATGTTGACATACTAGGCGGGGAAGTCATGAACCCTTACCCTAGGCTCTGTGCCATTAGGAAACACTATTGGTAATGGGGTTCGCCGGGATTAGCAAGTGGATTGCGGTCGGTGTTGTGTCAAAAGTTTATGCTACGTTCATCGGGATTAGCAAGTGGATTGCGGTCGGTGGTACGTAGAAAGGCCTAGGATGCTAGTTCATCGGGAGACGCAAGTGGATTGCAGCCGGTGTCTTACTAGGTCGAAGCCTTATTGTATGATTCACCGGGATTAGCAAGTGGATTGCGGTCGGTGTTGTGTCAAAAGTTTATGCTACGTTCATCGGGATTAGCAAGTGGATTGCGGTCGGTGGTACGTAGAAAGGCCTAGGATGCTAGTTCATCGGGAGACGCAAGTGGATTGCAGCCGGTGTCTTACTAGGTCGAAGCCTTATTGTATGATTCACCGGGATTAGCAAGTGGATTGCGGTCGGTGTTGTGTCAAAGCTTAAAAATGTTTTAAATGGACCGAGAGCGTTAGTAGGGGTCTCGGTAGAACTCACTGAGATTGTATCTCACTGTTTAAATGTTGTTGTTTTACAGAGACACAGGGACAGTGGAGATCCAAGAGGCACGAGTAGGTGGTACTCGGATGGTTGCTGAAGACTTAGCTTTATGCTTAAGTTTGCACTTCCTTTATGTTGTCTATGTATTACAACTCATTGTATTGGTATTATAATTTCATTCCGCTTTCTTGTATGATATTGAGCACTATAGTTTGCTGAAGGTTATGGTCAGGGAACCTGTTCGGTCTTATTTGTATTTAAGACTGTTTTGTTGTTTTTCAGCGAGAACTATATTGTATTGTTCAGTATCTATGCAGGAATTTTATATCTCTGATGATTTAGGGATGGTGCACTTGGGTATTTTTACTCGATAAAAATACCGGGGTGTTACATCCCCTTTCGGTACATCGTGTGGTGTTTTGAAAAAATAATGAAAAGTGATGAAATTAGATTTAAAAATACAAAGCGATTAAGGTGGAGAATAGTCTCGGGAATTAATTAGTAGGAAGCCATCATTTGATGGTTGCCAAAAACCCCAAGGCTAAGAAAGTCTACTCACTCATGATCATTGTAGACAAAAGAGGAGAAGAGGAAGATTGCATATTTGTAAATTGCAAGAATTTGTAAAGAAAGCGATAAGTTGCGGAATGTGTAAATTGCAAGAATTGTAAAGAAAGCGATAAGTTGCGGAATGTGTAAATGAGTTAGGAATTAGATGTTAGAATGGCAAGAAAATAAATGTTAGGATTTGAGAAAATTGCAAAATTATAAATAGCGGAATTGTAAATGACAAGAAAGTAAATTGCTTAAAAAGTAAATTGCAAGGAAGTAAAATAGCGAGAAAGTAAAAAGGCAAGAAAGTAAAAGAGCGAGAAAGTAAAAGGGCAAGAAAGTAAAAGAGCGAGAAACTAAAAGGCCAAGAAAGTAAAAGAGCGAGAAAGTAAAAGGGCAAGAAAGTAAAAGAGCAATAATTAAAAGAGCAAGAAAGTAAATAAGCAAGAAAGTAAAAGAGCAAGAATTAAAAGGGCAAGAAAGTAAATAAGCAAGAATTAAAAGGGCAACAAAGTAAATAAGCAAGAATTAAAAGAGCAAGAATTAAAAGGGCAAGAAAGTAAATAAGCAAGAATTAAAAAGAACATGAAGAGTAAATTGAAGTCATAAATCTTAGAGAGTTTTTTAGAGTGATTTTCTCACAAAATTCAAGTGTTCTTACAAGTGAGGATCAAGGTCCTATTTATAGGAAAATATGAGGAAAGGGGCAAAATGGTCAATTCAAGTTTTGGCAAGGATAGCCATCAACAAGTGGACAAAGCAAGTTGGCATAGATAGCCATCAACAAGTGGACAAAGCACTTTGAGTGGAGGGGCAAAATGGTCAAAAAGAAGTAAAAAATCAAGTTGGCAAAGATGGCCACAAACAAGTGGTCGCAGCCAAAATTGACTGCTTTTTGGCGCCCTTGGCGCCCTGTCCTGCGCCAGTTTGCGCTGCTGCTGCTGTTACTCCTTGGCGCCCTGTCCTGCGCCAGTTTTGCGCTGTGCTGCTCCTTGGCGCCCTGTGCTGCGCCAGTTTTGCTCCTTGGCGCCCTGTGCTGCGCCAGTTTTGCTCCTTGGCGCCCTGGGCGCCCTGTGCTGCGCCAGTTTGCGTTGTGTGTAACACCCCTTTTCTAATAACCTTACTATTTAATAAAATCAGAGTTTCTTTTTTTTTTTTTTTGAAAACAATTTAAGCGAGTGTTACACTTACTCCATAAAAATCAAAAACTTCAACTTCCATAGTTCAATTAAAACCACAAGATACATAGCACCATAACAAGGAAAACTGTTTAGTTCACATCAACTAAACACAGTCACTACCAGCAGCGAAATAATAAATTAAGTTCGAAAACAAAACCAATACATCACCAAAAATGGTCTAACTGTATAAAGACAATAACATTAAAGCATAAGACGCCCCCCGGTGCTACGTATCAGAGCATGACACTTCCTACCAAACGAAGGTATAAGATAACCTTCACTCATTATTACCTGCACGTTGCCGACATAAGAAGCAACATAAAAGCAGTAGGGTGAGTCTCTTTTCATAATTAATAACATATGGAATTAAGCACTGCATAGGAAAAGGAAACCAGGCACACCGATTCACAACAATGGAAACAATCACATCAACATTTTATTTCCAAGCAGCACTACACAATATATGATTATGCATGAAATGCAACCCAAACTCCACGGGCACATGCATGTCGGATCCGTCACCAAATACAAATAGGCCGTAGCCTCTGCTCACCAAATAAAACTAGGCCGAAGCCTCTGCTCACCAAATAAAATTAGGCCGAAGCCTCTGCTCACCAATAATGCACATGTTTCATGAGATGCTATGGATATGCACCACAATACACCACACAATCCATCAATTCACCATTTAATTCAACTCACCATTTTATTCATATTCTCACCATTGTATTAATCAGCTCACCAATTAAAATTAGGCCGAAGCCTCTGCTCACCAATCACACCATAACACACTCACCAACTCAGTCCACCACTCACACCAACACCAATTTCAATTAGGCCAATTTAGGATTTGACACGACATAGGGAAAGTGAATAAAAATTGCCATTTAGGCACTTGAACACTTCAGCCCAGAAATACCAGTAAAATAAATCATTTTTGCATAAAACTGGAACATTTGGATAGACATCGAAATTAGCTTCGAAACGCATTTTGAACCGTTAAATTTGGATAACCGAGTCAAAAGTTACATTAAAAACAAAATAGGAAAAATACTTAGACATCCTGGAAACTGGCGCATGGGCGCTGGGCGCCCAGAGGCAACACAGAACTTGGCGCAGGGCGCTGGGCGCCCAGGAGCAACACAAAAACTTGGCGCATGGGCGCTGGCGCCCAGGAACAGCAACACGCGCATAGGCGCTGGCGCTGGCGCCCAGGAACAGCAACACGCGCATAGGCGCTGGGCGCCCAGAACAGCAACAAGGCGCCCAGGCACTAGGCGCCTAAGGCCAACATGCAAAAAAAAACTCATTTTACTTCGAACTTGATTTTACACGAGCCAAATGCTCAGAATATGAGAACCCAATAAAAATTTTGTCAAAAAGTGAACAGCATTTTTGGCGCCCATGCACTAGGCGCCTAGTGAAAACACGCAACCCAACTATTTTGGTGCCCAAAATCATTTTGCACGAGCCATTTTACTTGAATATGAAAACCTGAAACCAAATTTTACAAAACAATCACCAGAACATTGGGGCCCTTGGCGCCCATGACACAAGCACCTAGCGCCAAAACTGGCAGCACAGTGACACAGAACACAGCAACACAGTGGCAACAGACACAGAAACAGCAACACAGGGGCAACAGAATTGGAAAAACTGGCGCAGGCACACTGCTGGGCGCCTGGCGCCCATGACTGAGGCGCAGAACACAAAAACACAGCAACATGCATATGGCGCCCAAGGCGCCTAGGGGCTTCCAAAATCAGAATTCTTCAAATTCAAATACCAATTTAAATTCACCAAACACTCAATTATATATATATGATTCAAGTATCACCATGATTCTCAATTTTCACCAAGTAAGCACCAACAAGTCATATATGCAAACATATGACATACAATTCACATTAGCAACAATTCAACCATTAGTCATGCGATTTCAACATAGGCAATTGATAATCAAGCATCACAATACTATAATTTAATCATCAACATCACAATTCATTCATAGAAATTATCCTAGAACCCTAACCCTAGGCATCACTAATTCGCATAAGGTATTAAAAACAAAAAGAGGACCCCCTAACCTCTTAGAAGTCGAAATTGCTAGCAAAGCTCCAAGGAAAATGCAAGACTCCAATCAAGCTCTTCCTCCTCCTTGAGTGATTCGCCCCTTTCTCTTCTTCTCCTCTTCACTTCGCACTTCTCCTCTTCTCACTCTCTCTTTTTTACGTTTCTTTTCTTTCTTTTCACACTTGAGTCAAAATGAAAACTAACTTCTAAGACCCCTTGTGAGTCGAATTCCTTGACTAGGCAATGGGCCACGGGCCTAATTGTGGACCACGGGCCCTTACTCGCACCACTTAATTCGTGACAACACCTCCTAATAAATAAAATAAGATAATTAAACCTTGAATTATTTAATTAAATTAAATAAATATTGTAAGCCTTAAATAACTTAATTAAATAAATAATTAAATTATTTTGGGGCGTTACATTGTGCTGTTCCTTGGCGCCCTGCAGAGAGCCTAGTGCTGTCTCAAAAATTGTTCCTCCTCAAATATTTTATTTGTTCTTCATTTTAGCTCATATTTTCTCTTTTGCTTCAAAATAAAACCTGAAAATAAAAAGTAAACATTTGTAGTAAAATAGCTCAAAAATATAAT
The DNA here is from genome assembly GCA_039519185.1 of Astragalus membranaceus. Classification (NCBI taxonomy): domain Eukaryota; kingdom Viridiplantae; phylum Streptophyta; class Magnoliopsida; order Fabales; family Fabaceae; genus Astragalus; species Astragalus membranaceus. Next base: position 147,547,328 of record CM076849.1, on the reverse strand, counting down.
TAAAATACCAAATAAACCTAATAAAAATAACTATTAAAAAGACTCTAAAAATAGACTTATCATAATGCTATCACACAACCCTGTTTTGCATGCTCGTACGAAGCATCTTGAGTTAGATATCCACTTTGTTCGTGAGAAAGTTGCTGCCAAACAGCTCACAGTTCAGCATGTTCCTGGGATGCATCAACTAGCTGATGCATTGACCAAGCCTCTATCAGCACAGACCTTCACAGATTTCAGATTCAAGCTCAAAGTGATCCCTTGCTCAAGTCCTCACTTGAACTTGAAGGGGGAGTAATAGATATAGTGGATAAAAAAGGCCAATACTCATTGTTGTAATTTTACTATAGACCCCTGGTCATTATACTGTAAAGTCATATGCTGAGTCAGCAATATTGTTCAGTCAAAGAGTCAATGTTAAGGCTGAGTATATAAGCCAAATCTGTAACAGATCTATTCATCCAATGAAATGTTCAGTTAGACAGTTATGCCAAAACTGAATCTCAAATTCACTCCTAGCATATGAACCCTAGACATGCTAGTTGACAGGAGAGTTGCACAATGCCCTTCGAAAGCTAGTTGCCAAGCAACCCTTATTCAAAGAGGTTCGCAATTTGATTAAAACTCGAGACGTGTGCCATATGGCAAAATGCTACATAAGAAGTACTTAGGTTTAAAGCTTGTATATGTTTGATGAATCACTAAATGGTGCACTTTACAGAGGGGTTTGGGGGTGAAATTTATTCCATTTTATGCTGAAATGATTCGATACTTACCTAGCTAATTCCCCTAATTTTATGTAGTTTGATGAAAATAGTGAAAGAAGTGAAAAGGAGTGTACTTTGATGGAAAGTACCATAGTTGAGTTGTAACATGGTGATGCAAAGAATGGCCGTGTTGTGAGACGAGACTATATATATTTTGGCCTTTTATAAATATATGTGTCTCGTGAGGTAAAATTGGGACAGTTATATTGTCAAAAAGGATTTGGGGCTTGCTTCTAGTGAGATGGAGCTGAGACTAGGACTCGAAGTGAAGAGCAGGGATTCCCACAACAATTTTCCTTCTTGCACTTTTCTGGTGCACTCCTTCGATATCCCTTAGCTCGCCAACTGAGCTACCTACTTGGGATTCTTGTTCTATGAGAGACCTCTTTGTTATGTACTAGCGCTAAGTATAGCTTTATTTAATTTCGATTTTACTTTTCAGTTAGATTTATCCTATTGTCTTAATACATCAAGTTTGACCACCCTTTGTATCTTCAAAATCAATTAATAAACCAGTAGTCATATTACAATTAACCCGTAGGCCCATAGGATAAACGGAACTAACACTTCGAATGACCAACTTTAGTCTTATAGCCTATCAATCACTTTAACTTTTTTATTGCTCTTTGTGCTTTCTTCGAATTCAAACCATTTGCATAACCAAATAAGGGATTATTTAAGGAAAACGATATTAATCATAGATGACTAAATGAATTAATGACATTAGTGGATGGTTTAATAATAATAATAATAATAATAATAATAATAATAATAATAATAATAATAATAATAATAATAATAATAATAATAATAATAATAATAATAAAGGGATTGAGTAGAAGTAGAACTTAGGGGGATTTGAAGGGACAGGTGAAACTATAAACCTTAGGCTTCACTCTATTGCTTTCAAACACGTATCAAAATTCTCTTGCAAGTATTTTGTTGCAACCATCAAAATTGTTAGATAAATGATATGGAAATTGTTAGCTAATTGTTAGCTAAATTTCATAAGAAAAAACATCCGTGACATGAATGAAATTGCAACACTTACTTAATGAGTTCTCTACCCACTCTTGAAAGGTATAAGTAGCCACTCAAAGAATTAATAATATTCCATATTCTGTCTTGCAAGTATCTAAATTTAGCCTTTTCACTCCTCTCAACTATAGATGATAGTTTTGGAAGAATTAATTTTACAATTTTGTACTCCCCAAATATTAGAAGCTTATTTCTCTTGCACTCTTCCATATTCCTAGTACAATCCATACGAATAACACATACAAAAATATTCAAAATAATGATAATTTTGAAAGTTCATTTTCAGAACTCATATTTATGTTAAAAAACTATTCTTAAATGTTAAAAAAATAAATAAAAATCAAGTAAAATTCATAGTTTAATTTGAGTAAAACATTTTTACATTTAAGAATTACATTTTGGAAACATATAAACATTTGTTTCAGAAAAATCAGTTTCATAAGATAAAAATATGACAAAATCTATGCATTCTGAAAATAAGTTTTTTGAAAAGAGATATTTTAGAAGCAAATGGGGGTGCAAAAAGCAACCCCGTCGATTGCGTAATTGAAAATATTTGGAATTATGGTACGGTGCATGAGTCCATATGAGATGGGCCTAGGGGAAGGTTTTTTGGACCTTGTCCAACGGGAAGTTGGCATTTATTTTATGTACCCCCACCAAGAGACCTCATACCCCCACAACTTTTGTTATTCCCAAATATTCAAAACGGATTTATCTAATAAATAGGTAAATCCGTTGTGTATTAAAAAATAATTTTTTTTTCTTTAAATTTTTTAAAAAAAGTTATAAAAACACTACTAAAAATCTGTTAAAGAGTCAAACTAATCTAAAAATTATAAAAACACCACTAAAAATCTAATAAAACCAAAATAAGGTTATGCAAAAAAAATTTAGATTTTTTGGAGATTATGAAAAATTAAAAAAAATTAATAAAAAATAGTAAACGATGAAATTTGGGATTTTGAGCCCCGCAGTTCCCGATAGAAGTCCATTCTTTGGGAGTTATGATCCCTGATTTTTTTTTTGGATTTAATAGCTGTGGTTTCATTACGATTGGAGTAGGTTGCCCGAAAATCGATTTTTTAGCCTAAATTATTCACCCTGTGTATAGCATCGTCAAGTGTTAACGAATATCTATACACTAAACGGAACCAAAAGATCACCGATACCCATATCTATATAATTTTAAAAAAAAAAATTAATTTTAATTTTTTAACAGATTTATCAATTTTATTTATTAATTATTTAAAGCTAGAATAACAAAAATTGTGGGGGTATGAGGGGACATGAGGGGACAAAACGGATTTATCGATACTGTTAAACGAATTTATTAATTATTTTACAAAACGGATTTATACTCGCCTTGAGTATGGAGCAGCTTTAAATCTCTGGGCCAGCTGTCCCACCCTTCGAGGTACCTCTAATCCAGCGAGAAGATTAGTCACTGCGTTCGGCGGTGGATACCCTGGTCTCGACAAAAAAAATTAGCCATCTATAATATCATTTATGGACCGAAAATTTATTTGCGAATGCATTATGATTAGTGTCCGTACTCCGTAGATACATTTACGAACACCTCAAATTGTATTTAGTAAATCTATTTATGAATGAAATAATCATCTCTAGTAAAATTGTTTTTGCTAGCACATCCCCGATGTGTCAGCTTATCGAAAGAAAAAAACACCCCCAATGTGTCAATGTCGGTTTGTAAAATGAATGGATTAAATCACATCGACATTTTGACCGGTTGAGATGCACTCAAATCTCATTCACCTTCTTTGATTGACTCAGATGCTTACCTTCGTTATAAACACTGTATTTTACATATGCGGATGCACGGGTGACACTGTATTTGTTATAATTTGTTATAAACTTATAAATACTTTGAAAATTGTAAAATTCATTAAAAGAAAAATAAAAAACTCAATAAAAATATTATATTTCAACTTGCTTAAAAAACTCATGTTGCTGAAAGTTAAAAAAAAGTGAGTATCTTCTAATCTTAAAAATGGAGTAAAGATAGAAAAAATAATATGAGATCCAATATAAGATATGCACCCATGTTGTCGTTCTCATTGCCGCTCCCGTTGTCATTCTCAGTTGCCGCTCCCTGTTGCCTCTCCAGTTGCCGCTCTCTTCGCCCCTCCCGTTGCCAGTCTCCTGTTGCCGCTCCCGTTGTCAGTTGAAAATATTTTTTTTATAGATTATATAACATTAATTTAATCATTTTAATTAAATTATTAAAAAAATGGAATTGTTGTTAGCGGTATTATAATTATCTATGAAAAATATAAATCCCGTGTTTTTAAATATATCAGTGATAGTTATTTATCCTTTTTCAGGTTTTAATGACAAATATTTGTCACATATATTTTTAATATATATTTGTGGTTAAATTGATTAGTTTTAGACTGTAACAAGATCTCACTGAGAAGATTTTAGAAGCTTCTAGGGTTTCTCTCTCCGCGTTCTCAAAGGTGCGCTAGGGTTTTCTGACGTCCCTGACTGTGCTGCCTTTACTGGCTGCCAATGGCAGAACAGGCCACTGACTTGCTTCAGGTGATGTCAGTGGGCCCTGCGTGCGTCCGTTTTCTCTCTCCGTCTCACATCAATGCGATTGTTCCTATTTCCAGCGAATTGTTCCCCAAGCGCCAACACGGTTCTGACGTGCCCGCGCTGACAGCGATGCCTGCGTGCATGTCTGCTCCGCCTGGCATGCCTTCGATAGCGTCAGATAGAAATCAAATCTTGTTCCCTGAATTGAATATGGTGGGGCCCGCGATGCGTATTGTGCGTGGCAGATGTCTGGTGCCCTCCCAGCCAATACAGGGGCGTGTTTCTGTTACCCATGGAGTGCGAGACTGTGGTTTATTTCTGGAGATTTTACCATCAACCATTCATCAAGACTCCCCTACACTCAATGCTGCTGCGGTGGGGCCTGTTGTACGCAGTGGGTCCACAGGTAATCCTAAACCTTCTAATATTGGTTCTGCAAAATCTTTTTTTGAAGCTTTAAAGAATAATAAGCACACTTCTGGCCATGCATTCTTTGATACAAGTATGAGTCAATTACCAAAGCTATGTCTCAAAGGGGATGTTCTTGCTATAAAAATCTCAGAGGATGAATATCAAGTAGGTGTTGCTGACTGCAGAAATATTTTAATTGGGAGACTTATTTTGTCAAAGGGTGATAAGCTTTATAAGGTCAAAGATTCGCAGTCAAAGATTTCTCAAATTTGGAACCTCACAGCTGATTGGTCCATTATTTCTCTTGGAAAAGGTTTTTACAAATTCTACTTCTCTTCTATCATTGATCTTAGGAGTGTTTTGTCTCAAGGATCTTGTAATTTGCATCCGCGTGTGTTACGCCTCTCGTATTGGATGCCTGGTTTTGATCATTACTCCACAAAACAAACTACAGCTCACTGTTGGGTTCATTTACATGGTCTTTGTCGTGAATATTGGAGACCCAAAATTCTGTTTGAAATTAGTGGTAATTTAGGCGTCCCTATTGCGTTGAATGAAACTACCACAACAAGATCCTTTGGTCATTTTGCTAGAGTACTGATAGATATTAGGGGTATGCTTTTTTTGTTGGGGTTGAATATGAGCATGTGCCTTTGTTTTGTGATTCTTGTCAATGCTTGGGTCATTTGACTCAAACTTGCAAACAAGGCAATACAGTGGAAGTTGTCAAAAAGTCTGATACTCTTATGACAAAGAATAGAGAGCAGAAGGAGGCCTCACAGAAAAATCCACCACGGCCTTCAGGGAAAATCTATTGTCGTGGAGGAGTACCAGACTATTGTTGGGCCATCTACAGTTGTGCCTCAGCCTAAGGAGGTACATGCCTCTGATATTGTTATATCGGGGGAGGAAGATAATGATCCTAATCGATTTCGGGGTCTTAATAACATTGCTCTATCTCCTTAGGAGGTGGAACCAAACCCAAATCCTCTGCTTGGCAGGGTGGCAAACGTGGTTGTGGCATGTAATGATAAACAACATGACTCTACTTCTTGTGCAACTCCTGAGGAATCTGTCCATATTCAGATTCTAACTTCTGTGGTCTCTCATAATTTGGAGGAAGTAGCAGTCCCCTCCTCTAATGTGAACTCACGACAGGATACTAATTCTTCCTCTACTCAGTCTCCCACCACCAGACTTGATTCTCCGACTGTAGCTGCTTTGGATGCCAACTCTTTTAGGGAAAATTCAGTGGTTGCATCTGACATGCGAATCTTGGGTAAATTTTGAGGTGACGACATTGAGTATGTTGTTGATTCGGTGATTATAGGTACCCAAGGCACTGTTGCTCATGATTATAGTTTCCAATAGGTTCTATCCAAGTCACAAAAGAAGAAGCTTCGACAAAAGAAGAAATTGATCCAGAGGTCTGAAGGTTATAATACCCGGTACATGGCAGGTTCTGCCTCAGTCTCCTCTTGATATGAAAATATTATATTGGAATGCCAGAGGACTGGCTAATCAATCAACTAAGTTAGCCCTCAAAAATTTTTGCCTTTCACATCGATCAGATTTTTTGTTCGTCTCAGAACCTTAGATTGATATAGATCAAATCCCTCCTGTTTTCTGGTCTACCGTTGGGTTGAAAATTTTTGTTCTTAACAACAGAGGATCGCATTTGTTGCCGAATCTATGGGGTTTTTGCGCTAGAGAATATGACCCTGTTATTAACTCTTCTTCTCTACAGCATATTTCTTTATCTATTTGTTTGGAGTAGCGTACCATTTATATTGTTGCTATTTATGCCTCTTCCAGTTATACTGTTCGCAAACAGCTTTGGAATGACCTTACTAGTCTTTGTCAGGCACATGCTGGTCCTTGGCTTTTTGTAGGGGATTATAATGCAATTCCGGGCGCTCATGAGCAATGGGGTGGTGGTATTCCGTCTCCTATTTCTTGTTTGGACTTCAAAACCTGGACAGATAATTGCTCTCTCACTCATTTACCCACGAGAGGTGCAGAATTTACTTGGTCTAATGGTAGAAATGCAACTGCCCATACTGAGCGTCGACTCGATCGTGCAATTTGTAATGATAATTGGTTATCTTTTTGGCGTAGTACTTCTTGCAACACTCTTACAAGAATTCAGTCTGATCACTATCCTCTCCTTCTAACTATGAGCAAGAATGTACATTCGTTTCCCTCTTCGTTCAAATTTCAAAGCATGTGGATTCAGCATCAAGATGGTCGGAGATTAGTTGCTGAAATTTGGGATACCCAGATTCTTGGGTGTCCCATGTCTATTCTTGGGGCTAAATTAAAGCGGTTGAAGCTAGCTTTTAAAATATGGAATAAGGAGACCTTCGGGGAAGTTCATCGGATGGTTGAAACGGCACAAGCGGAATTTGATATCATTCAATAGGAGATAGACGTCACAGGTTTCACTGAAGCCCTTAATGATAAGGAGTCAGAAGCTCACACTTCTCTCTTGAAGGCGTTGGCTTTCCAAGAAGACTTTTGGAGGGACAAAGTCAAACTCAACTGGTTTTCTCAGGGGGATAGAAACACCGCATATTTCCATAAACTTGCAAGGATTAGACAAGCAGCTAGGCAAATGACCACGCTAAAATCAGGAGATATTATTTTGGATAATCAACAGGATACTGAGAATCACGTGCTGGAATATTACTCCAGTCTGTATACCACAGAGAATGCTTGTTTTAACTCGAACCTCATAAGTCGAGTCATCCTCAACTTAGTCTCCTCAGAAGACAGTGCCAAGTTGACTAACCTCCCTTCAGTTCCAGGTCCAGGTCCAGATGGGTTTGGTGGTTGTTTCTTTCAATCCTTTTGGGATATTGTTGGTCCGGATGTTTTTAATTCAGTGATGCAATTTTTTGTTTCTGGCGAGATTCTACCTAACTTGAATTCTAATCTCATTGTTCTTATTCCTAAGTTCACAGGGGAAGGTAAAATGGAAGATTACAGACCTATTACTTTGGCAAATTTCCAATTTAAGATTATTACCAAGGTGCTTGCTGACAGACTTGCAGTGATAGCTCCCAAGATTATTTCTGAGCAGCAGAAGGGCTTTGTGGCAGGTAGAAAGATCTCTGAGTGTATTTGTATTGCTTTTGAAGCTGTTAACATGTTAGACTACAAGATCTCTGGTGCCAACATTGCTTTAAAATTTGATATTCGGAAGGCTTTTGATACTATTGATTGGGGTTTTCTGCTCCAGGTTCGTACGACTTTTGGCTTTCATCCCACTTTTTGCAAGTGGATTATGGAGATTCTTCATCCAGCTATTATCCATAGTTGTTAATGGCCACCCAACAGGTTTTTTCATTGCAAAAGAGGAGTTGGGTAGGGGATCCTCTCTCTCCTCTTCTTTTTTGCCTGGCCGAAGATGTTTTGAGCAGCGGTATTTCTCATTTGGTTGGTTCGGGAAGGCTGCAGTTAATGTCTGGTCCTCGTGCTTGCACAACTTCGTCTCATGTTGTGTATGCAGATGACATCATGGTGTTTTGTCGAGGTACTAGATGTAACCTATCTGCCTTGCTTTTTCGATTTTAGGAGTATGGCAGTGCTTCTGGTCAACAGCTTAGTTTGAATAAATGTAAGTTTTTCACTGGGAATATGTCGCCTGCTAGAAAGCTTCGCCTCAGATGGTTTCTGGGTTTCTTTTATGGCACACTACCTTTTAATTATCTTGGTGTACCCATTTTTCAAGGTAAGCCCAAAACTGGTTATTTACAGCCCTTAGTTGATAGAATCACAAGTAAGTTATCTGCTTGGAAGGGATCTTTACTTTCTATCATGGGAAGAGTCCAGGTAGTGAAGTCTGTCATTCATGGTATGTTAATCTACAGCTTTCATGTTTATATGTGGCCTATCGCTCTCCTAAAGTCTTTGGATCGCTGTATTAGAAATTTTATCTGGTCTGGTCGCATAGATTAGCGAAAGGTAGTAACTATTGCTTAGGGCAAAGTCTGATCTCCGTTGTCAGTTGGTGGCTTTCTCGTCCTTTAGTCGAGCTATTGCATCTCCCCGATAGTACGTCTACTCTTCTGAAAGCCTCGGTTAAAGACTTTATTATTGACTATGCTTGGAACATACCTCCACGGTTGATCAGAGTTTGTCCCTCTATCTTGACTGATATTCAACAGATTACCATCCCTTTTGATCCTGGGGAGGATACTCTAATTTGGAAGAATTCCACTGATGGTTCTGAGTCTGAAAGATGCTTTCCTCTACCTCAACCCCCCTGGCTCCACGGTTAGATGAGGAAATTTTATTTGGAGTCAAGCCGTTCCCCCCTCCAAGTCTTTTCTTCTTTGGATACTCATTCATAAAAAAATGCCTACAGATGAAAATTTAAGATCCTGAGGTTGCACAGTTGTCTTAGTGTGTAGCATGTGTGGAAAAACTAGTGAGACTGCTGATCACCTTTTCTTGCATTGCGAGTTTGCTACTAAATTTTGGCGCTAGTTAGGGGATCTTCTTCGTTTGTCCATAGATGTTAGTAGTATACATACAATGCTTAACTTATGCACCTACTCTTGGAGCTCCCAGATCCTAGACATGGTTCTCTCTGCCATTGCTCACATAATTTGGGTCATTTGGTATGGTGGGAATCAGGTTCGTTTCAATAATGTTTCTATTCCTTTTGATAGATGCCTTCATCTCATCTCTGCCACGGTTTCTTTATCCGGTCACATCTCTAAAGGGGTGAATTCGAATTCCACTGACGAGTTTCGCTTCCTTAAGCATTTCTCTGTGTTGGGCCACCCTCCAAAGGCTCCGTCTATTGTTGAAGTCATTTGGCATAAGCCTTTGTGCGGTTGGGTTAAATGCAATTTTGATGGGGCATCCTGTGGTAACCCTGGTCCTGCACCTAATGGTGGCTTGTTTCGTGACTCAAGTGGGGAAATTATGGGTTGTTTCTCTGATTATGTAGGCATTGCTACTGCTTTTGAAGCTGAAATCTTGGTTGTTATGAAGTCGATTGAAGTTGCTTTTGAGAGAGGCTGGTACAAGCTTTGGAGTGAATGTGATTCTGCTCTTGTGTGGCTTCCTAGAAATCCATTTGCTTAGTTCCTTGGAAGCTTAGAAATAGATGGCGTAATGGCATTGCTATAACCAAGAGGATGAGCTTTCTTATTTCTTACATCTACCGGGAGGGAAACTCTTGCGCAGATAAGCTAGCTAACTATGGGTTTATTAGTCGTGGTTTTAATTGGTGGGAGATGTTGCCCAATTTTGCTTTAGAAGACTTTACCTGTAATAGGTTAGGTCTTCCTTTTTACCGTTTTCACTAACGTTTGTTCCTGCCAAGGGTTTTGGACTAGTCCCCCCTTGGTCTCTCTGTTACTCTCATTCTTTTTCTTTTTTTAATAATAATAGGGGGGAGTACTCTTTCCTTTTAGGTGATTTTCCCTAAGGAGGGTTTGCATCAAAAGGTTTTAACGAGGCTCCCCTACCTCTTTTTTGCTTAAAAAAAAGATTAGTTTTAGTAGGTTAGTTTTTTTCGGTGGTTAAATTCATTAGTTTTAGTTGATTAGTTATTTTCCGCTCCCGTTGCCGCTCCCAGTTGCCTCTCTCGTTGCGGATCTCGTTGCCAGTCTCTCATTGATGCTCTCGTTGCCTCTCCCGTTATCTCTCTCGTTTCCGCTCCCGTTGTCAGTCTCTCCTTGCCCCTCCCTTTGCCACTTGTTTATATTTTTTATTCTAAATTAGTTAATATTAATTTAGGTATTTTGATTAAATTATTAATTTTTTTAAAAAAATTATTTTATAGTGGTTCTATTTTTTTTCTTAATTGTTAGTGGTTAAATTGATTGGTTTTAGTAGTTTTAGTAGATTATAGTAAATAGTAAATTCTACATCATTTAATATAAATTTAATCATTTTCATTAAATTAATAAAAAAAGTTATTTTCGAATTTTTGATAGTGGTTAATTTTTTTTTTGAAAATTGTTAGTAGTTAAATTGATTGGTTTTAGTAGTTTTAGTATAGTATATTGTAGATTATTTAATATTAATTTAATCATTTTAATTAAATTATCAATAAAAAGTTATTTTAAAATTTTTGTTAGTGGTTAAATAGTTGTTGGAAATATTAGTGTGTAGAAATAATCTTTTTTAAGGAAATTATATTTATATAAATTAAACTTGACAAAAGCATTAATGAGTAAATAGTTTGATATGTTTTATTATTGTAACATCCCCAATTTAGCTAATTTCATTTATTGAAATTAGCAAGAGGTTAAAGATAATTATTTTGCTAAGTTGGAAAAATTAGCGTAATTGATTGATTTATTGATTAAATGGAATTGAGGTTTAAGTAGAAATGGGATGGCACGGGCAAAAGAGTCTTTTTGCACATTTTATTACAAAACAACCCCGGCTGAGCCACTTAAGCTTACCCTCACTTACATGCCAAACATAACACACACATTCAGTTTTCTGAAAATGAGATAAAATTATTGATTAAGGGATTTGTTGCTGCTTGTGTGTATGATTGCTAAGTTAATTTATTAAACTAAGCCATGTAGTAGTCATGGGGAATAAGTAAGGGACTGAAGGGTAGAAGAGTCATTTCCATATTACTTACTCCTTCAGCACATTAAACACCAAACATCAAACACACAACTCCTTCATCCATTTGAACATCTGAAAAAGAAATAGAGAGTGAGAGGGAGAGAGAAGGAGCTCGAGAGAGTGAGGAAGAGAAGAAAGGGGAGAGAACTCCCACAATTCTGAATGCATGTTGCACTTCTCAACACCATTGAAATCAGTTTTTCACCCTCTATCTACCGGTACAAACATCATCTCCATCACACTTCTCCATCTCATCTCACCATTTTAGACCCTCAAGCTCAAAATGGACAAAAATGGAGTCTAGGGGCTGAATGTGACTTGCATGTTGGGTTGGTAGCTAGTTTGAAGTAGTTCAGAACCAATATTGTGGTTGTCAAGCACTAGGAAGAAGGTTTGGTGGCTTTGGGTTGAACTTGGACATCGTTGGCGCATAGGACTCGAATTTGGGAACGTTCGGGACACCCCGTGGTCGTAGAAACTCTGTTTGCTGTTGTTGTTGCGATTGTCATCGCAAGAGGTGAGTTCTATAACTCGCTTAGGGGATGTGTGTGTGTGTTTCTGAGTCTCCACCTTTTCGAAAATTAAGTGTTGTGTGTTCTTAGTCTCGACAGGAAATGAATCGAAAAACCGTTTTCTAAAACAGTGATTTTAAATGATAAGTGATGTGCTTGATTGTTGAAATGTGCTGGATTGGATTGAATATGCCTGCTGTATTATACTGCTATAATGTGTGTTTATGTTTGGGTCTCGATCGGAAGGGAAATTGGAATCGGAACGGAATGGAATTTACTCATGAAAAGTCTGTTTTCTGGAAAACTGATGGAGACGCACGGATCGTGTGCCTCTGTGCACGGGTCGTGCGCCCCCATCTGATGCTACACGAACTGAGTTTTAAACACACACGGATCGTGCGCCTAGTCGCACGGGTCGTGTGTATTCTTCTGAAATTTTTATTCAACAACGCCCGGATCGTGCGCTTAGTCGCACGGGTCGTGTGTATTCTTCTGGAAATCTTTTACAACTTGTTCAACAGCGCACGGATCGTGCGCCTACACGCACGGGTCGTGCGAGATCTTCTGATCCTCAAATTCAGAGTACCTTGTTATCCATTCCAAATGATTCCAATCCTCTTCTAATCTATTCCTCATGGTTCCCCAACAATGAAAAGAGACTGATATCATGGAATTAAACATGTTTGAAAGAAAACTTGTGTGTTATGAACGTAACGGAAAACCGTACTTAGATAACGCGAGAGAACGCAAGTCAAGGAATAATAACGGATCTCGAGTCCAATCATGTTAAGATAACGAACTTCAAGTTCATCATGTCATGTAAGCTAATTGATTGTACGTCTATAAAGATATATATAAACTCTCAATTCATGTAAACACAATTCAAATTACTTTCCCTCGGGGAAAGGTAGATGGTATACCTTGTGTATATCGAGGGTGACGATCCTCCAGTTATTAGCATACTAGGGGAGGGGAAGTCATGAGCCCCAGAACCTAGGCTCTCATGTTGCTCACTTGGATTAGTGGGGATGGGTTCACTGAGACGTCCTAACCTTAGCTAAGGCGGGCTTCGAGGTGTTGTGCTAAGTTCATGTTAAAATATGATTTGTAGTCGCTTATTAGGGCTACATCAAGAAAAATCAGAAAGGTAACAAGTAGTCGCTTATTAGGGCTACACGTTACGAGAAACATCATGTATTCACGTGGTCGCTTATTAGGGCCACGAGTTCAGATTCAAGTAAAATAAACCTTTAGAGTTGGTCAGGGGTCTCGATAGGACTCACTGAGATAATGTTATCTCACCCTTCATATTTGTGGTTTTTACAGAGAAACAGGGAAAGGCAAAGGTTTTTTTTTATTTATCAATTAAAAAAAAATTAATTTTAATTTTTTAACAGATTTATCAATTAATAGAATACAAAATATTAGGAGCAAATTTCGCACTTGCCAACACTGAATTTGTCCATTACATGAATCAAACTTGAGAGCACCGAATCGACCCCTGTGTCCCAGGGTGGCCTATCTCACTGAGCCAATGGTGTTGGTTTGTAAAATATATAGTCTAATAGTTGTGAATAAAAATTAAATTATAACTATAAATTAAATATAAAGATTAAGCAATTAAGAGGAAACATTAAACAAATGCATTGAAATTGAACATCCATAGATAATGAAAAGAAAATGTCTAAAGAATTTTAATAACATATTCCACATTTAGAAAGAAAAGAAGACAACAGAATTAAGAAAACGAAACACGTGGGTATCAAGTAGAGTTCGATGGAAACAACTAATAAAATATAAGCACTTATACAAAGTTGAAAGAATATGATAGAGGATCTATTGTAAATGCGGCTGAAGTTCTTGTGAATAAAAATTAAATTATAACTATAAATTAAATAAAAAGATGATAAAATTAAAAAAGAACATTAACAAACACAATGAAATTGAACATCCATAGTTAATAAGAATAAAAAGTCTAAAGAATTTTTATAATATATTCAATCATAATCATAACTATACACATTCAAGAATGTGTACACACTAGCATGACACATCACCATTTAAAATTCCACATAAGCACACAAAAAAGCCACGTAATCATCCAAAATGCTATGTGTCGTCCAACTCAGCATTTTGAACAATCTGAATGGCTCAAAATCACTCTCAAAATATAGCACAATTTGGACGGCTCACAATTACTAAAATTGCGGCTGCTACTTTTTCAAAAAAAAAAATTGAAAACGTCATTAATAAATAATTGATGGTCAGCAATAATTAATATATATAATGATGATGATCAGCTATAATTTATTTATACAATTTTTTCGGCTTGGTCCAATCAGACATGGAATGTGTTTTTGCTGAATTTAATGGTTGAAAAATACATGAAATGTTTACTAAAAACGTCAACATAAAATCAGGGAGGAAATCACAATTAGGCAGTTGAATGTTTGCTGGAATGTTTAATGGGGAACGTTGAAACCATGAAATGTGCGTGGAATGTGCAACTGAGCGAATTTAAAGGTATTATTTACATTCAATTGTGGATTAATTTGGTAAGAAACGTTTCCTATTATACAATCTTTCATTTTAAAATATTTTAAATTTTAAAAATTCATCGTATGTAAACTTTTGTTGTCAGTTACAATATTTTAAATTTTAATTGTTTAGTCAATTCATTACCAATAAAAAAAATTATCATCATAATTAAAGTTTTTTTTTGATGAAATCATTATAACTGCATTTACTTGGTGCATACTTATCTTGCAAGATTAGTCAATAATCCTTTATACTACTTTTTTTTCAAAAAATAAAATAACAATTATATAAGACTAAATTACAAATTATATGAGTATCATAGATTGGGAATTTTTGTCAAAAAAAAATACATTGGGAGTTTTTAGTCAACTTTTAATCGACTATAAGTCATATTGTATGCTAATCGGGTAAATATCACACCATTTAAAAATATGAACGTTATCACCATTGTAGATTTAAAATTAAAACTGAGCTTTTAATTTCCATTTTTTCTCAAAATTGAATTCCATTTATGTGCGATCAATTCGGATTATAATTTCATTAATTCGGTTTATAATTTCCATTTATATTGTGCTCAAATTTATAACCCTGTTGTGCTCTCTTTGTAGGTCTCCAAATTCTTCATTTGCTTCACTACCTCCCATTTCCACGTCTTCTCTCTATGTCGTCCTTGACCCTACCCCAACGACACCGGTTTTATAGTGAGCAGTTTGCATGTGATGATTTAATTAGAACTTAGATGAATATGTTAATTTGTCAATCTCTTCCTCTCATAGTCATTTTGAGTGATTAATTAATTTAAGTCTATACTTTGTGATTCAAATATGTTAATTTGATTTTTTTTCATTGGTATTTCTCTTCGTTGATTGGCTAACCGACATAGATATGGATTTGATTTTCGTGAAGTGTAGGAGTCCATCAAAAATAACAATAGCCAAGGAAAAGGAAATGGTGATTGTGAGTTCGTTTCTCATCATTTTCTACTCACTACATTCTTTTTTATTTTATTCTTCACATGTTGTTTTTCTCATTTTTCTAGATCACAAGAGTCATATCTACAGAGCTTCTTCAAAAGAAACTCATCTAAGAGAGATGTTATGTATTCTTACCTACCATTCACTTCACGCTATACTGTATCAATCTTTCATTTTGTTTCTTTGCTCTTTTATACTGGTTTGAATGGTCTTTTTCTCTTTCTAAATTTGCAATGATGGTGATATTGACACTCTTTTTAAAGTATATTATTCGAACCTTAGAAATGTTTCAACTATAATAGTCCCTAGAGTAGTTAGATGGATATAAATTTAATCTCTCATTACTTTCCAAGGAAAAGTTAAATTATCTTCTACATATTAATGTGCTTAATTTTGTTTTATGATTTTTGATTTCACGTGGTTATTTTATTGTCTATTACTAATTATACTACTTTAGTCGAATACCTGCCCTGTTTATTCGGAATTATAAATTTCAGCACAACATAATATTTGTCCTACAAGGCAATTGGCAGAGGAGGGATACTTGGTGTAACCAATGTCCATATTGAAGAAGTTTAGGTGCAGAGAATTTTTCTTGAGGCGTAGAATCAGTCTAACATTTGAGTTTTTATTTCAAGCACCAGAAGTGACCAAGATATTCATTTTTTAAAAGATGGAGATTGAAATCGTGAATTGGTGCTGGAGAATTTTAAAAGTAACTGCATATTAATATCATCATCGTATCACAGTCATTTGAAGTTTATAAATATTAACACAACGTTATTTTGGGTTGTTTTTATCAAGTTCGAGCATTTAAAGAGTAAAATCTACGTGGAAATGCAACTAAGAAATACAATGAGAGCACCATCTGAAATTGCATGTAGATGCAAAAACTGAAAACCAATAAAGAAAGAGAATACTCAAGTTCATCAATGTAAATCGTGAACAAACACTAAATAACTTCACAATATTAATATGTATGTATATTGGCACACACGGGGAAAAAGTTTAAACAATCGTTATCAAAAAAATCTAATACATTTTTTTACAATAAATAATAAATGCCACACATGTCAAATGGCTTCTAATAAAGCACGCAGACGTAGTGAGCTCATTGATTTATTTTCATTCTAACAAAGACTCCTTTATCAGATATATAGCTACGATACCAATAACATACTATCAATAATCTTTCTGTAATTAGAATCTAACTTCAAATCTACCATTTATTAAAAAATGTGTTATTACATCCAAATCATCACTATTCATACTATCAATGCATTCCCACTACCAATTGAGCTAGTGGGAATGCATTGTTGGTAGTGGGAATGCATTGAGCATGTATCTAAGTCTCAGGGTACATGGTTCGATTCCTGAAAGAACTCTACATGGGGTAGAGAAGATCATGAGGTAGAGAAGATCATGAGTGCATAGCTGCGTAGCCTACTAAGTAAGAAAAGGGCCCAGGATGTTACATCGAGAGAAGAGGAAATAAAAGAGAAGAAGAAGAAGAAGAAGAAGAAGAAGAAGAAGAAGAAGAAGAAGAAGAAGAAGAAGAAGAAGAAGAAGAAGAAGAAGAAGAAGAAGAAGAAGAAGAAGAAGAAGAAGAAGAAGAAGAAGAAGAAGAAGAAGAAGAAGAAGAAGAAGAAGAAGAAGAAGAAGAAGAAGAAGAAGAAGAAGAAGAAGAAGAAGAAGAAGAAGAAGAAGAAGAAGAAGAAGAAGAAGAAGAAGAAGAAGAAGAAGAAGAAGAAGAAGAAGAAGAAGAAGAAGAAGAAGAAGAAGAAGCAGAAGAAGGAGCAGGAGAAGGAGCAGGAGAAGGAGAAGAAGGAGAAGGAGGAGAAGGAGGAGGAGAAGAAGAAGAAGAAGAAGAAGAAGAAGAAGAAGAAGAAGAAGAAGAAGAAGAAGAAGAAGAAGAAGAAGAAGAAGAAGAAGAAGAAGAAGAAGAAGAAGAAGAAGAAGAAGAAGAAGAAGAAGAAGAAGAAGAAGAAGAAGAAGAAGAAGAAGAAGAAGAAGAAGAAGAAGAAGAAGAAGAAGAAGAAGAAGAAGAAGAAGAAGAAGAAGAAGAAGAAGGAGCAGAAGAAGAAGGAGGAGGAGCAGAAGAAGAGAAGAAGAAGAAGAAGAAGAAGAAGAAGAAGAAGAAGAAGAAGAAGAAGAAGAAGAAGAAGAAGAAGAAGAAGAAGAAGAAGAAGAAGAAAAGAAGAAGCAGAAGAAGAAGAAGAAGCAGAAGGAGAAGAAGAAGGAGAAGGAGCAGAAGAAGGAGAAGAAGAAGAAGAAGAAGAAGAAGAAGAAGAAGAAGAAGAAGAAGAAGAAGAAGAAGAAGAAGAAGAAGAAGAAGAAGAAGCAGCAGAAGAAGAAGAAGAAGGAGAAGAAGAAGGAGAAGGAGGAGAAGAAGGAGAAGGAGGAGAAGAAGGAGAAGAAGAAGAAGGAGAAGGAGAAGAAGGAGGAGGAGAAGCAGGAGAAGGAGGAGAAGAAGAAGAAGAAGGAGAAGAAGGAGAAGAAGAAGAAGAAGAAGAAGAAGAAGAAGAAGAAGAAGAAGAAGAAGAAGAAGAAGAAGAAGAAGAAGAAGAAGAAGAAGAAGAAGAAGAAGAAGAAGAAGAAGAAGAAGAAGAAGAAGAAGAAGAAGAAGAAGAAGAAGAAGAAGAAGAAGAAGAAGAGAAGAAGAAGAAGAAGAAGAAGAAGAAGAAGAAGAAGAAGAAGAAGAAGAAGAAGAAGAAGAAGAAGAAGAAGAAGAAGAAGAAGAAGAAGAAGAAGAAGAAGAAGAAGAAGAAGACGAAGACGAAGAAGAGGAAGAAGAAGACGAAGAAGAAGAAGAAGAAGAAGAAGAAGAAGAAGAAGAAGAAGAAGAAGAAGAAGAAGAAGAAGAAGAAGAAGAAGTGTAACACCCCGATAAATTCTAACATATAGAATCACCGAAATACACTAAATGGCATACATCAGAGTAACTTCCTGTTATTGAAATATTGAACACTACTAAAACTTTCGATAATACATATCAAATGGTTCTCTGAACCTCATACACTTCTTGAAAATGCTTAAGTTTCTATACTTAAGACTCGTACATAATCCTGGTGTTCAATACTCAAAACATAAAGTAGCGGAAACGATTTTAGAACTTAAACAATGAAAGTTATACAATCGGTAACATAACTAAATAAAAATACAAAGGGCTAAGCGGAAATCTAATTTCCAATAGTTCCAAGAGTCGCACCAGCTAACCGTGCTTAGTCGCCTTTGCCTTTCCCTGTTTCTCTGTAAAAACCACAAATATGAAGGGTGAGATAAACATTATCTCAGTGAGTCCTATCGAGACCCCTTACTAACTCTAACGGTTCAATTATGCTTTACTTTTATCTCGTGGCCCTAAAAAGCGACCACGTGGAAAATACATTTAGTTCCTGTAACCTTCATGGTCATGGCCCTCCTAAGCGACACATGAAGCATGCAATCTTTGTTCTATGTTTTTAGCATAACACCTCAGTCTACCTATTTTATAGGCATCTCTTGACCTTTTGGTGAACCCATCCCGCTATTTCTAGCGGGGGAAACATTCTTGAGTCTAGGTTTTGGGGCTCATGACTTCCCCTCCCCTAGTATGCTAACCTCTTAGGGTCGTCACCCTTTTTCCTCTTGTATTTATTATACATTTTCAGTCTGTGTACCCGCAATGGGCTGTTAGTCATTTCAGTCAAGTACCATGTACCATATCAGTCAATTACAGTGTATAATATCAGTCAGATACCGTGTATTATTATCATTCTTGGCATATGCACTCTCGCGTTCTCTAAGTGCGGTTTTCCATTTTATTCATAACACGCAAACTTTCTATCGAACATGTTCAATCTCATACCATTGTTACCTTTACATTGTTGTGGAACCTTGGGGAATGGATTAGAAGAGGATTGGAATCATTTGGAATGGATAAAAAGGTACTTTGAAGTTGAAGGTCAGAAAGTCTCACACGACCCGTGCGTGTAGGCGCACGACCCGTGCGGGGTTGAACAGTTTGTAGAAGATTTCCAGGAAGATACACACGACCCGTGCGACTAAGCGCACGATCCGTGCGTTATCCACAAAATTTACACAAAGTTTCAGAGACTTACGCACGACTCGTGCTACTAGGCGCACGATCCGTGCGTATTTTAAAAATCCAGTTCATGTCGTATCAGATGGAGGCGCACGACCCGTGCTCATAGGCACACGATCCGTGCGTCTCTATCAGTTTTCCAGAAATTAGGTTTTTCATGAGTAAATCCATTCCATTCCGATTCTCATTTCTCTTCCGATCGATATCCCAATATAACAGTTATTATTCCAGACCAGCGAAAGCGATTAAACGGTCAAACAATATATATCATAAATCGACAATCCAATCAATTCGAGCAATTATGCGATTTACGGTTTTTCGATAAAAACGTTTTTGTTAAGTTTTCACAAAGCGGATTTTCCATAATATCATTTCAGAAAATAACATGACTCGACAACAAAACGTCCGTAAGCGAGTATAGAACTCACCGATTTGATGACCTCGCGAGAAATCACGTCCTCACGAACCGTAACCTCTCGAACAATCCCCGTAATCACGTACTCGCACCGAACTCGTCCGATACTCGAAACTGAACTTCGGAACAGCAACCAATCACGAATCCAGCTACTGAACTTCCTCCTTGACTACGGAATTGGCGTCTCTCGAACTTTGGCGATTCGATCCGAAATTTGAGGAACCTACACTTCCAATTTCGCATCCGCTTTCCAGAATCAGTGAGCAGTTTTGCAACACGCGTATCTTGGTCAAATCGTGGCCAAAACCCTTCAAACCAGTGCCCATTCTGTAGATAATTTCGTCTACTTTCTGATGGTCAAAGGATCACACGCATGCACCCAGTAACTTGGGTGATACACCCGAAACAATGTGACTGGTTCAGGACAGTGCTTGAGTCTGAATCCGAAACTTGGGGACATGATATCTCCTTCATTTCTCCATGAAAGCATACGGTTCTTGTGCCCAAAATGAAGATCTTCGTGTCTAGTTTCCAGAGGGACAAGAATCGCGATCATCCGAGCAGTGTACAGAGAGATATCGGTCAAACACTGAAGAGGGTCCAAACGGGTTTTCTACTGGATTTGTTTCCTTTTTGGTGAACTTGTTGTATCTTCAACCCCAACCATGAATAACCACGAATTTGAGCTCCAAATACACTCCAAACACCTCTAGTTACTGAAACTCTCTTCTAGAAGTACAATCATCAAGTTAAACTCAGCTTTACTTACCATCTAGTCTCAAATAGACATGCAAGACTCCAAGGCTCCATAAAACTTCATTATCTTCTCCATTTGAGCTTGAAGGTGCATCAATGGTGAATTGTGATGGAGAGGGTTGATGGTTTCGAAAATGGCATTAGGAGGAAGAGGAAGGTGAGCTGATTATAATGGCACCAAGAAGTTGTGCATGCATCAATGTTTGAGAATGACTCTCCTCTTCTCCCCCTTTCTCTCTTGCGACTTCACTCTCTCTCCCTCTCTCAAGCTTTCTGTTTTCAGCAACTGAGTATTGTGTTTTAAGTTGTGAAGGTGAGTGTAGGTTTAATGTTCAGCTGATGGTAAAAATAAAACACTAGGGAAATGACCCTTTTGCCCCTAAGTGATTCATACTCCACAATCTCACTTAAATCTATCTTAATCCACTTCAAATCACTTAATCAAACAATAATTATCCAATTATCAAGTAATGCGTATGTGTGAGTTTTGTGAAAGGTGGGCCAGCTGAAAGTCACGTATGGATGGAAAAGACGAAAATACCCCTGTGCTCTTATTCGCTTAAAATCCCAATTAACTCGCCATATGATAATTAATCAAAAATGCTAATTAATCATCTTGACCTCTTGCTAATTTATATAATTAAATTAGCGGAATTTGAGATGTTACAAGAAGAAGAAGAAGAAGAAGAAGAAGAAGAAGAAGAAGAAGAAGAAGAAGAAGAAGAAGAAGAAGAAGAAGAAGAAGAAGAAGAAGAAGAAGAAGAAGAAGAAGAAGAAGAAGAAGAAGAAGAAGAAGAAGAAGGAGAAGAAGAAGAAGGAGAAGAAGAAGAAGGAGAAGAAGAAGAAGGAGAAGAAGAAGAAGGAGAAGAAGAAGAAGGAGAAGAAGAAGAAGAAGGAGAAGAAGAAGAAGGAGAAGAAGAAGAAGGAGAAGAAGAAGAAGGAGAAGAAGAAGAAGGAGAAGCAGAAGAAGGAGAAGAAGGAGAAGAAGGAGAAGGAGGAGAAGGAGGAGAAGAAGGAGAAGGAGAAGCAGGAGAAGGAGGAGAAGGAGGAGAAGGAGGAGAAGAAGGAGAAGAAGGAGAAGAAGAAGGAGGAGAAGAAGGAGGAGAAGAAGGAGGAGAAGAAGGAGAAGGAGAAGGAGAAGGAGAAGGAGAAGGAGAAGGAGAAGAAGAAGATGTTAGTATAAGTTCATCTAGAAAGTAATAACAACCACTAATTTTTTTTTGCAACTTTTCATGCACAAATAAAATGAATGACATGTAAGATAACTGACGGGATACCAATCACACCTAATCACACCTTCCATCAAACTCAACACCAGAGTAATAAACGACATCTAACAGATTTTCACGAAATAAAATAAATACCATGTGAGAATTTGAGATTATGAAATATATATCTTTTAATAAAAAATTAAATATATATCTTAGTATATAAAAAAATATAAGTTAATTATATATATATATTATATCATAATAGATTTATTTTAGACGGTGTGCAAAGAATTTAACATATAACATAATACACTTAAATATACTACTGAATCGTTTTTAGTCCCAATTTAAAAAATCACATTTCAAGTTAAAATAAAATGTATACCCGTGCAGTGCACGGGTCATACATACTAGTATTTATCAAATGTAAATATAAAAACTTAACTCTTAATTAAAAAGAAAATGAGCACAATTAAAAAGTAAAGCATGTGGGTATCATGCATGGTTGGATGAATACCACAAATAAAATAAAAGTAACTATACAAAGTTGAAAGAAGAAGATGGAGATTCTATTGTAAATATGGTTGTAGTTCTTGCGGGAATAAATGTTGTAAGTTCTCGTGAGAGTAAATGCTGCAACGCGGTTCTTGAATATAAAATAAAGATAAAATTATCATTATCACACTTTACGCCTTTTGTCACAAAATTATTATTATTTTTCATCAAACGGTTAATGAGGAACAAACTTTGCGTATTTGGACAGTTACATTTTTTTCTAAACCATAAAGTATACTAAAACACATTGCTTAGCATTTCACTTTACGTATTTTGTCATGAACTTAATTTTTTTTCTTCACTTAACTAGTTATTGAGAAACTAACTTTGCATATTTGAAGAGTTTAAATTATTTCTGAATTCTAAAGTACCCAAAACACACTTCTTAACATTGTACTTTATGTATTTTGTCACGAAATTATATCTCTTTTCACTAAATCGGTTATTGAGGAACAAATTTTGCGTATTTGAATCGTTAATTTTTTTTTTGTCATAAAGCACACCAAAATACATTGTTTAGCATCTCACGTTACGTATTTTGTCATGAAATGATACCTTTTTTTTACCTAATCAGTTTTTGAAGAACAGGGCTCTAATATTTGAAATCTAAACTTTTTTTGTAGACTCTAAAGTACCCTAAAAAACACTGTTTAGTATCACACTTTACGTATTTATCAGGAAATTATTATTTTTCCTTCACCAAAGTAGTTATTGAGTAACGAACTACACGTATTTGAATAGTTAAATTTTTTTCTAAACCCTAAAATACCTCAAAACACACACCTTATTAAAATACTAACCGAAGAAAAGGAAGATGCATGTTAATGGGAAGAGAAAGATGCGTGGAAAGGGAAAAAGGTTAGGTGTTGGAAGCAATGAAAATATAAAAAATTAAAAATACAAAAAAAAGGCCGAACGTGTGTGGAAGTGGCACACGTATTGTCACTTGAAGAATTATATATAGTACTTACAATTGTAACATTATATGTAGTATTTATATCATGTGCTACGTTAGCTTTATTTCCCGTCCCACGGCGGCGTGATTTCTTGTCTCTCTCCATATTTTTTTGTGGATGTTTCCTTTTTTGACTCTCTTTTTTGTGCACATTTCCTTTTTTGTCTCTTTTTTGTGCAGGTTCTCTTTTATCCATGTATTCTGCTTTTTCTTTTCCAGTGTCAGGTTCTGCGTTTTGTCAGCAGTATGTATGAATCTAAAAAAGCTGAAACCTTCTTTGGCATTTAGCAGATATTTTACCAAATTACCCCAATATTTATACAAATGGCAAATAACTAAGATGTCTAGTTTAGACATTTTCCTAGCACTTGATTTTATTAGATTACAGTAGATGAGTTTATCACTTGTTTTGTATTATAGTGGTCAAATTTGAGTAATAACTAATAAGGGGATTTATTCGCCTTTCCAAAATGACCAATGATAGGATTTGGATTCAGTGTCTTTAGCATTAGGTGTATTTGGTATCTTTAGGCTTATTTCGGAGGGAAAAAGATAAAAAAGAAAATTATATAAGATGAGTGAGAAAATATCTGAGACTAAAAATATGAGTTCCTTTCCCGCCCTGAATGCCCCCAATCCCTCCGACCCTCCCCTAACTAATAAGTCTATTTGCTTAAAAATGGGGTACACCAATCTTGAATGGTGTGAAGTGTGAAATGAGCTGTGCTTTCACATTTTACCAAGACTCATCTAACAATCACCGTTTGTGAAGAGAAAGGCACGACAAATTTCTCACTCTTGTTGTTTGCTTCTCCATTGTCTCTAGCATATCATAAAAATTCCAGGACACCTTTTTTTTTGTGAGTGTGTGCACTTGCTTGCCTTCACATCTCGCAATCCCTTGTTGAATATTAAATGTGAATGGAAAAGCAATGGAACAGTACACGCGATTGGATCAGAATTGGAATTGTATTCTTGCATAGAAGAGAAATTGTTCAGATAGGAGAGAGAGAATACAGTTAGAGGAAAGAGAAAATACAATCATTACTCAACAATTCCTTCACTCACTCTCACGCACTACTTAAGGCAATAGCCACTCAGCCTCACACTTGGTACACGTGTCCTATCACTGATACGTGTCTTCCCTGCTTGTGGTTCCTTGTTGTTCTCCTTGGTGCCTTGCCCCTGGGCGCCTTCTCCCATTACAATACCAACCCCTTTAACAGCAATCTTGTCCTCAAGATTGAAAGAAGGGTAATGTTCCTTGATCTGATCACTATCTTCCCATGTTGCAGCAGTTGAATCACCATCTTCCCACATGACTAACACCTGTGGCACTTGTATTCCACCCCTCAATATTACCCTAGCATCCAGGATCTCCTTAGGTTGTAGTACTGGCCCCACTTCACTTGTAGTCAGAGGCAATGGTAAGTAAGGGACAGACCTGTCTCCCTGGAATAGTTTCAGCTGTGAAACATGAAACACACAGTGTATCTTGGCTTGTTCTGGTAGAGCTAGCTTGTATGCCACTGCTCCAATTCTTTGAGTGATTTCAAAGGGTCCAAAATATCTCAAAGCAAGCTTCTGGTTTCTTCTTAAAGTCACTGAATGCTGTCTATATGGTTGCAACTTCACCAAGACTAAGTTTCCCACTTCAAATTCCACAACCTTCCTTTTCTTATCCGCTTGTAACTTCATCCTCTGCTGTGCTTTGTTCAAATTGCTCTTGAGTTGTTGCAGGAGTAACTCTCTGTCACTGATTTGTGCCACCACATCTGCGGGTTCATTGTTGTGGAGTGTAGGTCTAGTCAAAGTAGGAGGATCCCTACCATATAGTGCTTTGAATGGCGTCATACCCAAGCTAGTATGGAATGCAGTATTGTACCAGTATTCTGACCAAGCTAGTGCCTTGAACCAGCCTTTAGGATTCTCAAATGTGAAGCATCTCAAATACATCTCGACACATTTGTTTAGGACTTCGGATTGTCCATCTGATTGTGGATGGTATGCAGACGACATAGCTAATTGTGTTCCTTGAAGCTTGAACAAGTGCTGCCAGAATGCACTTGTGAACACCCTGTCCCTATCTAACACAATTGACTTAGGAACTCCATGTAACTTAACAATGTAGTTCATAAAAGCCTCTGCTACAGATTTACTCAAGTAGTCAGATTTCATTGCAATAAAGTGGGCAAATTTAGACAGCCTATCAATGACTACCATAATTACAGTGAAGCCATGAGAATTAGGCAAGCCTGTGATGAAGTCCATAGCAACATCATCCCAAACCTGAACTGGGATTGGCAAGGGATTCAATAATCCTGCTGGCAATGTATTTGCAATTTTGGCTTGTTGGCAGGTGGAACACTGCTTCACAAATTGTTTAACATCCTCCCTAAGTTTTGGCCAATAAAATTGAGCACTGATCCTAGCAATAGATCTAGTAACTCCAGCATGTCCTCCTATAGGTGAGGAGTGATATTCCTGTAACAGTTTCTGAATCAAAGCCTCCTGTTTTGGAATTATCAGCCTGTCTTTCCAGTATAACAAGCCATCTCTGTGTACATAGTCTACATTATTATCAGAATTATCCTTGCACTTCTCAATAATGGCTCGTAGTTCCTCATCTTGAGTGATTGCAGTTATTAATTCTTGCAAAAATTGAGACTGAGGTTCTGACCAGGCCATGAAGAACACTCTGCTCAAAGCATCAGCAGCTATGTTGTCTTTCCCTGGCTTATATTCAATCTTAAAATCATAACCAATGAACTTGTGTAACCATGCCTGTTGCTCAGGCGTCTATAAGGACTGATCCAGCAGTGTTCTTAAGCTCTTCTGATCAGTCTTGATGACAAACTGATGTCCTAGAAGGTAATGCCTAAATTTAGCCAATGCCTCTGTGATTGCAAACAGCTCTCTAGTGTAAGCTGACTGCCTCTGCATCCTGGGGACCATCTTCTTTGAGAAGAAAGTAATGGGGTGGCCTTGCTGGCTTAGGACTGCACCTACTCCAGTACCTGAAGCATCTGTCTCCAGTGTAAATGGCAGAGCAAAGTGAGGTAGTGCTAGCACTGGGGCTGAAGTAATAGCTTCTTTCAGCTTTTGAAATGCCAACTCAGTATTTGTAGACCACTTGAATGCATCTTTCTTCAGCAAATCTGTCAAAGGGCTAGCAATTGATGCATAGTTCTTAATAAATCTCCTGTAATAACCAGTTAATCCTAAGAAGCCACGAATTTGTTTAACATTTGTAGGAGTTGGCCAATCTTTCACAGCTTGCACCTTATTGGCATCCATAGCAACTCCTGCTCCAGATACTCTATGACCAAGATAATCTACTTCTAGTAACCCAAATGAACATTTGGAGAGCCTTGCATACAATTGGTGTTGCTGCAGTGTTCTCAACACCACTTCCAGATGCACTAAATGATTCTTCCAGGATGCACTATAAACTAAGATATCATCAAAGAAAACTAGCACAAATTTCCTCAATTCTTTCTGAAAAATATGATTCATCAATCCTTGAAAGGTTGTTGGTGCATTAGTTAAGCCAAATGGCATTACAAGCAACTCATAATGGCCATGATGTGTCCTAAAGGCAGATTTATGTCTATCTTCAGGCTGTAGCAGAATCTGGTGATAGCCTGCTCTCAAATCCAGCTTGGAAAAGTAATTTGCTCCATGTAATTCATCCAGTAATTCATCCACAGTTGGCATGGGAAATGAATCCTTCACAGTGATGGCATTCAAGGCTCTATAGTCAGTACAAAATCTCCAACTCTCATCTTTCTTCTTGACCAAAACAATTCGAGAAGAGAAGGGGTTGTTGCTTGGTTGTATAATTCCTTGATCAAGCATTTCTTGTACCATGATTTCGATCTGTTCTTTCTGGCTGTGTGGATATCTGTATGGTCTAGCTTTAACTGGCTTTGCATCTGGTACTAGTGTGATAGCATGGTTCTTATCTCTGTCAGGTGGCAGTCCTGTAGGTGTTTGGAATACCGTTCTGTATGTGTGCAGTAGGGTAGCCAACTCTGGCTCCACATCAGTTGGTAATTCTATCAAGTGATCATCATCAGTCACAGGGCTGATGTGTTGGATTGAAAACAACTCAGAAATAGCATCAGTGTTAGCCATTCTTTTCAATTGGTGGAAGTGTGCTTGAGTAGGATGCAATGACTTATCCCCTGCAATGTTATGAAGTTACCTTGGTGTAAGAATTTGATGCTTAAGGCTGCATAATCAGCCACATGTGGTCCAAGTGTTGCTAGCCAAGTTGAGCCTAGAATCAGGTCTGCTCCCACCACTGGTAGCAAATATACTGGTAGTTGTAACTGTTGTCCTTGCACCTGCACACACAGTTTAGAGATCCAGCCTTCTGTCTCCATATATTGGCCATTGCCAATTAACACTCTAAATTTGGGGACTGCCTCAATAGGTAACTTCAAGAATTGTGCCACCCTTGGTTGCAATAAACTCTCTGAACTGCCCCCATCAAGAAGTATCTGCACTGGAATTTGTCCAATACTTCCAGCAAATCGAATTGTTCCTGTGCATGTTCCTCCTTTCATTGCATTAAGGGATAAATGATGTTCAGTATCAGCAGTATCTGATTCAACAGTAGCTGGTTGGTCAGGTGGGTCAGTGTCTTGGGTGGGACTCTCCTCTTCATCAGTTAATTGTAACATTAGAACCTGATGTTTGTTGGCACACTTGTGTGTATAGGAAAACTTCTCATCACAGAAGTAGCACAAACCTTTGTCTCTTCTCAACTGGATTTCCGCAGGTGACATACTCTTTAATTGTTGTGTTCTTTGGCTATTGTTGAATGGTTTAGTAGGTGGTTTGGGTAGCAGTGGTGGTAGGCTCTTTGGCTTAGTAGCTGGGTTTGTGGAGTCTGCTCTAGGAGTGTGGCTACTGTTCTTGTTAGGATTGAAGTTCAGGTTCTGTTTGGTAGTGTAGTTGGTAGGTTTCTATTTGGGCTGAGGTTGGTATTTTTCTTCAAACAGCTTGGCTAATGCTACTGCTTTCACCAAGGTTTGAGGAGCCAAAGATTTCACATCTCTTCGGATATCATCAGTCAATCCACCTATAAAACAGTCCAATAAAGCATCACTAGACACACCTGCAGATCTGTTAGCAAGTGCCGTGAATTCCAGATAGTAATCCGCCACTGAATCTGTTTGAGCCAGCTTAAACAGCTTGGCACGAGGGCAATCAAAAGGTGAAGGCCCAAACTCCGTTTCCAATGCTACTGTGAACTCTTTCCATGAATTAAATGCAGCTACCTTTTGCATCATTTGAAACCAGGGAACGATTTCTTGATCTAAATGTACAGATGCAATTGTTATACGTTCTAAATCAGGCGTATCATAATAATCAAAGAATTGCTCAGCCTTAAAAATCCAACCCACAACATTGCTCCCATCAAAACGAGGAAAATCAAGTTTAATTGATCTTACTTGAAAAGGTGGTTTCGGATTCGTGTTCCCTACCATGGGCGACGGCATCTGTGGAGACTTCAGCTTGAACGATGAACCACTACCCTTCAGTGAGCTCTCTATTTGCATCTGCTTCAGTTCTTCGAATATCGCCATGATTTTGGCAAAATTAGCTTCAGAGTTTATCACAGCTTGCTCTACTTGCTCGAATCGTTTCTGATTCGCGACGTTCTGAAGTGTCATATTTGTTTGTAACTCCGCGTGGTTCTTCTCCCCTGTTTCCGCGACTTTGCGAAGCTCATTCTGCAGCTCTTTGAATCGTGTATTTTCAGCCATGGCAGAAGGTTGATGAAAGCACCAATGTAGTGACACTCAATGTGAATGGAAAAGCAATGGAACAGTACACGTGATTGGATCAGAATTGGAATTGTATTCTTGCATAGAAGAGAAATTGTTCAGATAGGAGAGAGAGAATACAGTTAGAGGAAAGAGAAAATACAATCATTACTCAACAATTCCTTCACTCACTCTCACGCACTACTTAAGGCAATAGCCACTCAGCCTCACACTTGGTACACGTGTCCTATCACTGATACGCGCCTTCCCTGCTTGTGGTTCCTTGTTGTTCTCCTTGGCGCCTTGCCCCTGGGCGCCTTCTCCCATTACATGTTGGGACCATGGGTAGATTAGATTCAAGTGTCAGTGTGCACGACAACCTTAAATATGCAATCTGTTTTGCCTTTTTTTTTCTTCTTGTCATTTATATGAGCAACCGCTTCACACATCCTCATATTTAAGCTCTTGAAGTTATTATGGATATCTAATCCATGCTTAAAAATGATACTACTTCAATACCCAAAAAAAAATGATACTACTCCTTCATGTTGAGTTTATTTATATATTTATCTGCTATAAGTTCACATCACAAAGGGGCTTTACACTTGTTTTTAATTTCTTCTGATGGTTTTTTGTTTTTATTTTTTCTTGATGATTTTTTGTTCACTGTAATACATTTTTCCTTTGTTTTTTTAAGATGTTACGATTTTAGATGTTTTTTTGTACTGATTTATGGACAATTTTGATTGAGTTTATGGACAATTATGAGAAAGAAAGAATGATAAAAAAGCAAAAAAGAGAGAGATAGAATGATAAAAAAAACTTTTAGACGCCGGCAAGAAAATTGTTCAAAGCAACTAAATTTAGTTCACCATGTGCCACATAGGACTACTCCAATGGCAGTCGACTACACAGCACAGCAATTAAATTTTGTTTACCCATTACTCCTCTGTGCTAAAGATGCTCTAAGTGATGATAAAAGTTTGATATAATGGGTTTTTAATTAAGTGATGATTATTAAAAAAAATTACTCCTAATCATTTTGCTTGTAAATCTAATTCAAGTTTATTTTGGGTCCCCATTTGAGTATTGTTATATCTATTTCAGAGTTGTTAGTTTGAAAGGTTTCTAGTCTATTCACGTGGTTATAATTATAAAAAATATGGCGATCGAGATCCATAACGGGTAGAAGTGGTTGGCAAAAAATATAATAGAAGTGATAGTAGTTAGATTATGAAGGTTTTGGACTTATGGTTGTTTTACTCGTACCCACTGCATGCAGCAGCAGCCCCATTCCCAAAAATATGCCGTAAATTAATTTTGAAATGGTTAAGTTCTTTAACTTTTGCCATGTTGAATTCAATTGGTGCGAATGGTTAGCGCATTTTATTTAAAGTAATGAATTCAATTAGTACTTGATTTCTATTTTTGAGGAAGGAATAAATTGACGTCTGACTTTACTTATCTCTGAGTCGAACTCTAGATTAGTCATAACCTCTTTTCCCTGAATGCCAGAGCGAGATCAAAGACTTCCTAGACAAAAAAAAACAACTTGTATCTAAGCCTAAACAAGCATGATAGTTGTATGTCCAATTATTATCGAGTTTGGTTTCGTTTTGGATAAACAGTTTAATTAAGCACTTATAACATAAGCGCTTATCAAATAAGCGCTTATCAAATAAGTACTTATACATACATTGTTTCTATAATCAAGTATAAAATAATGTAAAATTATTTTTCTATAAGTATAAATTGTTTTCATAAACTATCCTAGGGAAGTTATGAAAATTAGCTAAAAACAACTTATGAACATCTCATAAGTTGTTTCTATAAGCTCTTACAAATAGTCTCACAAGTGCTTGTGCCAGTAAATAATGTAAAATTACGTAAATAGACATTCATAATTAATGCTTAAAAATGGGAGAGAAATTCATTTAATAGAGAATAAATGAGAAATTTAATTAAAGTAATGAGGGTAAAATTGAGAGAGAAAATGAAATGCTATAAGCTATAAGCTTAAACGCTACTTCAAGTAGCGTTTTAAAAAAATCCTATAATCTAATGAAAAAATGCTAATCAACGAGCTGATCCACTATAAGCTAGCGAATAAGCCTTACCAAACATAGCCTAATTTTTTTAACTATAGCATTTACTTATAGGACCGACTATCTTTTAATAATTTCGTATATGAAGAATAAAGTCAAACTATAAACTAAACAAATTTTAAAGGCATTTAAGTCTTTGCCATTGTATTCCATTGATTTTCTTAGAATACAGGTACATGGAGACTTTGAATGTTCACCTTGGACTGATTATTATTATTTATGATAAAGTTTAAATTTCAATGCAGAGACCCCATTTGACTTGTTTCCATTTTCCCACTCTACACTGGTCGGTCTTTTATTAACAGTCAATCACTAATTTTAAAGAGTTTGAGATATGCAAATTTAAGATTGGTCAATAAATGATGCATAGTTAGGAGTATACATGAAGAGAAATCAAATACTACTACTCCTTTGGATCTACTATAAGGAACTAGTCCCATAACCCGCGCGCGATGCACGGAGTTGGCTAAATTTCTTCGTGTAAATGAGTAATTTTTACGCATTATTAGCAAAGCTCCTTATAAACATTCATGTTCGGTTTCTGTTTTTTTAACTATACAAAGCTTGTCCACTGCTGGAATCGAACTCGGGAGCACTGAGTCGACCCCGTGTCCTAGGGTAGCTTATGCCAGTGGACTAGTGGTGTTCGTTTGTAAAATATATAGTCAAATAATTGTGAATAAAAATTAAATTATAACTATAAACTAATTAAATAAGAATATTATAAAATTTAAAAAGAATACTAACAAAGATGTTGAAATTAAACATCTATAAATAGGAGGAAGAAAATGTCTAAAAACTTTAATAGCATAATCCATATTTATCAAATGTAAATATAAAAACTTAACTCATAATAAGAAATAAAAGAATACAACACAATTAGAAAGTGAAGCACGTGGGTATTATGTAGGGTTGGATGAAAATCACCAAAAAATAGAAGCAACGCGGTACTCGAAGATAGAAAGTTGAAAGAATATGATGTGAGGTTATTTCATAAATGTGGTTGAAGTTCCCGTGAATAAAAATTAAATTATACCATAAAGCACTTTAGGTATTTTGTCAATATTTTTTTAACCAAATGGGTTATCGAAGAATAAATTTTGTGTATTTTAACAATTAAAATCTTTTCCGAACCATAAAGTACACCAAATCACACTGTTTAGCATCTCACTTTACGTATTTTTTCATAAAATATAACTTTTTTCAACTCAATCAATTATTGAAGAATAAACTTCACATATTTAATTATCTTAATATTTTCAAGATTGTAAATTACACCTTAAAAATATATAAAAACAAAAATACATAGAATACTCCATAAAATATACTAATTAGTATTGCACTTTACGTAGTTTGGCAGATTTTTTCACCAAACCGGTTATTGAGGAATAAATTTTGTGGATTTGAACCATTAAAATTTTCTCAAAACCACAAAGTACATCAAAACACACTATCTAGCATCTCACTTTACACATTTTGTCATGAATTTAGATCTCTTTTTCACCTAAAAAAAAAGTATAAAAAATAAAAATTTAAAATATGAAAAAAGCAAAAAAAAAAGAAAGTATAAAAAAGATAAAAAAAAAATAGAACTTTATTAAAATATAAAAGTAAAGAAAAAAAAAGTTGGCGCCAAGCGGAAGTGACAAGCCACTTTAGATATTTAGATATTTAGATTAGATTAGATAAGATGATCTCTTTTTCTCCCTCACACGCGCGCGCGCACACACACACATATATATATATATATATATATATATATATATATATATATATATATATATATATATTAACTATATTTTGTTGAAAGAAAATATATTAACTATATATTATATAAGTCTTCTACTGAAAAATAAGTGTGTACTTTTTTTTGGAATGATTATTACACTTTGTACTATAAATTACAACAAGTACCTTTTATCTTAGATGTGGCACAATTATGCAATGTAAATACTAGTAACACTTAGGGGAAAAGGATACTTATTTTAAAGAAAGTCACATTTTTATTACGAGTCAGACAAAGTTTTTTTTAAAAAAAAAAGTTGAGAAAAAATATCTAATCATGAAAAAGGTTATTCCCATCTTAGCAAACAATTATATGGCAAAAACAGAAAAAGAAATAAACAAGTCAAGTATATGTTGATGCATTCATAAAATAAATAAAAAAACAGTATTTGTTGATGCAGCAAGTTTGAATTAAATGTAGTAGGTATCAATAAAGACATCCACATGCCTCAACATACTATCCAAAAATAGGGAATGAAGAAGAAAATTAAAGCAAAGTTGAAAACTTCTCATAATTACAAAATTGCCCCTTTTTGCCCACACAAAAGTAATTGAGATAAAGTTCAATTGAAAATATTGGAAGATGCAATTAAAACCAAAAAGAGCTTAATTCAAAGTGGCCTTTTTCTTCGTTCTCTCTCAATCTGGCAATATTTAGGAGAAAAAAAATGTCATCATAAAATTGTTTTCTTTTTATGATATACTTTCTATTTTTTTAGAAAACATAAAAACTCTCTCTCTCTCTCTCTCTCTCTCTCTCTCTCTCTAATGTAGTGATCATTGCTCTGCTGTCCACTCTATTCTTTATTTATTATTTTGTCAACAACTTTGACAAGAAAAAAAAAGGAGTTCACTTTCCTGAACCCTGAGCCTTTTTTTAATTATTATTCTTTTTTATTTTTATTTTTGAACTCCCTATGAAGCATGTCTCTTCACTTCTTGTACTAGTTGTTTACTACTATTAGAATCTCAGGCTTGAAATGCTCATTAATTCCTTCCGTATTCTCTGAATTTCTGCTCTGCTATGTTCCCATTCAGAATCTTCATGCTATGAATTATGATATTAAGTACAACTTGTGAGAATTTGAAGCTTCCAAACAAGTCAGCAACTTCTATAATTTCTTCTTCAGTGAATGCATCTTTGATGTTATATACTGAAATATGCTGCTTATGAACTCTTCCATGAATCCTTTCAGGTGAAAAATCTTGTCTTTTCTTGTTCTCATACACCAATTTGTGCTAGAAATTTTAGTTTGCAGATCTGGGTTATTTCCTGTGATGTCTATGAATGATGATTTCTGGGTTTTACTTCAAAATGGGTCCACATTGTGGGTTTGGTTTGTAAATTTTAATGATGTGCTTCAATGGGATTTTTTTGGTTCTTAATGTTTTTTTTAGGATCTGAAGGTGGTTGTGGAAAAGAATATTTTGGTTTTAGTTATTCTTGTGGTAAAATTGTTATTGTTGAATTGAATCACTTTGACTGTTATTGGTCTTTAAATATTGTTCATACATTTGAAGAAATTTTGGGTTGGTTCATTCATTCTATAATTTGATGTAGAAATTCAATTAGTTCCTCTTTGCCTTGAAATAGGGTTAGAAAGAATTAATTAACTACTATCTGTTTCTAAGAATTAATTGCAGAAATGTTGGTTTAAGTAATCAAGAAGCATAGTCAAAAGTCAAAGTTATAAGCAAACTAAAATTAACTACTCCTATGACTTACTTTTACAATGAATATTATCCTTCCTTGGACTCTTTTCATTTTCTATGCAAAAGTTATATAGCAATTCAACATTCTATGGTACTGAATTCTCACTTTGATCTATGTTTATGATACTAAAACAGGAAAATATGAAGGAAGAAAGAGGTTACTTTCAATTCAATTGTCAATATCTTAAAAACTCTCCATGAAGTTCTACTTTCCTCCAATGCAAACTTTCCTTTTCATCATTCTTATTCTTTCTCCTCTAGTTATAGCTGATCTAAATTCTGATAAGCAAGCTCTACTTGATTTCACTGCTGCTATCCCTCACCGTCGAAACCTTAAATGGGATTTATCTACCTCAATATGTACATCTTGGGCAGGCATAACTTGCAATCCAAATCGTACTCGTGTTGTTTCGGTCCGGCTCCCTGGAGTCGGACTAATAGGCACCATCCCAGCCAATACACTCGGCAAACTCAACTCTCTCAAACTCATAAGTCTTCGCTCTAACCTACTCAGTGGAAGTTTACCACATGATATTACTTCTCTTCCTTCTCTACAATATCTCTACCTTCAACATAATAACTTTTCTGGTGATATACCTACATCATTGTCACCTCAACTCAATGCACTTGTTTTATCTTACAATTCCTTCACTGGTAGAATTCCAACGACATTGCGAAACTTAACACAATTAACTAAATTGAGCCTTGAGAATAACTCGCTATCTGGAGAGATACCGGATCTTCATGTCAAGCTCAAGTATTTGAATATAAGCAACAATCATTTGAATGGCTCTATCCCTGAAGCTTTTCGGAGTTTCTCGAGTTCTTCGTTTGAAGGAAACTCTCTCTTATGTGGATTACCTCTAAAACCGTGTTCCGTAGTCGTTCCTCCTACATCGGCTCCTGTAAGACGAAGCTCGAAAAGTAAATTGAGTAAGGTAGCTATAATTGGAATTGCTGTTGGTGGAGCCGTGCTATTGCTTTTTATAGCTATTGTCATTGTTGTTTGTTGTTTAAAGAGAAAAAAAGATGATGGAAGCTCTAGAGAAAATAATCAAGGGAAGGGTACTAGTAGTGGTGGGAGGACTGAAAAGCCGAAAGAATTCGGAAGCGGGGTGCAAGAATCTGATAAAAACAAGTTGGTTTTCTTTGAAGGATGCTCTTTTAATTTTGATCTTGAGGATTTGTTGAGGGCTTCAGCTGAGGTACTTGGTAAGGGTAGTTATGGTACTGCTTATAAGGCTATTTTGGAAGAGTCAACAACTGTTGTAGTGAAAAGGTTGAAAGAAGTTGCTGTAAGTAAAAGAGATTTTGAGCAGCAGATGGAGATTGTTGGAAGCATTGGACCGCACCCAAATGTCGTGTTGCTTCGTGCTTATTATTATTCGAAGGATGAGAAGCTTTTGGTTTATGACTATTTCCCTAATGGCAATCTATCTACTCTCTTACATGGTATGCATTTCTGTTTCTCCTATTTTCTGTTAAGGCTACTTAAAAATAATCTTTTATTTTCTGTTTTTATTGTGTTTGAGATTATAAACATTATGCATGAAGTTTTAAGTGTATATTGTGTTGGACTTCATGATATCTGATTAGAAACAGAGGCATCCATGTTAGAAATCTACATTGAAATCTAAAATATTGTGACTATAAGTTTGAAATATAGGAGCCATATTTCAAGAAGTACATAAACATTCATAAAACACCTGATTATCTATAACTTAAGAGTCAACAAAAATGTAATTATAGTGAAACTCGCAAATGACTCTTAGACAACATATCATAATTAAATTCTAGTTCATGCTAATTTAAACATAACAATTCAATAAAGCACTTAGTCAGTTATGCACGAACTCAGAGCACACAACACCAATAATTTTATGACCACTACGATGTCAAATCCTAGAAGCTCGGACTAATGAAGTCAGAATACAAAATAAAAGGAAAATCACAGAGTTCACACAGAGAAAACAGAATAGACACATACCACACAACGCATGGCTTGAAGAATAGACCAAGCTCTATGAAAAATTCTCTCTAAGGGAAAGAGTCATTTGAGTTCTCACTAAGAGTCTAACTTAATTTACACTGTATTTCTCGTCTAGCGCAATGACAGTAAATATTTGGTCTTACAATGGAGATATAGGCCTTGTTTGGATAAATAACTTAATTAATAAGTGCTTACGATACAAGTGTTTATGTATTAAGCTATTTCTATATTCAAAGATAAAATAAAGTCAGAATGTTTTTAGAAGTTATCATGGAGAGCTTATGAAAATAAGATAAAAATAGCTTATGAACATGTTATAAGATGTTTTTATAAGCTCTCCCGAAGAGTCCCACGGGTGCTTATGACCCTAGATAACCCTAAATAAGTCAATCCAAATAGGCCCATAGTTTGTTAGAAATAAATGAAGTTTGTTATCATCTGTTTTGTTACATGAGAATGAGATTATTCTAAAGTTTGAAGTCCTTCCGGATAATCCAATTTTCCTTGTTGTAGTAAGCTAAAGCACTTGATTTTCGGTTAATTCAGATTCGAATTTGATGACAGGTACGAGGACAGGTGGAAGAACTCCATTAGATTGGAACGGCCGAGTAAAAATCACTCTTGGAATAGCCAAAGGAATTGCTCACATACATTCAGTTGGAGGTCCAAAATTCACACATGGAAATATAAAATCCTCCAATGTCCTTCTCAACCAAGACAACGAGGGCTGCATTTCCGATTTTGGCCTTACCCTACTTATGAACGTTCCTGCAACCCCTTCTAGAGCCGCAGGATACCGTGCTCCCGAAGTAATCGAAACTCGAAAACACACTCATAAATCAGATGTATACAGTTTCGGTGTCCTCCTTTTAGAAATGCTTACAGGCAAATTACCACAACAGTCTCCGGGACGCGATGACATGGTTGATCTTCCTAGGTGGGTGCAATCTGTTGTTAGAGAAGAGTGGACTGCTGAAGTTTTCGATGTTGAGCTAATGAGGTTCCAAAATATTGAAGAAGAAATGGTTCAAATGTTGCAAATTGCTATGGCTTGTGTCGCAAAGGTTCCGGATATGAGGCCTAGTATGGAGGAAGTGGTGAGAATGATTGAAGAAATCCGGCAATCTGACTCGGAAAACCGACCTTCTTCTGATGAGAATAAATCAAAGGACTTGAATGTTCAAACTCCATGAGTAACATTGTCTTTTCTTTTTCTTGTGTTTTAAACACATTGGTTTATTCAACTTCTTTGTCTAGGATTTCAGCAACATTCTTGTGGGTTATAAGAGAGCATGTAATAGTTCTCTCAGATGGAATTACCTTTGCTGTTTTGTTCAGTAGGAAGGTTTATTTTTCTTGGAATTCTTCTGTATTAGTGTTGTGAATTATGATTCAATTGATGATCTTCATTCAAGAACTATTTTGCTTCTTTAATTGATGTTATGCTGGTTCTCAATACCCCCAATATTTGTGTCCTGCCTCACCTTTTCAAAATGAAGAATTTCTCTATTTCTCAGAACAAATTGAGAACTCTTGTTTTCGAGAATTGTGAAATCTATTACTATGAATCTATGATTTTAGATGTGTAAATGCATACATTTTAAAAATTAATGACATAAATTTGGCATTTTTTGACATTTATACTCGATCAAAATTCATACTCATAAAAAAAGATCTCTACTCATCTTATCACGAGATGACTTGGGCAATGTGTAACATCCTAGTATTTCAATCTTGGAAGAAATACTGAGACTTCCATAAATAGCATATATCAGAGTACTAATCCTACTTTAGTGAACTGAACATACTTAACTTGATTAATTTTTCATCAACTATTCCTTTAAAGTAACAAAGTTCTATAAAAGATTAACTAAATGACAATGAAACAAAGTCCAAAAATCATTCATAAACTCTATTGTTCAAGTTCTCAAAAGCAGAATTCTTAAAACAATACATAACTCCAATTACAAATCAATAGTTAAAGTATCAAATACAAACTTGTTACATAATGTAACACTAGGGTCAGCTAGGCAAACAATAATTAAAAAAAATTTTGACACAAAAACAATAATTAAACTTGATCATATAAATTGTCAAAAAAAACTTGATCATATAAGATCCTTCTATAACTCAGCCCAGAACAGCAGCTACTTCTTCTCTGTTGTTTTTTCTTTCCATGCTCATCTGTAAAACACCACATAAATAAACAGTGAGATAATAATCTCAGTGAGTTCTTTCGGGACCCCTCACCTTAACCTCTCGGTGTTTTAATTATCTTTTCTCTTCTCTTAGCACAACATTAGACAACCACTACACGGTTCCCTTGGTGAACCCACCCGATAATAGCTATTAGCGAGTCAACTTATTATGGGCCTAGGTTCTGGGTTCATGACTTCCCTCCCCTAGTGTACTATTAGCTCGGGATGGTCATCCCCTTGGTGTTTTATGCTTTAGCTTGACATTTAGGTCGTTTTCTCACTCGATACAACATTACTCGGTTTGTTTTTAAACCCTAACATATAAAGTCACTCATGTTGCATCATAAAAATACTTGATTTTTAACTTAACTTGGTTCAATTATCGTTGGGAAGGGTTAAGAAAGGGATTAGGGAAGGATTGGAGTCAAAAGGAATAGCATTTGCGGCATTTAAAACTGGGGTGACAGAAGGTTCGGCCCGAACCGGGCCCCTAGGCACACAGACCGAGCTCCTTGGTAAGCCAACAAAAACTGACTACCTGATGGGGCGCACAGACCGGGCTCCTGGGGCGCACAGACCGTGCGTCCCCTGCAGCTTTCAAAAACCGTTTTGTTTCACGAAAATGTGCTATTCTGATGGCTCCAATACTCATCCTACTCCACTCTTAACACATCAACAGTCAGTAACAACATTTTAATACTTCCAAACAATCAAATTTGCTGCAATTAAACAATCAAATGGAACCACATTTTAACATTCAATCATACAACTCTTTCTCAAGACACATTCAGCAACATAGCTTCCCAATGAGCTTCTCAACTAATTTTTAACAATCAAAACATACAAGCATGGCTGAATCCACAAAATATACAACATACAATACTCAAAACATCAAACCAAATGCAATTTCGTGAAGAACTCACCTCAAATTCAGCTACACAATGACAATGATGCAAGATATCGAAACTTGAAGCACCAAACAAGCTCCTATGCACCCAAATTCGAAACCCAAGCTTCTAATTCCCTTCTAATCCCTTAAAATCACAATGTGACTGAAGATTCACTACTAGCAAGCCTCCAAATGCACATGCAAGTCAATTTTCAGCTCCTAAGGCACCATCCCCCAACATGCAATTCGAAGCTTCAAGGAAGGAGAATGAGGGAGTTCTAAACTCAGTTTTTGAATCTTAAGAGGAGGTAATTTTCTGAACTAAGAATGATAATGAGAAGGGTTGTGAAGAAAGTGTTTCAATTTGGAATGAGGGTTTGGTGTTTTTACTGTCTCTTCTCTTCCTCTTTCTCGCGAGCTCTCTCTCTCAACACTTTTCTTTCTTTTCTTTTTCTTTCTTTGGTAAAGTGAAGAGAATGAATGTGGGAGGGGTTCAGCTGAGATGGGAAAGTGAGAGGGAGTGTTTAAAAGAAATGAAATTCCTTACCCTTATGCTATTTGTAACACCATAATATTTCTATCAAGCAGAAATGCTAAGATGCACGAAATGGCATACATCAGAGTAAAATTTCCTGTTTCAGATATTGAACAAACTAAAAACTCTTAAACTTAATCCAAAATCAAGAGTTATACATAACTCAAGACATCCAAATTATAACAACTCCTATTGTTCAATATCCAACAACAAGAAAATAGCGGAAACGATCATTAATTGGTAGCTAGTACAAGTCATCAAATCGAAGTACAATCACTAAGGGAAAAACATCATGAACATAAGTCTAAAACTTCATGCTCTCCTTAAGGTCTCATCAACCATGCTTCCTTGCCTTGTTCTTTCCCTGAGTATCTGTAAAACAACAACTTATAAAGGGTGAGATAAACATTATCTCAATGAGTTCTACCGTAACCCCTCACAATGACTCTCGGTCCATTTATTCTTGTTCATATAATCGTAGTCCATTTAGGTCCTACGTGCATATAGCTTTTCCAGACATGCCATAGTACATCTCCGGTAAAAGCTCTGCCTTTACCGTCGAACCTCTCCACTAGCTTACACTAGCTTCAAACCTCGTGAGGCCTAGGTTCTGGGGCTCATGACTCCCCTTCCCTAGTATACTAATCAACTGGGTCGTCACCTGCGCTTTGATATAATTTATATATCCTGACCTTGATTGAACATTTAGTTCCATGAATAAACAGTCGCTTGAACATTTAGTTCCATGAATAATAAACATAACACATGTTCGCTCACGTGTACTACTTTACGGTTTTTGAAACAATTATGACTTCCAAAAACAATTCATTTTAAACCTTGTAATCATGTTCAAAAATAGAGCATCATTGATTCCATGACATGAGGGATGGTTCGGAAGAAGATTAGAAGAGGTTTGGAATCGAAAGGAGCGACGAAACGAGAATTCGGTGTGCGGTAACAGAAGCTCACGCATGATCCGTGTGCCCTAGGC
The DNA here is from genome assembly GCA_039519185.1 of Astragalus membranaceus. Taxonomy (NCBI): domain Eukaryota; kingdom Viridiplantae; phylum Streptophyta; class Magnoliopsida; order Fabales; family Fabaceae; genus Astragalus; species Astragalus membranaceus. Next base: position 147,505,967 of record CM076849.1, on the reverse strand, counting down.
GCACGACCCGTGCGCACTGAACATTCTTTTTTAAAATCATTCCCGAAGCTGGAGCACGACCCGTGCGCTTCTATCAGCACACCAATTCGTTCCGCTTTTCTCGTTTTCGCAATTTCGTTCGAGTCCAATCCGTATTCCGATCAAAATCCAACATGAACACAGACAATACTAGACAATATTCCAGTCCAAACAATAGCAATCAACTATCAAGCATTGAGTAATTCGTTCTGAAACACCAAATACATAGTTTTCGCAAATAGCGGTATTCGACTCTTAAAAATTTTCGGACGGCTGAACATTTACGAACTCAGTCACATAATGTCATACCCCAATTTTGTCCGGCTTAGGTCCAAACCCTAATTTGTTACCAAGTGGCTTCAGTCTCAAGAGGGGGGGTGAATTGAGATTTAAAACTTTTCAGATCTTTCGAAAACGTTTTTCCCCTTTTCAATGACTTAGATCAATTTTCGCGCAGGTTAAGTGGAAGCGAAGGAATTAGAATATAAAGCAGTAAAGTAGAATAACAGTAAAGCAAGAAAGCAGTAAAGCACACAGAGATTTATCCTGGTTCGGTCACCTCCTAGTGACCTACGTCCAGTCCTCACACCCTTGTGAGTTTTTTCCACTCACACAACAAGGCTTACAGGTGCCTTGGAAAACCTTTACAGACTCAGGCACTCTCCTCCTAGGATACCCCACCTATAGAGAGCCCTCAGATCTAATATAACAATAACAAGAGATACCCCACCCCTGTTACAATCAACTGCCCTAGAAAGATACCCCACTTCCTAGTACATGCAGCTACCCTAGAGAGATACCCCACTCCCTAGAACAAAACACAACAATTAAATAATAAACAATTGTAAATGCAGAAATACCTCTAGTGTAGGCAGATATTACAACTTGAAGAATACAACCCCAACTAACTCTTAGCAACAGATCAGCTCAGACAGACCAACGGTACGTGACGAGCAAAAGTAAAAGCGTAAAGAGTTTTTCTCAAAAGTTCTCTGATTCGTGAAATGGGTTGTGTGAAAATGAACGTGAAGCATTGCCTATTTATAGGCTATGAGGAATTCATTTTTACGTTGAAAATGATGTAGGAATCGATTCTTTGTTAAAATGTATTTGATCTAGGAATCGATTTATTTAGGTAAGGAATCGATTTTACCTTTGTTTGTAAAATATGGGAAATCGATTCTTGAGTGCCATGGAAAGCTAGGAATCGATTCTATACTTAGTGAAAATATGTAGGAATCGATTTTCAGCTTGCCTGAGACAAGTGGGAATCGATTCTCAGTTATGTGCAAAAGGTTGGGAATCGATTCTTCCCTTAAAAAAATATTTGGCTCAGAAATCGATTTGTGTATTATAAAACATGACTTGAAAATCGATTTATAGCTTTTCTATTTTACCTGAAAATCGATTTTGATATTTTTTTATGCATGAGGAAAATCGATTTTGTTATTTTAAAGGTGATAGAAATGTTTACGTAAATATGCATGCACCTTTAAAAAACTTTGTGAGTGTGTGGGACTTGATATACGAGCTGACCTTTGAAAGAGCTTACACTTTTTCCTAAGACACACCCAAACCCAAATGACTACCCTTATATTTAAGAACTATCCTTAAACTTGAATCTTCAGTTCTTGGCTTGCTTGTCTTGGATTGTGACTTTGACGTTTAGTCACTTTTATTGACTTTGACCGTCAATCTTACCTTTGTCTTTTTCATCATCAAAACACATCCTGCAATATCAGGTTACCTGCAACACAAGGTATCCACATTCTCCCCCTTTTTGATGATGACAAAACATTAACTCATCTCAAGGTGGGAGGTTAGTTCAAACAGATAATGTATACGATACTCCCCCTATCATGATGCTCCCCCTGTTTTATTGACTGTATGCAAGTAAATGCAAATGCATGCTAAATATTAAAACTTTATTCTAAATATTAAAAACACTTTATTCTAAATATTAAAAACTCTATTCTTCTCCCCCTTTTTGTCATGATCAAAGAGGGCAACATGTAATAAAAAAATTGCGAATCTAACAGCACAGTCATTTAATTAGAAAAGAATAATCATTGCATTAAACCAATTTGGTAACCAACAAAAAGAGCTAATAGTCATAGGCTTATAAGAGAAGGGTTATGCCAACAGGGCACAAAACATAAAAAATAAAATGCTGACTCATAATTTTATCTAAAGATCTTGCATCCAATGCGAAAAGGAACTGTTTCGAGCCTCAAATTCTGTTAATCGATTGTTTAAGGCAGTAATCTCGTGACTGTGGGTCTCTCTGGAAAGGATGATTTCTTTTTTTAATTCTTCCATCCTTTCGTTCTGTTCTTCTTGAAAGATGTTGAGTGCATGCAAGAAGTGAGTGAGGGATGGGGCTGCAGCAGCAGCAGTTTGGTTGGGTTCTGTTTGACCATCCTCATGTATGGTGGAGTTTGTGTTTGGACCAGATGGCCTGTTTGGATCATATTCTTGGGATGATGCTATGCCTATGGAGGAGTGATGCCATGTATCTCCAGATTGGATGAATTGCATCTGGTTTAAGGTGGAGGTGTTTATCATGTGATAGGCTGCTTTCCCTTTTATGATTTTCTCCCCTAAGAATGGAATGTTGAAGTGCTGGAGGAGTTTTGTAATAAGGACACAGTATGGAAGAGGTTTGTCGCTTGTCTTTGTGTGACGAATCATGTGGCTTACGATCAGATGTGCCCAGTTTATGTTCTTCCGGTGTTTGATTCCCCAAAGTAAAATAACTCCATCATAGGTTACCTGAGCAATGTTTGAGGTTTTCGGAAGGATTGTTCGGGCTATGGTGTAGTGGAGAAGCCGATTTTGGGTTGTGAGTGATTTTGCTAGAATAGGCTTTTTACCAACTTCGGCCAGAGCATGACAGATAGATATGCAAGTATCTCCTAGGTCGAATTCGGGCCAAGATTCCGGAGGGTTCATATGGATCAATTTCTCACCATCACAAGGTAAGCCGGTGAGATTACTGAACTGAGCTAGGGTGAGGTGGATTTTGGTTCCTTTTAGTTCAGCTGATAGTGTTTCAGTTGTATCGTTGTAGCTAAGAGTGGTGTAGAAGGCTCTAACCATGTCAGGAGCGACTGAGCCTGTGTCAGTTGCAAAGTCTAGTAGTTTATGGAACTCTAGCCAGTCAATAAATTCAAATCCCTTTTGACTTTGAAACCAGGGTAAGTCTAGAGCATAAGTGGTTCCTAATCCTCTGAGAGAGAAGTTTTTGCAGTAGAGGTCAGCTTGTTCAGAACTGGTGAAATATCTAGAGTGGAAGGAGCTTTCACCATCATGTACCCTTTTTCTTTTGACACAGAGGTTCTTGGTTCTTGGAGGCATTGGGAATTTTTGGAGAGATGCGAATTTTGCTATGAGTTTGCTCTAAGAGAAGGCGTGATCTTGGTTGATTTTATGCGCCCTAAGCAATTTGTTTGGATATGATAAGATAACATAGGAGGATTATGCGCTTTTCTTGTTGGAGAGGTTAAGAAAAAAGCGCTAGTTTTCCTAAGTTTTAGGAGGGGATTGATTTTGGAGATTTTGCAAAAGATCATAATCGATTAAAAGATTTTAGAGAGAGATTCTATATAATCGATTTTTGAGCTAAATAATATGCCTTTGGAAGTGGCTTGACAATCGATTCATGTCATGGAAGTGGCTTGACAATCGATTAAAATATTGTAAATGGTTTCTTTTGCAATGGAGTTTTAAGACAATAATTTTGACAGGCCGTTTAAAAAATTCAACTAACTTTTAATCATGTATGCACATATTAGAGTCATGGATTCTAGGATGATGGTTCCTTTTAATTTACATGAGTAAAGCATGGAAATGAAATTCCGCACTTGTATAGACCAATTTCATGTTAAGAGATTGAATTAATAGTTCTATAAAAAGCGGACTAACCTTTCCTGAGGATTCTTTCCTCAGTTTTTATTTTTGATGTAAGTCACATGACTGCTTAACCTGGGGTGGAGTGTTTAAGGATTTATTTCTTCCCAGTCATGAGCTTTTGTGATTCTGCTTTCAAGGTACCAATTTTGTCCCCCATACCTTGAAGCATACCTGCAATGATTTAAACAAAGGTTCTAGGTACCCAAATTTCTTTGGGTCCTTGTGGGTTAGTACTTAGTATGGTCCCTTTGGGAACCCATACTTTCTTCACATTTTGTCTTCCTCTTGTCCTGCAAACAGAAACTGTATGTCCATTTTTACCACAATAACTACAACTGATGCATGGTCTTGATCTATGATGCATATGCCTTTTAGTGTAGTTGTTTCTAGGATGTGTAGGATGTGCCTGTTGTAAGCTGGATAGTTTTCCTACTGTCCATTCTAGTTCATGGACTTTCTTTTCAAACTCAGTACATTTGTCACAGACATAATTTGCTTTAAGGTAGCCTAGGCTGTAGTTTTCCTTTCTAAGTTCTAACCTTTCTTTAGTTAATGTAATTACTTCATTTTGAAGATGATTGATAACTTTCTTTGCTTTATCTAATGCCTTAGCTAATTTCATAGAATCATCATGCAACTCAGTGAAAGCTTCATATAAGTCATCATATGCATTTTGTAAAGAGTCAGGGTTAGAAATTACCTCGTTTTCATTCTCGCTTTCATGATCAGCCATTAATGCAACTTGAGCTTCTTCATCTTCTGATTCATCTGATGAGTCCATGCAGTTGTCTTCCCATGCGATGTAGGCTTTTCTTCCTTTGTTATTTTTGAATGCCTTCTTTTCAGATTTGGAGTCCTTTTTCTGTAGATTAGGACATTCCATTTTCATGTGCCCGGGTTTCCCGCATTCATAACAAGTAGGAGGACCGGATGTACTTTCTTTGCTGGAGAACTTTTTGGATTTGAAGTTCTTTCTTGGATAGTTGTTGCTTTTCATGAACCTTTTGAACTTCCGAACCATAAGAGCCATATTCTCTTCACTTTCATCAATTTCATCATCTGAGTTGTCACTATCATCAAATTGACTAGAACAAGATGCTTTTAGAGCCAAGCTTTTCTTTTTCTTATCTGTATTTTCGTACTCAGCTAGACGAGTGAGTTCTAGTTCGTGCTCTTGAAGTTTACCAAACAGAGTAGCCAGAGTCATAGTAGCTAAATTTCTTGATTCAGCTATAGCAGTAACCTTAGGTTGCCATTCTCTATTCAGACATCTCAGAACTTTGTTGATTAGATCCTCTGCAGGAAATGACTTACCCAACAAGCTTAACTGATTCACAATGTGAGTGAACCTTTTCTGCATTTCTGGTATTGTTTCACCTGTATTCATTCTAAATAATTCGTACTCTCTGATAAGAGTATTTGTTCTTGCCATTTTCACTTCATTTGTACCCTCATGAGTAACTTGGAGATTATCCCACATTTCTTGGGCAGATTTACAGTTTGAAACTCGAAAAAATTCATCAGGACTTAAAGCAGAAGTAATAATATTTTTGGCACGTAAATTATGTTGCACTTTTCTTTTCTCATCATCAGACCATTCATTTCTACTCTTAATAGTAAGAATACCATCTACTAAGTGTGTGGGGACATAGGGTCCTTTTTCCACAGCATCCCAAACATCTAAGTCTACCCCTTCAATAAAGATTCTCATTCTTTCTTTCCAATATGCGTAATCTTTCCCGTTGAATCCCGGAGGACGGGTAAGAGAAGCACCCTCTTGCGTAGACCAACCTGAAGCCATTTCTCTTGAAGCTGCTAGGCCCTTTATACAAGAGTCTAGCTCTGATACCACTTGTTACCAAGTGGCTTCAGTCTCAAGAGGGGGGGTGAATTGAGATTTAAAACTTTTCAGATCTTTCGAAAACGTTTTTCCCCTTTTCAATGACTTAGATCAATTTTCGCGCAGGTTAAGTGGAAGCGAAGGAATTAGAATATAAAGCAGTAAAGTAGAATAACAGTAAAGCAAGAAAGCAGTAAAGCACACAGAGATTTATCCTGGTTCGGTCACCTCCTAGTGACCTACGTCCAGTCCTCACACCCTTGTGAGATTTTTCCACTAACACAACAAGGCTTACAGGTGCCTTGGAAAACCTTTACAGACTCAGGCACTCTCCTCCTAGGATACCCCACCTATAGAGAGCCCTCAGATCTAATATAACAATAACAAGAGATACCCCACCCCTGTTACAATAAACTGCCCTAGAAAGATACCCCACTTCCTAGTACATGCAGCTACCCTAGAGAGATACCCCACTCCCTAGAACAAAACACAACAATTAAATAATAAACAATTGTAAATGCAGAAATACCTCTAGTGTAGGCAGATATTACAACTTGAAGAATACAACCCCAACTAACTCTTAGCAACAGATCAGCTCAGACAGACCAACGGTACGTGACGAGCAAAAGTAAAAGCGTAAAGAGTTTTTCTCAAAAGTTCTCTGATTCGTGAAATGGGTTGTGTGAAAATGAACGTGAAGCATTGCCTATTTATAGGCTATGAGGAATTCATTTTTACGTTGAAAATGATGTAGGAATCGATTCTTTGTTAAAATGTATTTGATCTAGGAATCGATTTATTTAGGTAAGGAATCGATTTTACCTTTGTTTGTAAAATATGGGAAATCGATTCTTGAGTGCCATGGAAAGCTAGGAATCGATTCTATACTTAGTGAAAATATGTAGGAATCGATTTTCAGCTTGCCTGAGACAAGTGGGAATCGATTCTCAGTTATGTGCAAAAGGTTGGGAATCGATTCTTCCCTTAAAAAAATATTTGGCTCAGAAATCGATTTGTGTATTATAAAACATGACTTGAAAATCGATTTATAGCTTTTCTATTTTACCTGAAAATCGATTTTGATATTTGTTTATGCATGAGGAAAATCGATTTTGTTATTTTAAAGGTGATAGAAATGTTTACGTAAATATGCATGCACCTTTAAAAAACTTTGTGAGTGTGTGGGACTTGATATACGAGCTGACCTTTGAAAGAGCTTACACTTTTTCCTAAGACACACCCAAACCCAAATGACTACCCTTATATTTAAGAACTATCCTTAAACTTGAATCTTCAGTTCTTGGCTTGCTTGTCTTGGATTGTGACTTTGACGTTTAGTCACTTTTATTGACTTTGACCGTCAATCTTACCTTTGTCTTTTTCATCATCAAAACACATCCTGCAATATCAGGTTACCTGCAACACAAGGTATCCACATAATTTTCCACACAAAAATAAATTATGCATTGCATTTTTGGTCCTAGAAACCGCTCCAAAGTTTTTGAAATCATTTTTAGGGTTAGAATGCACTTTTTGGAGAAATTAGGGTTTTTAGGGTCAAAAAGGGCATTTTGGTCATCACTCACAAAAGATTTCATAAAAATGATTTTTGCATGAAAATATGTTATGCATGCATGGCAAGCTTTGGAAAATATTTTATGCATGCATGGCAAAAACCTAAAAACAATTTTGTGGAAAGCAAGAATCAATTTCTATTATATACCAAAGGCCAAGAATCGATTTATAGTATATTCTAAAGGCCATGAAATCGATTTTCAAGCAATCCTAAAGGCCATGAAATCGATTTTCAAGCAATCCTAAGGGCCAAGAATCGATTTCTCAATCATATGTTTAAAGCTTGAAATCGATTTCTACATATACTCAAGGCAAAGCTAAAATCGATTTCCTTCTTTTTACATAGGCCTTGAGATCGATTGTCAAGCCATCCCATAGGCCATGAATCGATTCCTAATTGTTTTAACTAAGTGAAGAATCGATTTTCACCTATGATAGATGTCCTGAAAATCGATTCCTACTTGTTTTCAAAGAGCAAAGAATCGATTCCCATGTTTTCCAAAGAGTAAAGAATCGATTCCTCACTATTTCAACTATCCAAAGAATCGACTCTTGAGGCTTCTAAAATGATAAGAATCGATTCATCTATATTTTAACTACAATCAACAATCGATTCTTTCATTTCATTAAAATGTTTTTCAGATCTACGCTTTCCTAAAGCCTATAAATAGGCAGCCTCAAATCACATTTGGACGGACGGATTTCACAAGACGACAATTTCACAACTCCTCTCTGCTTCTCAGACACAGATTTTCAGGAGATCAGAGAAAAACCCATTTTTCTCGAAATCTCTCACATTTTAGAAAAAACTCTTCTACACTTTATTTTTTTCGCTCTATTCGTTCCGTTGGTCCGTCTGAGCTGATCTTCTGCAAGAGTTAGTTGGAGTTGCGTTCTTCAAGTGGTAGTATCTGCCTTCATCAGAGGTATTTCTGTCTTTATATTTGTTAATATTTAATCATTGTGATCCATGCCAAAATTGCCCCATGTGATTTAACTTTGTTATAGTGTCATTGTTGATGATGAACCACATGATTCCCACTTATGCCTAGTGCATCATGTTCTGAGTGGTGAAGATGGTCTCAGATGATTCAACCCTTTTAGTTTATATGATGATTGGCAATGTGATTCACACTGGTGCACTTGTGCACTTAATCTTAAGTGTGAGGATTGACCAAAGTGATTCAACGTTCTTTGATACTTTGGTCGCTAAATAATTTGCTTGCTTATGCTGGCCAATGATCATGATTGAGGCAACTCTTTTGCTTGAGCTTACAGCGTCATCGTCTACTCTCATATAGAATATCATCAATACTTAGATAGGTCCATTCCTTACATTGCATCTTCCACTAGATGTGCATTTAGATTCCCTTGCGTTTTGTAGAAATATTTGAGTATGGTTCTCGCCTAGCATCTTCCACTAGATGTGCATTTAGGTTTAATCTCGCCTACTCTTGTATTTTGCTTAATGCCCAATTCAAGTTCCTTCCTTGCCTATCTATGTGTTGTGATCTAATATGTGTAGTTTAGGCTTGATTTTTGTTTGCGAATTCAAATATTGTTGCTTAATGATTTGATTCCACTGATTGTGTTATGCTTGAATCCACCAATTCTTTCTTGCATTCATTGTTTTCATTTCTAAACGACCTGGCACAAAAACGGTTACTAGTGGCAATTCATCACAACCTTTGTTGGTTTGATTGTCATGAAAGTCTCAATTTCAAAAGGATTTTCGTAAGCATAAAGCAAGCTACTAGTGATAATCCATCACAACCTTTGTTGGTTTGATTATCATGAACGCGTCCAATTTCAAAAAGCATTTTTCTAAGTATCAAAGAACCAAAAACAAGTTATTAGCGGTGGTCCATCATAACCTTTGTTAGTTTGATCATCATAAAAGATTTTCATTTTTAAGGCTCGTTAGAACTACGTCGCTTTGATTCCCATTTGGGATACGTAAGAGCGAGTCACATTCTCGTCAAGCGCAACCATAAAAGTTTAGCATTTGCATAACGAAAAGAAAAGAGTTATTTTCGTAACAAAAAAGAATCACTTTCGCAAACCAAGATCATTTTCAAGACAAAAATCTTTTCCTTTCTAAAATCATTTTCAACCCATCGTCGCTAGTGGTTAATCAGAACCTTTGTTCGTCTAGCCATTGGTGACGATGACTTTTTCCCCAAAGAACAACAAGCGATGATCACTCATAACCTTTGTTAGCTTGATCATTCGTGCCAATCAATCCCTTTCGAAGACCACTTTCAAAAGAGCAAATAAAAACGGGTTGCTACTAATAGTCAATCAGAACCTTTGTTCGTCTGACTAGTGGTATTGACTCTCATTTTCTAGAGTACTTAGCGGTGATTACCCATAACCTTGGTTAGTTTAATCATTCACTAAATGCTCGTCCTATTTCGAAAACTCACTAAAAAAGATAGAAAACAAAAACTTTTTAAAAAGACACAAAAGGACTACGTAGCTTTGAGTTCTCCATCGCACCGGGAGATACGTAGGAGCGGGTCATGTCCCGTCAAGCGTTTTTTTCTAAAAACCCATTTTCCCCCCTTTTTTCATAATAAATAAAGATTTTCATAAAGAGTTTTTTTTCAATAAGAAGTAGAGAGGCAAAATTAAGTATATTCAAATCAACACACTAAAACCACACATTTAATTAAAGGTTCCCTCTCAGTAGAGAGGACGTGTGGGGTGCTAACACCTTCCCCGCGCGTAACCGACCCCCGAACCCTATTCTCTAGTTTCGCAAGACCAATCGCTTTCCAAAAAAGGTTTTCCTAATATTTTCCTTAATAAATATTGGTGGCGGCTTCATTGTCTTAGGAAAAGTTGTGAACGAGGAAGGTTCTCCCTCGGGGACTTTTTCGGACGCAACAGCTGGCGACTTCACTGGGGACTAAAAAACATTTTTTTCAAAAGTGGGTCAAGCCTAATTAATTAAGTGTGTGGTTTGTGTGATTGATTTGAACATCTTGCTTTGCCTCTATTCTTCTTCTTTTTCATAAGCATGTTGCATCCATATGCATTCTTCTTCTATGCTCGCTTTTGTTTAAAATAATAGATAGTTACTTCTTTGCTTATATTCCTTGTTCCCTCATGCATTTCCCCAATCATATCATGTCCCCTTTTTCTTTGCTCCCTTTCTTAAGGTAAATTCATGCATATTTCCCCTCTCTTGTCATGTCCCCTTCTTCTCAGCTCCCTTTCTGAGGTAAGTAATGTGTTTGTTGTTGGCACCCTAGATTAGTTGAATTTGATTGGTATTGAACCCTAGGGTAGACGACATGTTATGGCTTTCTATTGTCTGGACTGTTCTGGATCTTCATTTGCAGGTGGGGTAGTTTTTAAGGAAATACCCTTCGCACACACACACTTATACCTTGAGATTATACGATTAGAGAAATAGACCATAACCCAGGTCTGTTAGGATACCTTAGGATGAGCGGATTCGAGTAGTGGGAGCCCATCAGGACCTTTGTCCGTTTGGCTACTCGCGAAAGTTTCAATCAGAGTTGTGCTCTTTCATGATGCTTCGTATCTAGCAGTTTGCTGCATTTACAGGGATTTTCATGAAAGGGACTGTGGCTCTGATGACCTTTGTGAGGGTGTGAATAGAGCTACATGAGAAGAGTATCCCTAAAATACCTTAGATCATAGGTTCTACCCCCTTTAGGTCACAAGGGCTTTCCAAATTGTGTGTTGCATCGTTGCATTCAGTTCAATCAATTTTTCCTTCAAAATTTTTGAAAATCAAAAAAGATATGCTTTCCCTTTTCAATAAACGCCTATATGAGGTGGCATATAGTGTGAAAATTTTCAAATCACCACCTGTAAATATCTTCTTTCTGCAAAAAAAAAGCATCCTTGCATCATCGCATCATTGCATCATTACGTCATTGCGTCATTTGCATTAAATAAAGTTCCAATTTTGAAAGAAAAAAACCATTCATCTTGCATTCCCCTTCATTACATAAAGATAAAACAAAAAAACAATTATCATCTGCATAGCATAAGCATTTCATTTATAATCATGCAAAAAAAAAATCCTCGTCAAGTCCATCCAAGACGAGGCGTTCATGCATAAGCATTATTTCAAAAAAGACACAGTAGAACTACGTAAGCTTTGATTCCTCATTACAATGGGGATACGTAGGAGCGGGTCATACCCCGTCAAGCACATTTTTCTAAAACCTTTTTTTCAATAAATCATTTGCATCTCCAAATAATTTTCAAAATCATGTTCCAAAACTAAAAAAACAAAAAAGAAAATCATTGTGAGTATCATGCATTTCATTGCACAAAAAAAAATGAAAACAAGAAAGCATCTCATTCATAATCATGAATAAAAATCATCATCAAGTTTATTCAAAATGTAGCATCCATGCACCATTTCATTAACCTCATCACTTTAGTACATCATTCCTCCATACATGCATCTCTCAAAAAAGGAAGGGGCGTTGGCATTTCATACTTTGCCCTGCCTCTAAAAAATCAGCATTTAGAAAAAAGCATTATTCCTGCATCTTTCATCATTCAAAAGAAAAAGGGGGCATTGGTATTTCGTACCATGTCTCGCCTCTAAAAAATAAAAAAAAAAATCAAAATCAAAAATCATTTTGAAAAAAAAAGAGGGGGCATCATTCTTGCATCATTCGCATTGGCATTCCATATTTTGTCTTGCATTAAAATAACAAAATTATTTAGAATAAGCCACACTCTTCGAGTGGTCATTCTCCACGCATTTGCATCATACTTGCATATTATAATTTGTTCATTCATTCATTGCATAAAATAAGAGTTGTGATGAGAAGCGAGGCGTTCTTGCGAAACAATCATCCTTTTTGAAAAAGTTTATCCTTACTTGGTTGCAAACTCAAGGTGTTCCAAGGCACTCAGTTTTTCAAATCAATAGCTCATTTGCTATTCTTTCATAAGCGCTGCATCCCATCCATTCTATGACAAAAGACTGAAATAGTGTAACAAAGAAAAAACAAATTTTTAACTGATGTTAACTCTCTGTGAAGCGTTCTTCTAGTAAGCATGCATGCCACGTGCAGTTTCTCTTGTTTGAGTCAGTCAATTTCCTTCATTTATCATCATTCCCCATCCAAGTCTAATCCCGCCCCGTCCACCCCTAAAGTGCATATCCTCTCCCATCAGTGCATACTTGACTTTTGGTTCATTCCCACTAACACTTCAAGTCCTCCATGCTGGGGCAATTCTGTGATCACTAATTTTCCTTGTCGGTATCATATTCCTTTAGTGCAAGTCTTTCTAAAAAATATATAATAAATAAAAAAGGATAAAATAAGCTCGCTAGGTTGAAAACCCGCAAAGGGCGGCCTAGGCAAAAAAAGAGCGCCTGGTGGATTGAAAACTCGCAAAGAGCGGTCCAGACAAAAATTAGGGCACAAAAAAAGGAAAATAAAAGAGCAAACACATGAAGATAGATAAATTATTGTTCTAAAGTTAAGTCTTGTAGAAATAAGCAATCGGGATTTGAAATGAAGTTTGGCCATCTCCTCAAAAACCCCAAAATCCCAGAAAGTCCCTTTCCTACCCACCTTGAGCCAAGAAAAACCAAAATCCAAAAATCACCCTAGACAAGGATCACCCCAAATAAAAAAAACAGTGCATCACTTTTTATCAGCTCACCCGAGTCGAAGAAGGAAAAGAATCATAAAAAATAAAAAATAAAAAAAAAGGAAAAAGAGAAAATAAAAAAAAGGGGGATTCAAAAATGAAAATCCCAAAACAAAAGAAAATACAAAAGAAATGTAAGTGGTGAGCGGGTACATGTTACCACAAAATACAAGAGATCCTTGTCTAAATAAACCTTCAAACACTTCATCATTCCAACACCTGATTCCATAAACCTTCAAACACTTCCTTTGGCCTCAACATCAAACCCCTTAGTCATTCTACCATGAGACACGAATTTGCTTTAACAGAGCCCAAACAAGCCCAATAACCATCTTCCTCATAGACCATTAACCGTCAATCAACGCCAAACAAAACTCATCCTCCCATTAGCCTCAAACACTTCATTAAGCCTAACCCTCCTTCCTCCACAAAACACCACAATCCCGAAAAGTCCATTCCGATCAAAGACCGGTTGCTTTTGTTCACTCAAATTCTAATCTTAGGACGAACAAGCTTTTCTATGTACAATGTGTTTGCTCAAAAGAAAAACAAATGATCAGAAAAAAGAAAGCTGATCAAGAAAGAATAAACCCTCAGAAAAAAGAGAACTGAGGAAACAAAAACGAACAGTCAGAAAAAAGAAAGCTGACAAAATAAAAAAGAGGGACTTGCACTCCAAAACACATTCAAGATGCATTAAAACAAGGTTTAGTGATCACCAGGTAAGGATTCTGTCGCACCAAAAGTCAAGACATCAGTAGAGAACCAAAGATTTGCACTGAGAATACCACTCAGACCCAAAAGTTGGGGCATTCTCTTCACCACCCACACACCCTAGTCTTGGGAAAGTCTGTTCAATGCCCATCCCATGTCACTCCAGTTGTCAATGTCATTCCAAAGTGGGGCAAGTGCAGTCCCATTCCTTCACCTCATTCATTCCCATAAAAACCTCATCGGGGCAATCTCTCAACTCACTATCCTAAACAAGACCTTGTCATTCTGATTGGGGCAGCTTTGTCCTTGTTATGACTGGGGCAACATCAAATTCTATGGGTTGAAGCAAAACCCCTTTCATTCCAGCTTTCATCCCAAGAGCCGAAGCGTTCCCAATTCATCATCTTCTACACCCCTAGTTGTTGTCACCACTAGACAGGGGCAAGTTATTCACTCGTCAAAGACCTGAATTGGGGCAATCTTGTATCTCTCGGTCCCTCATAAGCTTCGGCAATAACCATGTCTGTCATTCCTTCACTTGCCATAAATGTCCATGCCCTAAACCAATTCCAAGTTAACTGACTCATTCATCCACATTTGCACTCCTATGCATGCTTACTAGACAATGCTTCAAAAGAGAGAGCACAGGTTGTTTACGTGATATCTAAAATTCAGTCATCATGGAAAGAAAGAGAAAACCAGTGAGGTTGTTTGTAAATAAAAACCTTGAGAACACCGGAGTTTGAATCAAATTCAATTTTTCAACAGAATGGGCAATAATCATCTCAATTCCTTGCATTCAAAGTCTCGCATCTCATCATCACAAAAATGTTTACCTCATGCATCTAGGCATTTCAATCTATTCATTATAGCATATACATCAAAACATTACATTTGCATCTTCACATTTTGTGCATTCATCACACGAGCAAAAAAAAAAAAAGTCCCACGTCAGTTGCACCATATTAATACTTGCATTTCATAGAGGAAAGAAGAAAAGGCAGAAATCTTTTCATTGCATTGGCATCATATCAATGTTCGCACTTCATAAAAAAGGAAAAGAACAAAATCATTGCATGTCATTCATCATTAGAGCATCACATTTTGCATCAGATATTTCATAGAAAAAGAAAAGAAAGCAAAAGAAAACAAAGAAAAGAAACCACGAAGGCAACACAAAAGCATTCCATGTCATTCACCATTCCACAAGATACTAATCATTGCATGCACCATTGCATCATCATCGTTTCACAAGCATTCATCATCATTGCATTAGACATCGAATCATTCTCAATAAATAGGAGACTAAGTCGAATGTACATTCGAAATAGTCATCGTAATAGGACACTTGAACTGATCACTCAAGAATCCTAAGGTCTCTAAAAAAAAAGGGGTCTTCCATTACATATCATCTGCCATTTCATCAAAACGCAAGAGCATTACATATCATCAAACACCAAAATTTTGCATTCGCATACCTGCACTTCATAAAAAGAGTAAGACAGAAAAAGAGATTCAGACGTTTGCATTACATTCATCATAAGAAAAAGAAAACAGCAATCATGGCATTTGCATTGCATGCATTTGTTCATTTTCAGCAGCATGAGGATGAGCACTTCGGTGGTAGCCCTCGCCCCCATATTCCAGAAAATGCTCCCCAAAATTGGGAGAGTTCAAAAAAAAAAAGAAGCAGAAAAGAAAGGAAAAGAAAGGAAAAAGGAAGAGGGAAACAAAAAGAAAAGAAAAGAGAAGAGAGAGAAACAGAAAAGAAAAGAAAGAGAGAAAAGAAAAGAGAGCGCTCAAGCGCGCATTGCGGATCGGAGCACAGAGATCATCGCTCCCTTCTGCCCAGGTTTCACATCGTGTACGAGCAACGCGATGGACCGCAGCCCCATGTGAGGTTCAACGGAATAGTTGTATCAGCCTAAGATACAGTGGACGCCGTGCATTGATCAGTATATCAGTTCCGGAGCTGATAACGATCCCCCCAGTCGCTCGAAAAGGCCAACAGGAAGAGCGTGCTCCTCAAAGCCACGTGCAAACTCGGATTCGTCAAGAGTTCGTTTAAGGATTACAGGTTTTAGGCAGCCTGGGCAATTTACCGCTTTCTGCACGCCAAGTGCCCATTTTACTTTTCTGTTTGCACGCCGAGTGCCCATTTACTTTCCTGTTTGCGCGCCAAGTGCCCATTTTACCTTTCTGTTTGCACGCCGAGTGCCCATTTACTTTTCTGTTTGCACGCCAAGTGCCCATTTTACCTTTCTGTTTGCACGCCAAGTGCCCATTTTACCGTTTCTGTTTGCACGCCAAGTGCCCATTTTATCTTTCAGTCTGCACGTCAGTGTTCATTTACTGTTTTCGCATCAACACGAAAGTGTCTATCTTTCCAAAAAAAAACAAAACAAAAAAAAAAAAAACAAAAAAACAAAAAAATTTCGGGTTCCTCCAAGTAGACAAAATTGGTATAATTTCTGAATTCTTTATTTCGATTTTGCCTCGAAATATGTCTCGCGCAATTCATATTTTTTGTCAAAATCTAAATAAAGAGGGGCAGCTGTCATACCCCAATTTTGTCCGGCTTAGGTCCAAACCCTAATTTTCCACACAAAAATAAATTATGCATTGCATTTTTGGTCCTAGAAACCGCTCCAAAGTTTTTGAAATCATTTTTAGGGTTAGAATGCACTTTTTGGAGAAATTAGGGTTTTCAGGGTCAAAAAGGGCATTTTGGTCATCACTCACAAAAGATTTCATAAAAATGATTTTTGCATGAAAATATGTTATGCATGCATGGCAAGCTTTGGAAAATATTTTATGCATGCATGGCAAAAACCTAAAAACAATTTTGTGGAAAGCAAGAATCAATTTCTATTATATACCAAAGGCCAAGAATCGATTTATAGTATATTCTAAAGGCCATGAAATCGATTTTCAAGCAATCCTAAAGGCCATGAAATCGATTTTCAAGCAATCCTAAGGGCCAAGAATCGATTTCTCAATTATATGTTTAAAGCTTGAAATCGATTTCTACATATAGTCAAGGCAAAACTAAAATCGATTTCCTTCTTTTTACATAGGCCTTGAAATCCATTGTCAAGCCATCCCATAGGCCATGAATCGATTCCTAATTGTTTTAACTAAGTGAAGAATCGATTTTCACCTATGATAGATGTCCTGAAAATCGATTCCTACTTGTTTTCAAAGAGCAAAGAATCGATTCCCATGTTTTCCAAAGAGTAAAGAATCGATTCCTCACTATTTCAACTATCCAAAGAATCGACTCTTGAGGCTTCTAAAATGATAAGAATCGATTCATCTATATTTTAACTACAATCAACAATCGATTCTTTCATTTCATTAAAATGTTTTTCAGATCTACGCTTTCCTAAAGCCTATAAATAGGCAGCCTCAAATCACATTTGGACGGACGGATTTCACAAGACGACAATTTCACAACTCCTCTCTGCTTCTCAGACACAGATTTTCAGGAGATCAGAGAAAAACCCATTTTTCTCGAAATCTCTCACATTTTAGAAAAAACTCTTCTACGCTTTATTTTTTTCGCTCTATTCGTTCCGTTGGTCCGTCTGAGCTGCAAGAGTTAGTTGGAGTTGCGTTCTTCAAGTGGTAGTATCTGCCTTCATCAGAGGTATTTCTGTCTTTATATTTGTTAATATTTAATCATTGTGATCCATGCCAAAATTGCCCAATATGATTTAACTTTGTTATAGTGTCATTGTTGATGCTGAACCACATGATTCCCACTTATGCCTAGTGCATCATGTTCTGAGTGGTGAAGATGGTCTCAGATGATTCAACCCTTTTAGTTTATATGATGATTGGCAATGTGATTCACACTGGTGCACTTGTGCACTTAATCTTAAGTGTGAGGATTGACCAAAGTGATTCAACGTTCTTTCATACTTTGGTCGCTAAATAATTTGCTTGCTTATGCTGGCCAATGATCATGATTGAGGTAACTCTTTTGCTTGAGCTTACAGTGTCATCGTCTACTCTCATATAGAATATCATCAATACTTAGATAGGTCCATTCCTTACATTGCATCTTCCACTAGATGTGCATTTAGATTCCCTTGCGTTTTGTAGAAATATTTGAGTATGGTTCTCGCCTAGCATCTTCCACTAGATGTGCATTTAGGTTTAATCTCGCCTACTCTTGTATTTTGCTTAATGCCCAATTCAAGTTCCTTCATTGCCTATCTATGTGTTGTGATCTAATATGTGTAGTTTAGGCTTGATTTTTGTTTGCGAATTCAAATATTGTTGCTTAATGATTTGATTCCAATGATTGTGTTATGCTTGAATCCACCAATTCTTTCTTGCATTCATTGTTTTCATTTCTAAACGACCTGGCACAAAAACGGTTACTAGTGGCAATTCATCACAACCTTTGTTGGTTTGATTGTCATGAAAGCCTCAATTTCAAAAGGATTTTCGTAAGCATAAAGCAAGCTACTAGTGATAATCCATCACAACCTTTGTTGGTTTGATTATCATGAACGCGTCCAATTTCAAAAAGCATTTTTCTAAGTATCAAAGAACCAAAAACAAGTTATTAGCGGTGGTCCATCATAACCTTTGTTAGTTTGATCATCATAAAAGATTTTCATTTTTAAGGCTCGTTAGAACTACGTCGCTTTGATTCCCATTTGGGATACGTAGGAGCGAGTCACATTCTCGTCAAGCGCAACCATAAAAGTTTAGCATTTGCATAACGAAAAGAAAAGAGTTATTTTCGTAACAAAAAAGAATCACTTTCGCAAACCAAGATCATTTTCAAGACAAAAATCTTTTCCTTTCTAAAATCATTTTCAACCCATCGTCGCTAGTGGTTAATCAGAACCTTTGTTCGTCTAGCCATTGGTGACGATGTCTTTTTTCCTCAAAGAACAACAAGCGATGATCACTCATAACCTTTGTTAGCTTGATCATTCGTGCCAATCAATCCCTTTCGAAAACCACTTTCAAAAGAGCAAATAAAAACGGGTTGCTACTAATAGTCAATCAGAACCTTTGTTCGTCTGACTAGTGGTATTGACTCTCATTTTCTAGAGTACTTAGCGGTGATTACCCATAACCTTGGTTAGTTTAATCATTCACTAAATGCTCGTCCTATTTCGAAAACTCACTAAAAAAGATAAAAAACAAAAACTTTTTAAAAAGACACAGAAGAACTACGTAGCTTTGAGTTCTCCATCGCACCGGGAGATACGTAGGAGCGGGTCATGTCCCGTCAAGCGTTTTTTTCTAAAAACCCATTTTCCCCCCTTTTTTCATAATAAATAAAGATTTTCATAAAGAGTTTTTTTTCAATAAGAAGTAGAGAGGCAAAATTAAGTATTTTCAAATCAACACACTAAAACCACACATTTAATTAAAGGTTCCCTCTCAGTAGAGAGGACGTGTGGGGTGCTAACACCTTCCCCGCGCGTAACCGACCCACGAACCCTATTCTCTAGTTTCGCAGGACCAATCGCTTTTAAAAAAAGGTTTTCCTAATATTTTCGTTAATAAATATTGGTGGCGGCTTCATTGTCTTAGGAAAAGTTGTGAACGAGGAAGGTTCTCCCTCGGGGACTTTTTCGGGCGCAACACATAACGTTCATTTCAGAAACACAAAAACGATCCTAAGCGTGAGTAGAACTCACCGTTTTGACGAACTCACGAGAAATCACGTCCTCACACGAAACGATCGAACCGTAACCTCTTGAACAATCCCCCTAATCACGAACTCGCACCAAACTTGTCCGATACTCATCCAAAATCGAACCCAACAGCTCCTATTCTAAACCTAAGCTCCTTGGCTACTGAATTTTCTCCCAAACTACTTCAATCCACAATGTACTTCAGTTTTTGACTAGTGTCTACCCATGGTTTGCAAGAAAGACCACATGCATGACATGAACAACAAACTTGGTTAATGGAAGCTCAAGAATCCGAAAATGGCACAGAGGGAAAGAGGAGGAATGATCTTCTCAAATTAGTATCATTAGAAAGGAAATTGAAAATCGAAGAGAATGAGCTAGAGATACCTTACATGCAAGAAGGATCCAAGATTTTCCCTCCACCTCTTCTCCTTCTTCCTCTCGTGTCTCTCTCTTCTCTCTCTATCTATTTTTGTTTTCTCAGCAACTGGATTTGTGGGACTGAACAAGGTGTGGATCCTATGTGTTTCAGCTGGGCTTTAATGAGTGGGAAAAGACTAAAGTGCCATTAACTTAGCTCATCATCTTAGTTTACTTCTAATTAACCACTAACTCATAATTTCCTCTTAAAAATTGTGGTTGTGGTCTTATGGAGTTAAGGAGTATGTTTGGTGTTGTGTAATTTGGGTTAGGGGTTCGAATGATATGGAAATGACCAAAACGCCCTTGGCTCCCTAATCCTCGCAAAATTTTATTCCTACCCCAAAACAATCGCATAATTCATACAATTAATAATTAAATGTTGCTTTCACCCTCTTAACATGTCCATGACTTGATTTATTATTTCATCGAATAATAATTCGCTAGTTAATTTCATAAAACGAAATTAACCGAAATTAGGGATGTTACAATCACCCCAACTTTTAAAAATTTTGTTCTCAAAAGTGAACAAAACATACCTCATGAAAATAGATACGGATATCTAGCCCGCATGTCGTCCTCTAATTCCCATGTAGCTTCCTCGAACGGAAATCCATCCCAAACTACTTTGACAATGGGAATTGTCCTCGTTCGAAGCGTCTTCTCGCCACGTTCCATGATGTAACGAGGACGAGGTTGAAAAGACAAATCCGGCCTAAGGTCAATCATCTCAAAACTCAACGGTTGACTCGGATCGGAAATGTATTTTCTTAGCTGAGATACATCGAATACATCATGCAGATTGGACAAAGCTGGAGGTAAAGCAATACGGTAAGCTACTAGCCCAATACGCTCGATAATTTGGAAAGGTCCAATATACCGAGGACTGAGTTTCTTCTCCCGCAATGCTCTACCGGTACCAATTGTTGGAGAAACTCTCAAAAACACATGATCACCAGACTCAAACTCTAGTGGTCTTCTTCTCTTGTCCGCATAGCTCTTCTGTCTACACTGGGCAGCCTTCATTCTTTCTCTGATTTGCCGAATCTTTTCGGTTGTCTCAAGAACCAAATCGGGCCCTAACAACCGATCTTCACCGACATCCCACCAACACAATGGTGTTCTGCACTTCCTCCCATACAAGGATTCAAATGGAGCCATTCCGATACTGGAATGATAGTTGTTGTTATAAGCAAACTCCACCAATGGAATATGATCCTCTGATTTTCTTCTGTTATCAAGCACACAAGCCCGAAGCATATCTTCTAAAGTCTGAATAGTCCTCTCTGTCTGACCATCTGTCTGCGGATGATAAGCGGTAACTAACAAACACTTTTGTTCCCAAAGCTTGGTTTAAAGCTTTCCAAAATCGAGAAGTGAACTTTGGATCACGATCTGACACAATACTTGTAGGAACTCCATGCAACCTGACTATACTCTTCAGATATTCCTCTGCTAACTTAGAAACCTTACTGTTTGAATGAACAGGAATAAAATGAGCTGATTTGGTTAGACGATCCACAGCTACCCAGATGGAATCGTTACCGGCTTGGGACCTTGGTAATCCCATGACAAAGTCCATAGAAATATCTTCCCATTTCCAGACTGGCTCATTCAGCGGCTGTAACTGACCAGCAGGCTTCTGGTGCTCTGCCTTAACCCTTTGACAAGTTAGGCATCGAGACACAAATTCTGCAACCACTACTTTCATCCCTGGCCACCAGTACATCTGTTTCAAATCCCGATACATCTTGGTAGACCCAGGATGTATGGAAGTCGCGAGAGAGAGGGAGAAATGGAGAGGAAGCACAATTCTCAATTCTTGGTGCATGTTTGAGATTTCAACACCAATCAATTGCATTTCTTCTCCTCTACAATCTGATACCACAATCATCACTTGTTTCCCCTTCCTCATTTCACCATTTTTGGATGTTCAAGCTCACTTGGCCAAATATGGAGTAAACAACTTTGCATGTACCATTGAAGCCTTAAACTCAGTTGCAGAAGTTCAAGAACCAACATGTAAACACACTCACAAGCAACATTCTGAATCGTTGTTAGGAGGTCGATACAGGGATCATTCGTGAGGTTACATTGTCATTGTGTTCTGTTGAATCGTTGTTTGTGTGATTTTCATCACTTCGGGTGAGTTCTATACCCGCTTAGGGATGTTTTCGAAACTGAGTGAACATGTTTTCTGGATTGAGTAACCTTGAATTTCATTTTTATAAAATGCCCTCAAAATCGTAAATTGGAAAATGCACGTGTTCATGTTCATGAGTTATTGATTGTTTGACAAATATGTGATTGTTGTGATTATTGTTCTGGACTGGAAATAATGTGTGGTTGAGTTTGGGAATCGAACGGAACGGGTTATGGAACGGGTTATGGAACGAACGGAATGATCAAAATTACACGAAATGGCATTTCTGCAAGTCTGTGTAACCGGCATGGACCATGCGCCAGTGCGCACGGATCGTGCGCTTCCTTCAGTTACATGCTTGCGAAATATCATTTCGTGTACGGGCCGTGCGGCCTTCAGCATGGGTCGTGCGTGTGGTTTGTTTACCTGCGCAAACATTTTTTAAATGCGCACGGGTCGTGCGCCTTAGCGCACGGACCGTGCGTCCACTTCAGTTTCCCTTTTTCAAAACATGTTTTAAGTCATTCCAATTGATTCCAAATCCATTCTAATCCCTTCCCCAACCCTACGAATTGATGAAATTACCGTAATTCGCATAATTAAGTGTAGGGATGATTGAGGTATTGGAATTCTCCAAGTATGTTAAATGATGATAACCGAATAGGGTTCCCGAGTGCGAAACACAAGCTTATGTTAATGCAATGAACTAAATGTTCATTGAGGTTTTGGTAACCAATGTAATGACTTGACATTATTCAAGGTATGTTAATGAAATGACTTGACATTATTCAAGGTATGTTAATGTAATAATTGAGGTGACGACCTCCATGAATAGCACACTAGGGGAGGGAAGTCATGAACCCGTAACCTAGGCCCCGTCTATGTTTGCCCACTAATGAAAGGTTTAGTGGATTGGGTTCACCGGGGGACTGAAACTGCAGGTCTCCGGTGTTGTGTTAGTATGCCATGTTCGACCATTGGTGAAAGGATCAGTGGTCTAAGTTATGAAAAGTACACGTAGCGTATATGCTACGAATGAAAATGATGCATAATGAACTGTTAGCGTTGGTAAGGGGTCTCGATAGGACTCACTGAGATCATGTTTATCTCACCATTTAATGTTGTTGTTTTTCAGAGAAACAGGGAAAATCGAAAGCAGTGAAACATGGCTAGATGATGTTCCACACGATGACATTGAAGACTAGTTAGCTGCTTATGTTATTTCTAGTTTTAAGTACTTCGATTATATGACTTGTACTCGTACTTAAAGTTGTATATCGGTTTTTGCTTTATTTCTGTATTTGGATATTGAACTTTAGGAATGAGGCGAGGATGTCTACTATGAAACTTAAGTTAACTATGTACTTCTTTTTGGAAGTGTTAAAATATGAGTGGTACTTTGACATGTTTAGTCAAAGTTTTAGTATTGTTCAATGTCCATAAAACAGGAATAACCCTCTGATGTATGCTATAAAAGTATATTCTGGTATATCCACTAGGTGTGATATATCAGGGTGTTACATTTTGTAACTCTCTTACCTCAGTTGTGGCAAAATTCTGGTGGAAATCTAATGGTAGATTCAATGGGATTCATTAGAAGAGATTTGAAGCCCTTTGCCTCCCTAAGAACTCTGGTGGGTTGGGCTTCAAGGAATACAATAATATGAATACAACTTTGTTAGCTAAGAAAGTTTGGAGGCTCATTCAAGACCCTACCTCTTACTGGGCAACTACTTTAAAGGCTATTTATTACCCTAATTCTTCCTTTTGGCAACCATCTGTTCAAAGGGGGTCTTCATGGGTATGGAAGAGCCTAATTCAAGGCAAAAGTCTCTTAAAATCTTCTGGGAGGTGGAAAATAGGGAAAGGGCAAAATGTTCACCTAACTGAGGATTTGTGGCTTGCATCAGGCAAAAGAGCAGCAGTTCTAACATCAAATGCCACAGTTTCTTCTATTGGGGATCTCATCAACCAGAACAGAGAATGGGAAGTAAATTCACTCAGAGCTAATCTTTCCCCTTCTAGTGCAATTGAGGCTATCAAAACTCCAATTGTTTGGAGAACAGAAGCTGACACCTTGTATTGGCCTCACTGCAAAGATGGGAATTATAGTGTGAAGTCAGGGTATAGGGCTCTCATAGAAACCAACCAAGTCTTTATGTCTAAGCCCTCATCTTCTTCCCCCATTCCCAAGGAGTTGTGGGATATCATTTGGTCATTTAAAGTCCCGTCTAAAATCAAGCACTTCATATGGAAGGCATGCCACAACATTCTACCTTCTAGAGAAAACCTTACAAAAAAGAAAATCCCAATCACCCACCTATGCCCAATATTCAATAATGAAGTGGAAACTATTGAGCACATTCTTCTCCTTTGCCCCTGGACCAAACCTCTCTGGTTTGGACTGCAATTCACAGCCCCTCCCTCAGAAATTGGCCTATCCTCCCTTCACCGGCCAATGGGTCCTAGAGATTATAAACAATCATCTGAACCCCATCCCTCATCTGAGCACTTGGATCTTCTTCACTCTTTGTCACATATGGAAAGCAAGAAATGAAGCATCATTTAATAGTAAGCGTCGTTCACCTTTGGAAACTCTTCATAACACAAACCCAACCCAGTTTCATCCCCCCCAACGTCCCTGGGAAGAACCCTCCAATAAGTTGGAGACCTCCCCGACATAATTTCATCAAAATCAACAACGATGTTGCATTCAATTTAAATACAGGGAAGGGATTTATAGGCATTTTGTGTAGAGATGAGTGTGGAATGATACTTACAGCAGTGACGAGACCATTCTATGCCTCAACCCCTTTGATTGCAGAAGCGATTAGCCTTAGGGACGCGGTCTCTCTTGCTTGCAACTTAAAGCTTCAAGCCGTGATTTTTGAGTCGGATAGTCAACCGTTGATTGAAGCCTGCCGAGGAAATGTTCAAAAGGGTGAGATCAAGAGCTTAATTGAAGACATTAACAACCTTAAAAGTGAATTGCGTGACTCTGGCATGACCTGGGTAGGGCGCGATGGCAACAGAGTAGCCCACACCATCGCCATCCTGGCACGCGATGATCATCTTTCTGGATCTTGGTTGCAAAATCCGCCCGAATTGCTGCGAAAAGCTATGGTGCATGATGCTCAAACATTATGGAGGTGAATTTGTGATGAAATTCGGTGATCATTGGCTGCTAGGTTTTTTTTGCCGTTTCTAGGACCGTTTGCTCGCAGATTCCACTCTGAGTAGTCGCCATTTAGGGTTGTATTAACTTTTGTAATTAATTAGCTAATTACTTGTACTTGCGAGTCTGGGTCTATATTGACCCAACATGCCCTGTCACCTCAATCAATATAATAGTTTTGTCACCTCCGGTTGAGTGCCATCAAGTCGAGTATCAAAGATATTAATAAAGTTCATCAATATACTCACAAATAGTCATACCGTTCAACCATCCTAAACAAATATAATCACATTCGTAAAGCAACATCATACTAATAACCAATCAAGGCATTGAACACATATAACACATACTAAGTAAATATAACATATATTTATATATCACATCATCAAATAATACCCTAAAACATGTTACTACAAGCACACATAGCGCACATTAATGTAAATACTACATTCATCCTCACAATTCATCATGTTGGCGAACAACTATCGACGAGCTAAATCCCAATTAGTTCTACTCGGAAGAGTCACTGATGACATTTAGGTATCACTGGCTATCCAATCTCCAGTAGGGCTGGAGAGGGCTTTGTTAAGGATTTAGGGATCTTTTCAATTCTCTATTTCAGTTTGGGTCTCAACGCCAAAAGGATTTTTTTTTACCCCCATCAACTCTCAATTCTCATCTACCCCCATCAAATTGCTAAAACCCGAAAATACTCATGCCCAACTTGCAATTCGCTCGGATTTACCTTCATCTAAGGTAAATTCGCTTTGTTATTTTTAAAGTCGGATTTACCTCAGATGGGGGTAAATCCGATTTCAAAAATAACAAAGCGGATTTACCTTAGCTGAAGGTAAATCCGCTTTGTTATTTTGGAAATCGGATTTACCTAGTGGGTACATAAATCCGATTTCAGAGAAAATCAGATTTATCCCACCTAAGGTAAATCCGATTTCCCTAAAAAAAGAAAATCGGATTTATCCCACCTAAGGTAAATCGATTTTGTTATTAAAAAAAATTGTTTTTTATTTAATTTTTTAAAAAAGGTTATAAAATGCTACTAAAAATCCGCTAAACAGCCAAAACTAATCCAAAAATTATAAAAACACCACTAAAAATCTAATAAAACCAAAATAAGGTTATGAAAAAATTTTCAGATTTTTTGGAGATTATGAAAAATTAAAAAAATTAATAAAAAATAGTAAACGATGGAATTTGGGATTTTGAGGTCCCCAATCCTGAAAGAAGTTACTTTTTCAGGAGTATTGATCATTGATATTTTTCGGATTTAAAGAATGTGGTTTCATTACAATTTGAGTATATTGCCCGAAAACTGATTTTTTAGCCTAAATTATTCTCCCGACGTACAATATCGTCACGTGTTAACGAACTACACACTAAACAGAACCAAAAGACGGTCGAAATTTGTATCTAAAATTTTAACTGATTTATTTATTTATTAATTAGGTTAACAAAGCGGATTTACCCCCACATAAGGTAAATCCGCTTTGGTTATTTTTAAAAGCGGATTTACCTTATATGGGGGTAGATCCGCTTTTAAAAATAACAAATCGGATTTACCCCCACTTAAGGTAAATCCGATTTGTTATTTTTAAAAGCGGATCTACCCCATCTTAAATAAATCGGATTTAAATTTTTTACAATTTTTAGTGGAAATCGGATTTACCTAAATCTGATTTCCAAAAAAAAAATTGAAATCAGGATACGTTCAGGATTTTTAAATTTTGTGAAAGGCAATTGCGTCTTTTCGCAGGGTCGATGGGGGTAGATAGGGATGTGATGGGGGTACCAAAAAAAATCCCAATCATCATTTGTTTCAATTTGGGCCTTAGTTTAATTTTGAGCCTCATTTCCAGTTTGGCCCAAGAATCTCCACGATTACTTCGTGTTAATCCTAGCCCAATTAACTAATTCTATAACACATTTTATTTTATAACAATTCCAGCTTCCTTACATAGTCCTATCACATACTAACTATATCACGATACCCCATTTCCTTCTTAAGGCCTGTAATCTTAAAATAGCGGGTTTTTTTACCCCCACAATATCCCCTAATACCCCCACACTTTATGTTATGTCGAAAATACCCTCAAAATTTTGACTTTAACGGAATTACATAACTAAAAGGTACTTCCGTTTGTTGGAAAAACGCAAAACGGATTTACCTTTTAGTTAGGTAAATCCGTACGTTTGAAAATTAGCGTAACGTAAGTAAGTCAAACAACATAAATCCGTTACGAGTAAAATAACATAACAGAATTACATAAGAGATAGATAAATCTGTTTTTGTTAATGTTTGCTAACGAATTTATCTACTAATAAGATACTTTCGTTTTGTTAATTTCAACTAACGAATTTATTTATTAATTAGATAAATCCGTTTTTTAAAATAAATAAATAAATAAAATTCAACCTTCTAAAATAAAATATAAGATCTAAAAATAATAAGGAATATTAATTACAAAAAACTAGTGCGAAAATATTAGTGAAACGTCAAACAGATTCAGAATCAGCTGTTAAGTCTACAGTCTTTGGCGGATGAGATGGTGTTTCGGGACCGGAGCTAAAGACACCCATAGTTGGAAACGCCCCATATAAGGATCCAACCATGAATTGGCTTCATCAGATGAAAAACACTCCCATTGAAGACCAATAGGAGGCAATGGACACTCAGGCAAGAGCGCAATATGCACCAGTGAATGTCGTTCACGTGAAGAATAGAGATGATGATGCGACTCTTAGTAGATGAATAAGAACCTCTCAAAGGCAAATAAGTATATGAGAATTTCAAAGATAATTGAACTAGGGCGACATTATATTTGGTAGATATAATGTACCCCATCTCAGGCATGCTCAGCCACTTGTCCTCGTCCTGCCTCCCATAACCCCTAACAAATAGTGACTCCTTAATTTCTGCAAGTCTTTGAACCCCAAATAATACAGATTATAGATCATAACGTGAGGCTATTTCTTGAATTAGTTCTTGTTGAATTAACGGCCAACTTTCCTCACCATAACCAAGACCAATAGCAACTGATCGGTAGCCACAATTTCCATCCCCTTCCACATCAATAATGTCTGAACGTAAGAGTGGGCCGACTCAACCCTTAAGAAAAACAAAATTAAACATCCATATAAAACAATGTAAAAGTCAAACAAAATTAAGCATGTTGGTGGTTGTATTTCCCAAGTGTGCCACTCGGTTAGTCAATGCCAAAATAAATCTGTGCTTATGAGGAGTCAACCATGTGTCATGCAAGTACTTCATGAGATGGGGCAATATCTCACGACCTCTGTGAGTACTCACCCTCGTCAAGTGAATCAATAAGACTGTGCCAAAGAGAGATTACTGACTCTTGCCTATCCACGTGCACATACTCTTCAATCTTTGCTTTGA
The DNA here is from genome assembly GCA_039519185.1 of Astragalus membranaceus. Taxonomy (NCBI): domain Eukaryota; kingdom Viridiplantae; phylum Streptophyta; class Magnoliopsida; order Fabales; family Fabaceae; genus Astragalus; species Astragalus membranaceus. The sequence goes on along the minus strand of CM076849.1, from coordinate 147,477,431 downwards.
CATTCTTCGTTATGTGCCACACACAAAGAAAATTTACAGAGGAGGGAAATACTTCATGAATGCCACTCATAATACCAAGATCTCTGTCAGTCAAGAACACCTGAGGTGATAGGCCGTGTATATCGAACAAATCTTTCAACATTTGTAATGCCCATGTAAAATGAGACTCACACTCATGTGCAAAATATGCAAATGCAACTGAGAAGGTTATCTCGATTGAAGTGACACCCACAATCTCCAACATAGGTATTTTGTATTTGTTGATCTTGTAAGTGCTGTCTAGAATAAGAACCTTCGGAGACAATCTGAATAATTTGATAGAAGTGGGATTTGCCCACATGATGTCACTGGCCACATCTGTGCCCTCAACTTTCCTGCTCCAACATAAAAACTTCTCAGCCTCTATCAATCTCATCAGCTCCTGAATATCAGTTCTAGGACCCTTCAAAGAAGACCTGTATCTGTAGTGCTGCCTATATAGTTGGGGTATAGAAGTCACATTACCCGCAAATTTCTTCTTCAAAGCATTCTAATATCTTTTGGGGCAACCCTCAACACAGTGTGTTCATCAACCATCTTCTTCTTCTCCTCCGTTAACCGCCCAAACAATGTGGAGCCGGTTAAGGTTGTAAGTAGCTCATGTGTGTGGAGTGCACACCTAACCCTCAAACCCCAACCCCCGTCACGAACCGTATATGTAGCTCTCAACTTAAACAGACAGTTACGCTTCTTTGATCCGATGATTCTAGAATTATTGCTGAAATTTCCATGCTTCTCGCAGCCAAAAATAATTTTATGTCTACTCCCTCTTTTACCTACAGCTGTGTCAGATCTAATGAAGATAACGACAACTCTGATACGCTTCCCAACATCTCTGACCCAACGTACAACATCATCACGTGTTTGAAATAGCTACAAAGACAATTGTTAGTTAATTGATTAATATTCTACAAAATAGACAATAGCTAAAAAATAATTAATTAAATATACCGTGTCTCTCATGAATGGCCCTGATGTATCTATCGAGAACGGAACCAACTCTGACTCCGTATACATATAATTCCAATTAGACCCCCCCCCCCCATAGTCCCAAGTTGACTCATTTCAACATAGGTTCCTTTTTTGTCCACAGAATGTCCATCATGGTAAAAATGAACAACAAAAAAATGTCCATACAACTTGTTAAATACATAACCCATCACCCATCTCACTAAACAACAATGCTTTATTCACTTTGATAAATAGAAACACATCCCAAACCCCACCTTGAGAACGAGTAAAGTAAGTGTGGACCACACACCTTTACCGCCCATTCAACACACTAAAATTAATGCATTCAGCCATTCACACAAACAGCTAGAAATTATTATCTTTTTTATAGTTCCCGTTAGAAAGCTCTTTTAGGGTTTTGGGTTTTGTTCCCTATTAGGGTTTTTGTTTCCGTCTTGGAGTATCTCTCTCATGTTCACCTGGTTCTATCTTCGTCTCACCACTCATTCATCATGCCTCACCTCGCATTCAGTACACCTTACTGCCAGTCCATTCCCTTACCAATCTGTTAAACCGTATTCCCTGCGTTATTACATTCATCCATGTCATACCCCAATTTTGTCCGGCTTAGGTCAAAACCCTAATTTTGACACAAAAATAAATTATGCATTGCATTTTGGGTCCTAGAAACCGCTCCAAAGTTTTTGAAATCATTTTTAGGGTTAGAATGCACTTTTTGGGGAAATTAGGGTTTTAGGGTCAAAAAGGGCATTTTGGTCATTTCTCACAAAAGGGTCTATGAAAATAATTTTTGCATCATGCATCAAAATTAGGGTTTTTGAAAATATGTTATGCATGCATGACAAGCTTTGGAAAATATTTTATGCATGCATGGCAAAAACATGAAAGCAATTTTGTGGAAAGCAAGAATCAATTTCTATTTTGTTTCATAGGCTATGAAATCGATTTATACTTATTCTCATAGGCTATGAAATCGATTCATACTTATTTTCATAGGCTATGAAATCGATTTATACTTATTTTCATAGGCTATGAAATCGATTCATACATATGCATATTCCAAAACCATGAATCGATTCTTACCTTTTTTCAAAAGCCTTAAAATCGATTGTCAAGATATTTCATAGGCTATGAAATCGATTTATACTTATTCTCATAGGCTATGAAATCGATTTATACTTATTTTCATAGGCTATGAAATCGATTTATACTTATTTTCATAGGCTATGAAATCGATTCATACATATGCATATTCCAAAGCCATGAATCGATTCTTACCTTTTTTCAAAAGCCTTAAAATCGATTGTCAAGATATTTCATAGGCTATGAATCGATTTCTCCATATTTTTAACTAAGCTAAGAATCGATTTTCACCTATACCAAAGGTCCTGAAAATCGATTCTTACTTGTTTTCAAAGAACAAAGAATCGATTCCCATGTTTTCCAAAGAATAAAGAATCGATTCCTCACTATTTCAACTATCCAAAGAATCGATTCTTGAGGCTTCTAAAATGATAAGAATCGATTCCTCACCTTTTTAACTTCATGTCACAATCGATTCTTCACTTTCATTAAATATTTTTTCAGATCTACGTTTTCCTAAGCCTATAAATAGGAGTCTCATTCTCCATTCTTGAGACAAAAACACGGACACGGATTTCACAAGACCACAATTTCACAACTCCTCTCTGCTTCTCAGACACAGATTTTCACGAGATCAGAGAAAAAACCCATTTTTCTCGAAATCTCTCACATTTTAAAAAAACTCTTCTACGCTTTATTTTTCGCTCTATTCGTTCCGTTGGTCCGTCTGAGCTGATCTTCTGCAAGAGTTAGTTAGAGTTGCGTTCTTCAAGTGGTAGTATCTGCCTTCATCAGAGGTATTTCTGTCTTTATATTTGTTAATATTTAATCATTGTGATCCATGCCAAAATTGCCCTGTGTGATTTAACTTAGTTATAGTGTCATTGTTGATGATGAACCACATGATTCCCACTTATGCCTAGTGCATCATGTTCTGAGTGGTGAAGATGGTCTCAGATGATTCAACCCTTTTAGTTTATATGATGATTGGCAATGTGATTCACACTTGTGCACTTGTGCACTTAATCTTAAGTGTGAGGATTGACCAAAGTCATTCAACATTCTTTGATACGTTGGTCGCTAAATAATTTGCTTGCCTATGCTTGCCAATGATCATGATTGAGGCAACTCTTTTGCTTAAGCTTACAGTTTCGTTGTCTACTCTCATATAGAATATCATCAATACTTAGATAGGTCCATTCCTTACATTGCATCTTCCACTAGATGTGCATTTAGATTCCCTTGCGTTTTGTAGAAATATTTGAGTATGGTTCTCGCCTAGCATCTTCCACTAGATGTGCATTTAGGTTCAATCTCGCCTACTCTTGTATTTTGCTTAATGCCCAATTCAAGTTCCTTCCTTGCCTATCTATGTGTTGTGATCTAATATGTGTAGTTTAGGCTTGATTGTTGTTTGCAAATTCAAATATTGTTGCTTAATGATTTGATTCCACTGATTGTGTTATGTTTGAATCCACCAATTCTTTCTTGCATTCATTGTTTTCATTTCTAAAACGACCCGGCACAAAAACGGTTACTAGTGGCAATCCATCACAACCATTGTTGGTTTGATTGTCATGAAAGCCCCAATTTCAAAAGAATTTTCGTAAGCATAAAGCAAGCTACTAGTGATAATCCATCACAACCTTTGTTGGTTTGATTATCATGAACGCGTCCAATTTCAAAAAGCATCTTTCTAAGTATCAAAGAATCAAAAACAAGTTATTAGCGGTGGTCCATCATAACCTTTGTTAGTTTGATCATCATGAAAGATTTTCATTTTTAAGGCTCGTTAGAACTACGTCGCTTTGATTCCCATTTGGGATACGTAGGAGCGAGCACGTTCTCGTCAAGCGCAACAAATAAAAATCCTTTTCGCAACCATAAACAAATCATTTTCATGAAACAAATAAAAAAGAATCATTTTCAAACCCATTGTTGCCAGTAGCTCATCAGAGCCTTTGTTCGTTTAGCTATTAGTGGCAATGTCCTTTTCTCATAAGAATAATAAACGATGATCCATCATAACCTTTGTTAGTTTGATCATCGTGCAATCAATCACTTTCAAAGACCACTTTCAAAAGAGCAAATAAAAACGGGTTGCTACTAATAGTCAATCGGAACCTTTGTTCGTCTGACTAGTGGTATTGACCCTCATTTTCTAGAGTATTTAGCGGTGATTACCCATAACCTTGGTTAGTTTAATCATTCACTAAATGCTCGTCCTATTTCGAAAACTCACTAAAAAAGATAAAAAACAAAAACTTTTCAAAAAGACAAAGAAGAACTACGTAGCTTTGAGTTCTCCATCGCACCGGGAGATACGTAGGAGCGGGCCATGTCCCGTCAAGCGTTTTTCTAAAAAAACCATTTTTCCCCCTTTTTTTCATAATAAATAAAGATTTTCATTAAGATTTTTTCAATAAGAAGTAGAGAGGCAAAATTAAGTATTTTCAAGTCAACACACTAAAACCACACATTTAATTAAAGGTTCCCTCTCAGTAGAGAGGACGTGTGGGGTGCTAACACCTTCCCTGCGCGTAACCGGCCCCCGAACCCTATTCTCTAGTTTCGCAAGACCAATCGCTTTCCAAAAAAGGTTTTCCTAATATTTTCCTTAATAAATATTGGTGGCGGCTTCATTGTCTTAGGAAAAGTTGTGAACGAGGAAGGTTCTCCCTCGGGGACTTTTTCGGGCGCAACAATCCATAAACCAGATAAACAAAACCGACCTACCTCAAAACCCTTAAACCTTAACCAATACAGTTTCAAACCCATACATTGTTTCAAACCCACCCTAGTTCAAAACCCTAAACCCTTAACCAAATATGGATATAAACCCACCCTAAAACCCCACACATAAAAACTTAACCTTACGAGTTTCTTCCACCATCCACCACAAACAGCCTTCATATCTTGTCGCTATAATGGCTTCAAGTTCTAGTCACCATCAATCTGCAACAGGAAACCCTGAAGAGCTGGAAGAGATCCTCATACCTGCAAACCCTAACCAAGTATCAATAGCCAGATGCACATTGGTTGGAAAAATAATAGCAAGCAAGGCCATTAACAAACCAGCAGCGGAAGAAATTATAGCCAAGGATTAGGCTAACTATGAGAGAATTCGGATCTCAGATCTAGGCTCTAATAAGTTTTTATTTACCTTTTCTGATGAGGCTCACAGCAGGGAAGTTATGAAGAAGACGCCTTGGTTTGTTATGAACCATCTCATGTGTGTTGAGTTCTGGATCCCTAAAACATCACCCCATGAGATCTACTTTGATATCCGCCCATTCTGGATTTAGGTCCATAACCTGCTAATGGAGTACCTAAACAGTATTAATACAACTACTATCCTGAAAAGAGTGGGACGAGTAATGGAGATTTTGAGAACATTTATGAGGGCTAAGGTGGCAATAGATATTACTAAACCTTTACCAGCAGGTTGCTGGATCCCTAGAAAGGACTAACCTAAAATCTGGGCCATCTACAAGTATGAGAGGTTGTAGGATCTCTACTTCAATTTTGGGGTGATTGGACATGAACAGAGAACCTATAAGGTTCCCAGAGTAATGGCAACTTATTGTTCCTCTATCCCTAAGTATGATCAAAGTTTAGGTGCTGCTGCCTCAAAACCTATTGCCATGATCTTAGCTTATCATATCAAGAGATATGGTAACTCTACAGTTGACACAGCTAAGAAGTTTGCCAGAGAAAAGTCACAACTTGAAGGGGGTTCTATGTCAAAGGTGCATTGTGTGCTTACTGTAGAACAGGAACTAGAGAAAAAAAAAGGGCTTAGGATAAGAAAGAATGGGAGGAGCTGATTGCCAACTGCCATGATGGTACAGAACTAGACTATCAGAGATGAGTACTCAATGGAAATGTGAGAATTGTTGAACCTGTCCCCAACAACTTACAAGGGAACTTCAAACTGACACTAGAGTTTTTACAAAACTTAAATACACCCACTGTGTCAAAAGAAGGATGGTTCCAAACCATGGAGAAAGAATACCTCAACAAACAACAACAACAACAACAACAACAGCTTCTGATGCCAACAGAGTCCCTCTAGATTCAGCATATGTGCTCTGGGTCTTGGCTACTCTGGCAGAACTGCAGATAGAAAAGGAAGATATTGGGTTAACACAACCAATTATAGTAAAGGATTACCCTAGCCCTACTAATGACAAGATTATATATGGAGATGCCCATTTGTCAGCTATTGAGGTCACAACAGTCAAGCAGAAAATACAAGGTAAAACATGGCAGGATAAAAGTAACAAGTACAAAAAACAACCCTTGTTTCTTACTAAAGGTTCTACAAGGTGGAGGGATCCTCCAAGACTTACAGCACCATCTCCCCCCGAGGATGTTGAAGAAGCAATAGTACCTACTAAAGTGCTAGCTGAAGAGGAAGATGCTCTTGTTCTATCTCTGGATTAGGATCTTATCCTGAAAAAAGAAAACGTGAAATGATTAGCACAGATGAGGAACAACAGAAAGGAAAACTATTAAAGACTGGTAATACAGTGATCAACTCTGTAAGTGAAGACTTCTTTGGTACTTTCACTATGGGACACAATAACTCTAAGGCTGAGGAGGCGGGCCATGCCATGCCCCCTACCTACAAATGACTTGTGTAAGTTAGAATTGTCGTGGTTTGGCGGCGGCCACGACAAATAGGGAGCTGAATGACCTCATTAGAAGTCATAAGCCAGCCATTATCTTCCTTATGGAAACCAGAGCCCATAAAGAAAGAGTTGATAGAGTTAGAAGGATATTCAAATATCAACACTCTCATTGTGTTGAAGCAGTTGGTACTGCTGGAGGCATTTGCCTATTTTGGAATGATCACTATGAAATTCAAATAGTGGAGTCTTGTATTAATTTCATCCACACTAAAGTGAAAGAAAGAAGATCAGGTATATTGTTTGAAATGACATTTATATATTGGAATCCTGTCTTTGCTGCTAGAAGGGGTCTATGGTCGAAGCTATCTAGGCTTAAACCTAGTAATGGGGGTGCTTGGTGCTATATGGGTGATTTGAATGAAATGCTTTCAACTGCTGATAAAGATGGTGTGAGGGATGCAGAGCCAATAAGGATGAGATTGTTTAGGGAGTTCTTAAATGATGCTGAGCTTATGGATCTCAATTTGCAAGGTAACAGATTTACTTGGCTAAGCAACCTTAGGGATGGGGTGGTGACTAGACAAAAGATTGATCGTGTGTTAGCTAATTGGGAATGGAGAGCTAAATTCCCACATGCTCTTGCTACTGCCTTGCCAATTATAAATTCTGATCACTCTCCCATAATATTGAAACCCAACCCCCACTACTAGTGGCAAGTCCTTCAGATATGAAATGTTTTGGGATGAGCATGAGGAGTGTAAACAAGTGGTTTCTACTGCCTGAGAGCTTCCTCTGCTACTGAGCCATGGCAATAGTGGGAAAAGAAAGTGACTAATTGTAAAAGAAGTCTACAAAGGTGGCATGGAAGAACCTTTAAAAATGCAGCAAAGGAAATTACAGCTCTTAAGCACAAGCTTCACACTGCTCTTAGTCTTCCTAATCATCTAATTGACTGGGGGGAGGTTGCTATAATTAGGAAGGATATTGATAAGCTATGGAAACAGGAAGAACAGTATTGGGGTCAAAGGTCTAGAATCAAATGGCTCAATTTTGGAGACAAGAATACCAAGTTCTTCCATGCATCTACTGTGCAAAGAAGAGACAGGAACAAGCTTCTCAGAATCAAAGATGTAGATGGCAATTGGCTAGAAGGGCAGCATGATGTTATGAATGGTATTAAAGACTTATATAATTCTTTATATACTGCTGAAACCCCTAACTATATTGATCAATGTCTGAGTGTTATCCCTAATTGTATAACTCCTAGCATGAATGAGAATTTATCTAAACCTGTAACTTTTAAGGAAGTGGAAACTGCTGTTTTTGAACTTGGTGCTTTCAAAGCCCCTGGGCCAGATGGCCTTAATGGTCCTTTCTTTCAAAAGAACTGGAATACTATTAGAAATGATGTTTTTGACTCTGTTGAAAAATTTTTCTCTGATGGGGTTTTAGGGGAGGAAACCAACTGTACTAATGTGTCACTCATTCCTAAAATTCCCAAACCAGAATCCATTTCTAACCTTAGACCTATCAGTTGCTGCACTTTCATCTATAAAATCATTGCAAAAATTTATGTTAGCAGATGAAAGCCCTACATGTCCTCTATTGTGTCTCCCCAACAAAGTGCTTTTGTTGGTGGTCGTTTGATTCAAGACAATCTTATTATTGCCCATGAGGCTTTCCATTTCCTAAAATAGAAACAGGGTAAAGGTGGGAAAGGCATTGCTCTTAAGTTAGACATGAATAAAGCCTATGACAGGGTCAATTGGGAGTTTCTTAGGAGAGTCCGTAGAGCTTTTGGGTTTGCTGAATCTTGGGTAGCCTTTATTATGATTTTAGTCACTACTGTCTCCTATAATTACTAAGTCAATGGCTTCTCTTCTACAAAAGTCTCTCCTAAAAGAGGGCTAAGACAAGGAGACCATCTATCCCCTTATCTCTTCATTTTGGTCTTTGATGTCTTATCTAGACTTATCTCTAATGCTTGTAATTCCAATTCCTTGGAAGGCATTAAACTTGCAGAATCTGCTCCTATTCTATCTCATCTATTTTTTACAGATGATGCTATCTTTTTCAATAAGGATACTCAAGCGGATGTTTATCAGATTATCAATATCCTTAATCTATTTACTAGTGCCTCAGGCCAAAAGGTCAACCTTACAAAATCAGGCATCATTTGTGGCAGTAGGGTTGATAACAACACTAATGAAGCCATCTCTAGAATTACTAATATTCCTATTTGGGATCATCAGGGCAAATACTTGGGCATACCTGCTGAATGGGGTAGCTCAAAGGTGCAAGGGCTGTCTTGGCTGAAAGAAAAAGTTACGGGGAAGCTTGAAGGTTGGAAGAGCAATCTGTTGAACCCTGCTTGCATGGAAATCATGATAAAAGCTATTGTTCAAGCCATTCCCAGCTATATTATGGCAATCCTTCAACTCCCTAAAACTTTTTGTGACTCTCTTAGGTCTACTGTGGCTAAATTTTGGTGGCAATTCTCTGGCAAAGGTAGAGGGATTCTTTTGGAGGAAGCTTGAAGATCTTTGCTCCCCAAAGGCTCTTGGTGGTTTAGGTTTCAAGGACTTTAAACAGTTGAACACTTCTTTTCTCTCTAAACAGGTGTGGAGAATCATACAGGATCCTGATTCCTATTGGGCTCAAACTTTGAAAGGGATTTACTTCCCTAACTGTAACTTCTGGAATGCTGGCATGGGGAGATGTACATCTTGGGTTTGGAAGAGTTTAATGCATGGCAGAACTCTACTTAAGAAGGAAGGAAGATGGGAGATTGGATCTGGCCAGAACATTAACATCACAGAAGATAACTGGTTGGCCTCAGGTTCAAAGACTTCTCTAATTCCTAGAGCTACTGCTACAGTGGTTAGTGACCTTTTAAATTCAAATCATGAATGGGATATAGATGCTCTTAGACTCAACCTAAACCCACAAACTGCCATTGAAACAATAGAAACCCCTGTTCTCTAGACCTCCCCTCACAACCACCTCATATGGCCTCACTTTAAAGATGGCATATATATAGTAAAGTCAGGATACCTAGCCCTAGCTACCAAAAAAAACCACCCACCAAATAACCCATCCATCTATCTCTCTATCCCATAAGACACCAGGACCCTTGTTTGGAAAGCTAATGTTGTCTCAAAAATTAAACATTTTCTATGGAGAACCTGTCAAGATTTCCTACCCACCAAAGCTGCCCTATTTCGCAAAAGAATTGATAATTCTCCCCTTTGCCCAATCTGCAAAGCTAAGCCACCAGAAACCATTGAACACTTGTTTCTCCTATGCCCTTGGACACAACCATTCTGGTTTGGTCTACAAATTGTACCTATTCCTAATGCTCTAGGGATGACTTCTATGTTTAACTGGCTTCTGCAAATGAATGAGAACCACTTTAAAGACAACAGCCATGGTCTTACTAGATTTTGCTATGCCCTCTGGAACATATGGAAAGCTAGGAATGAAGCTACTTTTGAAGATAAGCAACCAAGACCCATTGAAGTGCTCAATAAAGTGAATATTCTAAGCTCAGAATACATAAACAACAATCAGATTAAAACATTTACTACTAATCAGGGTAATATAGCACCTATTGAGACAGTAACAAAATGGCGTCCTCCTAGAGCACCATTCGTGAAGATCAACTCTGATGCAGCATTTGATAAAGCCACGGGAGTTGGTTATAGATGGCTTGTTTGCAGACATGAGTATGTGAGAGTTCTTACCGCTACTCACAGAATCTTTGCAAACTCGCCTCTTGTTGCCGAAGCCATAAGTCTCTGTAACACTGCCTCTCTTGCAAACTCCCTCCATCTTGAGAATGTTATTCTAGAATCTGACAACCAAATCTTGGTGGAAACCTGCAGAGGTAATCAACGAAACAGAGAGGTTAAAGGAATGGTGGATGATATTAATAATCTAAGAGCTTCGATCCAAAGGAGTGGAATCACCTGGACTAGGCGCGAGGGTAACTGTGTAGCTCATGAAATTGCTTCCCTTGCTTCTAAAGGGCTTCTTACTGACAATTGGACCTCCAATCCTCCGAATACTCTCCGATCGGCCATTGCAAAGGACTGCATGCAACTTTGGAGCTAATGATGGTCTGATTTGTGGGTCTCGCTTGCTTTGAGTTGACAGTGTTATATCAGTTTGGTGGTGAATCTCTGGGTGTGTGTTTGGATTCTGAGTAGAGGAAGTTGAACTTGATGAATTTGGTGTCGTGTCGTTGTTTCGTTGCTTCTCGCATAGAGGAGAAAGAAATCTAGGGTTTTTGCCGTTTTGGGGGTCTATGTGTTTGAGATCTGATTTCTCTTTCGTTCCTTTTTTAGTTGTAATATTAACTTTTGACATTAATTGCTCCACCTGACTATGTGTACTGTAGTTTTGGGTCAGTATCGCAGGTTGGATTAAGCCCAGTAGTGTGATCTGCCTTGTCCTTAATTAGTGAGCCCAAGGCTATGTTTGGTGCCACTTTTATGAGCCTGAGGCCAATTGTAATTGTTTGGTTGGGGCCTTATCCACTTGAAAGTAATCAAACAATTGTTCTCAAGTAATCAAACAATTGTTGACAAAAAAAAAGCTATTCACACAAACAAACAAAAATTAAGCACAAATCGATGAACACACTATCAGACCTTTTAAGCACAAAACTGATAAGCATAAATCATTTGCACAACAATATCCTAAGAGTATGGATACAACATTTGTGAACATTTAATCTATCTGATTTGAAGAAGAAGCCAATCCAAATTCCAGAAACACACAAGCTACGATGTTCTCCTTTGGACCCCCACAAACTATGGTTACATCTTTGGATCCTAGCTTCCCTCCACCTCAATTTTCCTTCTTTCTTTGCCTCTAGAGAATGGAAAAAAGGAAAAATGTTGTTTACTTTACTTGAGAGATAAAAAGCTTAACTGAAAAAGATAACTTAAAAGATTGTACAAGTAATTTTGCAATTCTACTACTACTAATTATTATTACTGATACAAAAAAATTATTATTAATATATATATATATATATATATATATATATAAATAATATTATTAATTATGTTAATATTCTTACAAATAAAATATCATAAATAAAATATAAATAAATATAATATATACAATAAAATATCATAAGAAACTAATAAAAAATAGAAATCTAGAAAGAAAACTGGTCTACCCATATGAGGAGATGTGATCAAATGAAAATATAATTGGTTATTTTCTTTGCTGGAGTTATTGGCCATCCGTCGAAAGTTTCACGTTTGATACCAATATTTTAGCAACAAATCTAATAAATCTAAATGTTGTGCTAGGTGTATTAATTTTTTTAGAAAGAGAGTGTGCGCGAGTTGTTTATTTCAAAGGATTGAATCCAACTAACAACTGGGAAATTTCTGCAATGCTTCACATCTTATCACGAACACAATACGAGCACGATCTCACGAACAAGAACCCGCACACAAGGTAGCCATGAACTTGAAGCACCATACCTTTGATCATATACCACAAACACCATATATAGTCCGAGGCGTGTGAAGACACTACTGTCCTCAAGGATTTATTTGTCTAAGACGCAAATCCTCTATGATTTAATCAAAGCAATACTAACCAAATCAAAGCAATAATAAAATATTTAACACCAACTTCACTATTTTCGTTATAATTAAAAAAATATGCATCATCACTCAAGTGTCTTCTTAATAACTTAAGAAAATAGTTAAGAATCATAGCATTTCATGATTTATTATCTACTTTGATTCTCCATCAACTAAGAATTTTGGAACATTACCATAGTTAAAGTTATTAGGTTTGGAGTTTAGATGCAATGTAGTACTCTTTTGACCACTATGTTAATACAAAAAGGCTTAAATATCATTTACCCTATGCAAATATCACGTTTATCTATTTACTCCCTGCAAAAAAAACTTTTAAAACAAACCCCGCAAAATGTAACTGTATCCAGTTACCCCTCTGCTGTTAGTTTTGGCTAACAATGTTAATATTTGCAGGGGTAACTAGAAACACTGAATATTTGCAGGGGGTAACTACCCCCCACTTAATATTTGCAGGGGTAACTAGAAACACTTAATATTTGCAGGGGGTTAACTAGATCACAAATGTTAGCCAAGTCAGCCTAGACTTAACGTTGTTAGCCAAAACTAACAGCAGGGGGTAACTGGATACAATTACATTTTGCAGGGTTTGTTTTAAAAGTTTTTTTTGCAGGGGGGTAAATGGATAAACATAATATTTGCAGGGGGGTAAATGATGTTTAAGCCATACAAAAATGGAGGAAAATCGGTGTTATTACAATGAGAAGATGGCACCTAATCTAAGGCAAGGAAAGTTTTTAGACTCTTCAAAAATGAAATTACATGTAGTCATTTACCTCACTCTAAAAAGACTTTGAAATTTGAGCTCACAACTCATCATCGAAGATAAATCATGTTTTGTTTCATCGGATCAACTCTTGAATTAGTATTATTACTTTTTTTGATAATTGAAAATCAGTGTTATATAATTTCTTTAGAATAATAACAAAATCAAGTGTTATATAAATTTTTTAATAACAAAAATTAGTTATATTTTTTTTGATAGAAAAAGCAATATATTGACTAGTTCGCATGACGACGACATTATATTTTCATTTCGTCGGTATTCTCTGTATCTGATTTAAATAATTAAATATATCAAACTCAGTTAGTACTCGGGTTCGATTTCGACGATGTAACAAATTGAAATCAGACTCTACTTAACTCTCGGCTGAACTCCAGATTATTCAGGTCCCTTTTCCGCTGAAGACCGGAGTGGTCAAAGACCCCGGGACCAAAAAATAAATTTTTTTGACAAAAGACCAAAAAATAATTAAATATTTTAATTAAATAATAATTTGGTAAAAAAAAATAATTAAATAATAAAAAAACGTCACGACGTTCATTTCACGCTATCATCCAATACCACTTCCTTCTAAATTTTCTAGAATCTCTTTCTCTGATTCCCTTTCTCTTCTTCAACCCTCTTTCTTTGTTTCTCAATCCTTTCTTCTTCTTCTTCTTCTTCTTCTTCTACGGTTCTGACCCAGGTCAGTTTTTTTCCATTACTGATTGAAATCGATTCGTGCCGTTTTCTTCTATAAATTCAAGTTCATCTTCATTTAGGTCCAATTCTCTTTATTGATCTGTTTCTGATTGCGTTTTCTCAGGTTAAAAAATTAATTTTTGTTTTTGTTTTTCTTCCTAAAGTTTCAGGTATGGCGTCGAAACGCATCTTGAAGGAGCTCAAGGATTTGCAGAAGGATCCTCCGACATCGTGCAGTGCAGGTTAGCTTCTTGATCCATTTCATTTTCTTTTTTTCCCTATTTTTTCGTTCTGTATGATCTTTTTTTTTTCTTCAATTTTTTAATTCTTATATTGGTTGTTGAATATTGAACAATGAATGGAAGAATATCTTGGTGCTTCACTTTGTTTTTGTGTTTCTGTGATTTTTTATTGCATGTCTTTAAGTAATTTCTTGAATTATTTATCTGTTTTTGTTGGTATTTTGGCTATTATTTTTCTGTTCTTGAATTAGTTTGGCTAGGTTCTTTCTTTAGCTTTTATATTCAATTTGGAGAGCTAATTTTAACGAAACAGTCTATAACATGCGTTTTGCTTCCTCTGTGTGTGTCTATTGGGGGATGATTAAGGAGAAGCACACTTTAGCTAGAGGATTGTAAAATTAAGCCATAACTAAGCTAACATTATAATGCAATCTATGCACATGTGTATATGAATTTAATAAATTTTATGATCCATGATTATAAACTCGGATGTTTTCCCTTCTCCCTCTGAAAGGCTTCCATACATTTATCTTTTACTGAAGTGATTTCATCTTTTGTCAGTTGTGACTTTCTTTTTCATTTGTTTGTAATTAGCTTTGGGTGTTCCTTTTACTTTGGGAAAATAATAACTTGAATGAGGGTGCTGTCTGTATCAGGTCCTGTGGCTGAGGACATGTTCCACTGGCAAGCGACAATCATGGGACCAGCTGATAGCCCGTATACAGGTGGTGTTTTCCTAGTTTCGATTCATTTTCCTCCCGACTATCCCTTCAAGCCACCAAAGGTACTCTACCAAACTTTATTACTCACATTAGTTGCTTGTATCGTCATGCTTTTTGTTGTTGCAATCATGTTGGGGATTCCCTTTAAATAAGCATACATGCTCTCTCATTCAAAATTATCTTCTTCAAGTTCTATATTTATGGAGGTCTAACTGACTTTAAATGCACGTTGTTCAAACGATGAATGCGACTTTGAGCTTAGTGTTGACTTCTTTATTCTTCAGCGGTGGTGGAGGTTTGAACAACTGTCTTTACTTCCTTTGCACACATACTGCTCTAACTGTTGTCAGGTTTACCGCTCCGGAACCTGGTGCAGTAATGCAAACAGTTCAGAGTGTCTTCCCTTGACTGGTCCCTAACTATGCCATTGAGGCCCCCTCTGTTGTTAAATAGACAGTAGGTGGTTTCTATGAAGCATGAATATCCTTACATCTACTGGAAATGAAAATACATACATAATGTTTTATAGTTGAAGGGATAGAATACCTTTGGTGGGGTACCAAATGTAACTTCTGGGGGGCATAAAGGATTTATAGAATGATGGTCATATAGATTCTTTTGAAGGTTTGAAGTTGGCCTCTTTGTCAAAGGCCAAAGGAAGTGTTGTTGGGATGTTTGGTTTTGTTCTTGTTTTTTTCTTTTGCTGCGGGAGTTTTGTGTACCAAGTTCCTTAGGACCATTTTGGGGTAATTTTAGTGGTTGCCTCTCCTGTTAATTTATCCTTCTGATGTGTATGGTTTAGGGTTTTCTGAGTTCCCCACATCAGTTTGTGGATTCTTTTGGAGGATACATTATCCACTTTTGTATTTTCTCCATATTTTAAGATACTTCTTTTTCTATCCTAAACCCAAAATGGCACAGTCCTCTTCCCACTGGTTTGAGTTGGCTACATGGATCAAACAACACTGTGCTCTGTCAATAACTCAGTCTTTGAAAAGGTCCTTTAAATATTAGACCTTTTCAAAGACCTTTTTAATTATTTCACTTGGGATTTTGTTGGTCTTTCAATGCCTCTAATTATTGGGCTTTTACTCATCTTCTCACGAGGCCAAGCCATTTAGACAAGATTGTAACAACAACTCAATCTCATCTTGGGTCAACTATGCGCCTGCTTTGTTTTGGACGCAAGAAGAAAATGATTAGAAAAGTAAAGGCGATCAGAGAGAATGAAAAGAATTGGTGAATTTTGTATGATGTTTAAAATTTGAATGGAAAGAAAATTAAGAGCAAATTAAGTGGACCTACTACACTAGATGTAAGACAAATAGGTGGATAAAATAATGGTGTAATTGTCTTGTTGAATTCGAGTTTTCTCTGTACTTGAGAGAAAACTTTTATGTTGGTCCTGTATTTCTTTCTCCTTATTTCTAATCCACACACAAACAAGAAAGAATGTACATTCTACTCATTCTCTCCATCCAAAATCCCTCCCCAATCAACATCATTGTGCTTCATTGGAGATAACTTCTAACAAAAACCCATTTGGTAAAGGCCTTCTTTAGTGGTCTCTCTTAGATAGAAAAATGTATTAGAAATAGAATGGAGAACAAACAAGTGTGGAAGATTGAAGAAAGAGCGATGTATCTATTCCCACTAAGGTTGCCAAAATTAAGATCTTACGTATGATCAGGAGGAAATCAGAGATCAAAAATTTGAGGATCGTAATATGGATCATTAATCATAAGATCCTACTTGAAGTACATATAATATCACAACCATCTCCTTAAATGCTATGTTGACATTTAATTTATATCCAACTTCCAACTGCTTAACCATCCATTTAACTGCTTAACATAATTCCTTCTCAGTTGTTAGTACCAACCTTGGCCCAACTGTGGCAACCTACTGTCTTCACTTTTACTAAATGCTCTTTCCAAAGTCCTATCCTTATCCATTGAGGCTTAAACAATTGGGGGTATTTGTCTTGATTTTTGTTGCTTTTGTTTACATGTGCTTTTGTTAGGGGATTCTTCTCTTTTGTCAGCCAAGCGTCGCTTGCGTGCACCTGTTCTCATCTACACAGCTTGATTAGTTGAAAAAAGGTTGTAAATAAAGTTGAATTAGTGAGTAGCAAATTGGGTCGTGGTTGTTAATGGTGGCATGATGAGTCTAGGAGCACACTAACACTTCACCGACGCACTCCTATTATTGGTTAAAATTAAAATGGGTTCCTCTATTTTGAGAATGAATCCCGTTATATCATGTGAGTCCCTCATAAATTTTGTGGGACCATTTGAATTTCAACCAATAGAAGTTAGCATATTAGAGTGTTAGAGAGCGAGTTATTCACAATTTTCTTGGCGACATAGCCCTCGATCTATTCCTTGTTGAGTGGAATATAAATTTCCCGTTCCTTTCTGTTTTTACAGTTCTCTTATTGCTAATCTACTCTTATTTTGAGTTGTTTAATGCATAAACTATGAATCCAGCTTTCAGTATTTTCTTTTTTATTTATTTTTTCCAAAATTATTGCTGATTTACTTTCTGGTAGTCAAGTAAGTAAATGTCTTGCAACTTGTTTCAACAAAAAGTTTAGTAATATTCTCAACAACTGCAGGTTGCTTTTAGGACTAAAGTATTCCACCCAAACATCAACAGTAATGGAAGTATATGTCTCGACATTCTCAAAGAACAATGGAGCCCAGCACTAACCATTTCCAAGGTTTATTTTACTTGTTTATCTTGCCACTTGCTGAGCAAGTGAGCATAGATAATGTAATTTCTTAGTTACTGTGTTATATGATGTCTGCTATGGGACTAATTACTACATGTGGGAATACTGGAATAATATTTTCTTTTGGGTAATTGCTCGTGACTGCTGAAATTGAAAAATGCAAGGTTTGGTGCCCAAGTCTTGTGAAATTGGAGCTTAGACTGAGGAGCGGGACACTTACTTAAGGACACTTATCTTGCCACTTATTTTCTTGGCACTCATTTCAAGTACTGGTAGACTTACGAAAGCATCATTGTATAACAGTCTTGTTTTCTCTGGCCTTGATTCTAGCAAGTAGCACAGGGACAGTTGCTACTTGCTAGTAGATTCAAGATCCTTTGACATTGAAATTTTTTTATGAAAATTGCTTACGATTCAAGAAAATTGCTTACGATTTTGAAGCATTGAATTTTTTTAAAATATGTAGTGCAAAAGTAGTGTAGAGTTAGATATCTGGGGTATGCATAACGGTTTCTCATTACTAAGATTGTGTGTGCATGTTCAACCTTTTGAACTTCTGATCTATTGACTGGTGCTATAGTTTTCATGTCAAACTTGTTGAAAATTAGATGTAAGGAATGGAAATCTGTTTTTTTTTTTCACTAGAGCTGTATTTTTTTATTAGATTTTCGCTATATGTATACTGCTGCTTATTGGAGAAACTTATTTGACTATTTTCAGGTCCTTTTGTCGATTTGCTCATTGTTGACGGACCCCAACCCCGATGATCCACTTGTGCCTGAAATTGCACACATGTACAAGACCGATAGGACCAAGTACGAAGCTACAGCTCGCAGCTGGACACAGAAGTATGCCATGGGTTGATGATCATGCCCGTCTTAGCTGTTCAAAGCTGCAGCGATATCATAATTTATGTAAAAGAGTAAAAGATATTTTGAATGAATTTGAATGCTTTCTTTTATTGTTAGTGGAACTCAATGCTGGTAAGGGACCCAGTTCTCATTTGTGAATATTTCTTTGTATGGAACTGTTGGATTTGAGAATCTGTAATGTTATGCAAACTTTCTGCTTCTTCACCTCATATTCCAGATGAGTGACAAAGATACAACGGTTATCATATGAATAAATTATAAATTACAAGGCTGTAGTTTATTCATGTATTTAAATAAGTTATTTAAAAAAACAACATTTAATTTGGTGATGGGCCTTTTATTGTACTGTTTTTTGGTGTTATTGGCTTCCTGCTTAAAATTTTTCCTACTTAAAACTTAGCTCACTGTACAGAGTTTCATGGTGCCTGTGTCCTTTCTGGATGATTTTTTTAAAAATTGTATTTGTGTGTCAGAATCTGCAGTTTCTTATTTGCTAATCTATTGACACGTAGCTAGGCAGTAGTTTATGAGGTGTCTGGTGTATTAGTACATAGATACTGATATCAATGACCAATGCAATCTGCCTTTTATTAAAACATTATTTTGATGTAGACAGTCCAACTACAACGATATCATCATATCATACAATCGATGAATTTGTCCTTTGAGTAAGTAAATGAGAGGACATTGGGCATGGATCTTGTGTGCTTCATATGGAAAATCAAAGCCATGTTATGGGCACGTCCCATTACGAGGAGTTTGAATTATTTTTCCCAAGGAAAGATATCTGGTGAAAATATTAATGACAGAACTGTGCTTCAGTTTAAACGGTAAAGGTTTGACTTAACTTTAACATCATGTTGGTATGATAGAGATTCTAGAAGAGAAATGTTTTTCCCAAGGAAAGATATCTGGTGAAAATATTATGTACTATGTTTTCTGGCAAAATGATGTAATGAAACTAAGCGGCGTCAATTGTCTATTAGTGTATAGGTAAACTCCTCTTTTTTATTATGTAGTTTAAGTGAAGTCATGAAATTACAGGGATCTTTAAAAGAGTTGGAAGGTTGGTTGATTTGTGAATTTAATATGGCACCACTAGAAATATATACATTAAAAGGGTATGCTGGAAAGCACTACTAGCAACGCAGAACTGAGACACGTTTGTGGTGAGGTCATAGCAAGTTGCTAGAATTGAAGTTAGTGATTATTAATAAAAAAACAAGAGTTGGAAGGAAAAAGTTAGAAAAAAAGAGCAATCAAAAGGGCGACTAACTTGGTTGACAAGCAAAATAAGTGAAGAGCTGGGTCACTCTTCTGCAACGTTTTGCCCCTCCCAACACACATAATAGTACACGTGTTTGGCCATCTTGCATGCTTATGTTTTCTTTGCTTCTTCCTCAAGGCAAAACCTAATTTTGACTCATTATATACGATGTAACATTTCCTTCTTTTTTAATTCGCCTATTTTGTATTACTGCTAGTTATATGAATTATTTCAGTCATTTTTGTAAAAACAATATCAAGTTATTTCTGTCCCAGGAACGTAGCTTAATTGGCAAGCTAAGGTATATGAAGGAGTTGCAAGAGGAGGTCCAGTGTTCAAACTTTGGAAACTAACATTCCCCCACCCCTACTAACATTTGCTTATCAAAAAACATGTTGACTCTTATTTTGAGAACGATGTGAAAAAAGTAAACTAACATATAAAACATGTTTTGACTCTTATTTGTTCATTTCTCAACCAATTTGCGTCAAACCAATTTTGTTCAACTCGTATTGAGTGCAGAAATTGAACTATAGCAAAAGGCTTCAATAAAAATGATGCAAATTTGAGAACGATGTGAAAAAAAATAAACTTTCATTCGCGTTTGTTTTTCACATCGTTCTCGAATTTGCATCATTTTCGTTGAAACCTTTTATTTTAGTTCAATTTCTGCACTCAATACGAGTTGAACGCTATTGGTTGAGAAATGAGTAAATAAGAGCTAAAACACGTTTTAGAGATGCGAATTGATTTTACACGGTATTTTGTATTTTAGCGCTTTTCTAAATAAAATGTTTGCCATTTTTTGACTCCTTGTTGAATTTTGAGCATTTTAGGCTCAAGAGTCGCTCAATATGTCGCTCTATAGCAAAATCACCATTGTTGAGATTCAAGGCTTTTTGAACTTCAAATTCAAGATTTCGATTCCAGAAGTGATTTTGCGCATAAACAGTTTTCTGAGCTTAATTTTGGTTTCATTGAATTCCTTGCAAAATTTTATTCAAGTTAGAGTCCAGTTTCATTCAATTTGGCAGTGTATTGCATGAGTTATTCAAGAAACAAGAAATCGAAGTGTTCTTGAGCACATTCATAGTGTTCTTCATTTTTTTGTATTTTTTTAAAGGGACCAAACTGAAACAAAAATGAAAGATAAATGACCAAAGTGAGAAAAAAAAGATAAAGGACCAAACTGACACAAACGAAAGATAAATGACCAAAACAAGAAAAAAAAATAAAGGACCAAAGTGAAACTTAAGTCAAAGATAAAGGACCAAAAGTGCAATTTAGCCCATTTTTTTCACTAGTGCAAAAAAGACATTTAGCATCGGTTGTTTTGGACATTTAGCATCGGTTATCCGATGATGCTAATTCCCCCGATGCTAAAAGTGGGACATTTAGCATCGGTTAAATAACCGACGCTAAATGTCACTTTTAACATCGGGTGCTCAAATAACCGATGCTAAATGTCATTATCATCACTGTTTTTGCTGTATGAAAGATGACATTTAACATGAAAGATGACATTTAGCATCGGGTGCTTAAATAACTGATGCTAAATGTCCTGAAAAATGACATTTAGCATCGGTTGTTTAAACACCCGATGCTAAATGTCCTGAAAAGTGACATTTAGCATCGGGTGTTTGAAACAACTGATGCTAAATGTCCTAAAAATGACATGTAGCATTGATTGTTTTAAACACCCAATGCTAAATGTCCTGAAAACGACATTTAGCATCGGTTGTTTCAAACACCTGATGCTAAATGTCTATTTTTTAAAAAAAAAAATGGTTCTCAGTTCACATCTTACCACTACTATACTATATATAGTAGTGTGTGGTAAGATGTGAACTGAGAACCAGATTTCCACCTCCTTGACATCGTAGTATTTAGTTATACTCCAAAACTAACATCAAACAACTAAAATTGAACATCAAATTCATAAAATTAGTCAAGTAATCATTCATTCAAACTCACATTTTGCATCTAAGTAGTCTATTATAACAATAAAATAGATACAGTAACAGATAAATTCAAGCACAAAACAGGACAGCTCAACATCCAGGGCTTAATAAAAGGTTCAGAAAAAATGTCACTTAAAAACTATCTACATTTGCATTCTATTGCTGGTTTTTCCCTGACCACTGAACATCATCTTTTAAAACATCCCACAAGACCCGCACAATCTCAGCATCTCTAACCCACAGCTTTACAGTCTCAATGACTTCAGATATATCAACCTCCGTTGTTATCTGTGTTGTTAAAGCAGACTTCATTTGCTTGAGTTTCACCTCAAATATTTTCTTTTCATTGTACTCCACCAAGGCAACTAGTCCTTCCTTGGTAGAAAGTTGACAATGAATAGGAAGATATCAGTATCACCATAATTAACAGAACAATAAGGATTGATAAAACACAGTCTACCAGTCTAACTAGATATTAACAGAATAATAAGAAATGATAAAACAGAGTTATGAGAATAAGGAAACCTATCACAACTAGGTACAAACTAAACCACCCGTGTAAAGTATAATTTTGACTAGGTACAAATCCAAAATCAATGATTTCCAGATAGCTCAATAGTCAATACAAATAAATTAGCTTCTCTCTGTGATACATTTGTTTGCTACAAAATCAAATAAAGTAGCTGCATAACTTGTACTAAATAAAAATGTGACATTGTGCAAGCAATGTTGAAAAGCTTGTTGGTGCAAATAAAACTCCATGACAGAAGTATTCAGTTTTTGACTTGGAGTCTGTTCTTGATCAAATTGAGATGGAGATGAATGTTGAGATAGTGAAAGTGAATGTTCTTATTGTTCTGATTCAACATCCCAAACCTTTGCAGAAGCAGTAACTCTCCTCCTCTTCTGTTGTGAAGTTCCTGCAGAAAATTACAATTTTAAGTCAAAAATCCTTGAGTATTTTTTGCAAGTCAAAGTGATTTTTAACATTCTTAACTAACCTGAATCAATGAGATAAGGTTGCCCCTTTTCAAATGCAACTCCATGAGTCCTTTTTCCTAACACTTGTATATTATTATTCCCCATGTGTGGAGTATCTGCACCTACCGGAATGGTGTTTTTTTCTGGATTCCAGTAAGTACCAAAAATGTGACATTATGCAAGCAAAGTTGAAAAGCTTACTAATGCAAATAAAACTCCTCCGAAAATTATTCCATTCACAGATGCAGTCATTAGCAAACTTGAATCAAAGGCTCCATCAACTTTCCCAAGAACTTCAGCACCAATTTAGGATTCAAAATCAATAGCGAAAAGTATAAGTAACAAAGAATCAACAAAAAAATTATCTCAGCTGAGTAGGATTTTTAAAATTTGAAAGCAAAGGATCAACCATGTGCTGAGTCTGTCCTGGCTCAGCATGCTTGATACCCATAATGACGAGAATAGATCTAAGAAAACCACGACAGCCAATTTCAAGCAATGTAAAGAACCCTGACCTGCAATGGAATCTTCCTGGTTTGTGATTGCAGAAACTTGAGAACCTGCACTGTAATTGAGTACTCATTTTTGTTGCAAATGCGTTGTGTGTTGGAAGCCATGAGTACGGATTGAATTGGAACTCCACCCCCTACACATCATTTCATTATTCATATTATTAGTCTCATACGCATGGAAAGGAGAGAAAAATGGTTTGCCAATCTACTAATTAATTTACAACATGCACTATCGGAAAAATGTTTTGAGAAACTTCACCCCTACCAAGACCTACCAGAAGGATGAACATAAATAAATAATTCAAATTTTATGTCATTCCCTTTTCTCTCCTAACTTCCCAACTGTAGGACTACTATCTGCAGTTCTTTCTTTAACACAAATAATAACTTGTAAGAATCAAACTGCATGAGTAATATCTTATTCTTGAGTTTTCCTCAAAAACTCAGACCCCTTTATCCATCCTTAAATGCATTACTTCCCAATCTTTTTCTTAGTTTCACAGCAAGTATTGCACTCATATCAACAGCTGTGAGAAAATTCATTCCTAACTCCAGAACCTGCATTGATCACACCATAATATCTAAATCAAATCAAAACAACTTTCAGTTGCAGAAATTGAACCAGACACTGTCCTGATATGCTGCTTTAAAAAACTGAAGGGTATGAATCATACAGCAGTCCATGGTTTGTACTTCTCTGAGAGGCAATCTGTTCCATACATATTGGCCATATGTTTTCAACTGCATGGTTCAACCACCGGACAGTTTCAGAATCAGAAAGCACCTAAATTACAAGAAAAGCCATCATGCAAAACACATTAGTAAATCATCATCATAACATAATCTATCTATTTCAACAGTTAAAGGAATGGTTTAACTTTGAAGAAGAATCTATTAGTTTCATTTTCTTCATTCACCATAAAATCAAGGACAAAACTTATATTAAGGTCTATTTATCCTGCTTTTCATACATTAAACCAGTTTAATTCACTAAACTTAACATAAGGAACTTGATATAAGTTTTGTCCTAAAATCAAATAACCAGCAGAATTACCCTTTTTTTATTAGCTTGTTTCCTCTCCTCAAACTGCAACTTTCTCCGAAGCCTCTCAACATAACGTTCATGAACCTTTGCAAATAAAAACGAAGAAAGTTAAAAATAGAATATTCCCCATCTTTTTCTTTATCCATTACACAAATACGATAAAAACAGACTAAATTCCAAAACAAAAAATTCAGATCCAAGCATCAGAAGTACCCATCATTGATTCCTTTTCCAAATTCAAAAAGTAAAAAAAAAAAAAGAAGAAGCTCTGAATGCGTAATATATCTATTCCCATAACATTTGATGCAAAAATGAGAAAACAAAAAGTAGATGAAGAATAACCTCAACATAATCGTCAAACAATCTTGCGCATATGAATCGACGAGCAAGCTTCCAACAGATTCAAAACCCTAACTGTAACACCCATTTTTAATAGCTTAGTAGAGTGTTACGCTACACTTGATTAATCCCATCTTTAATTCATATGGAACTCTTTCGCTTACTTTGAATATGGTTCATCGCATTTCCTGAATTTTATTTAAGGCGAGGTCTAAGTTCTCTATGAAAATAACAGCCATGGTTTCATAATCTCTAAGAAAGTAGAATATTCAAACATAATATATATATATATATATATATATATGCGTCATAGGGGGGTGTCTACTAACTAAGAAATATATACTCAACCTACTCCATGGAGATCTCTCTATCATCTTGAGCGTAAGGCCGTTTCAACTGCCATAACATGGTTGTTTGCAATGAGTTTATGTCCAATCTATACCCCAATCATTCTGGCCCGAGCGCTGCACCTTTTTATAGATAGTCTTGTACAGTCAGGCTCACCGTGTCGGGTAGTACGATTTCCCCCAACCAGAGATGCTACAACTGAACAGTGGTAGGAGTTCGAAACACAAGTGCCCCCAGAAGGTCTGTAGTCGACCCAACCGAACCTATCCTCAGTCTTATACACTTGGTAGTACTATAAGAAACATCCTGTAACAGCTCTTGGTAAAACTATCAGTCTTACTAATCTAATCCAAAATCAACTTAACAATTTAGTTGTTAGAATCCATAGATCAATTTATGAGACACACTTTAACTAGTCAATCCTCAAAAGTCATATTGCTAGTTAAAAAGCCAACCAATATTCCCGACCAAATCCAAAGTGTAACACCCCGGTATTTTAAACATGTAAAAATACCCAAGTGCACCAAAGTATAAACATCAGAGATAATGTTTCCTGCTCAGACACTGAATACCACTATAAAATTTTTGCTGAATATAACATAACTGTCTTATACAAGGTAGTTAAAATCGCGAGCTAGTTCGTAAACTCGCACGATTTTACGAGTTTTGATGGCCCTTGCGAGTTCGAGCACACAGAAAATCGCATCTGGAAGAGCAAAGTAAGATCGCCGTGCTAGTTCGTAGACTCGGTGGAGACGGCGTGCTCTAGCGCGCTGGTTTTCGGGTTTGGGTTTGAAACCCGTTTTGCAAAAAAACCCAGTCACGATGCGACGACCCTTCTTCTACCATTTGTGAAGCTTTATCCAACGCGACCGACCCTTCTTCTTCCATTCGCGAAGCTTTCTCTAACGTGAAAGCCCCTTCTTCCATTCACGGCGCCGTTGTTTTACAGTCTCCGTTCTCCCTCTCTTGCTTGTGACGCAGAAGCTCTATTTTTTATGTTTGCAGCTACAAAGGCATCGCAGCTAGGTTTAGGGTTAGTTGCTTGGTTAGATTTAGGTCAGGCCTTACAGCCCAATTAGATAAGTTGGGCCTTCAACACAATTTGCCTCCAAAAAAAAACATAGCGTTTTTGGATTGCTTATTCTGGACTCATGTTTTGGCCCTTATTTTGGATTACAAATTAAAGATACCACCCCCTCTTATGCTTCTCCATAATTCCGTACAAAATAACTATTATACATAAGATATATAATTATACATCACCAATAAATTAACTATAAAATAACTATATACATTTTTACTTGGATTATATTAATATTTTTTACTATTAATTAATTACATTAGCATAGTTTTATATTAAAATATATTTTAATGCTCACTTGAAGTTTATTTGTGGTGTTTCATATGCATATATAAATAAGTTTGTAAAATATGTAGACTCTTACGAATCGTGTTACGACTCTACGAGTTACGATTCTTAGATCCCCTCCCGAGTTCAGGTAGAAACTCGAATTTAACTACCTTGGTCTTATACACAATTAAGACCATACGGTTCGCAGACCCTAAACCATCAGCAGCTATAGTGTTCAGTATCATACAAGGAAGCGGAAGAAAGATATAACACTAAAAACATAATGTTGTGATACATAGATAACAAGGGAAAACATAAACTTAAGCATAAAGCTAAGTCTTCAGCCACCATCCGAATGCCACCTACTCGTGCCTCCTCAATTTCCACTTTCCCAGCTTCTCTGTAAAACAACAACATATAAACAGTGAGATACAATCTCAGTGAGTTCTACCGAGACCCCTACTAACACTCTCGGTCCAGTTTTAAAACATTGTTAACTCAACACGGCATCGACTGCGCGAACGCTAACTCCCGATGAACCGCATTATTTTACACATAGCATTCCACCGACTACCCCAAGACTAATCCCGGCGGATCTGCTATAACTCAGTGCGTCACCGACTGCCCCGAGGCTAATCCCGGCGAACGTTACCCAATACTCTTCGACACACCACCGACTGCCCCGAGGCTAATCCCGACGAACCCCTTACCAATAATTGTTTCACTATTGGCCTCAGAGCCTAGGGTAGGGGATCATGACTGCCCCTCCTAGTATGCCAACATGGGTCGTCACCCAAACCCGATATATATTAAATATATCTACACTCGATGACCTGTTAGTTCACCTATACTCAATGAATAGTTAGTCCGTCTACATTTGACCGTTAATCGAACATGATACCCGCATTGGGCCGTTTCCTATAGTCGATAATATATATATATATATATATATATATATATATATATATATATATATCGTGAATCGTATACCGGTTTGGACGAATAAATAATAATCATCCCGCGTCAGTTATACCATACCATGTAGGACTCATAGTCCGTTTTATTATTAATAAAACATATCCGCACACGTGTACTATTATTCGGCTTTTCGAAACAATTTGAACTTCAAAAGTATTTTATAAAACCCTTTTGAAACATACCCAAAATCATGGCATTATAAGCCTAATATCATTGGAAAAGGGTTAGGAAATGATTAGAAGAGGAATGGAATCGATCGGGATCATTTCGGGATATTTTGGAAAACAGAATCAGAACACAGCGCACGGTCCGTGCTCCCATACGCACGGGTCGTGCGCCCTGTAACGCATTTTTGAGGAATGGAAACCGAATGGGACGCACGGTTCGTGCGCCATGGGCGCACGGATCGTGCGCATTTGACAGCATTCCGTTTTCATTCCGTTTTAAGTTTTTCTTTGTTCCGATCAATTCCGATCACTTCCGGTACCTGTTCCAGTCCAGTCCCAACACAAAAATAGTACGAACAAATCCAATAATATTCATCAATCAATCAAACATATCAATCCATAACACTCAAACATCAATTTCCTCAAAATCCGTTAATCGTCGATCTAACGGTTTTTCGACCAAAACGATATTTTACACGCAATTCAAGTCGAAACAATCACATCAAACAAACAGTCGAATCAATTAACATAAAATTCGTTTCAATCAATCAATTCAAAACATAAATCCTAAACGTGAGTAAAACTCACCTATCGTGATGAAAATCACGAAGCACCGAGACTTTCCGCGAGAACGCTTTTCTGACATAACCACACGAACGCTCCCCGAATCAAGTCCACGTTCCGACGACATCCGAATCCGCTCCTAAAGCTTTCCACTCGATCACGAGACCTCTTTTTGACCAAAATACTGAATTCCTCGAAATCCTCCATGAACACTATTCATCATCCCTAACCTCCAAATGCTACTATTCACAAAAACCCCCAAATTGAATTTTTCAACCCAAACTCACCCAACTAGCTTCCAATCTCCCAATCGAACTTCAATCATCGATCAATGATCCTCGGGTCCGCGCCAAACACAATCCCAAGCTACCCTTGAGCTTGAACCATCACAAACCTCCATTCCCTTCAATTTTCGAAAATGGCAAAGTGAGAGAGAGTGAGTTGATGATGATGATGTTGGTACCAAATCGAAGAGAAAGTAACGCTGAACGTTTTTCGTGTTGGAAGGAAATCGTTTTGATGAACTTAAATCCTCCCTTTTTCCCCTTCTTCCTCCTCACCCATTCTTTTCTCCTCTTTTCCCCTTTCTCTCTTTTCTCTCGTTCCTCTCACTGTCTCTCCCTTCTTCTTTCTTTCTTTTCTTTCTTTCATTTATTTAATTCTTTCTCTCTTATACACACACATTCACGCACACACATATATTTATTTAATATATAATTGGTAACGTCGTCAAATTACCATATTGATCTAAATCTCTTATTTCGATTCCAAAACTTCCTTGACCCATATTATCCGGTTAACGATCCGATGACAACCAATAAATAATTTTAACACTCAATAAATTTACCAATCAAGTACTAAAATAATTCAATTGGGTTAACATCCAAATAATTCTATATATTATTTTGCGGATGTTACACAAAGTACACGTATTTTGGCACAATTGCAAATAACTCAACCAATCAAAATCACACAAAATCACCTTAAAATATCTAAATAATATATATATATATATATACACACACACAAACAACACACAATTTGTGCCCATCAACTCATTATTAGTATTTCCCTACTCATACAATACGTACTGATCAAAACAATTTAGATTTTAATTTACTATCATAACTACAAATTTCATACTAAGGTTCTAAAATGGTATTATTAGCACTTTTGTTTCTTTCTTTTCATTTTCCCCCAAAACTCTTGTTTTGCAAATAGTTTAGCTAGGCACACTTGCTATCTATAATTTGCATCATTGAAAATATATAACAAGTTAAAAATATGGAAACACATATTTGTGATTCCGTTTAATTTTCAAAGATGAAACAAAATCACATTCTTCAAATCATGATCATAATATAAACGACAGAGGCAAAAATGTCTAGCATTCAAATAAAAGAAATACAATTAGTAATGATTATTTTTAGAGTTTGCAAGATGGAACAATGCTCGTGGAACAAATACAGTAACCAACCTTTTAATTTAAAATCACAATAATAATGACTTTTCTAGTTGCCCAGTAAATGAGACCTACTTCAAACTGGATACTTACAACATATGTATTACTAGTTCTAACTAAGTTGTTTTATGGTTATATGTTCGGTCACAATTAATTCTCAAACACTCACTAGCATCTACTCATCATAAGTCCCATGTTATATATAAAATAGTGCACCCTAATTCCTGGTTCCATTTCATGTTAGCTAATTAAAAGGAATATAAAAGTAAATGCAAAGGAAATAGACCAAGTGATCTTTCTTTCTTTTGAAGGGAAGTAAAATGAGTCTTAAAAGTATCCCACGTGACCACTGTCTTGGTCAGGGACTAGAGTATAGTGATATGAATGAAAGCATAGTGCATGTTATATTACTGTATGTGATAACATTTGTAGAAGAAAGATAAAAGAATAGACTATAGTAATATGGCTAAAAGCTGTACATGTTATATCACTGTCTGTGATGATATTTGCAGAAGAATAAAAGGTCAGTGCAGAGAAAATAATAGATTAGTTGCAAAAGAAAATATTAGCACATATTCCTGGTAGTGATGATGTTAGTAGCAGGAAAATAAAATATCTGTGCAGAAAAAATGATAAAAATCAGTGTAATAGACAGTAATATAAGGAAATAAAAGACAGTGGGTTAGAGTTATAGTACTATTTGTTTTTTTAGCTAGTTTTAATATATACTGCCCAGATTAAGTAATCCCAGAAATTTCATGGTCCTTTATCCTTTAGTTCATTTGTCCAAAATAAATACACAATTATACTATACACAAATGAAGTAAAAATTCAGGGCGTTACATTACTACCCCACTAAAAAAAATTTCGTCCTCGAAATTGTGTATCTTAAAATAGATTTGGATATAGCGTCCTCATATTGTCTTCTAATTCCCACGTTGAATCTCCGGTCGCTTGATCCTATCCAACTTTGACCAAAGATATTTGTTTTCCTCGAAGTTGTTTGGTTCTCCTATCTTCGATCCTTGCCGGAGACGTCTCATACGACAAATTTTCTTTTAACGGTACTTAAAAACACGTGTTCACCTTCTTGAAATTCGAGAGGCCTTCTCCTTCGATCAGAGTAACCTTTTTGTCTGCTTTGTGCAATCTTCATCCTCTCACATATTTGTTTGACTTTCTCTGTTGTTTGTTGCACAATTTCTGGTCCTAACATAGCACTTTCCCCATCTTGATACCAACATAGCGGCGTTTGGCATTTCCTTCCGTACAAAGCTTCGTAGGGTGCCATCCCGATACTTGAGTGAAAACTATTATTACAGGTAAACTCAATCAATGGTAGTAGACTATCCCAGCTTTCCCGGTTGTCCAAAACACACGCTCTTAGTAAATCCTCAAGAGATTGAATTGTCCTCTCTGTCTGTCCATCGGTCTGAGGGTGGTACGCTGAACTTAGCCTCAGCTTCGTTCCTAAAGCTTCTTGTAAACTTTGCCAAAAATGAGAAGTGAATTTTGGGTCTCGATCCGAAACAATACTAGAGGGAACTCCATGTAGTCTGATTATTTCTTTGATGTATATCTCAGTCAGCTTCTCTACATTGTAGTTAACTCTCACTGGTAAGAAATGTGCCTACTTAGTCAGCCTATCTACGATCACCCAAATTGAATCATAATTTTGTGCCATCCTTGGTAATCCTACTACAAAGTCCATTGAAATGCTTTCCCACTTCCATTCTGGTATGTCCAATGATTGAAGCATACCGGCAGGTTTCTGATGTTCAACCTTTGTTTTCTGACATGTTAGACATGATGCAACGTATTCTGCCACCTGTCTTTTCATTCCTGGCCACCAAAACTTTTGCTTTAGATCTTGATACATTTTTGTTTCTCCTGGATGAACACTCAGCTTGGATGAACACTCAGCTTGCTCTTATGTGCTTCATCCAAAATCATTCTCCTCATTTCCAAATTATTCGAGATACAAACTCCCCCGTTGCATCCTAAAATGCCATCGATTCCCAAACTGAATTCTGCAGCCCTTTCCAGTCCGATTAGTTTTCTCTTCTCTTGCAGATGTTCGTCACTTGCTTGTTGTTTACGGATATCTTCCATAAGTCCGCTTGACACCTTGATCATTCCTAAGGAAATCTTTCCACTAGTTAGCTCCACCGTTAGATTCAGATCTCGAAACTTCTCTAACAGCTCTAACTCCTTAGTCACCATAGCAGAAATATGAATTGTCTTTCAGCTTAGTGCATCAGCTACCACATTTGCTTTTCCCCGGTGATAAAGTAAGGTAAAATCGTAGTCCTTTAGAAATTCCATCCATCGTCTCTGTCTCATGTTGAGCTCCTTTTGATCGAAAAGATACTTCAAACTTTTATGGTCACTGAAAACATCAAAGTTTGCCCCATACAAATGGTGTCTCCAGATCTTTAACGCAAAGACACTGCAGCTAATTCCAAATCATGGGTAGGGTAGTTCTTCTCGTGAGTCTTTAACTGCCTTGAGGCATAGGCTACGACTTTTCTATGTTGCATAAGAACACAACCTAATCCTTGATGTGAAGCATCACAGTACACTTCATACGGTTCATCTGGTTGTGGCAGAACTAGCACTGGTGATGTTGTCAAATGCTTCTTCATCGTTTGGAAGCTTTCTTCACACTTCTCGGTCCACACGAATGGTTGGTCCTTCCTTGTGAGTTGAGTCAATGGCGCCACTATCCTTGAAAATCCTTCTATAAATCTCCTATAGTACCCGGCCACCCCAATGAAACTACGAACTTCAGTCACCGATCTTGGTTGTTCCCATGAAAGTACAGTCTCCACTTTTGCCGGATCTACAACAATACCTTCTTTGGTGATTACGTGACCTAGAAATTTAACTTCTTCAATCCAAAATTCATATTTTGACAGCTTTGCATATAACTTCTTCTCCTGTAAAATTTGCACAACTTGACGAAGATGATCTTCGTGATCCTTGTAGCTTTTAGAATAGATAAGAATGTCATCAATAAACACAACGACAAACTTATCGAGAAATGGACTAAAAATCCGATTCATGTAGTCCATGAAGATAGCAGGCGCATTTGTTACTCCAAATGCCATCACCAAATACTCATAATGCCCATAACGAGTTCTAAACGCGGTCTTTGAAATATCCTCAGGTTTGACTCTAATTTGGCGATATCTCCTTAAGTCAATCTTTCAGAAGACAGCAGCTCCACAGAGTTGATCCATTAAATCATCAATGCGAGGTAAAGGATATTTATTCTTTATCGTCACCTTGTTCAACTGACGATAGTCTACACAAAGTCTTGAACCTCCATCTTTCTTCTTCACTAACAAGACTGGTGCTCCCCAAGGTGATACACTTGGTCTAATGAATTGTTTTGCCAACAGATCCTCAAGTTGACTTTTTAGTTCTGCCAATTCTGTAGATGACATCCTATATGGTGCAATAGAGATTGGACCTGATCCGGGTATGAGATCAATTGTAAACTCAATATCTAG
This sequence comes from Astragalus membranaceus, assembly GCA_039519185.1. Lineage (NCBI taxonomy): Eukaryota > Viridiplantae > Streptophyta > Magnoliopsida > Fabales > Fabaceae > Astragalus > Astragalus membranaceus. The sequence goes on along the minus strand of CM076849.1, from coordinate 147,444,551 downwards.
CACGGGTGGTAATCCGGGAACATCTTCTGGAAATACTTCCAGAAAATCTTTCACGACTAATACTTCGCTCAAGGTAACTTCTTTTTCCGCTTTTAAGGAAGATAGCAACATATAACCTTGAGAACCTTCTCTCAAAGAAGCCATTGCTTGATTAGCAGATATAAATTCTGAAATATTAGGGTCGGGAAAAACTAAAGTTTTATGTGCACAGTCCAAGAGGATATGGTTTGAAGATAACCAATCCATGCCTAAAATCACATCTAGTTGTGTTAAAGGCAAACATATTAAATCAACAAGAAATCTCCTATCATGGATGACAATAGGACAGTTTAAGCACACAGAATTTGCCACTATAGGTTTGCAGTTGGAGCAGAAACGATCAAATCAAAAGGTAATGGCGTAATAGGTAAATTCAACTGTTTCGCTCTATCTATAGAGATAAAAGAATGAGTTGCTCCAGAATCAAATAGTACAGTTAAGGGATTACTGTTCATATCACAGTTTCCTTGTATAAGATCTTCAGATTGAGAAGCCTCAGCACCATTTATGATGTAAACTCTTCCTTTTGCCTTTGGCCGCTCAGCTATCACGTTGTTGACTACTGGTTCAACCTTGGGATTAATGCAGTCTTTCACCATGTGTCCCGTCTTCCCACATCTGAAACACACCACTCCCTCATGGGACAAGTGTCAGCCAAATGGTCTTGTTTCCCACATTTGAAACATCGTCGAGTGGGTACCGGATTCTAATTCCTAATTGGTCCCCCTCCAAAAGCAGATGCGATTGGACGATATGGTTGTTGATTCTTATTATTTCCTGAGGCTCGAAAATAACGCTTCTTGTACGGCTGTTTCCCCTTCTGGTTTCATCCTTGAGTTGGATACCTCCTGGATTTCCCCGATTGATTCCACCTTCTTTCATGGTCTCTATCTTTCTGCATTTTTCCACAAGTGTTTGAAATTGTCGAATCTCGAGTGGTAAGACTGACTCTTTGATGTTAAGTCTCAATCCTCCTTCAAATCTTTCACATAGCCAATCCTCATCAACCCGATCCTGAAAAAAACGAAAATACTTTGCCAGCGACTCGAACTTTGTTGCGTATTCTCCGACCGTCATTCCTCCTTGTTTCAGAATCAGGAACTCTTGTTCCTTTGCAGTCCTAGCACTTCTAGGAAAATATTTGTCTAAGAATTTAGCACGAAATACCTCCCATGTAACTTCCTGGTTATTGGCTTCGACCATTTGTCGGGCTCCTCGCCACCAATATTTTGGTTTAGGGCTCATGACCTTCCCCGCCTAGTATGATAACCACTTTGGGTCGTCACCCAATACTCTATTTAATTTATATATCTTAACCTCAACATTATTTGATGAAATATTATTCATCCCTTTATCATGAAGCATCACTAAATTGAAGTTTTGGTTCTTTAGCCACTAATTAACACATATCCTCTCACGGATTCTATTTTTCGGTTTTTTTCTTTTCAAAATGTTTATAATCTCAAAACATTTTTCATAAACCTCTTAAAACATAGCCAAAATCATGGCATTGTAACAATAAATTCATTGGAGAAGGGTGAGGAAAGGATTAGAAGAGCATTGGAATCGAACGAAATCATTTTGGGCAAGTTTTAAAAATTCGGACAGAACCGTGAGCACGGTCTGTGCTCAAAAGCGCACGATCCATGCTCAACAAAAATTTTGCTGATTTTAACCACCAAAGGGGACGCACGGGTCGTGCTTAAAAGCGAACGGTTCGTGCTCCTCTGACAACATTGAAAAAATTTCTATTTTCGTGTAAATTTGCTATTCCGTTCGATTCGTTACTCTTTTTGCTCGATTCTTAACACAAACACAGTCCATAACAGTCACAATAACCACTTCAAACAACAACAATCATCATCAAAACATCATTCAAAACAAGTTTTGTAACACCTCGGTATTTCTAACACCGAGAAACACAAAGATGCACAGCATGACATATATCAGAGTTGACTTCCTGTTTAGAATATTGAATACAACTAAAAACTTTTCTTGAATAACATCCAAACTGTCACTTCAATTCCATTAACTTAACATAAAGTACTTAAGTCTCCTGACTTATAAACTTTTACAACCTGGTGTTCAATATCCAAAACAAAAGTAGGAGAAACGATTTACAACTGTTAGCGAGTAATAGTTATACAATCGGAACTACAAAGACAACAAAGGGAAAAATGGCATAATCATAAAACTGAATCTTCAATAACTCTAAAAGGCACACCGTCTAGCCGTGCTTCTTCGCCTTTGCCTTTCCTTGTTGCTCTGTAAAAACCACAATTATAAAGGGTGAGATAAACATTATCTCAGTGAGTCCTATCAAGACCCCTTACTAACACTAGCGGTTTGTTATGCATTGTTTTAATCGTAGCCCAGTTCAGCAGCTACAGTTTTAATTGTAGCCCAGTTCAGCAACTACAGTTTTAATTATCATACCTTGAATTATATCAAGTCCTTTCATTTATTGTACATTGATCCTTTCATCAAGTAGTTATTTGGTGGTTACCAAAACCTCAATGAACATTTAGTCCATAGTATTAACATATACTTGTGTATTCTCACTCGTGAATCCTAATCGTTTATCGTTCATTTAACACAACGGCTGACACAGATCGCTAATGTACTTCCGCAATTGCGACACATGAAGTATATCATGTAATCTAGACAAAGCTGGAGGTAAGGCAATGCGGTATGCTACTGGCCCAACTCGCTCGATAATTTGGAAAGGTCCAATTTATCGAGTGCTGAGTTTCTTCGCCCGCAATGCTATATCGGTACCAATAGTCGGAGAAAGTCTCAGAAATACATGACCTCCTTCTTCAAATTCCAATGGCCTTCTTCTTTTGTCGGCATAACTCTTTTGTCGACTCTGAGCGGTCTTCATCCTTTCTCTAATCTGATGGATCTTCGCAGTAGTCTCACGGACTAAATCAGGACCCAACAACCTTTGTTCACCGACATCCCACCAATACAATGGTGTTCTACATTTCCTACCATACAATGCTTCATATGGAGCCATTCCGATACTAGAATGATGACTGTTGTTATAAGAAAACTCCACTAATGGAAGATGATCCTCCCATCGGCCCCCACTGTCAAGTACACAAGCTCTAAGCATATCTTCCAAAGTTTGAATGGTTCTTTCAGTTTGTTCGTCCGTTTGCAGATGATAAGCGGTACTAGCAGAAACCTTTGTTTCCAATGCCATATTCAGTGCTCTCCAGAATCGTGATGTAAACTTGGGATCACGATCACATATGATACTCGTCGGAACTCCGTGCAGCTTCACAATATTCTTGAGATACTCCTCTGCTAACTTTGCAATCCCGTGATTCAAACGCACCGGAATAAAATGAGCGGACTTGGTCAAGCGATCAACCACTACCCAAATAAATCATTCCCGGCTTGGGACCGTGGTAATCCCATGACAAAGTCCATAGAAATACTTTCCCATTTCCATTCTGGCACATTCAAAGGTTGTAACTGACCGGCAGGCTTCTGGTGCTCTATCTTAACCTTTTGACAAGTTAAGCATCGAGACACGAATTCTGTAATCTCTAGCTTCATTCCCGGTCACCAATACAACTGCTTAAGATCTCGATACATCTTGGTAGACCCAAGATGTATTGAGAACTGACTCTTGTGAGCCTCATCTAAAACCTGCTTCTTGATATTTTCATCATTCGGCACAAAGATTCTACCATCAAAGTAAATCACACTGTCACTATCTTCGGTGTAATTTGGCAATCTCTTCTGTTTCTACAGCTCTAGATCAATCTCTTGGGCTGAGCGAATCAGATCTCTCAAAGAACTCGAAATCTGAATATGCCTCAACACCAATCTATTTCTTCTTGGCTTTACATTCAAGTTAAGATCTCTAAACGATTCCAACAGTGCCATCTCATGAATCATCAATTCTGCTGTGTGAATAGATTTCCTACTCAAAGCATCAGCTACTACATTAGCCTTCCCTGAATGGTATTTCAGTTCAAAATCATAATCTTTCAGAAACTCTACCCATCTCCTCTGTATGTTGTTCAGCTCCTTTTGGTCAAACAAATACTTAAGGCTCTTGTGATCGCTAAAGACTTCGAAACGAGACCCATACAGGTAATGTCTCCAAATCTTTAGGGCATACACAATCATTGCCAACTCTAGGTCTTGAGTTGGGTAATTATCTTCACGAGACTTCAACTGTCTGGAGGGATAAGCAACCACTTGTTGATTTTGCATAAGAACACTTCCTAAACCCTTACCAGAGGTGTCACAGTAAATTTGGAATCCCATAGACGGATCTGGAAGAATTAGAATGGGTGCAGAAGTTAAACGATTCTTCAATTCTAAAAATCATTCATCACAGTCAGAGTCCCATACAAACGGTTGACCCTTGCGAGTTAACCGAGTGAGTGGAAGAACTAGCTGAGAAAATCCCTGACTGAATCTCCGATAATACCCAGCTAATCCTAAGAAACTTCTTACTTCAGTGACTGTAGATGGTTGATACCAGTCTACCACAGCTTCAATTTTACTGGGGTCCACTACAACACCGAATTGAGATATCACATGGCCCAAAAATTTTATTTCAGGAATCCAGAAATCACACTTAGATGGCTTGGCATACAACTTCCTCAATAGTCTAAGAATACACCAAGATATCATCAATGAATACCACGACAAATTGATCCAGATAAGGGTTGAAAATTCGATTCATGTAATCCATGAATACAGCTGGAGTGTTGGTTAAGCTGAAGGGCATCACTACTGTAACACCCCATTTCTACCCAGTGAAATAATGCAAAAATATCAGATTTCATAAAAATCTTTTTCAACAAACGATGGAGTGCCACATTGGCTTCGTGGAAACAATAGACGGTTTAATTCGCTTTTTGAAAACAGATACATAGCGCTTTCGGATGAACCGATAAAACGACATCTCAAAACAAGTCAAACTTCTTTTTAACTACGCAGCGGAAATTCAAACGGTTCAACTAAACAGTCGTGGCAACTATGCGAAATTCATAACTCAAAATCCAACAGTAAACAACTTAAATAACATAAATAAACGTTCATCCCCCCGAGTGCTACGTATCAGAGCGACAACACCGACTCGATCAAATGAAGGTACTGCCTTCATTCGGGATTACCTGCACGTTACCAACATAGGGGTAACATTCAAACAGAAGGGGTGAGATATCGAACCATATAATGAATCATATGAAAGACAATATATATCAGGTCAGGACATCAGATCATCATTTCACAATAGTCAATATCATTATATCACAACGGTCAATATCATCATATCACAATAGTCAATATCATCATATCACAACAGTCAAGTCATTACGTCGCGACAGTCAAATCATTCCGATCGCATAAATATGCAACATGAATGCAGAATGTGACTCGACTCAGGGCCATCGCCCTATAATGCATGTGGTACCATAAATCAAACCCGTAAATAGGGGCATCAACATCGCAACATCGTCGTCGTGGTTTGAGCATAGCTCCATCGTAAAAATATGCTATGTATGCGATGCTATGTAAATGCACACACAAATAACAACGGTTACATAGCAACGCAACAACATCGGAAAGCAACATTGGCCGTAGGCCTACAACACATCACCTGCCAATGAATAGAGGCAAATTCGTCTTCGTACAACCTTCGTCGTCAACAATTTCCAACTTAGCAATTTTCAACATTTTGGGCAACATCGCAATATTTTAGCAACTTTCAACATTTTGGCAACTTTGGGCCTAATCACATATTCAACATCATTTTAAATAACAATCGTGAGATTCACATTTGGGCAGCCACAACAACAATAGCAACAACGGCAACAGCAACAATAGCACAGCAGCAGCAACACAGCACAGCAACAGCAACACATCACAGCAACACAGCACAACAACAGCAGCAGCAACACAGCACAGCAGCAACACTAGGTTGTGGCGCCTAGGGACAGGGCGCCAACACCAGCATTGCAGAAACAGGGTGTGGCGCCTAGGGACAGGGCGCCAACACCAGCAACAATGAAATAGAGCATGGCGCCTAGGGACAGGGCGCCATCATCAGCCACACAGAAATAGGGTGTGGGGCCTGGGGACAGGGCGCCAACACCAACAGCACAGAAATAGGGTGTGGCGCCTAGGGACAGGGCGCCAAAACCAACAGCAACAAAATAGAGCATGGCGCCTAGGGATAGGGCGCCATCACCCGCAAGCAGCAAACACAAGTCACAGGGCGCCTAGGGCGCTAGTTTCAGCAAGCAAACACACTGTCAGGCACAGGGCAAATTTCCATCAAACATACCGCTACTTCGATGAATTAATTAACCTATCAAACGGTATCGAAAATTAGCAAAGGACCCCTATATGGAAATCTAAGAATGTCTAATTCCTGACTATAATTGTTATTTTGCAAAATAATGGTCCAATTCGTACAGTTTCAGTAAATAAGCAACAAGGTTCAGAAAACAGGACAGCCACCATGACCTAGCTTGTGACACCTCTAAAATTATCAAAAATCAATCAAATGACATGGGACTTGAGCCTAACCCGAAAAAAGTTGAGTTTAGTTTTCAATGAATCAAGAATCATTCAAAAAGGAGTTCAAACGAAAACGTTATACACGAAATACCGAACCTATATCCAGATTGTTTCCAGAATTTTAACCTAACTTGTGACACCTATAACTCGAGCTATACAACTCCAAATGCAACCAAACTAGTGCCAAATTAACAAGAATTAAGTCTAGTTTCTGAAAAGGTAAACCACATAATTTTTGGACCACTATATTGTTCCCAGTTACTGTATAACCGAACCTATACCCAGATCGTTTCCAGAATTTTAACCTAACTTGTGACACCTATAACTCGAGCTATACAACTCCAAATGCAACCAAACTAGTGCCAAATTAACAAGAATTACGTCTAGTTTCTGAAAAGGTAAACCACATAGTTTTTGGACCACTAGATTGTTCCCAGGTACTGTACAACCGAACCTATATCCAGATCGTTTCCCTTATGAACATGGCAAGCACAAATATAATTCTAGGACTAATAACATAGAACACCAATCACACAACAATTGTTCAACAAGGCAACATAAACACATGATCATACATGGTGACAACTTATCAAACCCTAACCCCTACATAAAGCCATTCATAGGACCCATTATAGAGCTAGAACCCCACCCTTACCTTAGCCTTAGAAGATCACGAACCCTAGCCTTCTCTCTCCTCTTGGCGTCGCTCCCTCCTTCTTCTCTCCTCTTGGCCGTCGCTCTCTCCCTCTTCTCTTCTCTCTAATTCTATTTTTTTGTTCTTTCTAAATGAGCCAAACCCTAAAATACCTCTTATTTATACTTATTTAATTTTATGGGCTTTTCTATAGCTTATGCGAATTACATCATGGGTCTCGCTTAACACTTCTCATATTACTACTCCCAACCCTAACAATAGGCCCACCTATACTAGCATTATTATTATTCTATTATTTTTCTACCAATTAAATTCCCAAACAATTCAATTAAATAATTAATTAAATTTTGGGGCGTTACAACTACAAACTCATAGTGTCCATATCTAGTACGGAAAGCAGTCTTCGGAATATCCAAAGCTCTAACTTTGATTTGATGATAGCCCGACCTTAGATCGATTTTTGAAAACACTGAAGCTCCCCGCAGTTGATCTAGCAAATCATCAATTCTTGGCAGAGGATACTTATTCTTGATAGTCACCTTGTTCAACTGACGGTAATCAATGCATAATCTCATGCTCCCAACCTTCTTGACATATAATACAGGAGCACCCCATGGTGAAGCACTAGGTCGAATAAGTTGTTTTGAGATCAACTCTTCAAGTTGGGTTTTCAATTCCTTAAGCTCTAAATTAGACATCCTATATGGTGCGATAGAAATTGGCCCTGTGCCCGGAACCAATTCTATAGAGAACTCTACCTCATGATCTGGAGGTAAAGAAGAAAATTCATCAGGAAATACATCTAGGAATTCATTAACAACTTGCACAGAAGGTAGATCTAAACCTGTTTCAATCGATGCAGACAACATCATGACATAAGCTTCTGCGCCTTGAAATAGACAATGACTTGCAGAAGTGAATGAGATAACCGCTTCGGAATTGGTCGATGGTAATTCCACTGATTCGGAAGAAAAACCGATAGCCCGATTGAAGCAATCAATAGTTACATGGTTGGCAGACATCCAACTCATCCCTAGGACAACGTCCATACCCTTCATAGGTAAACAAATAAAGTCCACCACAAAATTTGTCTTCGATGGATAGAAGACAGTTTTCACATAAGGCTTGGGTCTGAATACTACCCTCAGCAGCAGTTTTAATGGAGATTGGTTGAGACAACAGATTTAAGGCCAATCCCAACCAATCGACACATGCTTGAGATATACAACAATGTGTTGCACCTGAATCATACAAAATACTAACGGAGTTATAGAAAAGAGATCCTATACCCCCTTAGCAGATTGTTTGAAGGTTTGACTTGCTGAGCATTTAATGTGTAGACTCTTCCATAAGTTGAAGTAGGCTGATCTGACTCTTTCCTCTTCTTTTCTGGACACTCATGGATATAGTGACCCTCCTTCTTGCAGTAGTAACACCGATTCGCATTAGGACGACATTCACCTCGGTGGGGCTTTCCACATGTAGAACACTTGTTGAATCCTGAGGAATCGGACGACTGTACTTGCTTCCCTTTGTTTGAGTTGTACCTGGGACCCATCTGAGAGTTAGATGACCCAGCGTTCTTCCTGTTCTGACTAAACAACTTTCAGCTTGCATACAATCTCTTCAAGTCACTCTCAGCAATATGAGCCTGTTGTACCATGGTTGCGTAGTTGATACACGCAAAAGAACTTAGACTCTGTGCAATGTCTTCTCTCAGTCCATACTTGTACCTGCCCGTCTTCCACCTGTCATTGGGAGCATACCCAGTCAAACCGAAGAATTGGTACAGTTCTTCAAATTTGGCCGTGTATTGGCCCACAATTAAACTTCCTTGCGTGAGAGCTAAGAATTCATTCTATTATCGAACTTCATATTAGTTGGAAAGAATTGCTCCAGAAATGTTTCCCTGAAATTCTCCCAAGTCTGGGGAGTTACCATGGTCCCCATCATGGCCTTAGCATTAGTCCACCAGTTGTTGGCTTCTCCCTTCAGCATATGGGATGCCAATCTCAGCTTGTCTTCACCAGTAATTTGCATTGTGAGAAAAATCTTTTTAATGTCATGCAGCCAATGCTGGGCTTCCATGACATCAGCTCCTCCTCTGAACTCTGAGGGTTTCATCTTCAGGAATTCAGAGTAAATCTGTCTTGGGTTTACTTGTGGCTCATGAGCTTGTTGGGGTTGATCCTGAGCATTTTGTTGCATTTGCAGCATATCTTCCATCATCTTTTGCCGCCTTTCAATCACATTCTGCATCCAAGCAGAATGTGGATCGAATGGTGGATTGTTCCTTGACCCTCCTACCATAATTCTGCAAACGATACACCAAGTATTAAGTTGATTAGTCTCAATGTCTCTTAGTATCACAAGAAGCAAAATAGCAGAATTACTCAAGGGACAAACAAGCCTAAAACTAATCTAAGCCCGACTAGGTCGAACCGCTCTGATACCATAATGTAACACCCCAGTATTTCTAACACCGAGAAACACTAAGATGCACAGCATGGCATACGTCAGAGTTGACTTCCTGTTTAGGATATTGAACACAACTAAAAAATTTTCTTGAATAACATCCAAACAGTCACTTCAATTCCATTAACTTAAAATAAAGTACTTAAGTCTCCTGACTTATAAACTTTTACAACCCAGTGTTCAATATCCAAAACATAAGTAGCGGAAACGATTTACAACTGTTAGCGAGTAATAGTTATACAATCGGAACTACAAAGACAACAAAGGGAAAAATGGCATAATCATAAAACTGAATCTTCAATAACTCTATAAGGCACACCGTCTAGCCATGCTTCTTCGCCTTTGTCTTTCCTTGTTTCTCTGTAAAAACCACAATTATAAAGGGTGAGATAAACATTATCTCAGTGAGTCCTATCGAGACCCCTTACTAACACTAGCGGTTCGTTATGCATTGTTTTAATCGTAGCCCAGTTCAGCGGCTACAGTTTTAATCGTAGCCCAGTTCAGCAACTACCAAGATCAAGTGAGGCCCAGTCTAGCAGTTACCCACAGATCTTATTTTTATTCTAGCACAACACCGAAGATCCTGCAGTTTCATTCCCCCGGTGAACCCAGTCCACTTTCACTAGTGGGCAAACAAAGAAGGGGCCTAGGTTTTGGGCTCATGACTTCCCTCCCCTAGTGTGCTATACATAGAGGTCGTCACCCCAATTAATGTCTTTTACATTAATTATCATACCTTAAATTATATCAAGTCCTTTCATTTATCGTACATTGATCCTTTCATCAAGTAGTTATTTAGTGGTTACCAAAACCACAATGAACATTTAGTCCATAATATTAGCATATACTTGTGTATTCTCACTCGTGAATCCTAATTGTTTATCATTCATTTAACAAAATAAGGAATTCACATCAATCATCATACCAATGCTTTTTCCACGATTTACGGTTTATTTATCATTACATAGGGTTGGGGAAGGGATTGGGATGGACTTGGAACCAATTGGAATGACTTAAACGTGTTTTAAAAGCGGGTAACAGAAGCGGACGCACGGTCCGTGCGCTAAGGCGCACGGTCCGTGCGTGTTTTTAAAAATTTTGGCACGCAGAGACCGAACATGGCACACGACCCATGCCCAGGGGAGCACAGTCCGTGCGTCAGTATCAGTTTTCCAGAAATGCTATTTTCGTGAAATTTTGGCTATTCCGTTAGTTCCAAAATCCGTCCCGATCGATTCCCGAACATAACAACACATCAATTTGGCACCAAACAGCATTCATAATCAATCCAATAAATCACACAACAATCACACACTTAGCCATTCAAACGCAATTTTGTGAAAACGGTTTTAAGCAAACTTTTCGAAACGAAAAACAGTTTTACTCAGTTCAGGAACACATATACATTCATTTTTGAAATAAGCAAAACCCTAAGCGAGTATAGAACTCACCTTTTGCAATGAAAATCGCACACAACAACAACTAGATTTCAACGAACAACGACCGTAAGCTCACGAACAATCTTCGAACACGAACCCTCCACTCAAACTCGAACTCAAACAGCTCCAATTTCTAAGAACAGAATCTGTCCTTCACTCTATGGCTTCCAAAATACAATGTGGTTGGTTACGGTGCTTTAGTTACTCAGTATCAAGCTCCAAACACTACATGCAAAGCTCAAAACTCTCTTTTGATCAAGATGAGCTTGAAATGCTCTTGAATGGTGGTTTGCGATGGAGAAGGGTGTGGGTTCTGAAATTTGTATCAGTAGAAAGAGAAAGTTGAGCTAAATCTAGTGAACCTAAAATGAGTGACATGCATCAAGGATTGAGAATTGTCTCTCCACTTTTCCCCCTCACCCTCTCGCGACCTCACTCTAATCTCCCTCTCAATCTCTTTTCTATTTTTGTGACTTTTCTAAACTTCAGCAACCATGTGGGTGTTTGTGATGTTTCGTGTAGGGACATGTGCTTTGTGTGAGCTGAAGGAATTTTAAGAAGGAAAAGACTAATGTACCCCTCCTCTCATTCCACTTATTCTAATTGTAACAAAACACTTAATCTCTAATTCTTTTAATCAACATAATTTAGTAGACAATTACACAATTTAATATATCTAGTTCTTGACATCCATCACATAAATAATCAATTAGGTATAATTATTTGTAAATTAGCTAATTAATTAAATATAACTCTTGCTAATTTTTAAACTTACAAAATTAGCCAAATTGGGGCTGTTACAAGTTTGAAAATCACATATACTTTTAACGATTTCGTACAAAAACATTTTCGACGACGAACCAAAAACCGAAACACAACTCAACACATCAAGTTCATAAATCAAAACCTAAACGTGAGTAAAACTCACCTTTGACGCGAGAACAACGGTTTGAACTGAAATCCCAAACTCCTCAAAAACCCCCCAAACGAACCCTAGAATCACCAATTCGCTCCTAACTTCGAATCGAGCTTCAATCTGTGTTCAATCCACCTTAGGTTCGCTTCTAATCACACCTAAACCATCAAAATCACCACAAACTCGAAATCACCTCACCCAAACTCTTGAAATTCGAAGTAAAAAGGGAGAGGAAAATTGGGAAATAACTTACCTAATTTATGGAGCATGAAAAGAGAAGCAAAATGATGGTGATGATCAAAAACTTAGGGTGTGAGAGTGATGATCTTCTTCTCCTCCTCTTCTTTCTTCTTTCTTCTTCTTTTTTCTTCTCTTCTCCTCTCTAATTTAGCACTCAATTAATGAATTTATCAATCAAGTACTAAAATAATTTAATTGGTTCAACATCAAAATAATTCGATTAATTATTTTGGGGATGTTACATTACACCCCAACTTGAAAAAATTTGTCCTCAAAATTGAACAAAACATACCTCAAGAGAATAAATACGGATATCGAGTCCGCATATCGTCCTCCAATTCCCACGTTGCTTCCTCGGTCGAAAAGCCATCCCAAACCACTTTGACAATGGGAATTGTCTTCGTCCGAAGCGTCTTCTCGCCACGCTCCATGATGTAACTAGGATGAGGTTGGAAAGACAAGTCCGGCCGAAGGTCAATTGTCTCAAAACTCAACGGCTGACCCGGATTGGGAATGTACTTCCGCAATTGAGATACATGGAATACATCATGAAGATTGGACAAGACTGGAGGTAAAGCAATACAGTATGCTACTGGCCCAATTCGCTCGAAAATTTGGAAGGGTGTAGCGACCGAAAAATCCGTGCGAGGATTCTTCGAAGGTTCAAAAATGAAGCCGCCACCAAAATTTAGTTTAAGGGCAAATATTGGAAAATCCCTTTTGGATTGGATAAGGGTCCTTGAGACCAGATTTGGGTTCGGGAGTCGGTTATGCGTGGGGAAGGTATTAGCACCCCACGACATCCTTCCTAAGGAAGGTTACCTGCTAATTAGTTGTAGGAAAGAAAGTTAATTTTGGAAACATTTATTTTTACCCTTTTATTGTGAATTAAAAAGAAAGGAGAAAAATGATTTTTTTATTTGAATTTAAGAAAGGAATTATTTAGGAGAAGACTGAAAAAGGTTTTTTATTAATGCAATTGACAGATGTGGGCCCCCATCTGCTCATACGTATCTCTTGGTAGAGAATCAAATCACACGTAGTTCTTGGTAGAAAAATGTTTGTTGGTTGGTGTTTTTTAATATAGGGATCTTAGGACTCCTGAGTGATCAGTTCATTTGTCCTAAAACGATGACTAACCTGAATGTACAGTCGGCTTAATCCCCTACCTTGTGAAAATAGAGTTTTTGGAGTTTGGAAAATGGTTTGAAGTGTGTTTGTTTGATTTTATTGGAATAGGGGTTTTGGGATTCCTGAGCCGTACGGCTCATTCATCCTAGAACGCTGACTAACCCGTCTGTACAGTCGGCTTAGTCCCCTATTTTGAGAATTTGATTTGTGGGAAGAAATGTCTTGGTGTTAATTTTAAAAAATTGTTTATTTTAAATAGGGATTTTAGGACATGATCCGTAACGGTTCATTAGTGACCTAAAAAGCAGACTAACCCGACTGTACAGTCGACTTAGTCCCCTACTTATATTTTTTGGGAATTAAGTAAATTATTTATGTATTTTGTAGGTTTTTATAAAAGAAAGTAAATAAAAAACGAAAAGGTGGGTGCAGCAGTAAAATGGGGTGCAGTTTGCAGAAGGGGGTTGTATTATTAAAAACTGGGTGTGAAAAGCAGCAGCCCAGTTTGTGGACTGGTCCACGAATTCATGGGCTTTTTCAGGGGGGGAGGCGTATATAGAAAAAGGAGGGGTGTAAGTAGTGTTGAGGTAAAAGGAAAAGACGAAAACAACCCTAGGTCTCTACTATATAAGGCTTTTTTAAAAAAAAAAACCCTAAATCTAATCCTCAAACTCTCTCTTGCGGCGCCGTCCCACTCCCCAAATCTCTCAACCCTAATTTCTCTAATCTTCCCTCTTTCTCCGCCTCATTTCACGGAAGCTGCGACTCCTCCCCTTTCTTCTTTGTCCACCACCGTCTAGCCCTACCTCCTTCTTCCCCTCTATTCTGGCACTGTTTCCATCAGAAGATGCAGAGAGAGAGGGAGGGTTCGCGAAGGTTACGGTTGGGAGAAAGGAAGCGAGGTCTCAGAGAGAGAGAGGGAGAAGGGAAACGAAGGAAGTGAGAGAAAAAGGGAGAGTGATCTACGAAGGAGCGAAGGGCTTCGCGAAGATGGGAGAAGACGACGGTGAGATCGCCGGAGAAGAGAAGCCTGCGACGGGGCGATGGAAGGCCGGTGATGGCGTAAATGGGGAGGAGGCCCTAACGGTGGTCTTGGGAATCAACCACCGTACACGGTGGCCGGAGGTTCGCTTCTGCCCCCTCTTTTTTCTATTGTGTTTCTGTTTTTGTTTTTCTCTTCTCTCCTACTCTTTCTTTCTTATTTTTGATGTTTTTTTTTTGCTTCTATGGGCGGTTCTTGGTGCGGTGGTGGAACGCAAACGACGACGCGGAGGAGCGCGGCGGCCACGCCTCACGGCGATGACCTCCGCCGGCAATGGCGGTCGGAATCTGGGTAAGTTTTTTCCTCTATTTCTTTACTTTCTGATTTCCTGTTTTGATCTCTGCTACATCTGTTTCTGGATTTCTTTGTATTTGATGTTCTGAACCCTTAAACTTAAATTTTACAACTAAACCTATTTGATTTTATCCCTAATCCTAATTTTCACAAACACTAAAACCTAATTTTAAACCGATTACTTAACTTTTGGTCAAATTAAATCTAAACCTAATCTTTCTAACTACAAGGGAGCTGTTTGTCGTACCCTGGTTATTCCATTCATGATGCACATTAATTTTTCTAAACCTAATATTAAAAAAACCTAATTAGTTCCTAAAATTTTTTACATCTAGGAAACCGAAGCATATGAAGAAATATTACGGATTATACTGACGTGATGCTATATGTACAAATTATGAATATCTCAAAAAACTAAAGCATTACGAATTAAACATCTGCACCTACATGTTTCTTTCTGTGTTTTCGAATTTTTACGTGATAAATAGAAAATACCAACCTGTATTCCAGCTTCTGAACTATTGCTTGACTGCTGTTAAACCCTGCCACTGTTATCCCGGCTGCTGCCACTCCTGCTGCTACTCTTTCTGGATTTTTTAGTGTTTTGCGATTAGGGTTTCAATGCGAAAACCCGAATCTTTTGGTTCTGAATTTGTGCGTTCTGTCTGATTTTCTGTCTGTCCCTGTGTCTGTTCTTCTCTGCCTGAATTGTTGTGTCAAGGCTTGCTTATATAGGTAAAAAAAATTAGGGTTTTGCTGATCCTTCCCCATTTCTTTCCTTTTTCAGGTATTTGGACCTCTTGAGGAAACTTTCTCAGCAAGAACAGGCCCAAGGACTGCTGTTGCTGCTTTTATTTTTATTTATTTTCGTTTTTGATTTTTTTTGTATTTTTGGTTATTTTCGGTTTTGTATTATTTTTTAATTTAATTTTTGATTTTTGGATTATTGTAAACATTTGTAAATTATTTTTATTGACTTTTGATTATATTTGCTATGGACAGATTTTTGTTTTTGGTTGAAGTGGATGAGAATGATTAAATTGGGCCAAGCCCAATCAAAACTAAACATAGGCCCAACTTAGAAAAATGGCTGAAACGAAGCCCAATTAGAACAAATTTAAGATCAGGTCCAATCTAGCCCCATAGGTCCATTTAGGCAAACATTAGACATAAGCCCAATTATTAAAAACTGGTTCAAAACACTAAGCGTAAGCTCAAATAGGCAAGCTAATGAAATCAGGCCCAAAAAGGTTGGACATAGGCCCATTTGGACAAATCGGTCCAAATCAAAAACAAAACAGCGCTCGAAGTGCCATAGGCTTGTGACACGGGGCTAAAACTAGTACGATGAAAGGATCGGGCAAAATTAGGGTATAACAGCTGCCCCTCTTTATTTATATTTTACTAAAAAAGGTGAATGATTTTCGGCTATTCGTAGTAGAAATAAAAATAAAGATAGAATAGACTCTAATTTTGTCCGATGAGTTAGGGAAAGGAGGGACGATTAACACTTGGCGTGTTAACCGAGAACAAATAAATAAATGATCACTGGGGATCTCGCGGAGCACTGGGGCTCTCAAAGAGCATTTGGGCTCTAAGGGAGCATTGGGGCTCAAAGGGGTTGCCTAAACCCTAAAGGACCAATTGGGGTCCGAATGTGCACTGGGGCTTTGAAGGACCACTGGGGGTCCAAAAGAGCACAAACTAGCAATGGTACTAGTGAAATGGTATGCTCAGGGGTGGCCTTTTTCGAGCGGCCGGAGGGGCAAGATCAGGTCGTTGACCTAATTTGCTCTCCTCCAAGGACGTCCACCATGTCTTAGGCTGACATAGCTAGTCTGAAGGACCTGGGGTCGGATGATCTGTCGCGCTCAGTGGCGACATAGTGATCTTGAGGGTAGAGTTCGAAGTCGTTGCTTTGACATACTGGGTCGAACTGAACTGATGGACCTGGGGTCGGATGATCCGTCGGTTGCTCGATAACGCGGCGTGCGATCTAGAATGAATGACCATTGGAGGTCTAAATTAAGACAGCGCAGGGGATACGAGGGACTACTGGGGGTCCGAGATTCTAAATTATGATATGAAACCAGTTAGGGAGAACCAACTTTGAGGGAACAAACTATTGACACACGGCGTACTTGCCTACAACATACCTAATGAATGCATTTACCTGAGACAGGGAAAGCTGTCTATATTTGGCATGTCTAAAAAATGCGATGAATGATGCATGGGTGCAATATAGGTATGTGAAATGGTAGGTGTCCGATGGAATGATTTATGCTATGTGGATGATTTTTTTCTTTTGGCTTTTCTTTTTTTGCCCTTTTTGTCTCCTTTTTGGTCTCTTTTTTTGTTTTTCTTTTTGGGCCTCTCTTTTTGCTGGTTGTAGCGATCGAAAAATCCGAAGGAGGGATTCTTCGTTGTTTTTGAACAATGGAGTCGCCATCAATATTTATTTTTAGGTAAACATTGAAAAAACCTTTGTTTTTGGGTTCGGGGGTCGATTAAGTGCGGGGAAGGTACTAGCACCCCGCAACATCCTAAAAAGGTTACCTTTTAATTTAATGTGTAGAAAAAGTTAGTTTTAAAAGAAGATATTTTGCTAACCCATTTTGATTGTTTGCGAAAATCGAAAAGGAAGACTTAATAAAAATTTTAGTTTTTTGCGCTCGACAGGAGTGGGCCCCTGCTCCTACGTATCTCCAGGTGCGATGGAGAAATCAAAGCTACGTAGTTCTCGGGTAGAAAATATTTGTGTGTTGGTATTTTTTATTTATTGAAAGGTTTGCGAAAACTAGAGGCCGTTCATGGTGACCAAACAGATAAATCCAGAGTGGTCACCATTAATGGCTTATTCGAAAAAGAAAGTGTTTACAGCGTTCAAACGAGCTGGGCCCAGAGTGAATGCTATAAATACCCGGTTTGCGATCGAGCGTTTTGTTTGAAAAATGCTTACTGGGAATCGTGGTTTTTTTTAAAAGGGAGTTGAGATTACGTTTGTATTCTATTAACTGAAAATCTCTTGAAGTTTAGGCGGGTGTTTGCGATGATCAAACGAATAAATTCAGAGTGATCACCGCTACTAATCCGCTTTGAAAAAAGAAGGTTAGCCCTATCGGTCAAACAAGCTAAGCTCAGAGTGACCATTAGTAACAACCTATTTTTTTTACGCGAGTTTGATTGTTTGAAAGAAAGAAAAAACGGTTTGGAAACATTATGGTGTAAATAAAAGCGGAGTGAGTTATAATTAAAAAGGTGGGTGCAATTAACAGGGGTGTTGTATTAAATGGAAATGGGTGGTGGCCTTAGTAGCAGCCCAAAACTGAGTATTTGGGTTTTTGGACCCTTGCGCGAAAATTGGGCTGAAAACAGGGAGTGCTGTATTACTAAAATGTGGGGGGTGCGAATAGCGGCTTGACGCTTAAAAACGATTGCTTAGTTTTTTTTTGACTGATTGGATTGTTAATTTATTTAAGAAAAAACGTGGTTTTGATGGAGTCAATTATCGCCTATGCTAAAAGAAAACGTTCGGTGGGAAAAGATTTTCTCGCTAAAAATACGCCTCCGATTGACCCCTTTTTTTTTCAAAAAACATCGACTTATTAGCTTGTCCTAAAACGTTTGATTCTAAACACCTATTTCGGAAATGGTTACCACTGTTGTTATTTTTTTTTTTTTTAAAAAAAAGGTTTTCACGATATAATCCTAAAAAAGGTTTTCACGATATTGTTAACAAAGGACTTTAAAATTGAATATGGAATCTCATCGAAATGGTAATATGCAACCTTTGTACATGCTCAGTATTTTTTAAATGATAACAAGAAACATTAACAGATCAAACATCAACAAAACCGATTCTACATTACGAGTAAAAACATTAACAAATCAACTTCTACGGTGCAGAGATCTTACAGATACAACAATGAACAAAAGAGAAAGGCATTAATAATACCTTCAAATTCCAGGAACTCTGAACATAGATTTCTCTCAGATCTCAACAACAGCAACAATAGAATAATAATAAAAAAAAAACTATGGAAACTCACAGAAAGAGGAGGAAAACGAAAGAAAGAAAAAAAATGAACAACTCTCTCAATCCTTGTTTTCTCTGAAACTCTCCAGAATCCTTTTTTTTTTCTCTCCAAAATCTCCCCTTGGTGGCAACGATTTGGCCCCTATTTATACCATAAAACCGGATTTTTTAGTCCTGTGCTTCTCTTTTTTTGAACTGTTCTTCACCATACCTTGTTGCTTCTTCTTTGTCTTGAGACTGTGGCTTGATATGACAGAGAGAGCAGAAATTTCTGAGGAGAGAAAAGGGTGTTGTGTCTTAGGGTTTCGTGAGAGTGGTTGGTGAAGGGAAAGGTGAGAAGAGGGCTTGTGAGAGGAGGGAAGTGAAAGGAGAGGTATGGAGGCATGTGAGAGAGAAGGTGTGTGCAGAGGAGAGAAGGAATGGAAGTGAGAGGCATGAAAGGAAAGATGGGAAGTGTGTGAAGGTGAAGTGAGGTGAGTGAGGCGTGAAAGAGGGAGAGGAGCATGAGATTGAGGAGAGAGAGAGGGATGGGAGCCGTTGGGAAGAGAAGAGAGAGGGAAGAGGCGTGTATGGGGAAATGGAGTGTGGGGAAGTGGGGAGTTGAGAGAAAAGAGGAAAGGTGGAGTGTGGGAAAGGAAAAAAATGCAATTTCCAAGGAGGGAAAAGAGGGAGTGGGGTCGAATTTTTAGGAGGGGGAGTGAATGTGGCCGAATTTTAGGGTTAAGGGGGGGATTGAATGTGGACGATTTTTAGGGTAAAGGGGGGAAGTTAAAAGTTTTAGGTTTTTTTGAGTGGGGTGGCCGAATTTGGCTAGGAGACGAGGGAATTAGGGTTTGGTGAGGAGTTGGGTTGGGTTATGGGTTGGATATGGGTTAGGGTTAGGCGAATTAGGGTTGGGTTTGGTGGAGGAATGGGCTTCTGATGGCCCAATCCTGATTGCACCTCATTTTTTTCTAGGCAGACCCCCTCCATTTCCTCCTTTGCTTATTTTTGTTTTCTTCACTTCTAATTAATATATTTTTGGTTAAAAACTCGTTGGCAACTAAAATAAAATAATACATGACATGAAAATAAATAAATAAAAAGAAAAATTATTATTTTTATTAAAAATAAAATCTCTCATTTTTTATCGGACGAAATTAGGGTATTACAGCTGCCCCTCTTTATTTATATTTTGCTAGGAAATCGGAGGGATTCCGAGTTTCTCGAGGAAAATAGAAATAAAGATAACAAGACGCTAATTTTGTCCAGACTGAGGTTTTTTTTTTGTTTTTTTGTTTTTGAAACTTACGAAAACTGGGTTGCTTTAGACAGAAGGTAAATAGGGATCGCTGGGGATCTGAAGGATCGCTGGGGATCTGAAGGATCGCTGGGGATCTGAAGGATCGCTGGGATCTGAAGGAGCATTGGGGCTCTGAAGGTTTAGTTCAAAATCAATGCTTGGCGCATCGACTTGCGTTCGACTGAGGGACCGTCGGGGTCTGAAGGGCATGCCTAAGCCTGAGGGACCGATGGGTCTGAAGGAGCGCAACTAGCTTATGGTACTAGTAATACGGTCTGGGGGTGGCCTCTTTTCGAGCGGCCATTAGGGTTAATCAGGTCCGGAACTGATATAACCACGAAGGACGTGCACTGTGTTTTTTTTAGGCGGGCACAGCTAGTCTGAAGGGCCTGGGGCCGGATGATCCGTCGGTTGCTCGATAACGCGACGTGCGATCTGGATTGAAGGACCATTGTTGGTCTGAAGGAGCGCCTGGGCTCTGAAGGACCACTGGGGGTCTGAAGAATTGGTGCTAACGATACATACTAAAATTATCTCAACAGACACTTGCAATGAATGATGCATGCGTGCATGTAGTTAAGTAATTGATGACATGATGAATGAAATGTGGAATAATTTTATTTTTGGCTTTTGTTCTTGGCTTTTTTCTTTTTTTCATTTTCTTTTCTTGCTCTTTTGCTCTTTTTGCTCTTTAGCTCTTTTTGCTCTTTAGCTCTTTATTGACTTTGCTGGCATCATCAATTCGCATGACTCTTGACGTGGGATACGAGGGTTGCCTCAAGCAGTGGTGCCAAAGTGCGGGTTATTAAGATTTGCTGAAGTGATTATGCATTTGTCCTTTTTGCAACTTTATGAGAGATCATCTCTTTTTTGTGATTTTTAGAAATTTCGCAATGATTATAATGCTTGTGATCATGCACATGTTTCGCAATTCAGTATCGCCTACCATGAACGTTATTTTTACGATAATAGGGAAATGAGAGAATAAAGGAAGTGTTTAATATTCAAATGGAAAACAAATGCGCAGAAGGCCGCGCTGGCTGAAAATTACATTGGGAGTTTAAACTACAAAAAGAAAGAGAAGAAAAAGAAAACAAGGAAAGCTGATCTTTTGATTGTTTGTATCTTTGAAGTAATAACGCCAATCGCCCATTAACATAACTTTGAGCATTCATTATCCAACTTTCGGAGGTATTGACTGCCTTTGTAGCTCAAAGTCCAACTTCTGACCCTAATTTTTGCCTGGACTGCTCTTTAGAGTTTTCAGTCCACCGGGTCGCTCTAATTTTTGCCTAGGCCGCCCTTTCGGGTTTTCGACCTAGCGAGCTTATTTTTGCTTGGCTCATCTTTCTCTTTTTTCCATATATTTCTTTAGGCATAGTACTTCTTAACTGCGTCCGAGTTCACTAGGAGTGGGAGGTCTTCACCGTCCATTTTTGTAAGAATCAGCGCTCCTCCAGAGAAGGCCTTCTTTACCACATAAGGTCCTTCATAGTTAGGGGCCCATTTTCCACGGGAATCCTTTTGGATAGGCAACATCTTCTTGAGCACGAGGTCTCCTTCTTGAAACTGGCGGGGGCGCACTTTTTAATCATAAGCCTTTTTCATTCTTTGTTGGTACAACTGCCCATGACACAAAGCAACTACTCTCTTTTCTTCTATGAGGTTCAACTGATCCAGACGAGCTTGAACCCATTCTGCTTCCTCCAATTTTGTTTCCATTAGCACTCGCAGGGAGGGTATTTCCACCTCGATGTGAAGAACTGCTTCCATCCCATATACTAGTGAGAATGGTGTTGCCCCTGTTGACGTGCGGATAGAGGTCCGATACCCATGCAAAGCGAAGGGCAACATTTCATGCCAGTCCTTGAAGGTCACTACCATCTTTTGCACGATCTTCTTTATGTTCTTATTTGCCGCCTCAACGGCCCCATTCATCTTTGGACGGTACGGGGAGGAATTATGATGTTGGATCTTGAAGTCATCACACAACTCTTTCATCATCTTGTTGTTCAGGTTGGTCCCATTGTCCGTGATGATCTTATTTGGAAGACCGTAGCGGCAAATCAAATCTCTCTTTATGAACCTGACAACCACCGATTTTGTTACACTAGCGTAAGAAGCGGCCTCGACCCATTTGGTGAAATAATCAATAGCGACAAGAATGAAACGATGTCCGTTTGATGCCTTGGGTTCGATGGGACCGATGACATCCATTCCCCACATTGAGAATGGCCATGGTGCTGTTAGGACATTCAGAGAGGCAGGTGGTACATGGATATTGTCGGCATAGATTTGACATTTGTGGCATTTTCTGACATAGTTGAAGCAGTCAGTCTCCATTGACAACCAGTAGTAGCCAGCCCTTAGGATTATCCTTGCCATGGTGTGCCCATTAGAATGGGTGCCGAACGAGCCTTCATGGACATCTTTCATAATTCTTTCTGCTTCTTCTTCTGCTACACATCTGAGGAGGACCATATTGTGATTCCTCTTGTAAAGCACTTCCCCATTTAAGAAGAAACCCATTGACAGCCTCCTAAGTGTCCTCTTATCATTCTCGGTGGCATCAGGAGGATATTCTCTGTTTGTGATATAGTGCTTGATATCGTAATACCAAGGTTTACTGTCAGGCTCTTCTTCGATTGCCACACAATGATGTGCCGGTAGGTCTCGATGTTGGATTCGGATGAATGTCAGACTCTTGTCGTTATTGATGTTGAACATTGATGACAAAGTCGCCAAAGCATCGACCAACTGATTTTCTTCGCGAGGGAGATGATGGAAAGTGATCTCTTCAAATTGTTCAACCATCTTTTGGATGTGATCATGATAAGGAATTAATTTGGAATCCCTGGTTTCCCAGTCACCTTTTGTCTGATGGATGACTAAAGCTGAGTCCCCATATACATCGAGTCTTTTGACTTTCCATTCAAGGGCTGCTTTGATGCCTAGGATGCACGCTTCATATTCTGCAATGTTGTTGCTGCAATAGAAACTCAGTCTAGCGGTAAACGATACGAAGCGGTTATCAGGAGAGATCAGTACAGCTCCGACCCCATGCCCGTATAAATTAGAAGCGCCGTCGAATAACATTCTCCACCTTTCGTTGTCCGGAGGATTCCCTTCTACGAATAGAGCCATTATATCTTCATCTGGGAAATCGCACTGCATTGATTGGTAATCTTCAATGGGCTGGTGTGCCAAGTACTCAGCCAATGCACTACCCTTGATTGCTTTTTGGGTGACATATAAAAGGTCGTATTCAGATAGTAGCATTTGCCAGCGAACGATCCTCCCTGTGAGTGCGGGTTTTTCAAAAATATACTTGACTGGGTCCATTTTAGATACCAACCAAGTCGTGTGGCTAAGCATATACTGCCTCAAACGACGTGCAGCCCAGGCCAGAGCACAACACGTTCTTTCCAACAATGAGTATCTTGTCTCGCACTCGGTGAATTTCTTGCTTAGATAGTAGATGGCATGTTCCTTCTTTCCGGATTCATCATGTTGCCCCAATACACAACCCATTGATTTGTCTAGCACTGTTAGATACAGGATGAGAGGTCTGCCCTGCACAGGCAGCATCAGAATCGGTGGATTTTGGAGGTACCTCTTAATCTTTTCAAAGGCTTCTTGGAAATTATCATTCCACTTTGTTTCTTGGTTTTTGCACAAAAGCTTGAAGATAGGCTCGCATGTAGATGTTAGCTGTGATATGAACCTAGAGATGTAGTTCAATCTTCCCAGGAAACCACGAACTTCTTTTTCAGTACTCGGTACCGGCATTTCTAGTATTGCTCGTATTTTGGCTGGATCTACTTCTATTCCCCTCTGACTGACTATGAAACCCAACAGCTTTCCCGATCTTACACCGAAAGTGCATTTGGCGGGGTTTAATCTGAGTTTGAACTTCCTGAGACGTTCGAAGAGTTTTTGCAGATTGACGATATGCTCTTCTTCAATCTTGGATTTTGCAATCATGTCATCCACGTAAACCTCTATTTCCTTATGCATCATATCATGGAACAATGCGACCATTGCCCTTTGGTATGTTGCACCAGCATTCTTTAGTCCGAATGGCATTACTTTGTAACAGAAGGTTCCCCAGAGAGTGATGAAGGTGGTTTTCTCCATGTCTTCGGGGGCCATCTTAATTTGG
Organism: Astragalus membranaceus; assembly: GCA_039519185.1. Classification (NCBI taxonomy): domain Eukaryota; kingdom Viridiplantae; phylum Streptophyta; class Magnoliopsida; order Fabales; family Fabaceae; genus Astragalus; species Astragalus membranaceus. Next base: position 147,420,285 of record CM076849.1, on the reverse strand, counting down.
TTGTATCCGGAGTATCCATCCATGAAGGAGAACAGAGAGTGTTGTGCTGTGCTATCTACCAGGACATCAATGTGAGGCAAAGGGAAGTCATCTTTGGGACTAGCTCTGTTCAGATCTCGATAATCAACACACATCCGAACCTTCCCGTCTTTCTTTGGGACTGGTACAATATTGGCTACCCATTGAGGGTATTTGGCTACCGCCAAAAACCCAGCATCGAACTGCTTCTTAACCTCATCTCGGATTTTCAACGACATCTCTGGTTTCATCCTTCTTAACTTTTGTTTTACCGGCGGGCATTCTGGTTTTACCGGTAACTTATGCTCGACTATGTTGGGGTCCAGTCCAGGCATGTCTTGGTATGTCCATGCGAAGACGTCAACATAGTCAAACAACAACCTAACCAATTTCTCTCGCTCGCTGTCTTTCAATGTGGTGCCAGTGTTAACTTCTTTTTTGTCTTCTTCCGTGCCTAAGTTGATCGTTTCAGTTGATTCCTCGTGGGGGTCGATTATTTTTTCCTCTTGTTCCATCATTCTCATTAACTCTGGAGGGGTTTCCCAATTATCCTCAACATCTTCCTCAGTTTGATTGATGGGGTGATCAAAGTTACAATATGGATTATTGGCGTTGTTATTTTTAAAGACATTTTTTTCGGATCTGCATTAGTGTAAATTAACGGAATAAAAACGAATGAAAGAAAATAAGAAGCGAATGTAAAAAGAAAAGGAAAACGGGGGTTTATTGGAAACTGAAATAACGTTGCATTGATATTAATACTGAAAGGAAAACATGCGTGCCCGAATGAAATATCCTAAGGCCTTGGGCAGAGCCAGAGGATTACATTATAGAAACATTACTTTGAACTAAAAACCACAGGAAAATCAATGATCTCCCAATTCTTGAGCCTTTTGTTTGCAGGACAAGGGCGTACAAGACTGACGACGCCTTCTTCAGCGCTAAGATCGTCCTCAACCGCGGCGATCTGGCTGGGGTTCAACATTCCCGCACTCTGAAAGCTTTCCTTGATGTCGCAGATGATGATCCTCTTCGTATTTGGCACCCTGCCCTCAAGCCTGGCTAATCTCCGCTCCTTCTTTTCCTCCACAATCCTTCTCTTGTCAGTGCGATTGGGCCGATATCCTATCCCATGCCTATCTTTGTTCTCCTCTGGCTGTATTGGCGTCAGGATCCCCTGTCCGGTCTTTCCCAAGCCTCCTCCAGCTTGGTAGCCTTTTCCTATCATGAACCTAGCAACCATCACGGCAGTCTTGGATATCTTGGGTCTTAATATAGCGGACGCATTGGCGATCTCCAATGCTTGGAAGGCAGTCTCGAAAGACTCTTCAGCAGCCTCAATGTAACGAGTGGGAGCGGACCTATTTATCAGCATTTCTTCCTCATCGAAAATAACCACGAGCTTATTGTTGACTATGAACTTGAGCTTCTGGTGTAAAGAAGAGGGAACTGCCCCTGCAGAGTGGATCCATGGCCTCCCCAAGAAACAACTGTAAGATGGGGCAATATCCATTATCTGGAAGGTCACCACGAAGTGCTCCGGACCTACTTGCACAGGTAATTCCATTTCTCCGATGACTTCCCTTTTCGATCCGTCAAAGGCCCTGACTAATATGGAGCTTGGTCTCAAGTACGAACAATCCAAGTCTAATTTTTCCATGGTTGATCGGGGTAACACATTCAAAGATGAACCATTGTCAATAAGTACCCGAGCAAGAGAGTAATCTCCATACTTCACAGATATGTGTAGGGCCTTGTTGTGCCCCCTTCCTTCAGTTGGAATCTCATCATCAGTAAAGGTGAGATAATTACTTGCAACAAGGTTTCCGACGATCCCATCAAATTGGCTGACCGAGATGTCATGAGCGACATGGGCCTCATTCAATACTTTTGTCAATGCTGCACGATGGGCATCGGAACTGAGCAATAATGACAACAGAGATATCTTTGCGGGAGTTTGGTTCAGTTGATCAACCACCTTATACTCGCTTTGTCACATAAGCTTCAGAAATTCACTGGCTTCTTGCTCGGATAACGTCTTCTTTCCTGCATTCTTATCGACATGTTCCTGCTCTATGCTTTTGCCCTTACAGGCTTTTTCTTCCTCTTCTTTTGTTTGATCTCCGCTGACTCCTTCAGGGGTATAAATACGCCCACTTCGAGTCATCCTACTAGTCCCTGAGATGTTAATGACATCTGGATTGGTCTGAACCTTCACATCGTAACTCCACGGGACTGCATTGGTGCTTTTAAAGGGAAAAGGGACTGGCACTTGAATAGTGATTGGTTTAGGCACAGCGGTGGTTAGCTTTGTGTCCTTTTTGTAATGGATTTCTAGTGGTTTCCGGATACTCTTGCTCTGGTCAATGCTTGACTGGAGAGTCGACACGCCTTCCTCTTTCTTTTGAAGACCTATTTGTATTATGTGTCGGTCTAATAAGTCTTGCAGGACTGGCTTGAATGCTTCACAGGCCCCGACACAAAGGGGATCAACACACGAACCCTTTCCGGTACATCCCTTCATAATGATTCCGAAGTGACACAAATCAGCATGGATGAGGTCCAGGGGTGTGACAATGTCCTCCACCTTTCTGACCAATAATTTCCCCTCAACATCCTCAATGGCATTGACGGAGGGTTTCCCGTGCCCCGGCAGAGGGTTAGTGGCAACATTCGGACCATCTTCTGCGAAACTTAACCATTTAGATTCAATTAAGTCTTGTACTACATATTTCAATGCTTTGCAATTTTCTGTTGAATGGCCAACTGCCCCAGCGTGGAATCCACAGCTAGCCTCTGGGTCATAGCTCCTAGGGAAAGGAGGTTGAAGGGGTCTCATTGGACGGGGAGTGATCAAGTTGTGACTGATGAGGTGATTGAATAGGTCTGTGTATGACATGGGTATTGGGTCGAAATTGGTGGGCTTTCTTTCTTGGTAGTTTTGTGGTCTATAGCCTGGGTTGACTTGGTGAGGTGGGGCTTGTGGTGTTTGAGTAGGTATTTGGAAAGTTTGTCGGGGGTTGTTGTAGGGAGGCTTTCCTGATCCAGAGATGGCATTGGCCTCTCCGTCCTTCTTTTTAGGGAAACCTGGGAAGGGCCTTTTCTGATTGCTGGTTCCAGCGGAGCTATATGCAATCTTCCCGTTTCTCCATCCATTCTCTAATCTTTCTCCGATGACGATCATATCTGAAAAGTTCGAAGACACGCTCCCAATCAACCTGTCGTAGAAAGGTGATTGAAGAGTATCCATGAACATTGATACCATCTCTTTTTCTAACAAAGGTGGTACCACCTGTGCAGCCAAACCTCTCCAGCGTTGGGCATATTCTTTGAAGGACTCATTGTTTCTCTTCGTCATGCTCTGCAATTGCGTCCTATCGGAAGCCATGTCAATGTTATATTTGTATTGCCTCAAAAATGCATCGGTTAGGTCTTTCCAGCATCTGATATGGGCACGTTCTAATTGCATGTACCAGCTCGAAGCTGCCCCAGACAGACTATCTTGGAAGTAGTGGATGAGCAATTTGTCGTCGTGAGCAAACGCCGCCATCCTCCTGCAGTACATGGTTAAGTGGCTTACAGGGCAAGTCAACCCTCTGTACTTGTCGAAGTCTGGCACCTTAAATTTTGGAGGGATGACCACGTTAGGGACGAGGCACAAGTCATAAGCATCTCTCGCACCAACATTGGATCCCTCGACTGCTCTCAACCTTTCCTCAAGCATTTGTAGTTTGTCTTTGGCTTGAGGGTTCTCCATAGAGTAATTGTGAGGGAGCCCACTCATACCATAGTAAGGATGAATCATCGGAACTATGGCTGGGTTCACATTTGGGGTATGTGAATGAGTGGGATTCCTGAGGTTGGAACCCTGAGCTTGAGCGTTAACTATCGGCGGTGGAGGGCAGCCAAGTGGGAGTCTTTGTGGTACGACGACGGGGTTCGGGTTTTGAACTTGTGGTGCCCCCGAATTACCATCGTGACCCGTTGGTGTAAGCTGTTGTTGGCCCGCGACTCCTGAGGGACCGTCTTCTGGATTAGCATCGACTGTCGGAGGTGTGTAACCTTGTGGAAGTCCGTAAGGAGGCCATATGTAACTCTGGTCATCAGTCCCAGTGGGGTGTACTGTATGCGGGATCCCGAGTCCATTGGGAGGAGGAGGGTTGGTAACTTGATTTTCCGTGTTCCCAGCGGAGACATATTCACTTGTGTCTTTGCCCCTCAAAGCTTGTAGAACCTTCAAGATTTCAGCCATCTGTTCTTTCATCCCATCTATTTCTGCCCTAAGCTCTTGATTACCTAGGTTCTGAGGTGGATTGCCTTGATCCGGGTTATCTTGAGGCGGATTGTCCTGATTTTCTTCCATGTTTCTGGCCTGAGAACGAGTCCAATAGCGATGTTGACGCACCAGCTTGTCTTTTACTCTCTGTTGGTGGGACACATGGTATGAGTATATGTATGAGTATATGAATGGATGAAAATGCGAATGATGCATGTGTGCATGAGTCTTATTGTTTTAGGTCGGGAATTGCAAGCGCATCCTGATTTGTCATAAGTACACAGATTAAAGTTCCACAATATTTTCAAGATAAAGGATCAGCATGTGAGACAAACAAACTTCATTGATGGAGGAAAGTACAACATTTTTGGAAATAAAACTTCGAAAAGAAAAGTACAATGTTCTTTAAATTTCACTCAAATACATATGGCTTTCATTTTTCCACTCCTCCCTCTTTTTCTACTAGTAGTGCCGCCAGCCTTCTCCCGGAGTTCGGCAATCAGAACCTCGCAAAACTCCATGAATTCGGAAACTTGGATTGGGGTGTTAAACGGGTGCATTGCCGCGTTAGCCTCCTTTAGACGTTTGGGGATTCCCGTGATAGCGTGATTGGCCAGCCATGCCAACTTTGAGAATCTGTCTTTCCAGTATAAGCTTTCATTCTTCAACTCTATGAAGGCTTCATGGTTTTCTATCCTGCTGACCAACTCCACAAAGCGGTTCTCCCAATAGATGCTTTCTGTCTTCAACTGGTGGTAAACCTCCTCTTGATATCTGATATGGTCGTTCAGCTCATCAGATTTTTTATGCTCTTTTCTCAAGGCTTGTTGGTATTCTCGGAGTATCTCTTCAATGGTATCTTTATCCTGCTTGATACTTTTCACTTGCTCTTCAAACTCGGCTGCCATCATCCGGGACTCTCTTTTTGATACCATTAGCAGGCTCTGTGCGGTCTTTTCAGCAATCATTGATTCTTCCCATAACTTTTTCCACTTGTATGCATCATCGATGGCTTGGTTCATTTTCAGGTTGCGACGTTTTATTTCCTCTTTTGCCCCTCTTAGGTACTTTTGAACATCTAGTTTGTTCTTTTGTTCAATCTTGAGCTGCTTGCGGCTGTCTTCAATGGCCTCCTCCTCCAATTTCTGGTTTTTTAGGAGCACTTTCTCTAACTCTGCCTGCAAGCCCTTCTTTTCTTCCTCGGCCTTTGACAATGCCATTTTAAGCTTATCTAAATCTTCGACAATGGGAAGGGTAGGTTCGGGTATTTCTTCCTCAACCCATAGTGCACTTTGGTAAGGCAATCGGGTGTCTTGGATCCTCTTTTGGAGCCATTGACGAAAGGTGGTTTCCTTATCGCCGCTCCTCTTAGTAAGCTCTTGTCCCTTGCGGACGACCATATCCCACGCTTGAGAAATCTTCCGGAGCATGTTAACCTCTTTTGGGCTTCCCTCATGGAGATAAAAAGGGATTAACATGTCTTCGGTGGGCGGATTTCGCATGGGGTACCCCAGCTGTCTTAGAGTTAGAGAAGGATTGTAATTTATGCATCCTCTTGTCCCCATGAGCGGGACGTTTTGAAAGTTTCCACATTGAAAAACTACTGCGGGCCTATCTTTCCACCATGATGGGTGCCAACGAACCTTGTATTCATGAAGGCCCCCTAGCACTTGCAACCATTCACTAGTGTTCATTATCTTCACATCACACCCTCTGGCGTCTTCAATTGGGCCTTCTACTCTGACTTTGTTAACGAAAGCATGGGTGAGAAGCCAAACATACAAGGCGTGCAGGCAGCAAGATATCATCTTTCCCCTTAGCTCACTATAATGAGTGAAAGTACAGTAAGTGTCTGCAAGCATGGCTGGAATCAGATTGAGTGGGTTTTCTCCATCCTTGAAGGATAAGAAGACACCAATAGCTGTTGTGTCCACATATCTTTCAAGGCGTGGAAATAGGACAATGCCAAAGATGGTCAAAGCTAACACCTGCTTAAAAGGACCCCAATTTCTAGCGTCGGCGAAGGATTTCATTTGGCTTTCCAGATACTCTTGTGGGAATCCTGCAATGCCATTTCGATTTTTCTTCCGGAGCTTCAAGTTCTCTTTGCTGGTTTGCAACATTGAGGCGAGTTTCTCATCTGTGTAGTATTGTCCCTGATACTGGTAGGGTCCATTGTCTTGTTGAGGAAAGCCGAAGATCTGTGTATATTCTTCCAGGGTAGGTGCCATCTGGAAATTTTTGAAGGTGAAGCATCTTAATGAAGAGTCGTAGAACTGGCTCAAAGCGGCAATGGCCTCCGTTTGCACGTCCAATTGTAGTAACATAATAATCTTCCCATACGCTCTATCAAAAGACATGCGCTCGATGGGCGGCAACCGACCCGCACATTCCCTTAGACTCATCAGATTAGGCTGTTTTACTATAAGGTAGTTCCAAGTTTGGATTGTTTCACTGTTTGATCCCATATCGCCTTGCTTATGACAAAACTTTCAAACCTCTTACAATTCCCGGCAAACCTAAATGAGATGAATAGCATGTATGTGAGGATTTTTGTATTTTTTGTGAAATAACGATGATGTATGATGAATTAAAGAATGACGTTACATGCGTTAATAAAAGCAAATTTTGGTGATTCGAATTTTGAGAAACATTAACCATGTCACATAAAATATACGTAAAGGGCAAAAGGAGTAAATGGTTTTCATTATTTGTTTTTTTTTGAAAGATAAAAAGTTTTTGCGATGATGCAACAGGTAGGTGAATTGCCCTTGTGTCCTAAACAGGTTAGGTCTTATATATAGGTCACGGTCTAGGGCTACTTGTGTGATCAATCTCTCAGGTGGCTCTAATCACTTCCTCACAAGGGTCTCCAGAGCTGAAATCTCCTTCGTGATATGACCCACAACGATAGCGAGCTACCTGGTGTGGGATACCACGAAAGAGCGTACTCTGGTTGAAGCTTTCATGAGAGTCAGACAGATAAAATCCAGAATGACTGACACTAAGGTGATGTGTGTGATATAAGCAACCTAAACTACCCATGCTGCAAAAGAAATACAGATAATAGTACAAAGGTCTTCTACCCTAAGGTTCAATAAAGCAAATAAACAGATAAATGAAATAGACGTGCTAATAGAAAGACTAAGGGTAAACAAAGGTACTAAACTAACAGATATCTACACATTTAACTAAATTAGGCTTGACCCTCTTAAATAGATCCCCAGTGGAGTCGCCAGTTGTAGCGACCGAAAAATCTGAAGGAGGGATTCTTCGTTGTTTTTGAACAATGGAGTCGCCATCAATATTTATTTTTAGGTAAACATTGAAAAAACCTTTGTTTTTGGGTTCGGGGGTCGATTAAGTGCGGGGAAGGTACTAGCACCCCGCAACATCTTAAAAAGGTTACCTTTTAATTTAATGTGTAGAAAAAGTTAGTTTTAAAAGAAGATATTTTGCTTACCCATTTTGATTGTTTGCGAAAATCGGAAAGGAAGACTTAATAAAAATTTTAGTTTTTTGCACTCGACAGGAGTGGGCCCCTGCTCCTACGTATCTCCGGGTGCGATGGAGAAATCAAAGCTACGTAGTTCTCGGGTAGAAAATATTTGTGTGTTGGTATTTTTTATTTATTGAAAGTTTGCGAAAACTAGAGGCCGTTCATGGTGACCAAACAGATAAATCCAGAGTGGTCACCACTAATGGCTTATTCGAAAAAGAAAGTGTTTACAGCGTTCAAACGAGCTGGGCCCAGAGTGAATGCTATCAATACCCGGTTTGCGATCGAGCGTTTTGTTTGAAAAATGCTTACTGGGAAGCGTGGTTTTTTTAAAAGGGAGTTGAGATTATGTTTGTATTCTATTAACTGAAAATCTCTTGAAGTTTAGGCGGGTGTTTGCGATGAACAAACGAATAAATTCAGAGTGATCACCGCTACTAATCCGCTTTGAAAAAAGAAGGTTAGCCCTATCGGTCAAACAAGCTAAGCTCAGAGTGACCATTAGTAACAACCTATTTTTTTTTACGCGAGTTTGATTGTTTGAAAGAAAGAAAAAACGGTTTGGAAACATTATGGTGTAAATAAAAGCGGAGTGAGTTATAATTAAAAAGGTGGGTGCAATTAACAGGGGTGTTGTATTAAATGGAAATGGGTGGTGGCCTTAGTAGTAGCCCAAAATTGAGTATTTGGGTTTTTGGACCCTTGCGCGAAAATTGGGCTGAAAGCGGGGAGTGCTGTATTACTAAAATGTGGGGGGTGCGAATAGCGGCTTGACGCTTAAAAACGATTGCTTAGTTTTTTTTTGACTGATTGGATTGTTAATTTATTTAAAAAAAAAACGTGGTTTTGAATCTGTCAATGGGCCGGGTTTGGGCCCGCCTGTCCCGGCCCATCGGGCCAAACAGCGTATACGGGCCGGGCCGGGTCGGCCCGATATTTTGATGGGCTGCAAAATTTACGGCCCGAGCCCGCTCACCACCAGCCCATGGGCCAACGGGCCAGCCCAATGGGCCAACCCAACGGGCCACAAATCATTGACTTTTTAGAATTTTGACAAAAATAGTTTTAATGTCTCGTTAAAATATGGAGCTGATACAATTTATGACTTCCACGGTGTAGTTTACAATTTCGCAGTACTTTAGTGCTTGCTAACTTTAATTAACCTTTTTCCTTTATTTCATTGGACATGACGAGTACAATACAAACAGAGAAATATTAGAGATTTACACAAAATTGCTTCATTTCCTTAAAAAAATTGCTCTATTTTCTTTACTTTTTTATTAGAGATTTACACAAACAGATGAATATTAGAGATTTACACAAAATTTATTTACTTTTTTATTTTTTTTTACTTTAAAAAATTGCTCCATTTTTTATTGGACCATATTTTAAAATTTTAAAACTAAAACAAAAAAGTAACGGGCCGGCCCGTAGCCCATCGGGCCGACCCGACCCGGCCCAATACTATCATCGGGCCCATCGGGCCGGGCCAAAAAAGATACCGTTGATTTTGGGCTACTAATTTTAGAGCCCAGGCCCAACCAAAAAATCGAGCCGTTGGGCCAGCCAATGGGCCGGGTCCAAATTGACAGCTCTAGTTTTGATGGAGTCAATTATCGCCTATGCTAAAAGAAAACGTTCGGTGGGAAAAGATTTTCTCGCTAAAAATACGCCTCCGATTGACCCCTTTTTTTTTCAAAAAAACATCGACTTATTAGCTTGTCCTAAAACGTTTGATTCTAAACACCTATTTCGGAAATGGTTACCACTGTTGTTATTTTTAAAAAAAAAAAAAAAGGTTTTCACGATATTGTTAACAAAGGACTTTAAAATTGAATATGGAATCTCATCGAAATGGTAATATGCAACCTTTGTACATGCTCAGTATTTTTTAAATGATAACAAGAAACATTAACAGATCAAACATCAACAAAACCGATTCTACATTACGAATAAAAACATTAACAAATCAACTTCTACGGTGCAGAGATCTTACAGATACAACAATGAACAAAAGAGAAAGGCATTAATAATACCTTCAAATTCCAGGAACTCTGAACATAGATTTCTCTCAGATCTCAACAACAGCAACAATAGAATAATAATAAAAAAAAACTATGGAAACTCACAGAAAGAGGAGGAAAACTAAAGAAAGAAAAAAAATGAACAACTCTCTCAATCCTTGTTTTCTCTGAAACTCTCCAGAATCCTTTTTTTCTCTTTCCAAAATCCCCCCTTGGTGGCAACGATTTGGCCCCTATTTATACCATAAAACCGGTTTTTTTAGTCCTGTGCTTCTCTTTTTTTGAACTGTTCTTCACCATACCTTGTTGCTTCTTCTTTGTCTTGAGACTGTGGCTTGATATGACAGAGAGAGCAGAAATTTCTGAGGAGGGAAAAGGGTGTGGTGTCTTAGGGTTTCGTGAGAGTGGTTGGTGAAGGGAAAGGTGAGAAGAGGGCTTGTGAGAGGAGGGAAGTGAAAGGAGAGGTATGAAGGCATGTGAGAGAGAAGGTGTGTGCAGAGGAGAGAAGGAATGGAAGTGAGAGGCATGAAAGGAAAGATGGGAAGTGTGTGAAGGTGAAGTGAGGTGAGTGAGGCGTGAAAGAGGGAGAGGAGCGTGAGATTGAGGAGAGAGAGGGATGGGAGCCGTTGGGAAGAGAAGAGGGAGGGAAGAGGCGTGTATGGGGAAATGGAGTGTGGGGAAGTGGGGAGTTGAGAGAAAAGAGGAAAGGTGGAGTGTGGGAAAGGAAAAAAATGCAATTTCCAAGGAGGGAAAAGAGGGAGTGGGGTCGTATTTTTAGGAGGGGGAGTGAATGTGGCCGAATTTTAGGGTTAAGGGGGGGATTGAATGTGGACGATTTTTAGGGTAAAGGGGAGAAGTTAAAAGTTTTAGGTTTTTTTGAGTGGGGTGGCCGAATTTGGCTAGGAGAGGAGGGAATTAGGGTTTGGTGAGGAGTTGGGTTGGGTTATGGGTTGGATATGGGTTAGGGTTAGGCGAATTAGGGTTGGGTTTGGTGGAGGAATGGGCTTCTGATGGCCCAATCCTGATTGCACCTCATTTTTTTTCTAGGCAGACCCCCTCCATTTCCTCCTTTGCTTATTTTTGTTTTCTTCACTTCTAATTAATATATTTTTGGTTAAAAACTCGTTGGCAACTAAAATAAAATAATACATGACATGAAAATAAATAAAAAAAAAGAAAAATTATTATTTTTATTAAAAATAAAATCTCTCATTTTTGATCGGACGAAATTAGGGTATTACACTGGTCCTTCAACTCGCAGGACTCCCGGCATGGGGTTACAAGGCTAGCAAGTGCATTCGTACTGCTAGGTCAATTGCACATCACTGGGACTTATCATTTGAGATGATCGCGCATTTATTGCTCCATTCCTGCGGTTCCTTTCTTCTTTATAGGTATTTTAATGAAAGACTACATCTCTTTTGTGATTCTCGGAAATTTCGTAATTATTGTAAAGTTTTTGATTATGCCACATGGTTCTCGATCCAGTATCAATTATCACAAAACATCATTTCAAAAATAGATGGAAGTGAAAAGAAGGGAAAGTGTTTGATATTGACATGGAGGCCAAATGTGCAGAAGGCACACTGACTTAAGATTACGTCAGGAATTTCATTGAAAGAATAGGAAAGCTGAAATACTAAGCAGACTTCTCGGTAATTAGTGCCCTTGAAATAACGGTGCCGGCCACCCATGTTCACGACCTTGATCACTCATCATCTGACCTTTGGAAGTGTTGATTGCCCCAATGTTTGTTTAGTCCAACTTCTTGACCCTAATTTTTGCCTGGATTGTCCCTTTTGGATTTTCAATCCACCGGGTCGCTCTAACTTTTGCCTAGGCCGCCTTTCCGGGTTTTCAACCTAGCGAGCTTATTTTTGCTTGGCTCATCTTCCTCATTTTTCTATACTATTTTTTTCTAGGCATAGTTCACCGGGAGTGGGAGGTCTTCCTCGTCCATTTTTGTGAGAATTAAGCCTCTTCCAAAGAATGATTTCTTTACCATGTAAGGTCCTTTATAGTTCGAGGTCCATCTCCTGCGGGAATCCTTTTGGGTATGACTTTCTTGGGCACCAAGTCTCCTTAAAATTGTTGAGGAAAGACTTTCTTCTGTTAAGTTTTCTTTATTCTTTTCTTGTTAAATTTTCTTTATTCTTTTCTGATATGACATAAGACCACCGTTCTTGTATTTGGTGAGGTTTAACGGAAGTACTACTCCCATCGAACGGGGTTGCCCCTGTTGAAGTATGAACAAGGTCTGATCTCCATGTAAGGTGAAATGTCACTATCATCCCTGATATTCTTCATCTGTTGCTGCAACTACCCCATTTTTTTTTGGGCGGTATGGGGAGGGATCATGATGCTCGACTTAGAGTCCTTGCGTAGCCCTTTCACCACTGTCCGTGACGATCTTTTTAGGAAAGCCGTAACGGCAGACCAAATTTCTCGACAATCACGGATTTGTTATACCAGTGGACGTCTTATGTCAGACAAGGTGATGTAAGCGAACTTTCTTGATTTGCTATCCTTTGGGTGTGATGTTAATTTTAACACCTTTTTATCTTCTTCTGTGCCCAAGTTAATCATTTCGTTTGATTCCACGCGAGGCTAGGTCACTTTATCCTTTTGTTCCGTTATTCTCATTACCTCTGGAAGAGTTTCCCAGTTATCTTCAACATATTCCTTGGTTTGATTAATGGGGCGATCAAAGTTATGACATGAATTACCGACGTTGTTATTTTCAAGGACAAGTTATTTAAGTCTGCATTAGTAGAAATTGAAGAAGGATAAAAGAAAAAGTAAAGCGAGTAAATGAGTAAAGAAGGAATTGGAGAATTCAAAATGCTATTTTATTATTATTGATACCGGAAAGAAACATGCGTGCCCTTATTGAAATGTCCTAAGTCTTTGGGCGAAGCCATAGGATTTGCATTACGTAACATTACTTTGAGCCGAAAATCACAAGAAAATCAATAATCTCCCAATTCATGAGTGCTTCAGTTGCAGGACAAATGTGCACAAGGTTGATGATGCTGTTTTTTAGCCCTTTGATCGCCTTTAAAAGCATTGACGGATGACTTCTCATGCCCCTGGCAAAATGTTAGCGCCTCCATTCAGAGCATCCTCATTGAAGCTCAACCATTTGGATTCGATCAGATCCTGAATCACATGTTTCAGCGCCTTGCAGTTTTCTACTGAATGCCCAATTGCGCCTGCGTGAAATTCGCAAGTGGCGTTCGGGTCATAGCCTCTCGGGAAAGGAGGTTCAATGGGCCTCATTGGGCGGGGGGAGATTAGGTTGTGACTAGTGAGGTGGTCGAACAGATCTGAGTAGGATGCGGGAATTGGATCAAACTGTACATGTCTTCTTTCTGGGTAATTTGGTGGTTTATGGCTTTTAGTGGTTTGGGTAGACAAGTGCAGGGCTTGAGGACGGTTTGTGGAAGTGTAAGAGTCTTTCACTGATCTTGTTATGGAGTTAGTTTCCCCTTCATTACCTCTAACAAATCCTGCGAAGGGCTTCCTTGGGTTATTGGTTTCGGCCGAACCGTGAGAGATTTTCCCGTTTCTCATTCCCTTCTCCAACCTTTCTCCTATGGTGATCATGTCTGAGAAGTTAGAGGACACGCTCCCAATTAATCTGTCATAGAAGGGTGATTGCAACGTATCTATGAACATGGATACCATTTCTTTCTCTAGTAGAGGCGGAACTACCTGTGCTGCTGATCCTCTCCAACGCTGGGCATACTCCTTGAATGATTCTTTGTTTCTTTTCACCATATTCTGCAACTGTGCTCTATCAGGAGCCATATCGATGTTGTATTTGTACTGCTTTAAGAAAGCGTCGGCCAGATCTTTCCAACATCGAATGTGGGTGCGTTCCAACTGCATGTACCAGCTTGAGGCTGCCCCAGTCAAGCTGTCCTGAAAGTAGTGGACGAGCAGTTTGTCATCGTGTGCAAATGCGGCCATTCTTCTACAATACATAGTCAGATGGCTAGCGGGACAAGTTACCCCTCTGTATTTGTTAAAGTCGGGCACTTTGAACTTGGGTGGGATAATCACATTAGGGACGAGACACAGATCGTATGCATCCCTTGCGCCGACATTGGATCCTTCAATTGCTCTCAGGCGCTCTTCTAGTATCTGATATTTGTCCTCGGGCTGAGAGTCCTCCATTGAGTAGTTATGAGAGGGTCTTCTCATGATGTAGTGGGGAGGAACCATTGGCATTGCAGCGGAGTTCGGTGTAGGAGCATGATGAATTACTACTGGTGACGGAGTATAACCCTGTGGAATGACCTGTGGTGCAGTCCCAGGACTTCAGAAGTGAACTCGCGGTATTTCTGCATTTGTATTTTGACCTGAAGGTCCAGCGACTTTCGAAGGTCCTTCCTCTGGATTGGCTTCCATGGTAGGAGGAGCGTAACCAGCTGGGAGACCGTAAGGGAGCCATTGGTAGCTCTGGACGTTCACTCCAGCGGTGTATGGAGTCTCGGAGCTGGGAGGAGGAGGGAGACTTGTAGCATTGTTCTCAGTATTTCCTGCCGAAACACCTTCATCTACATTTCTTCTCTCGAGGAGTTTCACGAATTCATACATTTGATTTTTCAGCGCCATCATCTCGGTCATTTGATCTTTCAATACTATCATCTCGCTCATTTGATCCTTCAGCTTTGCAATGTCTTCTCTCAGAGCTTGATTATCCTTTTCGGCCATTTTTCTTGCTTGTGAGCGAGTCCGGTAGCGATGTGGATGAACCAGCTTGCCCTTTTATTCTCTGTTTATTTTTTCAGTTTTTTTGTTTTTTCGTAAGTACATGAATGAATGAATGGACGTGCATGAAATGCAAATGTATGATTTCGTGTTACGCCGAGGAAATTGTAAGTTTCTGTTTGACGCAGAACTGAAAGAAACTTAAGATTTATTAATGCAAAATGTTTGATCCATCTCGTCAGAAGGAAACTCTTACAATTCCCTAGCGGTTATAGAAATGCATGAGGAATGAAATGTTAAATTTTCTTATGCCATGCAAGAGGGACAGGTAAAAATGCATGAGGTATGCTAAAAATAATTTGCCAAAATAACACATGATTTTTTTGAGAATTTTTTTTTTAAGAAGACCGAAAAATGTATCAGTGTTTGTTTGAGTGCAGGGGTATGAGGCTCCCTTGTGTCCTGCGATGATTCCCTAGAGAATAGGTCTAGGGCTCGTCTATTGAGTGAATCTTTCAAAGGGTAGCTCTAAAGAGTCCTATATAAGGTTCCTAGAGCCAACGACCCCAATTAAGAACACTGGTCAACAACAATAGGCAAGCTATTAGAAGTGCCAGCATTCTCGAGAGGGACCAAACTCTAGGTGAGACTTTCGTGACCACCCAACAGGACGCACATCCAGTAGGCCATCACTACGCAGTCTCGTTCTAACTTGGGTTATTCTCCAGTCCGGGCATAGGACTATTCTCACGTGTGTGCAAAAGTGTGATAGTGGAGTGTGTGAAGGAGCAAAATATCAAGAATGCCCCCCAAGCTGCAAAACAAACAAACATACATACAGAAAAGTGGTCTTCTATCCTAGGGTTTTCATATCACAAAAGAATAATATGCAATGAAAATAAAAGACAGAAATGGAAGGGTAAAAAGAACATTAAATTAACAACCAATCCTACAACTAATTAGACTAGGCTTGACTCTCTAAATTTTCCCCAGTGGAGTCGCCAGCTGTAGCGACCGAAAAATTCGTGCGAGGATTCTTCGAAGGTTCAAAAATGAAGCCGCCACCAAAATTTAGTTTAAGGGCAAATATTGGAAAATCCCTTTTGGATTGGATAAGGGTCCTTGAGACCAGATTTGGGTTCGGGAGTCGGTTATGCGTGGGGAAGGTATTAGCACCCCACGACATCCTTCCTAAGGAAGGTTACCTGCTAATTAGTTGTAGGAAAGAAAGTTAATTTTGGAAACATTTATTTTTACCCTTTTATTGTGAATTAAAAAGAAAGGAGAAAATTGATTTTTTATTTGAATTTAAGAAAGGAATTATTTAGGAGAAGACTGAAAAAGGTTTTTTATTAATGCAATTGACAGATGTGGGCCCCCATCTGCTCCTACGTATCTCTTGGTAGAGAATCAAATCACACGTAGTTCTTGGTAGAAAAATGTTTGTTGGTTGGTGTTTTTTAATATAGGGATCTTAGGACTCCTGAGTGATCAGTTCATTTGTCCTAAAACGATGACTAACCTGACTGTACAGTCGGCTTAATCCCCTACCTTGTGAAAATAGAGTTTTTGGAGTTTGGAAAATGGTTTGAAGTGTGTTTGTTTGATTTTATTGGAATAGGGGTTTTGGGATTCCTGAGCCGTACGGCTCATTCATCCTAGAACGCTGACTAACCCGTCTGTACAGTCGGCTTAGTCCCCTATTTTGAGAATTTGATTTGTGGGAAGAAATGTGTTGGTGTTAATTTTAAAAAATTGTTTATTTTAAATAGGGATTTTAGGACATGATCCGTAACGGTTCATTAGTGACCTAAAAAGCAGACTAACCCGACTGTACAGTCGACTTAGTCCCCTACTTATATTTTTTGGGAATTAAGTAAATTATTTATGTATTTTGTAGGTTTTTATAAAAGAAAGTAAATAAAAAACGAAAAGGTGGGTGCAGCAGTAAAATGGGGTGCAGTTTGCAGAAGGGGGTTGTATTATTAAAAACTGGGTGTGAAAAGCAGCAGCCCAGTTTGTGGACTGGTCCACGAATTCATGGGCTTTTTCAGGGGGGGAGGCGTATATAGAAAAAGGAGGGGTGTAAGTAGTGTTGAGGTAAAAGGAAAAGACGAAAACAACCCTAGGTCTCTACTATATAAGGCATTTTTAAAAAAAAACCCTAAATCTAATCCTCACACTCTCTCTTGCGGCGCCGTCCCACTCCCCAAATCTCTCAACCCTAATTTCTCTAATCTTCCCTCTTTCTCCGCCTCATTTCACGGAAGCTGCGACTCCTCCCCTTTCTTCTTTGTCCACCACCGTCTAGCCCTACCTCCTTCTTCCCCTCTATTCTGGCACCGTTTCCATCAGAAGATGCAGAGAGAGAGGGAGGGTTCGCGAAGGTTACGGTTGGGAGAAAGGAAGCGAGGTCTCAGAGAGAGAGAGGGAGAAGGGAAACGAAGGAAGTGAGAGAAAAAGGGAGAGTGATCTACGAAGGAGCGAGGGGCTTCGCGAAGATGGGAGAAGACGACGGTGAGATCGCCGGAGAAGAGAAGCCTGTGACGGGGCGATGGAAGGCCGGTGATGGCGTAAATGGGGAGGAGGCCCTAACGGTGGTCTTGGGAATCAACCACCGTACACGGTGGCCGGAGGTTCGCTTCTGCCCCCTCTTTTTTCTATTGTGTTTCTGTTTTCGTTTTTCTCTTCTCTCCTACTCTTTCTTTCTTATTTTGGATGTTTTTTTTTGCTTCTATGGGCGGTTCTTGGTGTGGTGGTGGAACGCAAACGACGACGCGGAGGAGCGCGGCGGCCACGCCTCACGGCGATGACCTCCGCCGGCAATGGCGGTCGGAATCTGGGTAAGTTTTTCCTCTATTTTTTTACTTTCTGATTTCCTATTTTTATCTCTGCTACATCTGTTTCTGGATTTCTTTGTATTTGATGTTCTGAACCCTTAAACTTAAATTTTACAACTAAACCTATTTGATTTTATCCCTAATCCTAATTTTCACAAACACTAAAACCTAATTTTAAACCGATTACTTAACTTTTGGTCAAATTAAATCTAAACCTAATCTTTCTAACTACAAGGGAGTTGTTTGTCATACCCTGGTTATTCCATTCATGATGCACTTTTCTAAACCTAATATTAAAAAAACCTAGTTAGTTCCTAAAATTTTTTACATCTAGGAAACCGAAGCATATGAAGAAATATTACGGATTATACTGACGTGATGCTATATGTACAAATTATGAATATCTCAAAAAACTAAAGCATTACGAATTAAACATCTGCACCTACATGTTTCTTTCTGTGTTTTCGAATTTTTACGTGATAAATAGAAAATACCAACCTGTATTCCAGCTTCTGAACTATTGCTTGACTGCTGTTAAACCCTGCCACTGTTATCCCGGCTGCTGCTACTCCTGCTGCTACTCTTTCTGGATTTTTTAGTGTTTTGCGATTTGGGTTTCAATGCGAAAACCCTAATCTTTTGGTTCTGAATTTGTGCGTTCTGTCTGATTTTCTGTCTGTCCCTGTGTCTGTTCTTCTCTGCCTGAATTGTTGTGTCAAGGCTTGCTTATATAGGTAAAAAAAATTAGGGTTTTGCTGATCCTTCCCCATTTCTTTCCTTTTTCAGGTATTTGGACCTCTTGAGGAAACTTGCTCAGCAAGAACAGGCCCAAGGACTGCTGTTGCTGCTTTTATTTTTATTTATTTTCGTTTTTGATTTTTTTTTGTATTTTTGGTTATTTTCGGTTTTGTATTATTTTTTAATTTAATTTTTGATTTTTGGATTATTCTAAACATTTGTAAATTATTTTTATTGACTTTTGATTATATTTGCTATGGACAGATTTTTGTTTTTGGTTGAAGTGGATGAGAATGATTAAATTGGGCCAAGCCCAATCGAAACTAAACATAGGCCCAACTTAGAAAAATGGCTGAAACGAAGCCCAATTAGAACAAATTTAAGATCAGATCCAATCTAGCCCCATAGGTCCATTTAGGCAAACATTAGACATAAGCCCAATTATTAAAAACTGGTTCAAAACACTAAGCGTAAGCTCAAATAGGCAAGCTAATGAAATCAGGCCCAAAAAGGTTGGACATAGGCCCAATTGGACAAATCGGTCAAAATCAAAAACAAAACAGCGCTCAAAGTGCCATAGGCTTGTGACACGGGGCTAAAACTAGTACGATGAAAGGATCGGGAAAAATTAGGGTATAACAGTCCAATATACCGAGGACTGAGTTTCTTCGCCCACAATGCCCTACCAGTACCAATCATTGGTGAAACTCTCAAAAATACATGATCACCTGGCTCAAATTCTATTGGCCTTCTCCTTTTATCAGCATAGCTCTTTTGCCTACTCTGGGCAACTTTCATTCTTTCTCTGATTTTGTCGGATCTTTTCGGTACTCTCATGAACCAAATCGGGTCCTAACAACCGGTTTTCGCCGACATCCCACCAACATAATGGAGTTCTACATTTTCTTCCATACAAAGCTTCAAATTGAGCCATTCCGATGCTGAAATGATAACTATTATTGTAGGTGAACTCAACTAACGGAAGATGATCCTCCCATTTCCTTCCACTATCGATCACACAAGCCCGAAGCATATCCTCAAGAGTCTGGATAGTCCTCTCTGTTTGACCATCTGTCTGCGGATGATAAGCAGTGCTAACCAGCACCCTTGTCCCCAAAGCCTCATTCAACGCCCTCCAAAATCTAGAAGTGAACTTTGGGTCGCGATCCGACACAATACTTGTAGGAACCCCGTGCAATCTTATTATGCTATTCACATACTCCTCTGCTAGCTTGGAGACTTTGGTTAGAACGAATGGGAATAAAGTGAGCGCATTTGGTCAATCGATCCACTACTACCCAAATGGAATCATTACCGGCTTGCGATCTTGGCAATCCCATAACAAAATCCATCGAGATATCTTCCTATTTCCACATTGGCACATCTAATGGTTGCAGCTGACCGGCAGGCTTCTGGTGCTCTGCCTTAACTCTTTTGACAAATTAAGCATCGAGACACAAACTCGGCAATATCTGCTTTCATTCCAGGCCACCAATACATCTGCTTTAAATCCCGGTACATCTTGGTAGATCCAGGATGTACAGAATATTGACTCTGATGTGTTTCCTCTAATACTTGCCTTTTAATCTCTTCATCACCAGGCACAGAAATTCTATCGTTGAAGCAAATAACTCCATCACTATCTTCGGTAAAATTTGGCAACACTTTTTGAGATTGCACCTTCACATCCATTTCTTGTGCTAAGCGAATAGAATCCCTTAAGGAACTAGAGATTTGTATTTGGCTCAACACTAACTGGTTCCTTCTTTGCTTTGCATTAAAATTCAAGTCTCTAAAAGACTCTAACAATTCCATTTCATGCATCATTAACTTTGCCGTGTGAAGAGATTTCTCGCTTAAAGCATCTGCTACCACGTTGGCCTTTCCCGGATGATACTTCAATTCGAAGTCATAATCCTTCAGAAATTCAATCCATATTCTCTGCCTGTTATTCAGCTCCTTCTGATCAAACAGATATTTCAAGCTTTTGTGATCGCTGAAAACTTCGAAACGAGAACCATAAAGGTAATGTCTCCAAATTTTCAAAGCATACACAATAGCCGCCAACTCCAAATCATGAGTTGGATAATTCTCCTCATGAGACTTCAATTGCTGGGATGCATAAGCTACCACTTGTTGATTCTGCATGAGCACACATCCTAAACCCTTCCCAGAAGCATCGCTATAAATTTGGAACCCCAAAGACGGATCCGAAAGAATCAGGATTGGAGCAGAAGTCAACCGAGTTTTCAACTCTTGGAAACATTCTTCACAATCAGCATCCCACGTAAACGGCTGACCCTTACGAGTTAACCAAGTAAGTGGAAGAACTAACTGTGAGAATCCTTGAATAAACCTCTGATAATAACCAGCTAGACCCAAGAAACTTCTTATCTCTGTGACTGATGTTGGTCGTTCCCAGTTTAACACACCTTCCACTTTACTGGGATCTACAGCAACTCCCGATTGGGAAATCACATGTCCCAAAAACTCTACCTCAGGCATCGAGAAATCGCACTTCGAAGGTTTCGCGTACAACTTCTTTTCTCGGAGTACGTTAAACACAATGCGGAGATGTTGAACATGCTCCTCTATGGTCTTCAAGTACACCAAGATATCATCAATGAAAACGACTACAAACTGATCCAGGTACATGTGGAAGACTCGGTTCATGTAATCCATGAATACCGCTGGAGCATTAGTCAAACCAAAGGGCATCACTACAAACTCGTAATGTCCATACCTAGTACAGAAAGCTGTCTTCGGAATATCTAAGACTCTAACTTTTATCTGATGATAATTTGATCTTAGATCAATTTTAGAAAACACCGCAGCACCTCGAAGTTGATCAAGCAAATCATCTATTCTTGGCAAGGGATATTTATTTTTGATCGTCACTTTGTTGAGTTGTCGATAATCAATGCACAATCTCATGCTACCATCTTTCTTTTTGACTAGTAACACTGGAGCACCCCATGGAGAAGCACTCGGTCGAATGAACTTCTTTGATATCAACTCTTCAAGTTGGGATTTCAATTCCTTTAATTCTAAAGGAGACATTCGATATAGAGCAATAGATATTGATCCTGTGCCTAGCACCAATTCAATAGAAAATACTACCTCACGATCTGGAGGTACAGAAGAAACTTCATCCGGAAAAACATCCTGAAATTCATTCACAACTTGAACAGATGATAAATCTAAATCAGTTTCAGTGGATGCAGATAACATAATAACATAAGCTTCCGCACCTTGGAATAACGACTGGGTTGCTGAGGGGAAAGAGATAACTGCTTCAGAATTTGTCGTTGACAATTCAACAAATTCAGAGGCGAAATTGATGGTTCGATTGGCACAATCGATTGTAACGTGATTTGCAGTCATCCAATTCATACCCAGAACTATGTCCATACTTCTCATAGGTAAACAAATAAATTCTACTACAAAATTTCTGTCTCCTATGACAAGTAGACAGTTTTGACATAAGGATTGGGTCTGGACACGACCCTTAGCAGCAGTTAATATAGTTATCGGCTCGGATAGCGGAGATAACGCTAGTCCCAACCGATCCACACGTGATTGGGCTATAAAACAATGGGTTGCACCCGGATCATATAGTTTACTGACGGAGTTATTGAAAAGAGATCCCATACCCCCCAGTAAGTTGTCAGCAGGTGTAACTGTCTGGGCATCTAATGTGTTGACTCGCCCGTGTGTTGGAGCAGCTTGAGATTCTTTCGTACTCTTCCTTGCTGGGCACTCATTGGCATGGTGACCCTCTTCATTACAATAATAGCATCGGTTTGGCCTTTGCCAACAATCATCATGATGATGTTTTCCACAGTTGGGACACCTGCGGACCTTTGGAGAATCAAAGGATTGTACCTGCTTCCCTTTATTATTGCTTCCCTTGAATTGCCTGCTTGGAGTAGAAGATTCAGCCATTTTCTTCTTACCCTTCCAATACTCTTTTCTTTCAGCATACAATTTCCTCAGATCCTCCTCAGCAACATATGCTTGTTGCACTAAGGCAGGATAATTAACCAGAGTGTAAGAACTAAGGCCTTGGCCCACATCAGTTCGGAGACCTTCTTTAAACATTTGCATTTTCCACATATCATTTGGGGCGTACCTCCCCAACTCATAGAACTGAGACAGTCTTTCAAATTTTGCCGCATATTCCCAAACTGACATATCACCTTGTTTGAGGTTCACAAACTCAGCCTGCTTGTTTAATCTCCTCACTGGAGGGATATATTGTCCCGTGAATAATTCTTTACCCAAGTGAGGGGAGTTCCTTGAATTCCCATCATTTCTCGTGCATTATTCCACCAAGTGTGGGCATCTTCATCAAGGGCATTTGCTGCACAAATTACCTTTTCTTCTTCACCACATTGCAAGGTTTTGAAGATTCTCTCCATTGCATCTATCCAATAATGAGCAGTCTTTGGATCTGATCCACCCTTGAAAACCGGGGGATTCATCTTTTGGAATCGGAAGTATGTCCTGTTAGGAGCTTCCTGATACGGTTGAACATTAGGCTGCTGTAGAGCCATTTGCTGATGCTGCATTTGCAACATATCCTGCATAATCTTCTGCTGATTCTCAGTCACATTTTGCATCCATTCGAAATGTGGATCAATAGGAGGAGGGTTTCCTCTACCTATTTCGGCCATGATTCTGCGAAATATGCACAAAGTATTAAGTTGATCAAGCTCAATGTCTAATAGCATACTAAGAAGAATCATAACCAAAGGAAGTAAAAGACTTTAACATTTAGATCCGACTAGGTCGAATTGCTCTGATACCAACTGTAACACCCCAGTATTTCTAACAAGTAGAAATACTTAAGTGTACCAACTGTAACACATCAGAGATATAATATTCCTATTTAGATATTGAACACCACTATAAATTTTTCGCTGAATAACGCCAAAACAGTTTTAATCATAATTAAAACCACAACAGTTCCCTGTCTATCAACATCATCACGATTTAGTGTTCAATACCATCACAAGAAAGTGCGGAAACAATTACATAACTTTTACATCAGTTAAGTCATAATGTCATGATACAAAGATAACAGGGGAAAATATAAGCATAAGCATAAATGCTAAGTCTTCATCCACCTCCCGAGTAGAAACCTACTCGTGCCTCTTTGATCTCCTCTTTCCACGTTTCTCTGTAAAAAATCAACATATAAACAATGAGATACAATCTCTGAGTTCTACCGAGACCCCTAACTACACTCTCGGATCAATTATGAAACCTTTTTATCTCGTAGTTTAATTTATAAACCACGTGCATTTTTAACTTAGCACGACACCGACCCCAGACATGGTAATCCCGGTGAATCGCACTACATAACCTTAACACGACACCGACCCCAGACATGGTAATCCCAGTGATCCGTATTATATAACTTTTAACACAACACTGACCCCAGACATGGTAATCCCGGTGAACCCCTTTACCAATAGTACTTTCCCTAATGGTAGGTTTAGGGCTCATGACCTTCCCCGCCTAGTATGTTAACCACTTTGGGTCGTCACCCAATACTCGATATAATTTATATATCTTAACCTCAACATTATTTGATGAAATATTATTCATCCCTTTATCATGAAGCATCACTAAATTGAACTTTTGGTTCTTTAGACACTTATTAACACAATCCTCTCACGGATTCTATTTTTCGGTTTTTTTTTCGAAATGTTTATAATCTCAAAACATTTTTCATAAACCTCTTAAAACATAGCCAAAATCATGGCACTGTAACAATAATTTCATTGGAGAAGGGAGAGGAAATTCGCTATTCCGTTTTCGTGTAAATTCGCTATTCCGTTCGATTCGTTACTCGTTTTGCTCGATTCCTACTACAAACACAGTCCATAACAGTCAAAATAACCACTTCAAACAACAACAATCATCATCAAAACATCATTCAAAACAAGTTTGAAAATCACATATACTTTTAACGATTTCGTACAAAAACATTTTCGACGACGAACCAAAAACCGAAACACAACTCAACACATCAAGTTCATCAATCAAAACCTAAACGTGAGTAAAAATCACCTTTCACGCGAGAACAACGGTTTGAACCGAAATCCCAAACTCCTCAAAAAAAACCCCAAACGAAACCTAGAATCACCAATTCGCTCCTAACTTCGAATCGAGCTTCAATCCGTGTTCAATCCACCTTAGGTTCACTTCTAATCACACCTAAGCCATCAAAATCACCACAAACTCGAAATCACCTCGCCCAAACTCTTGAAATTCGAAGTCAAAAGGGAGAGGAAAATTGGGAAATAACTTACCAAATTTATGGAGCATGAAAAGAGAAGCAAAATGATGGTGATGATCAAAACCTTAGGGCGTGAGAGTGATGATCTTCTTCTCCTCCTCTTCTTTCTTCTTTCTTCTTCTTTTTTCTTCTCTTCTCCTCTCCTACTCCTCTCCTATGATTCCTTTCTTTCTTTCTCCTTTCTCTTTATTTTCTTTTCCTTTCTTCCTTTTATATTAGGCTTAAATACAGTTTTGGTCCCCCTATTTTGACCAATCCACGATTTTGGTCCCTAAAGTTTTAATTTGACGATTTTGGTCCCCCTATTTTCCCAATTTGAAAAATCATAGTCCCCCTCTTAAAAAAGTCAAAATTGAAACTCAGTTTGACTCACTCATCCTACGTGGCAGTCCACGTCGACTGCCACGTAGGTGCACCCCCCACCCCACCCTTCTTCTTCCTCGTGAACCCTTCACTGTTCCCCCTCCCCCCCACCGTGAACCCCCCTCCCCGTCGCTCTCCCTCTCCCCGTCGCTCCTCCCCTCCCCGTCGCTCTCCCTCTCCCTCCCCTCCTCGTCGCTCTCCCTCCCCTCCTCCCCCCCTTCACTGTTCCCCCTCCCACCCCCACCCTCCACCCTCCACTGTTCCTCTTCCCACCCCCCACCCCAGAGAGTTCGCAGAGAGAGAGCGAGTTCGCAGAGAGAGAGAGAGAGGGAGACGCAGAGAGAGATCACGAAGAGATGCGAAGGGGGGGGGGGGGGGAGAGCGAACGGCGAGCGAGCGAGAGAACGGCGGGGAGAGCGAACGCAGAGAGAGAACGGCGAGCGAGGGTGAGATGCGAAGGAGAGAGAGAGAGAGAGCGACGGTGAGCGAGAGAGAGAGGGAAATCGATGGGGGAGGGGAGAGACGGTGAGCGAGAGAGAGGGAGGTGTGAAGGGGGGGTTCACAGTGGATATCGAGGGAGATCAAGGGAGATCGATGGGGGGGGGGGGGTGGGGGGTTCACGGTGGGGGGTGGGAGGGGGTCACGGTGGGGGAGGGGGGAGGGGAAGAGGAACAGTGGGGTGGGGTGGGATGGGGGGGAGGGGAAGATGAACAGTGGGGGTGGGGTGGGGGGTGGGGCGTGGGGTGGGGGGTGGGGCGTGGGGGGGGTGGGGGGGTGCCACGTAGGCTGCCACATAGGACAATAAGTCAAAATTGAGTTTCAATTTTGACTTATTTAAGAGGGGGACTGTGATTTTTCAAATTGGGAAAATAAGGGGACCAAAATCGTCAAATTAAAACTTTAGGGACCAAAATCGTGGATTGGTCAAAATAGGGGGACCAAAACTGTATTTAAGCCTTTATATTAATAAGTGGTAATATGGTCGAATGACCATATTGCCCTTAATCTCTTCTTTCTTCCCTAAATCACCCTTATTCTGTATTATTCGCTTAATGACCCTATAACAATCAATAATTAATTTAGCACTCAATTAATGAATTTATCAATCAAGTACTAAAATAATTTAATTGGTTCAACATCAAAATAATTCGATTAATTATGTTGGGGATGTTACACTTTGAGTTTGTTATGAACTGTGGTTAAGTCAGAAATGGAGCGGAACGAGTAATGGAATCGAACGGAATAGTGAATTTCACGAAAATGAACAATTTTTCGAAGCTGATAAGAGAGCCCGGTCCGTGCGCCCCCAGGCACGAACCGTGCGCCTCCTGCTGATGCTCATTTTGCAATTTTTTTTGCAGTGAGCCTGGACCGTGCGCCTGTGAGCCCGGACCGGACCCCTGCCTCTGTCTCATTTTTCAAAACATGTCCAATGCTATTCCTTTTGGTTCCAAACTTCTTCCAATCCTTTCCTTAACCCCTCCCATTGATGAATGAATATGTTTGTATTCCGAATTGTTATTTTCATGAAGCGAAATGAATCATATATGGTTATAGCGTCGAGACCGTTTGACTAGTTGTGTACCGAGAGAGAACATAACATTGTTTAATGAACAAGACGATTTGGTATCCACAAAAGGACTTGGTGTCCACCAAAGGATTTGGTATCCACCCCTCCCCAAAGGATTTGGTATTCACATGAAAGGATTTGGTATCCTATTAATCGGATTTTGGGGTCCGAATGAAATATTAAATAAAACACCGCGAGTAGAGTTGTGAGGGTTCACGAAAGAGCCCACTGAGATTATTATCTCACTGTTTATATTTGTGGTGTTTACAGAGAAATAGGGAAAAGCAAAGGCAAGGAAGCACGACTAGCAGCTGTGCAAAGTTTTGGAGACTTGAAGGATCATGGAGATCCACGGCTATCTGCTTTGCTTAGTATCCTTGGCTTATGTTGTACTCGATGTGATGACTTTGACATTGTTTAAAGTTATGTATCGCTTTCGTAAATTCTAATTTTGAGATGTTGAACAATAGGTGTAATGACTTTACACTTGAGTTTATGTCCTTTATGGGTCCTTTTGGTAAATTGTGGTATTTTAAAAAGGATATTTTGATGAATTTCAATTGAGTTAGGATTGTTCAATGTCTTAATATAGAATGTTCACTCTTATGTATGCTAAATATGAATATTCTGGCATTTCTTCAAAGGTAAAAATATAAGGGTGCTACAAATTACATATAAAGGTGTTCCGGATCCAACTTTGCCTAGATAATGGGCCTAGGAGCCCAATTGCAAGCTGGCCCAATTGCGACACTATATAAACTAGGGGTGTTCAAAACCGAACCAAACCAATAGAAAACCGCAAACCGAACCAAACCAAACCGAAAATCGCAAAAAACCGCTTCTTATTGGTTTAGTTCGGTTCTTTTTTTCATTGCACTGCGCGGTTTGGTTCGGTTCGCGGTTTTGATTACAGAAACTGAACCAATCCAAACCAAACCGCAAGTAGCACTAAGACTTATTGACTTACAACCTTCCTTACTAACATACTAGCCCAAATGCAACTAAAACCCAACTCTCACTCACTTACTAGCTCAACTACAATTAATTCTTTGACTCACTTAGAAACAATCCATATTGTTATGCTATATTTAAAAATTACAATAAAATATTTAATTCAAATTCTTTTAAACATTGTCTTAGCTATCTTAAAAGAATTAAAAGAGTGTAATTTATATACTATATATATTTGAGTAGATTTTTTCTTAAAGATTTATGTTAGCCATTTTTTATGTTAGTTAATTTTAACTTCGTTTTAAATTATGTTTTATCTTGTAAAAAACCGAACCAACCGAACCAATCAAAACCGCATTAGTTTGGTTTGGTTTGGTTTGGTTCGGTTTTATTTTAGGAAGTCAACCAAACCAAACCAAACCGCATGTAGTTTTTCCTTGCGGTTCGGTTCAATTTTTATCTCAAAACCGAACCAAACCGCACCGCGAACACCCCTAATATAAACCACTACGCGCTCCAAATATGGTACACTTTCTCCACTCCTCTCATATGCTCCATTTTGATTATGGACTGACTGGGGCGTCGGAGTGCTTGCAGGTGGCGGCCTCCCCGCACTTCACATCGGAGCCGATACCATCTCGGACCTCGGCCATGTCATCTCGGATTTCGGATTTCCATCTCAACATCACCACCGTGAGGTACAATTTTCTCTCAGCGAGTTCCGTTCGGAACTAAAAGGGTAACTAACTAAACTAATATTCTTAATTCATGTGAAGTGGTTAAAAAAGACTTTCATTTTGGGACGAAAAGAGTAATTTTGTGTGTCATCCAATTTGAAACAACTCACTTATGAGTTACGACTAAATTGGTTTTGTTATTTTTATTTTTGGTATAGTTTGATTTGAATTTTATAACCAATTTTCTTAATTCTTGTCAAATGGCTAAAAGTAACTTATACATTGTAATTTTGTGTCATCCAATTCGAAACAGCTAACCCGTGACTGATGAATTGGTTTCATTTTAGAACCAATCAAAAACGAAAAAAGCGATTGGTTGGTTCTTGTACAGTACATCTGGTGAAAACATTACCATGAGCTAATGAGCATGAAGAAAAAACGGATTTACAACGGTAATTTGATGTTCTGTTCGGACATATTTCATTTACTAAGGTATCTACAGGCAGGCAGTGTCGTGAGGCCACGGCCCGCAAATCGACAAACGTTGCAGAAATTTGTACTGAAAAGATTGTGGTTACAGCTATACTCCTACTACTGTCTACTGGTACTACACTCCATCATGCAATTGATGAGTAACAGTGTCCGTCGTTCGTTATTGACATTTGAGTATTTGACACTTCGCCACTGCTCATTTCATTTCATTTTTCTTTTCTTATGCAATTTTGATTGTTTTTTTCATCCTCGGTTATTGGACCACGCTGGTAGTAAGTAAAAACTATAGAAGGCCACGCCAATTGTCCATTTTCAACGCTACGGATTCTACTTCTAGAGAATAGCGACGGTTCTTTTTCAGTTTTCACTTTACCATCGTCAATTACGTTTTGCTTGACCACCGTGTAAAGTTGCGACCAAACGATTCTTTGGACCAGCGAATCATTACTGAACTTAAAATATAATAAATTCAATAATGATTAATTTAATATTTTATTTTTATAAAAAATAAAAAATAGACCAATGATCATCCATAAGGAAGCACGCCTTTCTGAATAACTAGCTATTATGGATATTTTAATATTAAAAAAGTAAAAAGAAAATTAGGTTAGCTTTCAATGGAGATGATTAGTGTGGTTATGTTTGTGGTGTAAAGGTTAAAGAAAGAGGGTAATTATGATTGGTGTGAATGAGATAAAATGGGAGTAGGAATTGGATGATGGACACGTCAGCAAGGTTCAGCTAGCTGGCTAAAATTTCTCTACTCTCCCGACAACGACACACACACTGCATACTCACCATTCATGACCCTCGGCTCCAATTCACTCAGACTCCATTTTCCCTCCCACCCTTTTCCCATTCTCTCTCTACCCAAAATCCCCACTCTCACGAGATAAATACTTTTATTTTGAATTCAGTTCATCCAATGGGGTCATTTCATGTATTATAAATCCCCACTCCCACCCCGTGTACTATAAATACCCTTTACTCTTCTTCCATTTACTCCGTTTTTCTCCAACATTCCTCTCCCTTCCCTCTCTCTTTCTCTCTCTAGTCAGTATTAGTATTAGCTCACTCTGCTTTCTCTCACTTCACGCTCATCTCGTTTCTGTGTAATCTTCAAGTAAAAGTGGAGTGAGAGAAGATCTTCACCGCATCCAAAGTTGGCCTTATTCTCTTTTTCCTCTTGCAAGAATATATCTCTTCTATCTACACCAAAAGCAAAAGTTCTTCTTTCTTTTTCCTTCCTTACCATATTTTGCTTTCTCAATTCTCAAGTATATTTCTTCTTCTCCACTAGATCCACTTTTTCCCCTCCCACCTTCAACTTCTAAGCATCTCCTTCTCCCACAACCTCAAAAACCTTACCTTAAACCCTCCTTCATGCACTCAAACACTCCACGACCTTCTATTTTCACATCCCTCACTTCATTCAAACAACCTTAGCACAAACAAAACCTTTTCTTCTTGTTCTTTCTCTCTTTCACCATGTCCGTACAGCTTCACAAGCTAAAGCTGGCAACCCCAAGTTCCATTTTTGAAACCAACCCACCATGCAAAAACAAGAGCAAAACCCAAAAGAAGCTTGTTCGAATCATTATCACTGACCATGACGCTACTGATTCTGACTCTTCCAGCGACGAACAGAGAGAGAAAAACAACCAAAGAAGGACACAAAGAAGAGTGAAAAAGGAGGTACTCAGTATTAACATGCACCGTACCGTATCAGATTTTCTCCCTCCTTCTTCTTGTTCTTCTCTTTCTCGCTCAACGGAGCAAAAACCAAGTAAGTTCAAGAGGAAGAGGAAACCACCACCACGCTCTGCTGCTGAGCGCCGGGATAACAAGTTCCGCGGTGTTCGACAGAGACCATGGGGACGGTGGGCTGCTGAGATCCGTGACCCAACTCGCCGGAAACGGCTCTGGCTTGGAACCTTTGACACGGCGGAGGAAGCCGCCTCGGAGTACGACAAAGCGGCGGTGATGCTTAAGGGTCCTAACGCCGTCACAAACTTTCCCCTGATTCCGCCTGTGGAAACTCCTCCGGCCACCGTACACG
The DNA here is from genome assembly GCA_039519185.1 of Astragalus membranaceus. Taxonomy (NCBI): domain Eukaryota; kingdom Viridiplantae; phylum Streptophyta; class Magnoliopsida; order Fabales; family Fabaceae; genus Astragalus; species Astragalus membranaceus. The sequence continues at coordinate 147,389,755 of CM076849.1, read as the reverse complement.
GCGGAGAAACTGACGGTGGAGTTCAGTACTCCGACGCTTTAGCCTCCCCGACTTCTGTCTTGGCCTGTGATTTGACGCCGTTTGACGGCTTCCGTTATGTGGACGTGGATGCGTTCGGGTTCCACATCGACACACCGTTAACTTTGCCGGACGTTGACGTTACGTTGACGTGTCATCAGCGTTTTAAAAAGGAAGAAGCATTTGAAGAATTTGATCTCGACGAGTTCATGACGTGGCCCAACTAAAAATCTCAGGGCTATATTTGTCTATGCAAATTATAAAGGGGACAGTTTAGTAATTATGCTGTTTTGCTGCTACCTGTGTAATTCCGAAGTTGCCCCCACTGTTGAAGTTTGAAGTTTTGTCGTTCTCATTGGAAGAGTGTAGAGTTTGTAGTGCCATTTTGCCACACGAACGGCGTTTCTTTGTTTCGTGGCTAAAGACTATTTTGTGGGTATTTAATATTGTAATTATCGTTATTATATTAAATTATTATATATATTATTAATATTATTAAATATTATTTATAAAAAATGAAATGTTCAGCTAGTTAGTGAGATGTGAGAGAGGTGAAAAGATCATAGCAAGGTGAATTGGAATTTCAAGTATAGTATATAAAGAAATTTTGGTGTTGTCTAGAGATTAATATGTTATTGTACACTTGTCAGAAATTGACGCGTAGTCAAGTTGGTTGTTGAATTTTCACATGAAAATCTGCCTCTATATTAAGATATGAGTCATTAAATTCCCAATATTTAGTTTTTGTTTTTTTTCCTTCTTTCGGTTATTTTATGGTTTGGAAATTGGTTGATAGATTGCTTTATGTATTGTTTATTTATTATTCTTTAATGCATGCGTAAATAAGATTATTTTTAGATGACTCATTTGCGGATTGTGAAAATCATTTCAATCTCACAGTCAGTGCTTATATTGTATAGAAAATGCTTTACAACAAGATTCTTGTTAAGTGGGATTCATAGAATCATAGATACTTCGAGTGTACGGTATCGATTTGTGAGGCCAAATAAAATTCATCCTAAATTTCATTATTTTACTAAATAAGAGTATCTTTAAAGGGGTATATTAAATGGGTGAGCTAAAATGATTTTTGTGGAGTGAAACTGCCATGTAGGATTTAGTCAACCCATAATTAACTCAAGTGGTTTTTACTCCAATATAGGTTGTTTATAAAGACTCATATATTGCCTCACTTTTCTGCAAACATAAGAGAGAAGGAAAGACTAAAAAGCAAAAATAAGAGAGAATTATAAAGTAATGTTTAGTTAACGTGTGTTATTATCTTTCATGGCAACTAAAATTAAGCAAAGACCGTTGCCAGCTAAGACTGCTCCAAAGCAGATTTCTTATTGTTGTTGTAATTTATAGATAGTTGGGCGCAATAGAGCACGTGAAAGGAGTAGAGAGTAGAGAGTACACTACAAAAAAACGCAGGATAAGCGACAGATTTTAGCGAGGGAAACCAAATCCGTCGCTAAGTTTAACGTAGCGAGGGATTTAGCGACAAATTGTTCAGTAGCGAGGGATTTAGCGCCACCACCACGCCACCACCACCCATCCCCTTCCCCCCGTCGCAACAGAGCCCTACTCTGGTACGTTTTTGTTTTCCTTTTTATTGTCTTTTTTATTTGGTATTTTCGTTTTTATCTTCGTTTTTTTTGATTTAGTTTACGTTTTTATGAAATTATTGTGAAATTTTCGCATTCTGGTGTTCATGATGTCTCTTCTGGTTATTAGATTATGGTGCATTACATTGAATGCTTAAAATTCTTGTATTTTTGTTTTTGTATAATATATGCATTTAGAATACATGTTTAGTGCTTCATAGTGCTGTTCTTATGTTTAGTATTTTAAGCATTTAGGAATAAACAGTATACCTCTAGTATCAATGCTGTTCTATTATATATTGTTCTTGTATTTATTTGTTGGTTCTTAGTTTTGAAGATGATTGTACAAGAACTGTTAATTAATTTGGTAGTAACCGTGATTTTGATTTTGATTTGTGACTTGGCAGCTGAGTAATTCTGATTTGGTGGAGCTCTTTCTCTTGCTAGAGCTGTTTTCTGATTTTCGAGCTGCAAAAATTGGTGGAAAAGCAGATATTTTATAAGCCAAAATTTTAATTATTAGGATTAGGAATTGAATTGTGGTTGCTTGTCATGGTTTTTTTTTTGTTTTTTTGTCTCTGTTCTTCAAAATTAATGGGAAAAATATTGAATTTCATATTCTTAAGTCCACTTTTTGCATGAGTTTCATATTGTTAAGCTTGAATAAATTCTGAATAACTGTTAGTTTTCAAAATGGGAAATTCATATTATTTGGGGGTAAATGCACAGCTCATTTGTGTATTGTTGTTTTGATGTTTGATCAACCCTAGGTTACACGACTATATTGGAAGCTGTTATTGTGTGCTGTTGATGGAAAAGGGTGAGGTGCTGTCCCTCACCCCCCATATTTTGCTTGAAATCATCTCCATTGAGATAATTGCGAGACTATACTAACAATTTTAAGGCTGGAGGTTAGAAATAACTTCATTCACTACTTATATGGAAAAGAGTTTTGTTTGTTCCGTCCTTAACCCCAATATTCGGCTCGAAATCATCTCCATCGAAATCATATCGATGCCACTAACTTGATAGGTTATATTTTAGGTTTTGTTGTTGGAATCTAACGCGTTTTTTTAAATGCGTGTAGATGAATTGGAATTAGTTGAATCGTAGTTGGGTGTATGATCGATTATATCCGGGAAGAGCATTTTTGAAGGAAACTTTTGTAAATGGGGTTGAAGAGTTTATTAGGGTAGCGTGGCGACATGATAAGGCTAAAAAGGAAGGGGGGATTAGATGTCCATGCCTTAAATGCGACGATATACCTATTTCACCTGATGATGAAATTAGGGTGCACTTGTATCGTATCGGGTTTAGGCCTAATTATTGGATTTGGGTGGATCATGGAGAACGACTTCCAAATTTTGACTTAGGGGATTCTTCAAGCAGTTCTAGTTTTCATGTTCCATCTAATGAACAATTTGAGTCGATGGAAAGCATGATTTGTGATGGTCTCGGAGTGAATGTGCCATTTGATGAGCCTCAATATGACGATCATGATGGTCTTCCAAATGAATAAGCACAAAGATTTTATTGTTTGTTAAAAGAGTCAAACACACTGTTGTTTGATGGCTCGCCAGAGTCAAAATTATCTATGTATGTGAAGTTTTTATCTCTCAAGTCCATCAGCAATATTTCTGAGTTGGGTTTAGATTTTGTGACTCAAATGATGTTGGACGGGGCACCAAATAAGGATAGTTTGCCACAAAGTTATTATGAAGCAAAGATGTTAGTTTCGAAGCTGGGATTGGAATGTAAACAGATTGATTGTTGTGACGATGGGCACATGCTGTTTTACGACAACGAATTTGGTAAAACCGATGGTGCGCTGCAGGCTTGTAGATTTTGTGGAAAGCCGAGGTATAAAGTTCGTAAAGGGGAAAAACCTAATTATAAACCCATTCCTGTAAAGTCGATGTTCTATTTGCCTATAGTTCCAAGGTTGCAGAGAAAGTTTGCATCGCCTGAAATTGCAAAGAAAATGACGTGGCATTATGAGAATAGGAATACCTCAGACATTTTACGCCACCCATCTGATGGTGAGGCGTGGAAACACTTTGATTGAGTGCATGATCAGATTTTGCCTCTGACCCACGGAATGTTCGACTTGGTTTGTGCTCTGATGGATTTACTCCATATATCTAAGCATCAGCATCGCCCTATTCTTGTTGGCCAGTCATTGTTACCCCTTACAATCTCCCTCCTGAGATGTGCATGACTAACCCATATATGTTTTCGACTTGCTTAATACCTGGTCCATCCAATCCAAAAGCTAACATTGATATCTTTTTGGAACCTCTAATTGATGATCTCAAGAGATTGTGGTAGGGTGTTGGGACATATGATTCAGCACGAAAGAAGAATTTTATGATGAGAGCGGCATTGATGTGGACAATTAATGACTTCCCGGCTTCTGGTATGTTGTCAGGTTGGGGGACTCACGGTAAATTAGCATGCCCCCACTGCATGGAACACACAAAAGCGTTTACGTTGAAATACAGGGGAAAGAGTTCTTGGTTTGACCCGCATCGTAGATATGCATCCAGGGGGAGGTTCTGACCCGCCGAGAGATTTTAGGGGGAAGAACATAGGTGAACCTAGAAGGCGGCGTCAAGTTCGTGAGGTTGTACTTAATGCAGGGGATACATTTTTGGGGATGCCCCAGACCACCACTACTGCTAGAGGAGCTGAGACTTCACGTTCTGCTACAGCTGCTCCACCTGCTGGTCATTCTCCCTCCGGCCCCAATTGGTATCGTATAAACCCATATGGCACACCAGCATCCTATGGGTATTTTCCACCTCTGCAGCATCCTATGGGCGCACCGGGAGTGTATATGGGCCCACCTCTGCAGAATCCTATGGGTACACCGGGAGGGTATATGGGCCCACCTCTGCAGCATCCTATGGCCACACCAGCAGGGTATATGGGCCCACCTCTGCAGCATCCTATGGGCACACATGTCGGGTTATATATGCCTACACCCGAGGTACATACTGATCAGTCCCTACAGGATGATCATTCTGACCCCATGGTCATACTGATTTAGAGCCATTATCATCCGGGTCGGAGGATGAGCAGGTGGTTGTCGACCCTGATGGTCGACGTCACAATGTCATATATCCCTTTGGCGATGCGTAAGTATTGTTTGACTTTTTTTTAATTTAAATTAATTGTTTGACGTGTATATATGTTTGTTAATTTTGCAGCGACTTAATTATGCAGGTTTGTTAGATCGAAGACTGCTTCATCAGCGATCACTCATGTCATTAAGAAACTCTATTTTGAAGAGTACCACGAAAAGGTGACAAAAATCGATAAGAGGAAAAAGAAAGATTTTGTGGACTTGTTTAGGGTAAGTATCAATTATGTCATTACCTATATTGATAATTTTAATATATTGTTTAATGTTTAATATAATTACTAATACATATTTTGATTATGTTTAATACAGACCAAAGTGACTTGGAGACCGGAAGATGATGAATTGGTGCATAAATTTTTTGGACAAGATTGGCAAAGCAATTGGCAGACTTGCTCTACAAATTGCGCCGTAAAAATGAAAGGCCAAGGTATATCCCTCAAGAAGTCTGGGATCAATACCAGCAAGTTTGGAGAAGTGAGAAATTCAAAAGAAATGCTGGAAAAGCGAAGGAAAATCGAAATTCAGAAAAGGGTGGCTCACTCCACACTTGTGGCTCCGTCAACCAAGCTCAGCATGCTATGAGATTGATAAGTTATTTTAAAAATATTTGTACTATTTTAGTTTAGTTAGGGCGGTTAGTTACCAATATTTTGAGAAATTGTTTCATTTTTACAGGGTAAGAAAGTCGGACGCCCTCTTACTATTGCTGAGTTGCATAGGGCCACACATGTCAGGAAGGATACCCAGACTTATGTTGATGAGCGCTCGAGGACCACTCAGGTAAATATACAACTTGATTTGTATTATATATATAATGTTTTCTTAAAATGGAGCGCTTATTATGCTATGTTTTGTGGTTATGAAAAACAGGAGAAACATGCTGAGACGATGTTTGACCCGACTCAGGGGAGCTGGAACCCTGAGTCACTTGGTCCACTACTTCCTGAGATCACGGCTTTGGCAAACCGCAATTGGGAGAAGTTGGTAGGGGGGATGTATAAGAAACGTATGTATGCATGGTACGGGGCCCTTGGCTCCAAATTTGAGATTTGAGGATGATCAGTTTGACACCAGCGGACCCTCCTCTAGTAGTCGACCTCCTCGTTCTTCAGCTGAGACAGATCAGCTCAGGCAGCAGATGGAGGAGATGCGTGCTCAACACCAGCAGGAGATACATGAGATGCATGCTCAGCACCAACAGAAGCAGCAGCAGCAGAGTCGGACTACGAAAGATATGCAGACAGACTTCTATAGGTTTGCACGTAATCAAGAGAAGCTGTTGAAGTACTATAAGAGCTTGAAGCCAGATGCGTCTGAGTCTGAGGAGTCCGAGTCTGATGATGGCCCGTATTAGTATTATGTTGTTATTTGCTGGTTTGGAATATTATGTTATTGCTATTTTGGACAAGTTTAGGATTTGGATTGTTATTGCTGGTTTGAAGTTGTTTAGGATTTGGATATTTGGTATTGTTTGTTAGTTTGGAAATATTTGGTACTAGTTTGGATTGATTTTATTTGGGTATTCTCAAAATTGTGCTGCATTTGATATATAGTTATTTAAAAAAAAACAGGTTTTCAAATTTGGACACGTGGAATAAAAATAAAGCAGTTTTTTTTTTTATAAAAAAAATTAAATTAGCGACAGATTTACCCTCACTAAAATCCGTCACTAATATTTAGACACGTGTCCTTCAGAATTAGCGACGGATTGGGTCTCACTAATTTCCCTCGCTAATTAGCGACGGAATTTCCCTCTCTAAAATCCCTCGCTAATTACCGACGGAAAATCCCTCGCTAAAAAAAAATTTCCGTCGCTAAAGATTAGCGAGGCCCTTTTTAGCGACGGAATTTTTCCTTCGCTAATTCCCTCGCTAATACGCTTTAGCGACAGATTTTTGAGGTTTAGCGACGGAAATTTCCGTCGCCTATCCTGTTTTTTTTTGTAGTGGTAGAGTGCACCAGCAATAAAAGGAGTAGAGAGTAGAGTAATCTGAATCATTTATTTTATGAGAACTAACTGTTTATATTCCACTGTATCGATGATTTGTTATGTTTTTAGGTAAAAATACAAGTGAATTGTTTTGTTAACCCCGCAACTCTTATTTCTTCAAACTCCTTCATGTTTCTTACTTCGCAAATTGAACTACCTTTTTTAGACTATCGATGATTTGTTATGTTTGCGCACTTAAAACTAGTCATTGAGTTTGTCATCAATTGTTGAAACTACTCTTTTTTTTTTAAATATTCACTTAAGTGATTTTCTCACTTTACAGGAATTAATCCTATATATATATATATATATATATATATATATATATATATATATATATATATATATATATATATATATAACCAAACTCCTCTTACATTAATGGTAATTCAGGTATTTTTTAGAGAAGTTATGTTTATTCTTGACTTTGATCTCAAATTTCAATCCAAATTGTTTTTTTTTTGGTGAAAATTTGAATCCAAATTGTTTATACATGAACTTAAGAGTAAAAATATATAATTGTTATGTTTGCCATGAGTTATGATTTTACCTTGTGATGTTGGATTTTAATGTTGAAAACCCACATATATAGGAGAGTGATTACCGAAAAGGTCTAATATTCATAGTGGCTTTGTGGATCTCCAAATCATACAAGGGGTAGCATGGAGCGCCAGGTCGAAAACCTGTAATGTAGGAAAAGTGGTTAAGGTCTTCAAATCGTCCTCTACAAGTTGTTTTCAAGGAAGAGTTCCATGAGGCTATGTTTGGGAGTTTTGGAGGGGAAGGAAGAGATATGGGAAAAAGGAAGAAAGAAAGAGAAGAAGAAGGAAGGGTAGTCCCCCACCTTGAGGGAAAAAATTACTTTTCTTCACAATGGTAAGACCCTCTAAAATGGGGGAACACAACAAAATAGATTGGTGGAAAAGAGAGAAATAGAGAAGAGATAGTGGATTTTTCTTGTTCGGTGGAGAAGAGAAGTAGGAAAGAAACAAAGAGAAGAGAAAGGAAGGAGAAAAACTCATTCATTACTAAAACTATCATTTTATCCATTGTTTTGATATTTTATTTTTAAGTAAGAGTATTGTTGTCTTTTGATTAATAATATAATTTCTCTTTTCTCACTTTCTCTTCAACCAAACAAAAGAGAGAGAAGAACTCTCTCTTCTTTCTATCCAATTTCTCTCAAACCAAACAACCGAGTTAATCTACTTTATTTCTCATCCATTTCTCTCTTCTCTTCTCTCTTTCTCCCTCTCCTTCTCCCCCCTCTCTCTGTCACCTCTTTCTCCCTTTCCTATTTCTCCTTCGAACCAAAGATAGTGTAAATTTATAATATGAGAAATATATATTTTAAAGTAGCTGAATAATGTTAGAGATACATTTACTAACATATACAAACTAAGGGACAAACCTAATTAATATTTAGCAATTCCGTGGATCATTTTAGAATATTGATGATATGAGGGACTAATATGTTAATATGATCTTACAATTTCAAGAAGTGAAAGTGTACTTACATCAATTTTATGGACCAGAACGTATATTGATAATTGTATAGAAGTCGTCTGAAGTGATGCATTGTTTTATTCGTCATCTTGGTGTGGAGTTGTTTGGCTTCTCGTCTTGTTGTAGTATTTATCTAATTCATATTACAAGATTAGCTATGATTCATTTTACAAATCCTGATGCATGAATTTTCTAGTCACTTCGATTTTGTCATGTTTGTAAGTATTTTTTCGTTTTATGCAATTAATCTGAGTACTATAAGTTTGTTCACAGATTCATCCCTTTTGGTTTTAAAAGTATTTGATTTTGAGCTGTTTTGATGTAATCTATCAATTAGAATGAATGAATATTTTTTTTAGAAAAAGTAATAAAAACTTCAATAAATCAATTCATTGGTTTCTCTCCAAGATTTATATTTACCATTGGCTTTTTCTCTTTGGTAAGATATCTCAATCTTGCATCTTGATTGGGCCACTTCACCGAGGTTACATTACAACTTGCTTTTTCCTGTTTTTACTACAATTTGTAATTTGTAAGGATATTAGGCTCCATGTCCCCTTTTCCATCTTACATGTGTAAAGATGAGACCAAATCTAAGTTTGATTGACCATAGCTTATTGACAACGAACGAAGTGGGTCCCACGAGCCCACAATAGGTGGGTTTATAATAATAATACTGGTTGGTTGGGCCACCAAGCTGCTTCATGCTTCTACATAATGGCCTTTAAAATGGGCTTGGACCCCACCCAATGAATTGGTTACCGGCGGCTGAGGCATGTCAATAGTTCACACTAGAAATTTTCATAGGACCAAAATTAGAGCCAACTTCTTTTGTTGTTAACATAGTGCATTAACATGTGTCTTAATGAATTTGTTCGTTGACAATCATCTGTTAACATCATAGAAATGAAACAAATCCCTTGGATAGGTTAGGTGTTGTGTTTGCTTCCCCAAAAATTGTTTTTTACTCGCTTTCACCAAGTATTTTTTCCTCAAAATTTCCTTTTATCAAAATTTTGTTTTGTTTCGATTACTGTCAAACGGACACTTAGGCTAACATAAGTTTAAACCCTAATTCGTCATGTTGTGAGAGACTAGCTAGTTCCACGGATATTGACAAAGTTCTCCATCAAGAGTTTTAACGATGCTGCATTCCCATGGCTGGATTCGAACACAAGACCTTGGTTAAGCTGAAAGAGATTCAAATCATCTCATCCAAGCGCTATTGGGCATGTCCCTATAATAATGTTTGTGTTATTTATTTGTCATTTCCTCTAGGGTTCAAATAACTAAGGCGCTGTTTGACAAGTTCAATTCGCTAGCGGATAGCAGATTTGACTAGCGGACAGTGGCAGATCCAGAAATATCAATAGTGGGGGCGAAAATTAATCTAATATTTTCTTAGAAAAAATATTATAAGCATTTACAAAATACATAATCTCACGATAAAAAACATAAAGATCCAAACTGATACTTGAGAAAAAACAGACTTATTTAGTCCTTTAAAATGAAAAATATCAATTTAATCCTCAATTATCTGTGAAATTAGTCCTTCTAGAATAGTTTTAGTGACACTTTAGTTTCCTTTAGAGACTAGTTTAACTAATAATTGAATTTTTTAATAGTCAAATTAGTATTTTTCATTTCTCAAAAGGTAAATAGGTCTCTGTGTTTTTTGAAAAAGATTTTTTTGAGCCTTTACTCTAAAAAATCGGAATACTGAAGTTTCTCACATGTGCATTTAGTGTTAGAACAGCCGAAATAATAAAAATTAAGAGAATAAAAGAATAAAATTAGTATCAATTATGTGTCTTTTATAATTTTATATGTTCATTTAAAAAACATTTGAGTCATGGGGGCAACCCCTCTTTTTATGGGGGCAAAATAAAATATATTAAGGAAACTTAAGAAAAATATTTTGATCCCAAAGGGGCATTTGCCCCCAATACCATATATATGTATCCGCCACGGCTAGCGGATGACGAATACACGTGTTTGGTAAGCACTATCTTTTAGCGTTTTTTGAGTAGTGTTTAACGTTTTTTCAAACGTTACTAGAAGTAGCATTTTTTCAAACGCTAACGAATAGTTTATAGCGTTTCATTTCTTTTCCTTATTTTTACCTTTGTTATTTTTCTTAAATTTCTTATCCACCCTCTTTAAACATTTTGTCATGATTGAATAATTTAATCATGAATTAAATATGTCCTTATGTCATTTTAGATTTATCAGCTAGTTTAATTGATAGTTTTACCAAAAACATAATTTGCTAACAGTTAGCTTATCCACCATCCATTAACTCATCCGCTATCTGCTACCCGCTAGCTTATTCGCTATCCACTATATTTTACCAAACATTGTATTAGTCTTTTCATTTAATTTAAAATCTACTGCCGACATATATTTCATATTAGTGTGACAAAAAAAATATAGTTCATATTAGTGTTGTGCCAAAAAATCAAAGTCCAAGAAATAAAAAACCATTTTGCCTCTAACAGTGTAACGGTGGCTATTGAAGGCATGGCTTTTTCAAGATTTCTTTTTAAAATATTCTTTTTATAATATTAATATCAATCAACCAATAATGAAAAAAAATATCCCGAAATTAATGCATTAAAGATGCTGAAATGGGGATTTGTGGGTCCCACGGTTGGTGACCAAAACAGAGATACTAAGTTGAGAAAAAACCAACCCACCGTCCTCTATATGGCCGCCTTCCACTATCTCAAATTTCAACATTATTATTTTACTTTAAAATAAAATAATTTTGTAATCTATCTATGGTTTTTAAGTTTTTGCGTAGGAATTAGGGGTACTAGATTGCAATTTGTCTCCAATAATTTGGTATTAATAAATAGGCTAAAGTGCTCTCGGGGTCCCTTATCTTTATTTTAAGTAACGATTTGGTCTTTTATCTTTTTTTTGTTCCAAATCGGTCCTTTATGTTTTAAATTTTTGACACATAAATCTTTTTCTGTCCCAAATCAGTCCTTTATGTTTCAAATTTTTGACACATAAATCCTTTTTTTGACACATAAATAAGCACAGTTAACGAAAAAGGATTTATGTGTCAAAAAGTTGAAAGATAAAAGACTTATTTGAGACCAAAAAAACATAAATGACTAATTCGTTACTTTAAATAAAGATAAGAAACTCCAGGAGTGCTTTAGCACAGTTTCGAGCCTCCTTTTTATTATTATTTGGTCAACTTGTTTATAGTCTTCTGAATATTCATTTCTTGAAGGTGTAGATAAAAATATACACTTCAAAGAATCTAATCTCTCACTGGGTACTTCGGATGCTGACACATAGGATTGATAATTTGGTCTTAATCAAAATTAAGTTGAATTGAATTGAATTGAATCGTGAAAATTATACTTGATAAGTTACTATGTCAAGTTCGGTTTACTTTTTACTCTTTATTTTTTTTATTTACAACACTCTTTATATATTGACTCTTAGGATGAGAAAAAAAGTAATTTTTAGGATCTACAATTTCCAAAAAAAAAAACAAGTAATAATATAGCTAAGTTTATTTTGATGCAAGTTGTTTTTTCTTTTAAGTTGCTGATGCTGGTGGATATATAACACACTCTCACAATTAAAAAAATTATTGACACTCAAAAGCTGCCGGTAATACAAGAAAACTATCGGCAATGGCTACTTTGTGATGGATTACTGACGGATAAAAAGTCACCGAAAATGGGTGGGTCGACAATATTTAGTGACGGTATTTTCAAATTTTCCGTCAGTAATCACCGGTTGTGTTTTTCATCGGTAATTTCCGACTTTGTCTTCCGTCGATAAGTTACCCATGAATTTTCCATAGGTAATTAACTACTTCTCATTTCCGACAGATATTTTGTCGATAACGTAGTGCGTATGATTCTGGAAGTTACTGTTTTGTGACTTACCAATTTACAACATATAGCTCACCACATACAACTTACGACATATACAACTCGCAACATACATTTCGACCCAATCAATTCAATATTCAATCCAGTTCAATTTAGATTCAGAAATTATAATCAACAAATTCTCAACTTACAATTCCACAAGATTAGTCTCAAATAAGATAAGATGTCAAAAAAAAAGATTGATTCTACTCCTTTATCCTAAAGAAGGCTCTCGATAATTGTTCCTAATTTTTCAATATTCTTAAAGTAAGGAAATTGGCCAAATAATGTGATATCTCTTAAAACAAAAGAGCAACAAAAAGTTTCAAAGATATGAACATTAAAATAAATAAGGTAAAAAAGCTGGAAGAGATCCCTACCATCTCATCCAAGTGCTCTTCGAATCCAGCCTTGGGCATGCAGCAGTGTTAAATTTCTTGAGGGATAGCTTTGTTGCCCATTGCGGCTCGAGAGATTATTTACTAACAGATTATTCTATTGTGGTCCTACCTGACTCGATGGATTATTTACTAACAGATTAATGACTGCTTAATCTGTCGGTAGCTATGTAATTATCGATGGCCTTTTTTCCGTAGGTAACTTTAATAGGTATAACACAGTTTTCTTGTAGTGTTTATTTATAGGACTAACTAAGTTAGTGCCAATTTCGATTTAAGGTGATGAAATAACTTTGGTCAAACTTTACTTGCCTTCTGGGAGGACGTCTTAAGATTAGTCAGATCCATTTCTCTTTAACACCGTAGTAGAGTCTAAGACCTCTAGATAAAAAAATCATTTAGAAATATATTATTCTTTAGAAGTTTTCTTTGCAAATTTTTTGTAAACTTCATGTCTTATGTTAAAGTTATTATGACTTAATTATAAATTTTAAATTTATATTTTTAATTGAATATCTTATTAGCTAGATCTTTTTTTTTGGTTCGGACCATATCGCTGGCTAACCACGGAGTGTCCCAACGCTTTCAACGAAAGACTAATATCTGCTCGTGCTTAGGTTCAAATTTCGCACTGGCCAATACTGAGTTTGTCCACTACGGGAATCGAACCCGAGAGCACCGGGTCGACCCTCGTGTCCCAGGGTAGATTAAGCCACTGGGCCAACGGTGTTAGTTTATTAGCCAGATCTTAATCAAGTAATCCTGTTCAAATCTAATATAATTCTAAAAAAATCAAGCTAAATTGAAGTTTCAAATCGTACTGTACTTTTGTTTGTTTCATGCTTCAGTTGTTGGATTCATTCAATGCCAGAAGACAAAATGACCAGAAAGTTTTAAACTTAATGAACAGTTCAAGTAACTATATTTTTTTTATGCCTAAGTGTCTGCTTTTGTTAACCATCAATTATTAATTTCACTAACTTTGCATACACCACAAGTAACTTAAAAATTTTGCTTATCAAAAAAATAAAAAAACTATATTTTTTTATGCCTAAGTGTCTGCTTTAGTTAACCATCAATTATTAATTTCACTAACTTTGCATACAACACAAGTAACTTCAATTTTGTTTGTACATTTTTATCTTCACTTCTTAGAGCTTTTTTTACCCTAAGTACCTAGACAATATACACACTTTAACATTGCAAGTTGCAACTAAGGCCAATAATTTCGTGTTACTTCTTTTTCCTTTTCCTCTTCATCATCTTAGTTCTATGCAAGATTGTCCCCTTCAATCTTCTCATAACCCTTTTAGAAGAGAAGAGAAATATACTTTTCTTCCTCACTCAATCATGTATTCATCCATTATTACTATCTAGAAGGAAGCATCTAGCTAGACCAAAACTATATTTAAGTATGCGACATAATGACCACTATGGTGATATGTTTCTATGCTTTCTATTACTTTCACTAAAAGCATGCCCAGCTAGATAGGCAAATAGTACATTTTTAAAGAGGCAATTGATAAATACACCCCTCATTTTGCTAGCATATATCTCATCTTGAAGTTTATTTTTAAAAAAGTGTATCATTTTGTCATCTAAAAATACACTAGTCGACTCAGTGTGTAACACCCTAATATTTCTATCTAGTAGAAATGCTAACACCGAAATGGCATACATCAGAGTAATATTTCCTGTTTTGATATTGAACACAACTAAAAACTTTTTCGATGATTAACATTGTCATACCCTAATTTTGTCCGGCTAACTTAAAGCTTACTAGAAAAACCAAAATATTGTTTTGTCGTTTATGTGTGTCGTTCCCAATCGTGTATAGGCGAGTTACTTCTCATTGGTGCGCGTGTACTATTGTTAATAATGTACACATTTGTGTCCCCGTTGCGGACGGGTGTTCGCGTCTTGTTGTGTACGAGTGTTTATTTTGGTACGCAAATTCGCGTATTCTCGTTGCGGACACGCGTTCGCGTTTCATCGTGTTCGTATGTTTATCGTCGTTGTTATCAGTCTAATTTTGTTATAAAAATCTAATAAAAATCAGATTGTGAATAAATGCTTTTTTTATATTCAGTTTTTTTACAAAGTCAACTTTAGTACACATTTAGAGACAAAATAAATAAATACAAAATAGTACAAAAAATTAATTAAAAAGCAAAAACTAAAAAAGGGAGCAAGGCAGCACAAGTTGCTGTCCTTGGAAAATCTTTTTGAGCATCAAGTCAAGCCTCTTTCCCTTGGTGCTTTGTTTTCTTCTCCATTTTGGTTGAGTTCAAAATGCTTTTCAGCACCTCTGCTGCCTGTTGCTCTTCCTCACCACGCCTCTGCCTCTTCTTCCTCCCCTATGCACCAGCCTGCAAACATAAAGCAAAAAACAAACAAAAGGCATCAACTATCTCAGAAAAAGCAGAATCATGAAATAGGAAATGTGAAAGGGACCGTTGAGGCATCCTTAGCTGGTATAGTCAGCAACAAAACAAATTGAAAGTCGATATATGTAGGGGGAGAGAACAACCCAACAGATTCAGTCTAGAGAGGTGGAGGGTAATCAGCAAAAAAAAAATTCAAGGGGGAGGAAAACAATTTTAGAAAGAGAAAATAGTAGAGGGAAATAATGGAATGGAAACAATATTTGAGAGAGAGGAATAGGCAGAACTTTAACACCACTGCCTATGGTGCTCCGCCGGTCTCCGGCGAAACCGCCGCCGCGAACCACCACAAGTCACCACTGCCTCCACCGCGACCACCACAACAACCACCGCAGCCACTTCCTACAACCACACAACAACCATCACCACTACAACGACCACACCAAACCAGCAAAAACACATTTAGTATCCATTCAAAATAGAAGTGAGAAAACTGAATATCGAAAGAGAGAAGGAGGGAACTCACTTCTTTCTCCACTGTAACCACCACTATCTCCGGCCAAAACAACCACCGTCGTCGCCTTCGAGACTTCCGGCAACCACCACTGTCGTGAGCACTCTCTCTCGCGGGCGGTCACCCTCTCCTCGGTCGCTACAGCTGGCGACTTCACTGGGGACTAATTAAGAGAGTCAAGCCTAATTAACTAAATGTGTAAGTATTTGTTAATTTTATATTTTGTTTTTGCCCTTATGCTTATTTTATTTATTTATTAGCATTTCTTTATTTTATTGAACCTTAGGGTAGATGACTTTTTTGTTATTATTGTTGTATATCATGTCCAGCTTGGTTAGTTTAGGTATTTTTCCCTCATCACACACCTCACTTACACTTTTGCACACACTTTTGAGTGGGGCCCTATACCCGGGTCTGCAAATAACCTAGGACGAATGGAGATTATTAGTGACAGTCATTCTGGATTTTATCTGTCTGACTCTCATGAAAGTCTCAGCCAGAGTACGCCCTTTCATGGTATCCTACACCAGGTAGCTCGCTATCGTTGTGGATCATATCATGAAGGGGATTTTAGCTCTGGAGACCTTTGTGAGGAAGTGAATAGAGCCACTTGAGAGATTGATCACATAAGGGACCTTAGACCATGTTGAAAATCCCATTTTAGACATGACCCACTTAGGACACAGGGGCATTATACTTACCCTCTCTATTAATCTGGTTAGCGTTTCTCCAAAAATAAAATCAAAAAAATATTTTCACGCTTCTTTCTTTCATTTGCATGCACATGAGGCGACACCATCATACCCAAAAAACCATCATAAGATCATTCTTTTCACACGCATCCCATTATCATTGCGCCATCATGCATCCCATCATCCTAGAAATATCATTTGCGTCATTTGTCCATCTTGCATACTACATAAAAATTATGTTCATTACTCCATTCCACACATTTTAAAAAAAATCGCTGCGAGTGTCCTGCATTTTGTTTCCTCGCACACAAAAAAAGCAATAGCATCACATGCACCGACATTCATTAATAATCATTCAAAATCATGATCACACACTGTAGGTATCACATCATTTGTAAAGTCTTGAATTACATTTCAAAAAAAACATAAGATTCATACATCATTTCCCCTCATATTGCCATCCTAGTTTAAATGCATCAACTCCATATTCATGTATCATTTTCCAAATAAAACAAAAATTATTTCATTTTAATTATATCATTTATCACCCAATAAATCAAACATTTATTTCTTCATGCATTCGCATTTTTCATACATATCTGTCATCATGGGCATTATATTTTGCTAGAAAATAAAAATCATCATAGAACGAAGCGCTCGTTTCCATATACATCTCGTTCTCATAGTACTAACGTACACATCATCATCCAAAAAAACAAAGACACTACATATTTGTCCAACTTGCATCATCTTGCATACTCATATAGAAAAAATATACTATATTCGTTACTCCTCTTCATGCATAGAAAAATAAAAATAAAAACAAAAGCTCTTCATTCTTAACCATCTCGAATGCGTTAGTCATCTAGCATGCATCATTTTCAAAATAAAAGAAAAATAATAAAATAATGCCACTTTGTTGCATTATTCATCATCATATTGCATTGCCTCCGAAAAATCATTTTGGATAGTCAATCTTTTCAAGTAATCATTCATTCACCTTCCTCATATCTGCATCATGCAACATTATCCGTTCATTCATACATTGCATATTTTTTTCATGAAAAAGAAAAGAATAAAAAACATGATCACAACGAAAAAATGTGATAAATAATTGAATATCTCATTTAGCATGCATTTCCATTCACAATCATTCACAAAAATCATCATCAAATAATATAGGCATTTCATCATAGCATTCACGCACCTTTGCCACCCTTCATCCAAAAAAACTGTTGTTTCATTAAATCTTCCATACGCCAATTCATCCACACATCATTTATACACTGTTTCAACATGCATCATTTCAAAAATTATGTCATCATTGTCTCCAAAAAATCATTTAGAATAACTGACATTTCCAAGTGATCATTCATGCATGCGTTTCATGCATTCGCATCTGCATTTTCGTCCTTTATAAAATAACAAAATATCATTTTTTTTATTTGTCTAATTTACTTCATCTTGCATAGCCATACGCCGAAAATGAGAAAATAATATCACCTTGATATTATAAAAAATTTACATTCATTCATTATTCAAACGCATTGCTCCTCTTCATGCATCATAAAAAAATAATAATAAAAAATAAAAGTTCTTTATTCCAAACCACCTCAAACGCATCAGTCATCCATGCATGAGTCATTTTCTAAATAAATAAAACAAAAAGTCATTCATCATCCAAAATATATTTCAGTTAGCAATAAACGACGAGTTGCATCATCTGCATGCTATATTGTCTCCAAAAAGTAAAAAAATCGTTTAGAATAGCTGATCTTTCCAGGAGATCATTCCCTTCACGCATTTGCATCTTTATCATACATAATCATCATCACGTGCATCACATTTTTCTAGAAAAGCGTAGAAAACAATCATGAGCACAATTTCAAAAATTGTGAATATCTCATTTTTCATGTATTTCCATTCATTGATAAACCATTCATTCCCGCATTTTAGGCGTCTGCATTTGCATCATGCATATGCATTATCATGTGTTCATCCCTACAAAAAAAGATGAGCACATTTTTTTTAAAAAAGATTGATGAGAGATGAGGCGGGGTTGATTATTTCTTCTTTGAAAAAGTTTAGCTTAGCTACAAACTCAAGGTGTTTTCAGACACTCAGTTTTCAAAAAAGAAGTTATTCACTGTTTGCAGCTCATTCATTTCTTCAGCAAAATGATGCATCTCATCAATCCCATGATAAACGATCCAAATGGTCCATTTTGTTAACTAATATGTTATCAAAAATTTCTCCTATCATGTCGTTGACTATGTTAACTCTCTGTGAAGCATTCGTATAGTGAACTTGTATGCAATGTGCATTTACTCTTGTTTGAGTCAGTTAGTGTCCACATCTTTGCATCTTATCATCATCCCTGGTACATGTCGAGTCCCACCCCGACCACCCAATACATATCCCCCACACAAGTACTTAGTCGACTATTTGGTTTTGTTCCCAATGATGAATTTCCATAAACTAACACTTTAGGCCCCCATGCTGGGGCAAATTTGTGATCACTAGATATCATGTCAACATTGTTTTCCCTTGGTGCAAGTCCTTTACAAAAAAAATCAAAAAGCCTGTTGGGTTGAAAACTCGCCAGAGCAGCCTAAGTAAAAATTAGGGCATAAAAAGAGATGAAAAATGGCGGATATATAAAAATAACTAATTTTTGTCCTTGAATTAATTTTTGAGAAAACAAGCAATCATGATTTGAAATGAAGTTTGGTTGCCTTCTATATCCTAAAAAAAAACAGCCAAAAAGAAATACTATTTGCTTCCCACTTCGAGCCAGAAAAATTCAAAAAAAAAAATCAAAAATTTTTTCAATCACCTTAGACAAGGATCAATTCCACATCAAAAATGGTGTGTCACTTTTATCAGCTCACTCTACTCAAAAAAAAAGAAAGAAAAAAAATCACAAAAAAAAGTGAAATTAAAAAAGATGATTGAAAAAGAAATCCTCAGAAAAAGGCAAAAGCAGTAGAAATTGTGAGCTGATACATAAAATCACCAAACACCTAAGATATCCTTTCCGAATAAACCCACAAACACCTCCTTAGGCCGAATTCTCATTTCTTCCACAAAACCCAAATCATTGGCGTCCAGCACTTCTCAAAACCTACTTATCTTTTAAAAGGTCATCGTATCAATAAACCATCAAACAACTCTCTGAGCCCATACTCCACAAGCCCATAACCATTGACCACATTACCCATAACCTTTGACCACATTACAAACCATTCTTTCATAAACCCCTAACCATTGGCCACGCTACAACCCTAACAAGTCCATGCGGATCAATGGCTGATTGCTTTCGTTTTCTCAAAGATTTAATTTTAGGACAAGTAAGTTTATTTATTTACAATATATGTGCTGAAAAAAATCAAAAAAGAAAGTTAAAAAAAAAATCAAAGGGGCTTGCACTCCAATATTCATTCAAATTGCACTGATATCAAGGCAAGGTTTAGTGATCACCAAGTGAAATTTTCATCGTATCAAAAACTCAGGATTATCATAGTCTGTGGGAGTCACCTTCAAAGGGCCAAAAATTTAGACTAGGACCATCACCTAGATCCCAAAGTGGGGCATACCTTTCACCTTTCTTGCTTCTTGAACTTGGGGAAAATGTCTGACATCCATCTCATTCATATACCACATCCAATCCATACCACCAATTCCAAAAACCCATGACCCAAACTCAGTCACCTTTCACAACCCCACTAGAAGCAATCATTTGAAATACCATTCCAAAGTGGGGCAATCCCGTCACCCTTCACTCCACCTAAAATCGGGAAATTCGCCCTGCACCCATCTCATCCCCTCGCCATATTCACATCCATAAGACCACACCGGGGCAATTTCACAACCCACCATGCTATATATAGCCTTTTGCAAACTCGAGTCGGGGCAACCTTGCTCTCGTCAAGATTGGGGCAACACCAAACGCCATGGGTTGAGACAAAATCTCTTGCTTGCCACCCTTCATTCCAAAGTCATGGCATTCTCAATTCATTATTTCCTCTACACCCCTAGCTATTGTCATCACTAAACAGGGACAAATTATTCACTCACCTTCACCGGTAGTCTAAATTGGGGCAGTCTCACATTTCTTGAGTTGGGGAGAACCTACCTTTTCATGAACTTGGCCAAAAACCTGTCATTTATCCCTTCATCTGTCCATACCCTAGGTCTCTAGAACCCCGAGTTAACTGACTCATTCATCTATACTTGCATTACTATACGTCTTTGCTAAACAATGCTTTAAAGAGAGAAAACACAAGTTAATAATGTGAAGTTGGAAACTCACGTGGTTAACTTTGTGGACCTAAAATTCAGTCATCATAGGACACCATAACGAAAGAACAATGTGAAGGAGCTTGCGAATGCAATCAAATACTGTTTATACATCAGTGTCTGGGAATAACAACCTTGAGATTACCAAAGTTTGAATTCAAATCAAATCCAATTTTTCCAATAAATGATGATTCCAGAATTTTCACCTCTATGCTTCTCGCATCAAAAATCTCATTTCTCATCATTACAAAAAAGGAAAAAAATCTTTTTGCATCATCAACCAAATCATAGCATAAATCATTCTGCCATGCAATCATGCATCTACCATAGCACCTGCACCTAAGCAGCACATCTGCATTCGCATGTCATCTACCGTCGCATACACGGCTTATCAATTTCTGTTTTCGATCAACTTCAGCATCCATCATTCACGGGCTTTTTGTAGTCCATTTACTTTCACATTGCACATTCATCACATTGCACACATATAACACTTTTTTGCTTCGATAGACGCGCCAAGTGCCGGTCTCATCGTTGCCAAAAACTTTCTACATCACCAATCATATCATTTGCTATGCATTCATGTGTTTCCTTTTATTCAGCATAGCATTTGCATCAAAATTCACATTGCGTGCATCAAGAAAAGAAGCAAAATAAATAAGAAAAAGCAAAAAGAAAAGTCCATCCATTACACCAAAAATTAATCACTACAATCACATTCACATCTCATACACCGTGTGTCAACTTTCCCATTCCGTCAGTTACAACACCTATTGTCTGCCCCATTTCATCATCAGGTACCAATCATTGCACATTCATCACATAACATTTGTGCACCAATCATGTCATTTTCCATGCGTTCATGTGCTTCCTTTTATTCACCATAGCATACAATCATTACAATCACATTCATATTTCATCTGCATCCACATACAACCGTTTGTCGACTTTCTCATTCCATCAGGTTCAACACCCATTTCATTCATCATCCCATCAGATACCAATCATTGCACGTTCGTCACATGCATAACATTGTGCACCAATCATTTCATTCATCATCCCTTCAAAGTCAGTGCTACAAGCGTTGGTCTAATATCGCAATTCAGGGTCCCAGTACTCTTGCCGACCCCCAGTGGTCCTTCAGAGCCCAAGCGCTCCTTCAGACCATCAATGGGCATTCAATCCAGATCGCACATCGCGTTATCGAGCAATCGACGGATCATCCGACCCCAGGTCCTTCAGACTAGCTGTGTCCGCCTAAAAAACACAGTGGACGTCCTTCGAGGTGAGCAAATCAGGTCAATGACCTGACCTTGCCACCCATGGCCGCTCGAAAAAGACCACCCCCCAAGCAGACCGTTTTACTAGTACCGTTGCTAGTTTGCGCTCCATCAGACCCATTGGTCCATCAGGCTTAGGCATGCCCTTCACACCTCGTCGGTCCTTCAGTTTAACTCCAATCAATGCGCCAAGCATTGACTGTGAATTAGACCATTTGAGCCCCAATGCTCCTTCAGATCCCCGGTGATCCTTATTTACTTTTATTCTATGTCAACCCATTATCTTTCAATAATTTCTAAAAAAAATAGTCTTGACAAAATTAGTGTCTTTTTTATCTTCATTTCTATTTTACTCGAGAAATTTGGAAACCCTTCATATTTCCTAGTAAAATATAAATAAAGAGGGGCAGCTGTCATACCCTAACTTTTCCGGCTAACTTAAAGCTTACTAGAAAAACCAAAATATTGTTTTGTCGTTTATGTGTGTCGTTCCCAATCGTGTATAGGCGAGTTACTTCTCATTGGTGCGCGTGTACTATTGTTAATAATGTACACATTTGTGTCCCCGTTGCGGACGGGTGTTCGCGTCTTGTTGTGTACGAGTGTTTATTTTGGTACGGAAAGTCGCGTTTTCTCGTTGCGGACACGCGTTCGCGTCTCATCGTGTACGTATGTTTATCGTCGTTGTTATCAGTCTAATTTTGTTATAAAAATCTAATAAAAATCAGATTGTGAATAAATGCTTTTTTTATAATCAGTTTTTTACGAAGTCAACTTTAGTACACATTTAGAGACAAAATAAATAAATACAAAATAGTACAAAAAATTAATTAAAAAGCAAAAACTAAAAAAGGGAGCAAGGCAGCCCAAGTTGCTGTCCTTGGAAAATCTTTTTGAGTATCAAGTCAAGCCTCTTTCCCTTGGTGCTTTGTTTTCTTCTTGATAAACTCCAATTTAGTGCATTTTTAGGAGTATTTTCAGGTCATGTTTAGAGCAATTATTACTAGTTATATAAATCATTGACTTAAATTTGCTCTTTATTTTGCAGGATAGAAGCTAACATGAAAAAGAATAAAAGTTCAATTTTTATATATATATATATATATATATATATATATATATATATATATATATATATATATTATGTATTGAAGATTAAAAGATTAGAGGGAAAAAGAAGCCAAACCCAATTTAATTGGAGGCCCAAATGTGGAGAAAGTTAGGCCCAATGCCTAATTAAAGAAAGACCTTTGTGCAAGTCATCACGTGGAGAAGAAAGGAAGACACGGAGCAAAGACACGAAAGAAAGGAGCCGCACAACACTAAAAAGCGGTAGTGGCGGCAACGCGGAGGAAGGAGAGAGTGAAGTTTTGGGTACCTGTTTTTGACACGGTGAGAGAGCTCTGGAGCAGAAAAAAGAGACTAAATTCTCAAGATCAGAAATTTCTCCATTCCGGGTTATTTTTATCTCTGTAATTTATGACTCCTAATTTTATTTCATTGTTCTTGAACACTATGGATAGGTAAATCCTCTTCTAGGGTCTTAGGTGGATCTTGCTTGATTAGAGACCTTTTTATGTTCTAATTTGTAATCTGAATTCCTATTTTTATTTCAATTAATATTGTCCTAGTAATTTAATCACGTTCTTAGGATTGATCACCCTTTGCATGTTCATAATCAACTAGTTGATCAGCGACCGTACTGCAATTAGTTGGTGGACCTATAGGACAATTGGGGCTATAATTAATGCATGACCAAACTTTAATTTAGTCTTCCAATCATTCAACCTTTTTGCTCTTTATGCTTTTCTTAAATTTAAATTCTTGCATGACCAAACAAGGGTTAGTTTAGGAAAAAGAATATTAATCACAAATGACCAAACAGATTAATAGTTTTAGTAAAGGGATTGGTAATTAAATAAAATAAAGGAATCCGGGTAGAATTAGACATGGGGGAATCAAAGCTTGCAAGTGAAACCGTGACCCTAGACCTCTCTCCATCATTAAATCTAGTATTTTAATTCTAGTTATTTAGTTATTTTTATTTTGTTTCTATAATCATCAAACTATTGGTTCGTCTAAACAATAAATAATCTCGACTAGTTTGGTACTTGTTAATTAATCCCTGTGGATACGATAATCGTTTATACTACTTCTGCGGTAGAGTACACTTGCTCTAAGTGTGTTTTTAACGCAACAAGTTTTTGGCGCCGTTGCCGGGGATTAATTTAGCAATATTAAACGAAAAAGATTTTTATTGCTTTAGACATTTTTTTATGCACTAGTTTTACTTTTTTTATTTATCTTATTGAAAAAAAATACAAAAAAAAAGCTGCTAATACTTTCCCAAGAGACCGCTGCAGTTCACCTTTTTTGCAGATAAAAGTTTAAATCATGGTTAAGACAATTGGAGATTATATTAGAGATGCAGAGGCACAAAGGAATTTGGAGAAGTCGTCTTGGTATATGCCTCAATGTCAGATCCCATTTCCTCCTCCTCCTCCTCCTCCTTATGTGCCATATTCAAACTACTGGGATGACTATGAGCCACCTCCTTCATAGGCAAGAGGAGGAGATACAAGATACCAATGATGTATTGGCAAAGTTTATGCAGCATACAAATGAAAAATTTGAAAGCTTGGAGGGTCAAATTGTAGCCATGAACAACAAATTTGAAAGCTTGGAGGGTCAAATTGGAGCCATGAACAATGAATTTGGAAGCCTGAAGGGTCAAATCTCAAGTCTCATTGCTTTGTTATCTCAAGAGACCCAAGAAACTCATTCACAAACTAAGTCTACCCAAAATGAAGAAGCTGAGCAATACAAAGAAAGTATTCCTTCGAGAGATGAAGGTGTCTCTATGGAATATAATCTAGAGGAAGAAGCTCTCAAGAAAGATGAGGAGACTCCTACTGAAGGGAGTCAAGTCAAAATAGTAGCTCCTACTTGATCGTACCGGATCAATACGATGGGTTGCTGCTGTCTGATGATGTTGCTCGGTCGTTGGAATGAAGGACCGAGTTCTGAGCCGCACGCGGGTGGTACCTGCAAAGGCACTCCAACGCTCAAGTCAGAGGTGCTTCAACGGGCAGGGTCACAGGGTGAGTAAAACGTACCTGAAGCCACATGCTGGTGTGGTATATATAAGGTTGGCTGCGCAGGCGTTCTAGCCGTTGCGCTTTTTGCGGAGCCGGCCACGTCTTGCGGAGCAAGTCAGGTATTGGGCCGCGCTGGGCCTGTTGGGTAAAATTGGGCTTCGAGCCCACTCCGGAACAGTTGCCCCCAAGCCTAGGTCGCCTGGGGGCGGGCTAAGGCTTGATTCCTTGCCCCCCAGCGTGGTCACAAACGACCGTTCTGGAACGACGACTGGTCGAACGTAATCTGGTCGATCGCTAATTGGTTGACTGCGTGGTCGCTGCCACACGGCCTGGTTACACAGGGCCAGGTGCCGTCTCGGGGGTGATGCCTGACAATCAATCGTCATGAATGCTGAGGCGACAGTTACTTTAATGAGGTGACGTTTAAAGACTCGAGGAGTTTGAGCAATGATGGTACGTGAAGAGTCGCGCCTCTTCGCTTCCGGCCCATGGTGATGGTTGGCCCATTATATATAGGGTTCAAGGGAATTTCCATTTGCACGTTTCTTCGATCTCCTCTGCTCTCGCTGATCGCTCGCTTGTGCCAAAGCTCGCTCGCTCCTGCCAAAGCTCGCTCGCTCCCGCCGAAGCTCGCTCGTAATCAACTCGCTCTAATTCCAGGTAGCTACGACCGCCCTTTCTTTATTTCCATTTATGTTTCACCTGGTGGAGGGGGTGTCAGGTCTGGGGATGACCACGTCGACCCCTTCCCACGCGCGAGCAAGACCTTGACCATTATTCCCCTCCACAGGTTCATTCTAGCGCGGACCAAACAAACCCGCCGTATCTCTGGAATCCCGGCCGTTTCTCTTGCGCACAATATGACCCGACCAGTGGAGCAAAGTCCTGCGCACGCCCGGTCGTCTTCTTCTAACGACGAGTCTTCCTCTGGGTCTTCGACCCTGAACTGGACTTCCTCTAGCAAATCCGGGACTCGGCCGGACAGAAGTGGGGCGCCGTTCACCGAGGCTGTGGGCGATGACACTGCAGAAAGCAACGCACGGGTTGCTTGTGACGAAGGTATTGGCCAGGCTGCGGCCGACGACTCTGAGATGGTCGATAGAGGCCAGCAGGGCGACCATCGAGAAGATCCTGAGGTCGCGGCTGCAAAGGACATGTCTTGGGTTTCTCTTAACCTGAGAGGTCAACGCAGCAAAATTCAACAGGGGAGCCAGGACCTAGAGTATCTGGCGACCGGGCTAAACGAAGGTTGGAGAGTGGAAGGTATGGCTAAAGGGGAAGATGTTGCGGCCTGGACTGATGTGCTAAAATTCACGATGTACCGCATCGTTTTCGAACGCATGGGCATAATTCCGCCATTTACTAGGTTCCAACGCCAGGTTTTACGCTATCTTCAGGTCGGCCCCTCTCAACTGAACCCGAACGCTTGGGCGTTCCTGCAGGCATACGAAGATGTTCTTGTGGTTCTGAGACGGCCGGTCTCTGTAAGACTGTTTTTCACTTTGTTTGAAATGAGCTATATCTATGAGAAAGGCTCCAAGGGCGCCCGCAAGGAAGCGGTCTCGTTCAAAAACCGCTCAACATACAACTTTTTCAAGCCTTATATGGAATCATTGACGACCGGATGGAAAAGAGAATTCTTCTGGGTCGTTCCCAACTCGGCCGAGGCCCATCGAGGGATCGCCCAGATGTCAAAGGATGATCAGGAAGGGACGCCCCTGTTTCCCACAGTGTGGAGTTTCAACCATTTCTCGAAGAAACCGGGCCAGTATGCTTTTAAAGAAACAGAACTTGACGACCTGGACAGGGGGACGATCCATAGGCTGAGAAAGATTGCGTCCCTGGTCCCTGAGGGTCCATCAAGGTTAAGAACATTGTGGATGCTCGTGGCAAGAAAAAAGTCAAGGCCGCTCTTGGTCGGTGGTCGCTCGCCTAGTTTAATTTCTGTCACTTCATTTTGTTTAACTGTTTCTAACCATCTACTTTTTCCTTTGCAGATGACATGGCGAACATGAACGACTTTGACCTCTTGGAACAATGGGCGGCCGAGGATGGTGATGCTTCGCCCGTCCGGGGAATTCCTGAGGCTCAACCCGGGGGTACGCCCCAACCTGCCGGAACTGGATCTCAGCCCGATCGTCATACTCCTCGGGCGGGCACACCAGATCAAGCCATTGACCTGAGCAGCCCACCCACAAATCAAGGAAGGTCCCAGAGGAATAGGTCGGTCGATCATGGGGGTCAGAACAAGAAGCATAAGAGTGGGAAAAGCCACGGGCACAACCGGTCGCCTAAAATCGACCTGCTTGGATTGGGTGATGAGGACTGTGCTCATTTCAAGGAGGAATCGTTCGAGGTGATGGCCGATGCAATGAAGGCCGCTGGGTCTCTTTTCAAAAAATACCAAGATGAGGAAGCGGATCGCCTGGAAGGTAGGCGCCTTGCCAATAGATATTCATTGCTTGAAGACGATCTCGTCGATAAAAATTTTAAACTGAACTCTGCCTTGTCGTTGCTCGCAGAAATGAGGGGCGAGCGAGATGAGTTGCTCAAGAAGATGAAGGAGCTTGAACCGAGCATCAAGGCGATGGCGGACAATGAGAAGAAGCTCGATGACGCAGAACGCCAACTTGTGGCCGCGGTTGCTGCTCAAACTGCGGCCGAGTCTGCCCTGAACAAGGCGGTAGTCAACAAGGAAGAAACTGAAAAAGAGGTCGAACGCCTCTCATCAAAAAACAAAGAACTGTCGAGCCAGGTCGTTGGGCTGAAAACTGAGCTGGATGCAGTGGAGGAGGAAAAGAACAAGTTTAGAGGTCACTACAAAGACGTTCTTGACCGGGCGAAGGGAGATGCGGAGGGTCAATTTGAAAATGCGGTCAGCCAGATCAAGATCCTCTACCCTGATCTGGGGGTCGATCGCGAGATTGTGCAATGCACACATCGTGTGATCGATCAGCAGATCGTCCGCCCCAAGAAGATGCTGAAGGGCAAGGTCCTTCAAGAAGAGGCGGTCATCTACCAGGCCCCC
This sequence comes from Astragalus membranaceus, assembly GCA_039519185.1. Classification (NCBI taxonomy): domain Eukaryota; kingdom Viridiplantae; phylum Streptophyta; class Magnoliopsida; order Fabales; family Fabaceae; genus Astragalus; species Astragalus membranaceus. Next base: position 147,361,897 of record CM076849.1, on the reverse strand, counting down.
AGCGACTCTTAACTTGTAATTTTTTGAATTGTAATCGTGGCCCGCCTGCGAGCGGTGTTTGAATGGGCGCCCTGGGTTCGACCAAGGCGTCTTTGTTTGTAATCAATGACAATTTTTCCATGAATTTGGCCTGTTTAATTACTTTGTAATTGGATTTGATTCTTTTTTGCTACGGTCGTTCGGTCGGTAACACTCTTTTAGGCCGCTCGGCGGCTCTGGTTTGGGCCATTCGATGGCGCTCTTTTAGGCCGCTCGGCGGCTCTCGTTTGGGCCATTCGATGGCACTCTTTTAGGCCGCTCGGCGGCTCTCGTTTGGGCCATTCAATGGCACTCTTTTAGGCCGCTCAGCGGCTCTCGTTTGGGCCATTCGATGGCACTCTTTTTAAGCCGCTCGGCGGCTTGCGTTTGGGCCATTCGATGGCACTCTTTTTAAGCCGCTCAGTGGCTTGCGTTTGGGCCATTCGATGGCACTCTACTGGTCTCTCGACTGCTACTCGCATGGTGAGCGACCGTGCATTCAATTTGCAGGAAATAAAGTACACAAGTCAAATTTTAAGGTCGGTCCTCGGTAAAAAACCCCTGTGGGGAAAAAGAGCGACCGCCTGTTCTTTATTGATCAATTTTTGTTTACAACTTAAACATAATACTTTCTCAACTTGTCAGCATTCCATGTTCTGGGGATGGTCGCCACTTCCATGGTTTCCAACTCGTAAGCTCCCTTTCCAGTCTTGCTGATAACACGGTATGGTCCTTCCCAATTAGGGGCGAGCTTTCCCTGGCGAGCGTTCTTATTCCCAATGTCGGCCCTCCTGAGGACGAGCTGTCCGATGGAGAACTCCCTCTTCTGGAAGCGGGCGTTATACCTGGCAGCGACCTTCTGCTTGATGAGTTGCTCCCTAAGTGACGCCTTGGTTCGCAGCTCGTCAACCAGGTCGAGCTCTTCTCTTGTTGCTTGCTCATTTGCGGCCGGGGTTGGTGGGTTGGTCGTCCTCCAACTTAGCTCTCCCATCTCAATCGGGATGACAGCGTCAGTACCATAGACAAGTCTAAATGGTGACTCCCCGGTCGATGAGTGGGGGGGGGGTCGTTCTGTAGGCCCAAAGGACCGACTGTAGTTCTTTTGCCCAATTGCCCTTGGCTTCATCCAACCTTCTTTTCAGTCCGCGTAATACTACCCTGTTGGCCGCTTCTGCCTGGCCATTGGTTTGTGGGTGCTCGACCGAGGTGAAACGCTGTTTCACGCCTAGGCCGGCCAGCATTTCTCTGAACTTCTTGTCTGCGAACTGAGTTCCATTATCAGTCACCAGTTGTTGGGGCACTCCAAAGCGGGCGAGCACGTTTCGACCAAAAAACTTAGATACCTTCGCTGAGGTAATGGTTGCAAGTGGCTCTGCTTCTATCCACTTAGTGAAATAGTCGATCGCAACAATGAGGAATTTCAACTGACCTGGTGCAGGTGGGAAAGGGCCGAGCAGGTCCATGCCCCACCAAGCGAACGGCCATGGTGGGGTTAAGCTGTGTAGTTCTGATGAGGGCGCTATGTGTACGTCGGCATGGATTTGGCATTTCTTGCACTTCTGAACAAGTATCTTAGCGTCCTCATCCATGGTCGGCCAATAGTATCCGGCCCTGAGCGCCTTCTTAGCAATCGACCGACCACCTTGGTGGCTACCACAATCTCCTTCATGTATATCTCTCAGTACATGGTCGGCCTCGACCGACGTAAGGCATCTCAGCAATGGGGATGAAAAGCCCCTTCTATACAGTCTTCCTTCGATCACTGAGTACTTGGTCGCCCGCAACCTCAGGAGTTTTGCTGCCTTCTGGTCGCAAGGTTCTACTCCATTGAGAATATATTGCAAGATAGGAGTGATCCAGTCTTTGTCCAAGTCGACCGCTAGGACGGCTAACGGTTGGGCAGGCTTGGTCGATACGCTCGGCCGCGTTAATGTTTCCTGAATTAGACTTCTATGATTTCCAGGAGCCTTGGTACTAGCTAGCTTTGATAGGATATCAGCCCGAACGTTCTCCGTCCTGGGGACGTGCTTGACTTCTGCTCGGTCGAATTGCTTGAGCAGATCCCTTACCTTGGCCAAATAATTCTTCAAGACATCGTCTTTAGCGTCGTAAAGGTCTTGAATTTGGGAGACTACCAGTAGAGAGTCAGAGTGAAGTTCAACACGGTTGACGTTGAATTCTTTGGCCAGCTGTAGCCCGGCAATGCACGCTTCATACTCGGCCTGGTTGTTTGAAGTGTGAAATGCGAAAGTTAATGACACTTCAACTGTAAGTCCTTCTGAGTTCTCAAGTATCAAACCGGCCCCACTTCCTCTGCTGTTGGAGGATCCGTCTACGTGCAAAGTCTAGGTCGTGACGGCCTGATCGTCTGGTATTGGAGTCATCTCAGCAATGAAATCGGCCAACACTTGGGCCTTAGCGGCCGATCTAGCCTCGAACTTGATCCCAAACTCACTGAGTTCCACAGCCCACTTGATCATACGCCCTGCTAGGTCAGGTCGGTGAAGGATTTTCCTAATAGGCTGGTCGGTCCTCACCACGACCTGATGGGCCACGACATAAGGGCACAATCTACGAGCGGCCGCGAGTAACGCTAAGGCTAGCTTTTCAATCTTCTGGTATCTGGGCCTTGAAATACCTTACTGATGAAGTAGACCGGGTTCTGCTTCAGGTCGCTTTCTCTTACGAGAACAGCGCTCATGGCCTCGTCTGTTATGGCCAAGTATAAGTAAAGCGTCTCCCCTGGTTGCGGCTTGGTCATGATGGGCGGGTTGGTGAGTGCCGCCTTCAGCTCGTCCAATGCTCGCTGGCATTGGTCGGTCCATTGAAACTCGACCTCCTTCTTCAAGAGCTTGAACAGTGGAAGAGATTTGCACGCTGATTTAGGTATAAATCGTGACAGGGCAGCGACCATGCCATTCAATTGCTGAATCTCTTTTTTCGTAGTGGGTGGCCTCATGTCGGCGACCGCCCTACACTTATCAGGGTTGGCTTCGATCCCTCGTTCGGTTAAGTGGAAGCCCAGGAACTTACCCGCCCTTACTCCGAAGGTGCACTTCTCTGGATTCAACCTCAAGGAATTCTTCCTTGCTTCCTCAAAAATTTCCCTTAGGTCGTTAATGTGGTCTTGGTCGGTCTTGATTTTAATGATCATGTCATCCAAGTAGACCTCTGATATCCGACCGATCTGCCTCCTGAAGACCTTGTTCATCATTCTTTGATAGGTCGCTCCGGCGTTCTTCAGACCAAAGGGCATTACCTTGTACCGAAAATTTCCACGATCGGTCATGAACGCGGTCTTATGCCGATCGGGTGGGTACATAGTGATTTGGTTGTAACCTGAATAAGCGTCTAAAAAAGACAGGAGTTTGTAGCCCGCAGCCCCGTCGACGAGTTTGTCAATGTTTGGCAGGGGAAAGGCGTCCTTTGGGCATGCCTTATTCAGGTCGGTATAGTCGACACACATGCGCCACTTACCATTTTTCTTCTTCACTAGTACGACGTTGGAAAGCCAAGTCGTATACTTAATCTCCTCAATAAAATTGGCCTTGATGAGGTCGTCAACTGCGTGTGCGGCCGCCAATGCTTTCTCTTCGCTCTGAGTGCGTCTCTTTTGTGCGACCGGTCTGGCTGTCTCATCAACGGATAGTTGGTGGCAAGCAATTTCTATTGGGATCCCGGGCATGTCTGATGCCTGCCATGCAAAAAGGTCTGCGTAATCCCTGAGGCAGGTGATGAGATCTTGACTGATTTGTTCAGGTAGGTCGCTCCCCAACTTAACTGTCTTAGTTGGGTCGTCCGATAACTGAACATCGATCAATTCCCCGTGGGGCTCGGGCCTCTTCAGTTTATTCTTTAGCTCGCGGGCTAAATCGTCGTCGTCGTCCTCAGGGTCGCTATCTGGGTCGTATCGAGCATCCGGGTCGGCCACATTGACCTGATGCCCCTCTCCAAGATCCTGCGATTTAGCACTTACCACCTCCATGTCACAAATCTCTTGATAGAGGAAATGGCTCCTCATGGCCGCTTCCATGTCGGCTATTACTGTCACCACCTGGTCGCTTTTACTGTAGAACTTCATCTTTAAATGCACAGTTGAGGCTACGGCCTCCAATTTTCCCAGCGTTGGCCGGCCGATGATGCAGTGGTAACACGATTTGATCGGCAGAACTAAGAACGTCGTCCTGACCGTCCTGTACGACGTGCTGCCGTTCGTATCATCTCCAAAAGTAACAAGCAATTCTATCGTCCCCAGGGGGTAGGTGGTCGCCCCATTGAACCCGGTCAATGGGGTTGGTACTGCTTGTGGAATAATTTCGCTCCTGTCCACGTTTAACTTGTCAATCAGTTCCTCAAACATGATGTCGGCCGAGCTCCCTTGGTCGACCAGTATCCTTCTGACCTCAGTGTTGGCCATTACGGCCGATACTACCAAAGGGACGTAATTATTGACTTTGCCATCGAGCAAGTCTTCGTCCCCAAAGGAAATGGGCGGCCTGTTGGAGGCCGGCCGTGGGGTTGAAGTTGAGCCGACCATCATAAGTTCATTCCACTTCCTCTTCATTGCCTTGTTGGACTCTCTGATATCCAACGGATTACCTCCATGGATGACCATGGCTACATTGCGGCCCTTCGACTGACTGGGGTCGCGATCTTCCTCAGAATTGTTACGCGCTTGCTCGACCGTTGAGTTGACGATCGCTTTGCCTCTGTCATTGGCGGGTTGGCCAACGGCTCTTTCTTCAGGGCGATCGTTACCTTCATCTCTGACATATTGCCTCAACTTGCCTTTCTGAATGAGATCTTCTATGTCATCTTTTAGGGCCATACAGTCGTTGGTATCATGCCCCTTACTCTTGTGGTATCTGCAGTATTTCTTGGTAGGCCGACCTCCTTTCTTCAATACTAGAGGGTCAGGTCGCCTCACACCAGTGAACTCGTTGTTTTGGCACTCCGTGAAGATCTGTGCGATCGGGGTGTTCAACTTTGTACGATGCTCGTACTTCTTAGGCCGGTACTCGGGCTTACTGTCACGATAGTTTTCTTGCCCCTTGGCCGGCCTGCTATTCTCTTCTTTGGGACACGCGCGGGCGCCCTTGTCGGAGGCCAATTGTTCTTCATAGCCCATATGGTCGTTGGCCCTTCTAAGGAACAGGCCGAGGTCGTAGTAGCGGTTCAATGAGAACTCTTCAGCAAATCTGTGGTTCTTTCTTATACCACGTTTGAGATACTTCAGTTTGTCTGTGTCTGATAGATTGCGGACTGTATCAGCCTCTGTCATGAACCGATCGATAAACTCCCTCAATGGTTCATTTTCTCCTTGGACGACCGAATCCAAGTGCTCTTCATAACGATACTGACAACGGTTGGCTGTATAATTGGCCAAGAACATTGCCACAAGACCTTCCCAAGAAGAGACAGTGTTGGGACGTAGGGATTCCCACCATTCTAACGCCCGGCCTTCGAGCAACTGAAGAAAAAGTCTGCACTTCATCGTCCGTCCTAGCTCCCTATAGCTACAGTAGTTGTTGAAGTACATGAGGTGTTTATCTGGATCCCCGCGGCCGTTAAACTTGTTCAGGTTCGGGGGCTTCCTCAGGTCCCTTGGGATGCGATAACGTCTGATTTCGCTGGTGAAAGGCCCTTGTCCGGTCGGGATGAGATTCTGCCCGTAGGGCTGCATGGCGGCATAAGTTTGGTCGACGGGCAGACCGTAAAGGCCGACCGGCTGACCTAAGAATCTGTCAGCAATTGGAGGGGGTCCATGGTATTGTGGAGCATGCGACGACGACCGTCTTCTAGGCCGCTCTGAATGGTTTCTTCTTGGTTGGCTGATGGCACGGGAGACATCTCTAATCTCCCCGTTGCGGTAGTCGTTAAACTCCTCATACGAGTCCCACGACCTGCTTCTTGATCGGCGGGATCCTGAGGACTCCTTGGACGAGTATCTTGTTGGCGACCTTTCTGACTCTGGTCGGTAGCTCGAGTCAGTATAGTCGTAATCTTCCACGGGGGAACGACGGTGGCGTCTTCCCCGATGAGGGGGCGACCTGTGGACGATCGCCCTTCTTGAAGGATTGCGTTGGGATACGCCTCGACGAGGAGGAGCTTCTCTTCGTGGCGGTGAACGATGTGGTCGAGATGGTTGACCTTGGCGACCACTCTCCGCACGCGGGCGGATCGAGATCGACCCTCTCTCGTAACGGTCGATCAGCAATCACTTAATTCTTTTGCTCCAGAATTTGTATGAGTGCTTGGGTCACATGCTCTGGCAATGCTTCTGGGATTCTGGCTTCGGCCAGCTCGGCCGGTAGTTGCTGGGCTGGTTGGGTAACTGGCCCGCGGCCGCCCTGCACTGAGGGTTCTTGGCGAGGCTCGCCTTGTGATTCATGAACTGTCACAGGCATGCCCTCTGGGGTCCGTTGAGGTCGGTTCTGTCCAGAGGTGTTGAGCCTGGAAGAAGTGCGTTTCTGACGTGGCGGCATGGTTTGAGGTGGAATAGCACTCGGGCCTCCCACTGTGGTCGCCAATTGATCGTACCGGATCAATACGATGGGTTGCTGCTGTCTGATGATGTTGCTCGGTCGTTGGAATGAAGGACCGAGTTCTGAGCCGCACGCGGGTGGTACCTGCAAAGGCACTCCAACGCTCAAGTCAGAGGTACTTCAACGGGCAGGGTCACAGGGTGAGTAAAACGTACCTGAAGCCACATGCTGGTGTGGTATATATAAGGTTGGCTGCGCAGGCGTTCTAGCCGTTGCGCTTTTTGCGGAGCCGGCCGCGTCTTGCGGAGCAAGTCAGGTATTGGGCCGCGCTGGGCCTGTTGGGTAAAATTGGGCTTCGAGCTCACTCCGGAACACTACTGAATGGAGTCATATTGAAACAAAAGATCCTACTAAAGGGAGCATTTGTGAGGACAGTGAGAAAGATCTCATGGTTCTGGATTTGGAGAAAGAGGAGAAAGCGCCCATTTTTGGGCAAATTGTTTTAACCATTGGTGATGCTGTGATTGAGGTTCACCGGGGAAAGGTAACTTTAAGGAGTGGTAAAGAAGATGATGTTATTAAAGCTTTAAATTCCAATGAAATTTTCTCTTCTTTAACTTCTCCTTATTTTGATAATGTGGTTGAAACTAACATTTTTAGTGAATTAAAGATGCAGGACCTTTTGGAAAAAAATCTTATTTCGCAGGATCCTAGCATAATGGTGGATGGAGATAAAATAAAAATTTCACCATTCTTTGAAGTTCATCCACCACGTGGAATAAGAAAGAATAATGTGAACCACATTGTTAGAAAGCTAAGAAGGTGCACATCATTAGACGTTCAATTTGCTCTCGGAGAGCCCCCTGATTAAGCACAACTATAGTCAGGCTCATGACGATAAACAAGCACTTCGCAGGAGGCAACCTGTGTTTTATTTTCAGTTATTTTTACTTTTAATTTGTTTCATTTTGTTTTTAGGAATAAGCTCGGACTACAAGCTCTCTCAGGGAAGTCACTATTACTCTCTCTCATTTATTTCTCTTTGTTTCTATTTGGTCATTTTGCATTGTGGACCATGCTTCATGCTAGTGTGGGGGAGGATATTATATCTTCTCACTTGATCTCTATTAATGTACATACCCACTGTATATGTTGATAGCATTTTTTCTGGCTTATTTTAGTGACTTATGCTTCAAGTTGAAAAAAAAATAGAGATTTTGTCTTTAGGGGATCCCATAATTAATTTACTTGACAGACTTGTGCTTAATTGTAACTGTGGGTTGTCCTTAGGAAGCTGATAATTAGCATTTGTCCCCCTTGAGTACTTTTTGTGAACTAGCTTCTAAAGGTGAGATTTGAGCCTTCATAAGGGGATTGATACTAAATCAAAAAATTTTACCCATTTTCTTTCTATGAGTGTGTTTCCCAATTTGCTACATTCTAGAATTTGTCTTTTGACCATTTCAAGGAGAAAATTGATTTGCATCATGTAAAAAGATTTGGGGAATGTAGGTATTTTTCTGGCCTCAAAGTTGTTTGTTGAATTTATCCCTTAGTTGCCACCTTTGAGCTTAATTGTTATATTTTTTTCTTTGGTACCCAAATATAATTTTTCTCTTTTTTGTTTGTGGTAACCATTTGGAATTAAATGTGGAGCAACTATTGAAAATTACAATTTCGTCCTATATTTTTAGTTGTCTATATTGTTAGGACTGAAACTTTGTCCTATTCTTTAGTTGTCTATCTTGTCAGGAATAAAAAAAGAAAGAGAGTGAATCATGTACTTACCTTTTCCTCCAAAAAAAAATGAAAAAAAGAAATAGGAAGAAAATTTGAAAAAAAAAAGGAAAGCAACAAGGAGGAAAAGACACATCAAAAGAATGAAAGATCCAAAGGGCAAATCCAAAAAAAAAATGAAAGAGCCTACTCAAGAAAAAAGGCAAATAAAAAAAAGAGTCGACTCAATAGAAAAAGAGTGAAGAAGGAAATGGAATTAATTTGGAGTTTGGGAAAAATTTGTAAAATAGATAGGAGCTCCATATTTTGTTTCAAATGTTACTATTTGTTTCTTGTTTTTAGCCCTTTGATTATCCATTTCTTCTTATTTCCTACCCTACTTGAATTCACCATGGCCCCATTACAACCCATGAAACCCCATCTTTTGCATGCATGTGAACTTTTTAGTGGAGATTTGGTCAAATTACAAGCATATGGTAATGTGCATTTTGTAGAAACTTGAGTGTATATTTTCTCTAGTCCCTAAACACTTAGAGAGTTTGTGAGTGAGTGCATTTGTTCACATAAATGTATTCTTAACCTCTAATTGGGCAACCTTTTGACACCTCATATGTGCTATACTGTCTGTCATTGTGTTTCTAATTTTGGGTCTCTTATTTGGTTGTCTCTGTTATCTATTTGAAAATTTATTGAGCCACAAAATTTGCTTGAGGACAAGCAAAGGTTAAGTGTGGGGGAGTTGATAAACTCCAATTTAGTGCATTTTTAGGAGTATTTTCAGGTCATGTTTAGAGCAATTATTACTAATTATATAAATCATTGACTTAAATTTGCTCTTTATTTTGCAGGATAGAAGCTAACATGAAAAAGAATAAAAGTTCAATTTATATATATATATATATATATATATATATATATATATATATTATGTATTGAAGATTAAAAGATTAGAGGGAAAAAGAAGCCAAACCCAATTTAATTGGAGGCCCAAATGTGGAGAAAGTTAGGCCCAATGCCTAATTAAAGAAAGACCTTTGTGCAAGTCATCATGTGGAGAAGAAAGGAAGACACGGAGCACAGACACGAAAGAAAGGAGCCGCACAACACTAAAAAGCGGTAGTGGCGGCAACGCGGAGGAAGGAGAGAGTGAAGTTTTGGGTACCTGTTTTTGACACGGTGAGAGAGCTCTGGAGCAGAAAAAAAGACTAAATTCTCAAGATCAGAAATTTCTCCATTCCGGGTTATTTTTATCTCTGTAATTTATGACTCCTAATTTTATTTCATTGTTCTTGAACACTATGGATAGGTAAATCCTCTTCTAGGGTCTTAGGTGGATCTTGCTTGATTAGAGACCTTTTTATGTTCTAATTTTTAATCTGAATTCCTATTTTTATTTCAATTAATATTGTCCTAGTAATTTAATCATGTTCTTAGGATTGATCACCCTTTGCATGTTCATAATCAATTAGTTGATCAGCGACCGTACTGCAATTAGTTGGTGGACCTATAGGACAATTGGGGCTACAATTAATGCATGACCAAACTTTAATTTAGTCTTCCAATCATTCAACCTTTTTGCTCTTTATGCTTTTCTTAAATTTAAATTCTTGCATGACCAAACAATGGTTAGTTTAGAAAAAAGAATATTAATCACAAATGACCAAACAGATTAATAGTTTTAGTAAAGGGATTGGTAATTAAATAAAATAAAGGAATTCGGGTAGAATTAGACATGGGGGAATCAAAGCTTGCAAGTGAAACCGTGAACCTAGACCTCTCTCCATCGATTAAATCTAGTATTTTAATTCTAGTTATTTAGTTATTTTTATTTTGTTTCTATAATCATCAAACTATTGGTTCGTCTAAACAATAAATAATCTCGACTAGTTTGGTACTTGTTAATTAATCCCTGTGGATACGATAATCTTTTATACTACTTCTACGGTAGAGTACACTTGCTTTAAGTGTGTTTTTAACGCAACACTTCTCCATTTTGGTTGAGTTCAAAATGCTTTTCAGCACCTCTGCTGCCTGCTGCTCTTCCTCACCACGCCTCTGCCTCTTCCTGCTCCCCTATGCACCAGCCTGCAAATATAAAGCAAAAGACAAACAGAAGGCATCGACTATCTCAGAAAAAGCAGAATCATGAAATAGGAAATGTGAAAGGGACCGTTGAGGCATCCTTAGCTGGTATAGTCAGCAACAAAACAAAATGAATGTCGATATATGTAGGGGGAGAGAACAAGCCAACAGATTCAGTCTAGAGAGTTGGACGGTAATCAGCAAAAAAAAATTCAAGGGGGAGGAAAACAATTTTAGAAAGAGAAAATAGTAAAGAGAAATAATGGAATGGAAACAATATTAGAGAGAGAGGAATAGGCAGAACTTTAACACCACTGCCTATGGTGCTCCGCCGGTCTCCGGCGAAACCGCCGCCGCGAACCACCACAAGTCACCACTGCCTCCACCGCGACCACCACAACAACCACCGCAGCCACTTCCTACGACCACACAACAACCATCACCACTACAACGACCACACCAAACCAGCAAAAACACATTTAGTATCCATTCAAAATAGAAGTGAGAAAACTGAATATCGAAAGAGAGAAGGAGGAAACTCACCTCTTTCTCCACTGTAACCACCACTATCTCCGGCCCAAACAATCACTGTCGTCGCCTTCGAGACTTCCGGCAACCACCACCGTCGTGAGCACTCTCTTTCGCGGGCGGTCACCCTCTCCTCTCTCCCCTTCAGTTTCGTTTCTCTCTCTATTTGTATCTCAGCTCTTTCTCTATCTCTTCTCCCTATGCGTGTTTTTCAATCTAAGCAATAAGGGTTCAATGTGAATCCATTTTTACCCCATTTCTGTTTTGCCATTCCCTTTGTTTATTTTATTGTCATTTGGTTTCATTTGTTTGTTTTTTTTTATATTATTATTATTAAAATATCACTGACTTGCCACGTCCTAGTGAGCTTCAGCTCATCTTTCAAATCACACCCATCACTTTTGCGTAACCCTCACCATTCCCTTTGTATGTTATTATTATTTTTTTCCACTTCTAATAGTCGATCTTGTCATTGTTATTGTTGTAACTGTTATTATGATTATTCCTTCACATTTATTTTCAGTATTTGTACCCTTCCCTATTTTCTTTTAATCAATTTACTCGTTTATATATATTTAGTACTATGATTATATTTTATTTTTATATCATTTATTTCCTATATTCTCACCCTCTCACTTTCATTATCTCTTTGGAATATATAATACATTCCTCCTTTTCACTAGTCATGAGTCCAACTCATCCTCACACATTTTACAAACCGATGAGTCCAACTCATCTTCACACGATGTTACAAATCAATGAGCTCAACTCATTTTCACACAACCTCAACTTATTTTTTTAAAGTCATGTTTTCGAGCAAACATTTTGAAGCGCTCAATCACAAATCGGTTATTATTAATGGTCACTCTGAGTTTAACTTGTTTGATCGTTAATAACAAAAATAGTTTCCAAACGAGCTATGAGTGATGACCACTCTGAGTTTTACTTGTTCGGTCATTACAAATACCTCTCCCAATTTCAAAAACATTCAAATAATAAAAAACACCAACACACAAACATTTTCTACCCAGAACTACGTGTGATTTGATTCTCTACCAGGAGATACGTAGGAGCAGAGGGCGGCTGACTTCTGTCAATTGCATTAATAAAAAACATTTTTTTCTTTTAATTCATTTCTCTCCTATTTCTCAAAAAGTACATAAAACAACTAACCGTTTATCGAGTCTTTTTTTATTAGTATTATTATAAGGGAAAAAATCATTATTTTTGAATTAATAGATGTTTACACATTTATTTAAAAGACAACCTTCCTTACCTTAGGAAGGATGTCGTAGGGTGCTAATACCTTCCCTACGCATAAACGACTCCCGAGTCTAAACCTGGTCCGCAAAACTCCCTTATCCACTCGATAGGGATTTTCCAATGTTTGCCCTTAAACTAAACTTTGGTGGCGGCTTCATTTCAAGAACTTCGAAGAATCCCTCCTCCGGATTTTTCGGTCGCTACAAACATCAAACAGTCTTAACATTCCATAACTTAATTGAAAACAGTAACGGTTCCATGTCTTTCGATATCCTCATGACCTACTGTTCAATACCATCACAAGAAAAGCGGAAACGATTACATAACTTAAAACAAATTCAAGTCATAATATCGAATTACAGAAACAACTGGGGAAAACTAGCATAAGCAATAAAAATAATCTTCGACATCTCCTCGGGTAGGTCACACCTAGCCATGCCTCTTTGCCTTAGTCTTTCCTTGCTTCTCTGTAAAAACCACAATTATAAAGGGTGTGATAAACATTATCTCAGTGAGTCCTATCGAGACCCCTTACTAATTAAAACTCTAGCAGTTTATTATGCATCATTAACTCCTAGCCCTACTAAGCGACTACGTGAAATCTCAATAACATAGCATATATATATATATATATATATATATATATATATATATATATATATATATGTTTATCTTGTCCATAGTCCAATAGGATAACTACGTGCAATCCTCATTTCCTTTATTTAGCATATCACCGAGAACCGTTTTCTATTCCCGGTGAACCCAAATTTCTTACTATAAACTACGGGCAAACCTCAAAGGGGCCTAGGTTCATATGGCTTATGACTTCCCCTCCCCTAGTACGCTAACTTCAACATTAGGGTCGTCACCCTAAACCTCAAATTATATAAATAAATATAATTTCACCCGCATTGGGCCGTCACATGACATAACCTAACCTCAAATTATATAATTATATATAAACACCCGCGTTGGGCCGTCTCATAAACAATACATAATATATATATATATATATATATATATATATATATATATATATATGTATATCTTCAAAGGACATTTAGTCCGCCTTAACAATTACATGACCTCACACGTGATTACTAACTTCGATTACATAATTTAATGTAATTTACCTCACCTCAGTGTATACCAACGTGTTTCCCACGGATTACGGCTTATTCATCAATATATATGGTTTTGGGAATGATTATAATGCAATTGGAACCGTTCGGAATGGCCCAAGGCATGTTTTCAAATTGGGTAACAGAAGCTTTCGCACGGTCCGTGCGTATAGGCGCACGTCCCGTGCACGTTTTATAAAATTTTTCAGAAGTTACAGAACCTGTCACACGGTCCGTGCGTGAAGACGCACGACCCGTGCGCATCTTAAAATGTTTGCGCACAAGTAACCGATGGTGGCGCACGGTCCGTGCCTAATGGCACACGACCCGTGCGTCAGCATCAGTTTTTCAGAAAAACATGTTTTCGGGTAATTTTGCCATTCCTTCCGATCTCAATATCAATTCCGATCGATACCCTAACATAATCAAACATAATACCAGTCTAGAGCAGTCACATAATCAATCCAAACAATCACATTTTCATTCAAACATTCACTCAAAACAGCAAACATCATTAGTGCAAAATTACGGTTTTTGATGAAGTAAACGAAACGAAACAGTGTTACTCGGTTCAGAACATACACAGACACAATTGTGAAAACGAAACCCCTAAGCAAGTATAGAACTCACCGTATTGTGATGAAAATCACAAAACCGCAATGCGAAATCACTCGAACGAAGTTCAACAATCACCAAATCGTGTTCTCACTCGATCCCAAGCTACCCAAAGGCGTGGAACTCAAACTCAGCAACTGAAATCCTTCCTAGATCACTCCAACTCGCAATGTATGTACTGAAGTTTGCTATACCATTCTCCAAATTAACATTCAAGGCTTCACTACCCTCAAGACTCCATTTTTGACAAGTTGAGCTTGAGTGGTTCAAAAATGGTGAAAGGAGAAATATGAGGAATGAACTCGTGAAAATAGCATCAAAGGGAAGAGCTTGAGAAACTGAAGAGAAGGGTGTAAAAATGTCTTACATGCATGAAGAATCAGAGTTGTTCCTAGCTCTTCTTCTCTCTCCCTCTCTACGGCCTCCTCTCCCTCTCTCTCTCTCTCTCTCTCTCTATTCTTTCTTCTAAAATTCCGAGTGTTGCAAATGAGGTGAGTTAGGGGGAAGTGCCTCAGCTGAGTAGGTTTTAAAATGGGTGGGAAAAGACTAAACTGCCCTCACTTATTTACTTCCAATTACTAAGTTACCCTTAATATATAGTTACCCTATTATACTTCTAACTTATAAGCTTTCAGTTTTTCTGAAACCAAATGGGGTGTTTGGGTGTTTTTAACATTTGTGAGCTGAAGGTGTTTCAAACACTGGGAAATGACCAAAATACCCCTGTCCTCAAATTCTCGTCTAAACCCCAAATAACTCAACCAATCAATTAATAGTTCGCATGACTCATATAATTAAGTTATCAACATATAATTAATTTACTTAATCCATAACCATCACCTCAAAATTAATTAATTAAGCTAATATATAATTTAGCTAATCAATTAACTCATAACCTCACGCTAATTTTAATAAACGAAATTAGCTAAGTCGGGGGTGTTACACAGTGCTTCTAAGTTCGATTTTTGCAGTGAACAAACTCGATGTTGGTCAGTACAAAATTTGGTCTTAAGCACGAGCGGAGATTAGTTTTTTGTTGAAAGCGTTAGGACACTCAGTGGGTAGCCAACAATGATCTGAATTAAAAAAAAATTGTCATCTAAAAATTAATTTTGCTAAATTTTGTTGCCTGAAAATATAATATTGAAAAGAGCAATGCTATATATTGTGAATAAAAAAGATCGTGAAGTTCAAGAATGCTGATGTATCAGACTTGTAGATTAAAGCTAAAAAGGAAATACTTAAGGCATGTTTGACGGTTAGGATAAGATAGAGGCAAAATATGATATTGAGTTAGCTTGATAGAGATAAGATAGGATAAACACATGATAAGCACCATCACATCATGTGTTTGATGTGCATTTGATAAGAAATAAAATCAATTATTATTATTATTTTGGATACAAAGATATATTATTCTATTATATTTTTATATAATATAATAAATAATTATATGATATATATATATATATATATATATATTATATGTTCATGGAAAAAACTACCCTTGTGGCAACGAAATTTCATTTGTTAAAAATGTTTAAATTAATTTTATATTGTTATATTTTTTAATAATAATTTTCTTTTGAATTTTTCAATATTTTAATCTCAATAGATTTTTAATTTTTAGATTATACAAAATGACAAAGTTACCCTTATCATAAAATCCTACATTATTTATTAAATTAAATGTTTATATTTTTAACAATTTCAAATTTAAATTGTGTTTTTTAGAATATATTTATATTTTAATAGATTCCATTTTTTATGTTTTAAAATATAATTTATAAAGGTATAAGCCAACAACGGATCAAACTCCGGAACAAGCCAAGCAAACTCCAGCCCGGGAAATACTTTCTCTTCCGTCTGACTAGAAGGTAGGACAGTCTTGTCTATTTACGACTGTGACTTCAGCCTAGGCTTTCCGCCGTTTAACCGATTTATTCTTTCTTTCCGAATCCGAAGGCAGACAGCAATTGACCGTTACCGAATTCTTAGATAACACCTTATAAATGAAGAGATTATTTTCTTATCCTATCTTATTGGTTTTCAAACCAACTCATATTCAAGACAATATTTTAACTATAGAGACATGAGAGGGTAAAGTAGCAATATTGACTTATTATATTCTACTAATTCAACAAACACGATGCCAGATATGATAATCTTATCATATTTGTCTTCTTATTCAAACCATCAAACTGTTAAAATTATGTTAACCATTTAATTGCTTTGCTTGCAGGTTGCCAAAATGAAACAGCAGGGGTGCAAATAGCAATTGTCCAGCCCACTGGTCCAGCCCACAGCTTCAAAAAACAGAGGTGATCCACTTAATCACTAAAACAGGTTATGCGGCACCCACTGGATCAACCACTGTAGCAACACGCGGGTCTGCGCAAAGAAAACGGGTTGAACCGATCCACTTACTATAAAAGGCAAAACTCAAAATTCATGACACTGTTTCTTGATTTCTCTCTCTCTTTTCTTGAATCTCCGCCGCTTCTCTCTTCTTCTCTCTCAACCCGCTCTGTTAGGTTTTCCTTTCTTCACCTGAAACACAGTGATTGAAGCTTCAAATCTGCTTCAATCACTCACAAATGGTGATTACAGCAACGGTGCACCAAAATCCCTTTGGTTTCGCACACAAAACTCACTATTTCACACTTGTCACCTATGAACAAGAAACTTGTTCGCTGTTTGAAGCAATCAGCACTTGATTCCTTTAATCAAGCTTCAGAAAGGGCTACACATGTACTGAACTCACTTCTGATCTTTCTTGTTCTTTACTGTTTGGGTGATTTAGAAACCCTAGTTTCTGAATCTTTGATGTTTTGCAGGTAGCAGTGTTCGATTGAGATGATGAAAGACTCAACAATGGTAAAATCACAACCTTATATGATTTATTACTTCTGTTTTCTTCTTCTTAAAACAAACCCTAGCTGTTTTGCTTTTACTTCCGTCACCAAAACCTAATCTGGTTTTATTATGTTTGTTGCATGTATGAGCCATTTCAACCACCTTATCTTGAAGGAATCTTCGCCACTTGAAGATTTCAAGAGAACAGCCACGAAGTAAACTCCTCTCACTTCCCCTTTCTGTTTCTGTTCTTACTTTTCTGGTTGTGATACTTAGAACAACACCTAACTTGTGTTTGTTCTCTTGTTTGCAAGGTGAACACACATTGAACACACACTCAAACTCTCACACCCAGAACTCAAGAAAAGAAATGCAGAACAGAGTATTGAAGTGTATATATAGCCCTAGGACCAGTTTGTTGCTGTTTAACAAACTGTTAGTTATATTGTTGTAACTGATTTGTTGTAACAACTTTTAGTTATTCCTCAACAGCTAATTTGTAACTAAACTAGCCATTGGAACCTAAGGGTATTTTGGGTTTTTGTGATTAAAACCTAATACCCTGCCCTAATCTCAAAACCTTACCCTTAGAGCTTAGAGAGAGTCTAAATCATCAGGACATGCCCCTGGACTAGCAATAGAACATAAACAACTTAGGACAAGCCCCCAAGCAATAACTTTAGAGGTTGCATTCTTAGTTAGAAGGCAACCATTCCTATCTCTCTTCTTAAGCTTAACTAATACCTTACCCTTGAGGATTTTTGTAAACCAGTCAGCCAATTGCTCCTTTGTTAAGCAGTAGTCCAGCCAAGCTACTTGAGTAGCAGCTCCATAACCAAGAATGCATTCTGCTATGTTGCTGGCAGAATTGCAATCTGCCATGTCAAGCTTTACTAGGACCTCATTAGCACATTTGAGCTGTTGTAGAGTAATGCCTTGAGGTATCCTTAAAAACTCTAGCCTTAAGACATAGAATAGAATCCCTAAGTCTTCTTCAATGGAGTTTAACTCCTCAAATATAACCTTTATGGCATTAATGCCTTGAGGTATCCTTAAGAACTCTGAATCTGCCATTATGGCATAGTGTATGAGGTTTCCTTCATTCACTTCACCTTCTGTGACAAGTTCACACCCTGTCAGCCTCCATAGAGGTTGTTTCAGCCTCTGTCCCCTAGTCAAAACTTGACCAGTAGGTTCTGAATTTGGTGTTGCAGATTCTTTATAATGAAGAACTTCTTCTGCTTGCTGCTGTGCAGGCTCCTTAATGTCACATTCCCTCTTCATAGGGTCTTTAAGGCTGCTTCTCTCCTTAGGGAAGCTTCCTTGTTTTTCAGCCACTTCCTGAAACAGTTTGAAACACACCAAAGCTCCTCCTTTGGTTTTGATTAGATAGATCCAAAGCTTTAAATATTCATCTACACAAGTTAAAACAGAACTGTTACCACCCAATGAAAACACATTAAATGGCCCATTGATAGATTAATATACAAACTGCAATCTGTCCTTAAATTCATATTTCAGCCTTTTCAAAGACTGTTTTCCTAGTAAACAAGTAGTACTAGTTTCAATAGGTCTTCCAATTTTAGGTAGACCCTTTACCACTTCCTTAGTTCTTAGGTTAGCTAAACCTTTAAGGTTAAAGTGCCCTATCCTACTATGCTAAAGTGTACTTTCAGATTCAGCCTTTTCACTTAGGCATTCTGCCTTTGAAGTGCAAATGCTGATTCTGAAGGTTCTATTCTTAGCAAGGGGTGTACTTAAAATCAACCTATCCTCATTATCAAACAACTTTAGCATTAGGTCCTTCAATATAATAGAAAAGCCTTCTTCTACTAATTGCCTAAGCTAATCAAATTACAGCTTATACCTGGAACATAGAATACATTTTGAATAAGCATTACCTGTCCATCCTCTTTTTTGAACATAATGTTCCCTATACCTTCTGCTATAATAGTTTTGTTGCTAGCACATCTGATGCTTGTTTTCCTTCTAGGATCAAAGTCAACTAACCATTCCTTATGACCACCCATGTGGTTTGAACAACCAGAGTCCAAGTACCACACTTTTTCAATAACCCTGTTATCATTAGTTGTAATAACAAAGATAACATGTTCACAGTTTTTATCTATCCTAGATTCGATTTTAGTGACCATGGAAACTTCCTTAGTTTCTGTTTCTGGTTCAGCTTTAGAAATCACAGAAACTTCCTTATTTTCTGTTTCGGGTTCAGTCACAGAACTCACAAACTTCCTTAGTTTATGTTTTAGAACTCACAGGAACTTCCTTAGTTTCTGTTTCTGGTTCAACTGTAACCACAGAAACTTCCTTAGCTTCTGTTTCTTCTAATTCATCAGTAATCATACTGAAAGCTATATGCTCAGATTTTGAATCATAATATTCTTTAGCCATATTGGCTTCAGTTTCAATTTCTTTGGACTTAGAATCCTTTCTAGTAGGGCATTCAGTAGCATAATGCCCACATTTATCACATCTATAGCATTGCACTTTAGACTTGTCTTTCTTTTTAGATGCATTGCTATTTTCCTTAGTGAAATCAGATTTAGAGTTAGGTTTACCTGACTTACCTTTGCCTGTCTGGTTGCTGATGCCTTTTGACCACTTCTTGCCTTTAGACTTGGTGAATAAGGCTTGATCCTCTTCTTCTTCACCATCTAGAATGTTGATCCTCATTTCCTTGGCCTCAAGCTTAGCTTGAAGTTCTTCAACTTTCAGATCTTCAGGTCTGGTTGTGTCTTCAATGCTATTAACCACCCAACCAAATTTCTTGGTCAAAGACCTTAACACCTTTTTACAAATCACTGTTTCAGTAAGAGTTTCACCATATTGAGACATCATATTAGTGATTTTATTTAGCCTTATAAAGAAATCATAAATACTTTCCCCATCCTTCATACTTAGGATTTCATATTGTCTTCTTAAGACCTGTAACTTCTCCTCTTTAATAGGAGCTGCACCAGTATAGTACCTTTCCAAGGCATCCCAGGCAGCTTTAGAAGTTTCATAACTTCTAATCCTATCAAAGTTTGTCTCTTCACACCCTTGGTGTATGAGATAAATGGCTTTGTAATCTTTTTGTTCATTTTCATTAAAAAGATTGGTTTGAGCAGGTGTTAGGCCTTCTTCCAAAGGATCAAAACCATTTCTAACAATTCTAAGAACACCATGGCAGCCAAAAATGGCCTTCATTTGAAGGCTCCACCTGTCCCAGTTCTTCCCATCAAGCTTTGGGATTTGGGTGCTTAAACCTGTTCCAGTACTAGTCATCCTTTAGAACTGAAATCCTTTCAAACACAGTAAAATTGTTAGAACACAAACTGCACAATCTGATTGTGCAGATTAAAGAAATTAAAAGAACTTGAAAGAACTCTTAAAGAGGGATATAGAGATAGAGACTTAGCCCTGGATTGTCACCAGCTCTCAGAGGTGATCCACTTGATCACTAAAACGGGTTATGCGGCACACACTGGATCAACCACTGTAGCAACACACGCTTCTGTGCAAAGAAAACGGGTTGAACCGATCCACTTACTATAAAAGGAAAAACCCTAAATTCGTGGCACTGTTTCTTGATTTCTCTCTCTCTGTTCTTGAATCTCTACTGCTTCTCTCTTCTTCTCTCTCATCCCGCTCTGCTAGGTTTTCCTTTCTTCACCTGAAACACAGTGATTGAAGCTTCAAATCTGCTTCAATCACTCACAAATGGTGACTACAGCAACTGTGGACCAAAAGCCCTTTGGTTTCGCACACAAAACTCACTATTTCACACTTCTCACTTACGAGCAAGAAACTTGTTCGCTGTTTGAAGCAATCAACGCTTAAATCCTTTATTCAAGCTTCAGAAAGGGCTACACAGGTACTGAACTCACTTCTGATCTTTCTTGTTCTTTACTGTTTGGGTGATTTAGAAACCCTAGTTTCTGAATCTTTGATGTTTTGCAGGTAGCAATGTTCGATTGAGATGTTGAAAGACTCAACAAAGGTAAAATCACAACCTTATATGATTTATTACTTTTGTTTTCTTCTTCGCAAAACAAACCCTAGCTGTTTTGCTTTTACTTCCGTCACCAAAACCTAATCTGGTTTTGTTATTTTTGTTGCATGTATGAGCCCTTTCAACCACCTTATCTTGAAGGAATATTTGCCACTTGAAGATTTCAAGAGAACAGCCACGAAGGTAAACTCCTCTCGCTTCCCCTTTCTGTTTCTTTTTTACTTTTCTGGTTGTGATACTTAGAACAACACCTAACTTGTGTTTGTTCTCTTGTTTGCAAGGTGAACACACATTGAATACACACTCAAACTCTCACGCCCAGAACTCAAGAAAAGAAATGCAGAACAGAGGAGAAAACAGAGTATTGAAGGTTTTTTTGTAAATGCAAAGTAAATTTTTTTATTACTTGTGTGTTGATTCTCTGTACAAGTGTATATATATAGCCATAGGATCAGTTTGTTACTGTTTAACAAACTGTTAGTTATATTGTTGTAACTGATTTGTTGTAACAACTTTTAGTTATTCCTCAACAGCTATTTTGTAACTAAACTAGCCGTTGGAACCTAAGGGTATTTTGGGTTTTTGTGATTAAAACCTAATACAAACAAACCCTTAGCCTATGTTTTCTAAGAGTATGTTTGGGAGGGGGTTTTGGGAGGGGAAGGGAGGGGAGGGCTTATTTTTCAAATCTAAATTGAGTGAGCTATAATATGTCAATAAGTATAAATGAAGTGTGACTAAAATTTTTATATTGTTATCAATCATGTTATTTTTTTACTTTTTTTGAATCTTAAATGCATATTAAAATATAGACTAATGTTTTCTAAGTCTTCACCTCCCATCCCCTCCCAAAACCCCCTCCCAAACATACCCTAAGAAAATCACCTGTTAAAAAACTAATGAGAACTATTCCCGATGCTTCGTGAGATTACCATTCGCAGTGTTAAGAATTTATGTATGGAAAAAAGTCATATTTTGTTGAAAAAATTAGGAAAAAAAAACACATGGTTTCAACAGTTGCATTCTTTTATGGTTTGCTTTTTAGGCTCTAAAGACCAGAGCATAAGATTTAGCAATCCCATTGTCTAACTAAGAGGGTACCCAAATCTGCCAATGGGGCAGAGAAATGAGGTTGCAAGTTGAATAGTAGAATCACTTAAGGCACAATGAAGGGTTATGACGAAACACAATTGTTAGTACTATTTTTTACATATAAAAGTAAGGAACATATTGATGACTAGCTATCATGTGGCATGTAGTCAGTCACATTCACATGGTGATAATTGCTATTCATTTGCCACTGTGTTGCTAATGGGTGGCTTATAAACCCCACAGTACTATTTTCTTCTATAAATTCATTTCCTTTGCATTGATTATTTGTTTATTGATCAGCAAAGTTAAAATCTTCCTTTGCATTGATTATGAGTATCCGTTTCTGTTTAGTTAGTGACAATATTTTCAACAATGGCTGTCAGAATAGATATTAATTAAATTTCCTTTTTGTGAGTGTATCCCTTTCATACTTGTAAGAAATTCATGGTTGGTGTTCATTTTAAGCTTTGTATTTATCATTAAATAAATTGGTTGTGCACTATAACTTCATTTTTCTTGGATAGGATTGATTCAAGATCTCTAAAAAACTTGCATGAAAAGGAAAGGACTGGACCAGTTTTTTCTCTATTGTGAACTTGCATTTGTTCAACTTAAGAAAATTTAGAATATTAGTTAATGCATAGTATTTTCTTGTTACAATATTTTTTTAGTTTGGACCATCGCTGGCTACCTATAGAGTACATTAAAGCTTACAACGAAAAATTAGTCCCCACTCGTGTTTAGGGAGAAATTTTGCACTGACCGGCCAACACAAAATTTGTACACTGCAGAAATCAAACTCGAGAGCATTGGTCAATCCCCATGTTCATAGTAGCTTATGTCATTGGGCCAACGGTGTTGGTTTTTTTTACTACAATATTGATCCCGAGAATGAATTAACTCATACGAGTTATTTTTAAATGATTTAATCTTTAATTAATAATTCGTAAATAAACCTTATAAATTTACAAGTGTTACTGTTTATGAAAATATTAAACGAGAGAACGTTAACAAAAATTAAGGTATAGAGTTTGATTTGAATTTTTACAAAAATTATTAGTTACATTCCTCATGATTATCACATGTTTCTATTAACCATTTTTTTAAATAATTATTTACGAAAAAGTATCTGATCTGATTTCTATTATAGTGACAGAAGAGCTGAAATTTAATTAGTTCTATAGAATATTGGTGCTTTTGGTCTCGGGGCTAGGGAGTAGGGACTATGATGTTTTTCCACTCAAAATGCTACTCGACACTGTGAAGATGTGAGGAAAAGAAACGAGGATTGGTCTATATGAAATCAATAGGAATAAGAAGATATTGTCTTCTATTTTTATTATTTAATATTTTAACTTTAATTCTTAAATGGGTTTAGAATATTTTTTTGGTTACAAAGCTAAAAAGGAAGACTTGGAGCCTTAAACTCAACGCATAATGCATTAGCAACAAGAAGGTTCACTAGCTCTGTAGGAAGAGTAGACAGAACCGAAAGGGAAGTATTTCCATGAGCTCCTAGCTTAGGCAAGAAATATGCACAATCATCTCTCAGGGTGTGCAATGACCGACAATCCCAATCTCTTAGGAGGCCTCTGATTAAAACTATCTCATTACCAATTTTGTGAAAGAGGTGATTCCCCTCCTTAATCTAATTTAATACATGAAGAGAATCCGAGAAACAAACTACCTTCTGCAGTTTCATATCTCAACATGTTTCCAAGCCATGCAAAAATAGCCATGATCTCCGCATGAGTGATATTAGTCTCCCCCCTAATTAAGAAACCGTAGAAACCATGCACGAAAGAATAGACCATCAGAGTTCCTCAAAAGACCACTAAAGCCTGACGGGCCAGGATTGAAAATTGCACTTCCATCTACGTTCAAGCATGTGGCACCTTCCTGAGGCCGACACTAAGAAACCAATCTTGGAATTCTAGCATACTGTGAGACTCCAGCAGCATCGTAGGCAACATTGATGTCCTTGTTCAAAGCATGTGCTTGCAAAACGACAGTGAAACAATCAGTATTATCACCCCCCAACAAGCCACAAACCTTTATCGAAGGACTTTTGTAACACCCCATTTCTACCCGGTAAAATAATGCAAAATCAGAGTTCATAAAAATCTTTTTCAACAAACAATGGAGTGCCACATTTGCTTCGTGAAAGCAATAGACGGGTTAATTCGTTCTTGAAAACAGATACATAGCGCTTTCGGATGAACCGATAAAACAACCTTTTAGTCTTCAAAATAATTCCTCTTTAATTACTACGCAGCGGATTCATAACAAGTTAATTCAAATAAACGTGGCGTCTTAACAACTCAAGACAGCTCAAAAACAACGACGTAACAACGTAAAGTTTCAACAACGAAATAACATAGCAACAATATTAAAACGTGTGTTCATTCCCCCGAGTGTTACATATCAGAGCGACGACACCGACTCGATCAAACGAAGGTGAACAGCCTTCATTCGTGATTACCTGCACGTTACCAACATCGGGGTAACATTCAAACAGAAGGGGAGAGATATCGCACTATATAATCAGACATATGAAAGACAATATGTAATTCAGGTCATAGCATCAATTCATCATTTAACAGCAGTCAACATCATCTCAATCACATAGGTGTGCAACATGGATGCGGAATGTGACTCAACTCAGGGCCACCGCCCTATAATGCACGTGGTACCATAATCCAGCCAATAAATAGAGGCATCAACATCGTAACATCATTTCATCATAATTTTCCAGTCCAGGCCATCGTGTTTTGAGCATAGCTCCATCGTAAAAATATGCTATGTATGCGACGCTATGTAAATGCACAACCAATAAACAACGATTACATAGCAACGCAACAACATCGGAAATCATCGTTGGCCATAGGCCTACAACATACTACCTGCCAATAAATAGAGGCAATTCAACTTGGTACACCATCATCAACAATAATTAGCAACTTAGCAACTTTCAACATTTTTGGCAACGCATCAACAACTTAGCAGCTTTCAACATTTTTGGCAACACATCAACAATTTAGCAACTTTCAACATTTTGGCAACTTTGGGCCTAATTTCATCTTCAACATCAACACATCATTCCAAGCATCAAATGTGAAATTCACGTTTGGGCAGCCAAACTGGCGCCCCTTGGCGCCCATGGCGCCCAGCAACACGATCGGGCAGCCAAACCGGCGCCCTTGGCACCCATGGCGCCAAGCAACACAATCGGGCAGCCAAATTGGCGCCCTTGGCGCCCATAGCGCCAAACCACTACACAACAACAAGGCAGCCAGGTTCTGGCGCCCATGGTGCCCCTGCGCCAGACACAGCAACAAGGCAGCCAGATTTTGGCGCCCATGGCGCCCCTGCACCAGAACACAGCAAGCAACAACAGAAATCGGGCAGCCAATCTTGGTGCCCTTGGCGCCCATGCGCCCAGAACCAGCAACGGGCAGCCAGACATGGCGCCCTTGGCGCCCATGCGCCAGGAACACAGCAACATCACGATTGGCGCCCATGGCGCCCAGGACAGAACAACAACCGGGCGGCCAGGTTTTGGCGCCCATGCGCCAGGAACCTGCAAGACAGCAACACACAAACAGCAAGATGGCGCCCATGGCGCCCAGCAATATTTCAGAAACGGCGCCCATGCGCCCAGGCAAGAGAACACGCACAGAATGGCGCCCAGGAAGGCGCACAGCAACATCAAACACGGGACGGCGCCCATGGCGCCCTGCGGCAGAATAAAAAATGGCGCCCATGGCGCCCATGCACAGAATTTTGGTTCCAAAACATCAACAAGCATGATCACACATCGCCAAATGGCAACAATCATCATCAATCGAAATTAACATCATCATTTAAAGTTCAATACCTACAACTAGGGTTTTCTAAACTTAATAACACCTAGGGTTCCATAACCTTCCTACATAGAGCCATTCATACACCCAATTATAGAGATAGAACCCCACCCTTACCTTAGCCTTGAAGAATTCGAAGTCTTTGGCTTGCCCTAGCTCTCTCTCCTTCTTCGCGCCGTCCTCTCTCTTCTCTTCTCTCTAATTCTTATTTTTTGTTCATTCTAAATGAGCAAAACCCTAAATAATGCCTATTTATACTTTAGTTAATTTTATGGGCTTTTTCCTTAGCTAATTCGAATTACATCACGGGCCTCCCTAACACTTCTCATTTTACTACTCCCAACCCTAACAATAGGCCCACATATACTAGCATTATTATTATTTTATTATTTTTCTACCAATTAAATTCCCAAACAATTCAATTAAATAATTAATTAAATTTTGGGGCGTTACATCTTTCACGTTTTAGATAAAATTTTATATATCATTTACTTAATAAGAACTTTATATTCATCTGGTAGATTGCCTAATTTGTCTTCCACAAAGAATTATTAAAGCTGTAACTGTGTTACTTCATGATTTTGTATTTAAAAGACGCTTCAATGAGTTAAAGATGTAGGTATTTATAAACTAATAGAATAGTATCCCTCCAATCCATGCCAAGGGCGAGTGGTCCTAGCAATATTGACACGTGGCCTAGACCCTCCTTAATGAATTTGTGTTATTTTCGAAGTAATCTACTCAATTTGAATGAATGAATATATTTTTTCATTTTTCTTTTGTAGTCACTATAATTAGCCACTATATGTTTAGTCTCATTGAGACACTTAATAATTACCCAATCAAATGAAAAAATATTTTTTTTCTTGAGAAAAAAAATCTTTTATTTTTTGTAATTAGTTTGCTTGGGTAAAAATCCTCTCCAGTTACTTGAAATTTCTGATAGGAGAAAGAAAGACTGCTAATCAGATAAAATAATATTATTTATGAAAATTATTATTTTACTTGATGATTCTTTTACTTTCCTACTAAAAATTTCCAGTGACAAAAAAGACCTAAACCCATATTCTTTTGTTTTCTCTATGTCTTTGTCTTCCATGTTAGTTTATACTACCTCGGATCCACTTTATAAAAAATAAATAGTATTTTTTGGTGGTCTACAATATACAACACAAACACCATTTTTAAGATGTATTAAATGATCAATCTCAACTTTACCCTTATTTAAACTTTTATCCTTATTAAATGAGAATAATTTATTTCAATATCGAGATTTGTTTCTTATATTGTGGACTCGAGGTGGTACTTTATAATGATTTCCACATCTTATAAGTAAAATTTTCTAACACATAGCTTTTATTTAATGCATCGTTTTTCCTGTCATTTCATCTAAGTGTTATTCACATAGCTTTGAGTTTTCTTTTTGTGATTTGGTCATGTAAGTGCGGCGTCATTGTTTTATTCGTCCTCTTGTGTGGCGCCGTTGTTTTGCTCATCGTCTTGTGCGATGTAGTTTGGTTTTTCCGTCTTGTTATACGGTGTTTCTTCCGTTCCGATTGATAGATCCACTTCGATTTGCTACAGATCTAAATAATGAAGACTTGGTCGTCAACGCTACAGATCCGGAGGCATAGGTACTCTGGTGACTTTAATATTGTCATTTTTGTAGGCAAAATGCCGTTTTATGCTATTAACTTGGATGCTGTGAGTTTGTTCGCAGATTCATCCTTTTTAGTTTAGCAATATGAAATTTGTATTGTTTTCGATGTAATCCACCGATTTGAATGAATGAATACCTTATTTTTAGTTAAAAAAAAACTTTCTAACACTTACATATCCTGATATTGTCTAATTGTCTATGCTATTCACTACTAGAAAAACAGTTTTTAGCGTCGGCTAGAAGCCCACGCCAACAGGCCAAAAGCGAACGCTAACAGAGGATTAGCGTCGGAGGCTAAAATGCTCGAAGCAAAATCGTAGCGTCCCGTAAATAATAGCCGACACTAAATTAGAGTCGGCCAAGCCCACGCTACAACCGACGCAACTCTAAGTGCCGACGTTACATAGTCAACGAATCATCCAGCGTCGGTTTGGTCGACGCTATATAGTCAACAAAAGATAGTCAATGATTTAACTTTCGACGGTTTTGCCGACGCTAAAGTCAATGAAAATATAGTCAACGAATTAACTAGCGTCGGTTTTGCGGATGCTAAAGTCAATCACCGACGCTAAATTAAGTTTTTTTTTAATAATTAATAAAATTTCTTTCCATTTCTACCACAGCACCTAATGCATTTACCTTTTGCCTTTACTACCACTACTCCTAAAGCATTTATAATATAGTCATGAAACAATGCTTATCAAAATGCTTAATCCCCAAATACTAAATACCATAAAACAGTTGAAACTACAAAATATAACATAGTCTTGAGACTACAAAATATAACATCGTCTTGAAACTACAAAATATCAAAGTGTTTTGTCATCCAACAAATACATAAAAGTAAACAGAACAAGATCAATTCTCGCCATCAAGTGACTCTTCGCCAAATCATCGTCATAATGAGGATGTGAAAGAGAATGGATAGCACCACATGATCCATCACCTGATCGACGCTCCAAAGAATCCATGCGATCTACAAATAATTTTTTCAACTCATTAAAATCATCTCTAACTTCAAAGAACGCTCATTCGTCTCTCGGGCGTTCTCGGCAGTCACTTGTGCTTGGGCTATTGAATCTTGAGCCGTCTACTCAGCTCTAAGTCTAGCTTTCCTCTCTGCTTCCAAAGATATCCCAAGCATGAAACCAGAAGGATTTTGGGACTATTGGGTAAGTGACTTGGACCCAAGTTGGACATTCACAGATAAACCTGCTGTGCCATAGAGGCGACCACGGTTACGACCCCCCGCAGCCCGCGTCCAGCACTCAAGTGCTACCACTCCATCTACCTCTTGAACATCATTTCCACCTATTGAATGTTGAGAGAGATGAATTTGGAAAAATGAATTTCATTCTGTTATTCTCAACTGCCCTGATTACAGAGGCAAAATGCCTTATATAAACAATCTCACGATCAGAAGCAAAACAAATTGAAAGAGATCAAAAATGCCTCAAGTTATAATCTCCCTAACTAACTTAAGGTCTAACTATTTGACCAATTAAAAAATATTCTAATTAAAGATACAGTGCAATAATATAACTTGTAATACTCCCCCTCAAGTTGGGAGATACAGGTCATGAAGTCCCAACTTGGATATAAGGGACTAAAAAAGAGGTATTGGGAGAGCTTTGGTGTGGGAATCAGCCAACTGATCTTGAGAAGAAACATGGGTCAGCTTGATGAAGTGAGAGGAGACTTGTTCTCGAACAAAATGGCAGTCTATATCAATGTGTTTAGACCGTTCATTACAAGTGGGGTTGGTGGCCAGCTGAATGGCTGATTTGCTGTCACAGTAAATTGTGGCAGAGGGAATATTAATGTTGAAAGAGCGAAGAAGTTGACGTATCCAAAGGAGCTCTAAAGTGAGGGTGGCAAGGGAACGATACTCAGCTTCAGCTGAAGACCTTGCTACTGTATTCTGCTTTTTAGACTTCCATGTGATGAGGGCAGATCCTAAAAAAACACAGAAGCCAGTAGTGGACCTCCTAGTGGTGGTACAACTTCCCCAATCTGCATCACAATACGCACTAACACGAAAGCAGGAGGCAGCAGGAAAGAGCAAACCTTGTCCAGGAGCTTTCTTCAAATATTGCAGGAGATGATGAACTGCTTGAAGATGCGGTGAATGTGGTTTACTCATGAATTGACTCAATCTATTGACAGCATAAGCTATATCCGGTCTAGATATAGTTAGGTAGATAAGGCGCCCCAGCAACCTTCTATACTGTGAAGCATCAGCAAGAGGTTCTCCATCAATGTCATTGAGGGCAATGTTGGGATCCATTGGGGTATGTAGAGGTTTGGAACCTAAGAAACCAGTGTCATCCAACAGCTGTAGTGTATATTTGCGTTGACAGAGGGAGATTCCTTGGCTAGAGTGAACAATCTCCAGTCCTAAGAAATAATGTACATCACCAACGACTCGTAACTTGAAACTGTCCTCAAGTAGCTGTCTTGTGCTGCCAATAAGTGAACTGTTTGGACCTGCTAATAAATATCATCAACGTACACTAATAATACCACAAGGTTAGCTCCACTACCTTTGGTGAAAAGAGAGTTATCTGCTGAGCTTTGTTGAAAACCATGCCTCATGATGACAGTGGAGAATTTGGTGTACCATTATCTAGATGCTTGACGGAGACCATACAAGGACTTATTGAGTTGGCAAACTAGATTCTCCCCCTTAGTGGGATAACCAAGAGGCAGCTTCATGTAAACTTCATCTTCAAGCTCTCCATTTAGGAAAGCATTGTTAATTCTGATACCATATTGAATGTTGAGAGAGATGAATTTGGGAAAATGAATTTCATTCTGTTATTCTCAACTGCCCTGATTACAGAGGCAAAATGCCTTATATAAACAATCTCACGATCAGAAGCAAAACAAACTGAAAGAGATCAAAACTACCTCAAGTTATAATCTCCCCAACTAACTTAAGGTCTAACTATTTGACTAATTAAAAAAAATGCTAATTAAAGATACAATGCAATAATATAACTTGTAATACCACCTCATTCAGCATTCTGTGTTCGTACTTCAGACACATTTTGTTGGTATGTATCCTGATCAATAAGAAAAAATAATAAGCTACTAACAATAAGGACCAAACTAAACCAACTCAATGCATAATATAGTGCAGAAGACATCACAGAGAAGGTATCAATTCACAAAGAAGGTATCAATTCACTTGAGCTAAATTAAGGTATCTGTTCTGTACCTAGCAGTAATTTGGTAGGCTGCTGTTGGTAGGTCTCTTGCTGTCCTGGCAGTAGGTCAGTGAGCGCCCGGAGGGGGGGGGGGGGGTACCTGCAAAGCCACTCCGACGCTCAAGTCAGTATGAGAATAAGCTAGTGAATTTGCAAGGGAATAGTGCGTACCGTATAAATGGCTATGCGAGCCGGAATTCATTGGAAATCGATGCTCATTGTGGATCGTCGGATCAGTGGAGGCGATCTGAACCCTCCAAGCGTACTGGGCTTGTATGTTCCGGATATGGGCCGAATCGGTTGGGCTGATCCATATCCAATTGCTAAACGGACCCCCTGGTTTTGCTAATGGACCTCTTGGTCCAGTCCAGAACAGTTGCCCCCCAAGCCGAGATTATTCTGGAGGATGGTCTTGGCTTGAAGAATTTTCGTTGGTCTACCGGATGTGTGAAGTCGCGCGGGACATTGCCTTTGTCACGATCGTGTTTTATCGTTTTCACTCTCTAGAGTTAAAAAAGAGAAATTTTTTCTTTGCCATGCGTTACTCTGTTTGTCTCGTCGGGTCGTACAAGATCATTTCGTTGCGACCGTGACTCACACCTCTCTTGGTGTAATCCTTGTGCCAGACACTAAGCTAGGGTGAAATATTATGATATTGGTGCCCTCCTGGGCGACTCGTGCCATGGTGTCGAGATATCCTAACGTTGGCGCCCTCCTAGGCGCCTTGTGTCATTGTGTTGAGACATCCTGATGTTGGCGCCCTCGTGGGTGCCTTGCTAGCCGCTCGTTCGTTCCTTAGGGTAGGCGCCCTCCCGGGCGCCTCTGGTGTTGTTCCCTGCGTGGTGTTGTGGATGGTGCCCTCGTGGGCGCCTTGTCATGTTGTCTTGGCTTCCGCCTCTTGGAGCATGATCTGGCGCCCTCATGGGCGCCATGGGGGCCTTGTCATGTTGTCTTGGCTGCCGCCTCTTGGAGCAGGATCTGGCGCCCTCATGGGCGCCATGGGGGCCTTGTCATGTTGTCTTGGCTGCCGCCTCTTGGAGCAGGATCTGGCGCCCTCATGGGCGCCATGGGCGCCTTGTCATGTTTGGAGCAGGATCTGGCGCCCTCATGGGCGCCATGGGCGCCTTGTTGCATTTGGAGCAGGATCTGGCGCCCTCATGGGCGCCATGGGTGCCTTGTTGCGTTTGGTCTGGCTGGAGCAGGATCTGGCGCCCTCATGGGCGCCACGGGCGCCTCGTCTCGTTGATCTGGCTGGAGCAGGATTTGACGCCCTCATGGGCGCCATGGGCGTCTTCTCTCGTTGATCTGGCTAGAGTAGGATCTGGCGCCCTCATGGGCGCCATGGGCGCCCTGCCTCTTTGTCTTTGATGTTGGCGCCCTCCTGCGAAACATGTTTTGTCGCCCTCTAGGGCGCCTTGGTGCTTTCCTGGATGTGCTTGGTGCCATCCTGCGAAACATGTTTTGGCGCCCTCTAGGGCGCCTTGGTGCCAGCCTGGATGTGCTTGGCGCCATTCTGCAAAACATGTTTTGGCGCCCTCTAGGGCGCCTTGGTGTCAGCCTGGATGTGCTTGGCGCCATCCTGCGAAGCATGTTTTGGGGCCCTCTAGGGCGCCTTGGTGCCTTCCTGGATGTGCTTCGTGCCATCCTGCGAAACATGTTTTGGCGCCCTCTAGGGCGTCTTGGTGCCAGCCTGGATGTGCTTGGCGCCATCCTGCGAAACATGTTTTGGGGCCCTCTAGGGCGCCTTGGGTGCCTATACAGTGGATGTCTCCTCGTGGAGCAGGTTTTTCGAGACAAGGTTTTGGTGCCCTCATGGGTGCCTTTGGCGCCTTGTTACACAGTGCTATCTGCCCCCTTGCAAAGGATTTGCTTCCAGACCACCTCCTGCTAGGCGCCCTCGTGGGCGCTGTCTGCTTCTTTGCCAGGCGCCCTCATGGGTGCTGGTTCCTTCCTTGCCAGGCGCCCTCAAAGGGCGCTGGTTCCTTGCCAAGCGCCCTCATAGGCGCTGCCTGCTTCTTTGTCAGGCGCCCTCATGGGCGTTGGATCCCTCCTTCCCAGGCGCCCTCATGGGCGCTGGTTCCTTGTCAGGCGCCCTCTTGTCAGGCGCCCTCATGGGCGCTGGATCCCTACTTGCCAGCTGCCCTCATGGGCGCGGGATCCCTCCTTGCCAGGCGCCCTCAGGGGCGCTGGTTCCTTCCTTGTCAGGCGTTCTCTTGTCAGGCACCCTCATGGGCGCTGGATCCCTACTTGTCAGGCACCCTCATGGGCGCTGGATCCCTTCTTGGCAGGCGCCCTCATGGGCGCTGGTTCCTTCCTTTCCAGGCGCCCTCTTGGGTGTCGGCTTGTGTGGACGTCTGCTTGGCACTTTGCTTTTTTTGTTGCTCATCCTGTCTCTTAGCCTGTTTTCTTCTTGATGAAATTTCAGGGCTTGCTTGGTGCCGAGGGGAATTGCATCTTTCGTCCTCACCATTTGATCAAGAGGTTCTAGGCGGGAGGATTGTCACATATCGCCCCAAGGGGGTTGACTTCGATGTAATTGCGCCCAGATATTTATGTTACCTTTTGAAACCTTTATGTTTCTTCTTTGCCTAGCTTGTTTCTTATGTTTATAATTGACACGCGTTGGATGGTTTCGGGCACACGTTCTTGCCTTGTGCACCTGAATATACAATTTCGTGTCGCCTCGTGGCGCAGTGCTGTCTGCCCCCTTGCGGAGGACTTGCTTCCAGACTAACTTTTTGCCAGGCGTTCTTCTGCCAGGTGCCCTCATGGGCGCTGGCTGCTTTTTGACCTGGCGCCCTGCCAGGCGCCCTCATGGGCGCTGGCTGCTGTCTTGGCGGCCTGCCAGGTGCCCTCATGGGTGCTGGCCTCTTTTTTCATTGGCGCCCTGCTAGGTGTCCTCATGGGCGCTGGCTGCTTTTTGACCTGGCGCCCTGCCAGGCGCCCTCATGGGCGCCGGCTGCTGTCTTGTCGCCCTGCTTGGCGCCCTCATGGGCGCTGGCTGCTGTCTTGGCGCCCTGCCAAGTGCCCTCATGGGCGCTGGCTGCTTTTTGACCTGGCGCCTTGCCAGGCGCCCTCACGGGCGCTGGCTGCTGTCTTGGCTCCTGGCCCTTATGGGTGCTGGCCTGTTTTTTCATTGGCGCCCTGTCAGGCGCCCTCTTGGGCGCTGGCTGTTGTCTCGGCGCCCTGCCAGGTGCCCTCATGGGCGCTTACTGCTTTTTGACCTGGCGCTTTACCAGGCGCCCTCATGGGCGCTGGCTGCTGTCTTGGCGCCCTGCCAGGCGCCCTCATGGGCGCTGGCCTCTTTTTTCATTGGTGCCCTGCCAGGCGCCCTCATGGGCGCTGGCTGCTGTGTTGGCGCCCTGCCAGGTGCCCTCATGGTCGCTGGCTGCTTTTTGACCTGGCGCCCTCATGGGCGCTGGCTGCTTTCTTGGCGCCCTGCCAGGCGCCCTCATGGGCGCTGACCTCATTTTTCATTAACGCCCTGCCAGGCGCCCTCTTGGGAGCTGGCTGTTGTCTCGGTGCCCGTATGGGCGCTGGCTGCTTTTTGACTTATTCTGGAGGCAGTTTGTCAGAGGGGGCTGAATCTAACTCGCCCATCAGAGGTTGCGTCACGTTTAAAGTCGCTTCTCACCTCATGGGACTCTGGGGGTAGTTTATCAGACTCGGCTGAATCTAACTCGCCCATCAGAGGTTGCGACACGTTTTAAGTCGCTTCTCACCTCGTGGGACTCTGGGGGCAGTTTATCAGACTCGGCTGAATTTAACTCGCCCATCTGAGGTTGCGACACGTTTAAAGTCGCTTCTCACCTCGCGGGACTCTGGGGGTAGTTTATCAGACTCGGCTGAATCTAACTTGCCCATCAGAGGTTGCGACACGTTTTAAGTCGCTTCTCACCTCGTGGGACTCTGGGGGCAGTTTATCAGACTCGGCTGAATTTAACTCGCCCATTAGAGGTTGCGACACGTTTAAAGTCGCTTCTCACCTCGCGGGACTCTGGGGGCAGTTTATCAGACTCGGCTGAATCTAACTCGCCCATCAGAGGTTGCGACACATTTTAAGTCGCTTCTCACCTCGTGGGACTCTGGGGGCAGTTTATCAGACTCGGCTGAATTTAACTCGCCCATCAGAGGTTGCGACACGTTTAAAGTCGCTTCTCACCTCGCGGGACTCTGGGGGCAGTTTATCAGACTCGGCTGAATTTAACTCGCCCATCAGAGGTTGCGAAACGTTTAAAGTCGCTTCTTGCCTCGTGGCGGAGTTTGATATTGACCTGCGTCGGTCGGGGGATCTCCTCGATGGCGATCCCCAGTGGTGCCTCTGGTGGATATTGACCTGGTTCCACCGTTGCCCCCCAAGTCGAGATTATCCTGGGGGATGGTCTTGACTTTGACGTTGTCGTTTAGGATGCCCTTGTAGGGTAGGTTTCCCTTACTCTACGAGGTGATTGATGGTGAGTATGGGCGAGCAACACCACATTTTCTTTTCCTCTTGGCCGATTACATTTGACCTAGGGGGCGTGCATAGGAGAGTGTGAGGGCGAGCGGAGGAGAGTGTGAGGGTGAGCAGAATGACGCCATCACTTCACGCGTTACTTTATTTCCTCTCACGCTCATGCATCATTTGATTTTCTCACGTGCTCGTGCACTATGTTATTCGCTCACGCGCTCGTGCACTATGTTTTTTTCTCACGTGCTCGTGCACTATCCTTTAATTTTCTTACGTGCTCATGCACCCTTTTATTTTCTTATGTGCTCATGCACTCTTTGAATTTCTTACGTGCTGCCGGGCGCCCTCCTGCCAGGCGCCCCTCTGCCAGGCGCCCCTCTGCCAGGCACCCTTCTTGCCAGGCGCCCTCATGGGCGCTGCCTTGGTACTTGGCGCCCTGTCAGGCGCCCTCATGGGCGCTGGTTGCTTCCTTAACAGAATTTGGCGCCTTTATGGGTGCCTTGCTGTTGATGGCGCCCTCATAGGCGCCTGGGTGCAGGGCGCCTTCTATGGTGCCGAGTCTTGTTTTCTTTTTGTTTTCGATGCTCATATAGTTGGCGGGGGAGGTGTTTCAAACACATTTCAATGTCCTCACAAATAATGTCAATAGTTCAAAATGATGTCCCCCTCTTCAATATGGAGTCAGGTTGGTGGGGGACGTGCTTACTTGGTGTTCTATCAAGCCAATCCTTATCGTCGAAGGATAAGGGTGGCCTGCTTGATCCCTTTTTAGTGGTTGAGGTTGATGCAACGCTCAAGACTTCTTTCCACCTCCCTTTCATTGACTTGCTCGATTCGCTGAGCGGGAGGTAGTGAACTGGGTTGTGAACATGGTAGCTAGTTGCCCCTAGGATGAGACCAAGTTTGGTTTCGACTCCTGGAACCAAGCTAGTGCTGAATGTGTGAGGGTGCTTTTGCTGCCAGGGATCGTCCTCCTAGGCGCTGCCCACAGATCCCCTCGTGGATTTCTGCAAGCGCGTAGTCTACTTCTTGTCCTTCTACACATTTTAATAGATGCGTAGAAAAGTCTCTATGGAAAAGTCGTCCTTCAATGACTGACCACCATGTCTCATGACAGTGGCGCCCTGTGGATGCCTCGCCCCTGGATCCTTGTCGGGCAGGCGTCGCTTCAATGACCAAGTATGATGTTGTGCGCCTCCTTACGGAAGCTGCTTCTATTGTATCAGTGGGCTCTTGCCCCTCGAGAATACATTGACGGGTTGGGGTTATCCAATTTTGGCCTGCTTGGTCGCAAGCACCAAATGCCGTGTTGATCTGGAAGATGATCAACAGTGAGTCTGTACGGAGCTCAAGTTGTGTAGCGCCGAAGTCTTTGGTAAACTGTAGGTCGGCTATGCAAGCCTCATACTCCGCTTGATTGTTGGAGGTGGAGAACGAAAAAGTCAGGGATACCTCGACTAGTAATCCCTGAGTTTCCAAGTAACAGACCGGCTCCACTTCCTTTGCTGTTCGAGGACCCCTCCACGTGGAGAGTCCAAGCCATCTCCGCTCTGTCGCTTTGCGGTGTCGTTGTCATTTTGGCTACAAAGTCTGCCAATGTCTGAACCTTCATGGGTGGTCTTGTCTCGAACTTGATCTCAACTCTGAGAGCTCAACTGCCCATCTGGTGGGTGGTTGGTTCGAACTACCACTTTGTAGTTGATGGAGCCATTTTGGTCACAGCCCTGTATTTGTCGGGGTTGGCCTCGACGCCTCCCTTAGTGAGGTAGAAACCGAGGAGTTTCCCTGCTAAACTCCAACAGTGCACTTTTCTGGTATGCTTAGTGAAAGTGCGGGGATGCACCTCGCGATGCCCGCCTCTTGCCTCCTTTCGTAGCATGGTTTGGGTGTCAGGCACCTTCTATGGTGCCGGGTCCTTTTTGTTATTGACGCCTTGGTGTTGGGCGCCCTGTGGGTTCCTTGTGTCTGGCTACCATGTCTCATGACAGTGGTGCCTTGTGGATGCCTCGACCCTGGATCCTTGTTGGGCCGGCGTCGCTTTGCACCTAACTATGGAGTTGAACCCTTTTTCTTTCTTTATCTTAAGTATTTTTCGGGGTTGACAAGTGTTAATGCTAGTGAGGTAGAGCAAAAACTGAACTTTTGTTAATCATTCATATCGAGCTTTTACATTTTGCCTTCGTGTTTGAACAACAATATTCATAATTGGGCCTAGCCCTAGTTTGAGGTCTTAATGCCCTGCTCCCTGTTCGGGGTCACGAGTTTCATCCCACGTAATCTTTGCTTGATCACCATGTCTTTTAACGCTGCTAGGTTTCTGGCTTCCTCGACGAAGTCCAGCTCCTCTCAGAATCTTTGCTTATTGGTCTCTGGGGGGTTTGGTTGCTTGGTCCTCCAAGTTTCGCACACATGAGGCCTCCTTATTGAAGCGCTCCATGTATTCTCGTAGTGTTTTATTGTCACGCTGTCCGACTGCCCTCAGACTTGGGTTTCAAACGGGAGGTAGTGAAGTCATCTGTGAACCCCCTTGAGTTGCGGGGGAATGTGTCTTCATAGTCCACATTTCGATACCTGCGCCGGTCAGGGGATCCCCTCGATGGGGTTCCCTGGTGGAGTCTCTGGTGGGGGCTGTCCCCGTTCCTTGACCTCCCCCTTGATGGGCGTGTGAGGAGGTCATGGAGTGGGAGTCGTGAAGATGGTAAGTAACCTTCGGAGGGCAGTCGGACAGTGTGAGGAGGTCATGGTCTGGCTTCCTCGACGAAGTCCAGCTCCTCTCTGAATCATTGCTTATTGGTCTCCGGGGGGTTTGGTTGCTTGGTCCTCCAAGTTTCGGACACATGAGGCCTCCTTATTGAAGCGCTCCATGTATTCTCGTAGTGTTTTATTGTCACGCTGTCCGACTGCCCTCAGACTTGGGTTTCAAACGGGAGGCAGTGAAATCATCTGTGAACCTTCTTGAGTTGCGGGGGAATGTGTCTTCATAGTCCACATTTTGATACCTGCGCCGGTCAGGGGATCTCCTCGATGGCGATCCCTGGTGGGGGCTGTCCCGGTTCCTTGACCTCCCCCCTGATGGGCGTGTGAGGAGGTCATGGAGTGGGAGTCGTGAAGCTGGTAAGTAAACTTCGGAGAGGATGGAATAGTCCAGAATAGTTGCCCCCCAAGCCGAGATTATTTCGGAGTATAGTCTTGGCTTGAAGGACTTTCGTTGATTCGCCCGAAGCGTTACTTCATCTGGCTTGAAGGACTTTCGTTGATTCGCCCGAAGCGTTACTTCACCGCGACCGTGAATCACACCTCCCTTGGTGTAATCCTCGTGCCATGCACCACGCTAGTGTGTCGTATCCTGATGTTGGCGCCCTCCTGGGCGCCTTGCGCCATGGTGCTGCGTTCTGATGTTGGCACCCTCATGGGCGCCCTTCCTGGGTGTGGAGACGTCCGAATTGGATTTTGAGCTCAACATGAGAATTGTAGCTCTTCATCTTAGCTTTCCAACGCATGCTCACACGCCTCCATCGGATAAGTATGCTGCTGGCGCCTTCAGGGGAGCCCTTCCTTGGTGCGGAGACGTCCGAATTAGATTTTGAGCTCAACATGAGAATTGTAGCTCTTCATCTTAGCTTTCCAACGCATGCTCACACCCCTCCATCGGATAAGTATGGACGAAGTTATGGCTTGCATACTAGAGCACCTTCCTGGGTGTCGGGTATGGCCGGGTCCTCTTTGTGGTTGGTGCATTGGTGCATCATTGTCGGAGTGCGATTGCATAGGAGGGAAGTGATGTACACATCTTGTAGCCACCATCGCCTGAGGAGGGGTTCCCCAGCCGGGGGAGGCTGTACAGGCAAAGAAGCGAATCTCCCTTCAATCTGTCTTGGGTGAGCTTCTTGCTGCAGCATTGTCGGAGTGCGATTGCATAGGAGGTCCCTCTGGTTTGGGCGTGGGTATGGCCACGCTTCGGACACGGGGCCTGAGCTTGGGAGCCAGAGGGTAGCAAGAGAAAGGTTGAATGAGTAGTGATTTGAGAGATAAAAACCTCCCACTGTGGTCGCCAATGTTCTGTACCTAGCAGTAATTTGGTAGGCTGCTGTTGGTAGGTCTCTTGCTGTCCTGGCAGTAGGTCAGTGAGCGCCCGGGGGGTACCTGCAAAGCCACTCCGACGCTCAAGTCAGTATGAGAATAAGCTAGTGAATTTGCAAGGGAATAGTGCGTACCGTATAAATGGCTATGCGAGCCGGTATTTATAGGAAATCGATGCTCGTTGTGGATCGTCGGATCAGTGGAGGCGATCTAAACCCTCCAAGCGTACTGGGCTTGTATGTTGCGGATATGGGCCGAATCGGTTGGGCTGATCCATATCCAATTGCTAAACGCACCCCCTGGTTTTGCTAATGGACCTCTTGGTCCAGTCCAAAACAGTATCAACGAATAATAGTTACATCAGTCATAGAGAAGGTATCAATGCATAATAGGTACATCAGTCACAGACTTTTTAGTTTATCAAGGGACAACAAGAATGAAGGCAAAATGTTTATGAAAGTCTGAACAAAAAGTATGGGTCAATGCACAATGATGCGTTGTATCGTACTTTGACTAAACTGCTGTATAAACAAAAACACTACTAGATCAGGGACAACAAGAATGAAGGCAAAATGTTTATGAAAGGCTGAACAAAAAGTTATCAATGCATAATAGTTACATCAGTCATAGACTTTTTAGTTTATCAATTCACAGAGGTATCAATAGAGGTATCAACATTTTCAACATTTTCAAGATATACAAAAACTTCAACAACAGAAGGCATCACAGAGAAGGTATCAATTCACAGACTTTTTAGTTTCATTTAGGAAAAAATAGAAACAAGAAACAATAGGGGAAGAAAATATATGTATTGAACTGAAGCCTCAATTATGAAAGAAAGAAACATAACTTTTGATCCCCTATTTCCAATCCTATTTCAGAATTGATTAACAGAATTCAATTCAAAATTATCCAAAATTATATTCTTTTCTCAATGATCAACCCAA
The DNA here is from genome assembly GCA_039519185.1 of Astragalus membranaceus. NCBI lineage: Eukaryota > Viridiplantae > Streptophyta > Magnoliopsida > Fabales > Fabaceae > Astragalus > Astragalus membranaceus. The sequence goes on along the minus strand of CM076849.1, from coordinate 147,321,879 downwards.
GAATTCTATTAGAATTGATTAACAGAATTCTATTCAAGAATTCTATTTAGAGCAGTGGCAACAACTTACATAGGTAGTTTTCACTCGATGATCAACCCAAGCACCGGATTTTCTCTTGTGGGTTTTCAAAAATAATTCATCTGGTTGCAAATCTCTTTTATACTAATTGCACTACAAATAAAATCAAGATGCAATCACAATTGATTAACTCAAAGCCATAATTAATGATAAAACACAAAACAAAACGGTCATTAAAAAACTATTATAAAAATAATTCATCTGGTCGCAAATCTCTTTTATACTAATTGCACTACAAATAAAATCAAGATGCAATCACAATTGATTAACTCAAAGCCATAATTAATGATAAAACACAAAACAAAACAGTCATTAAAAAACTATTATTGAGTTTAATACTTACGAGCTCAAGTGCCAAGTCAATATGAGCCTTGCGGCCTGAGGTGGGGACCGCTCCACCTCTTGTTGACGCTCTATTAATCTTGTTTTGATTGGAGATGTCCTTGAATTTTGGTCCATCCCAGTATGCTTTAAGACCCAAGTAAGCTTTCTCGCATATCCAACCAGGCCGAACATCTTTCTTTCTTACCTTCGTAAGCATATCATTGAGTCTTTTCTTGGCCTTTTGTTCAAACAAGTGTCGGACAACATCGTCATAACAAGGATCCCATGTCACTGTGGATACCTTGTATTGCAGGTAACCTAATATTACAGGTTAAGTTTTGATGATGAAAATGACAAAACCAAAGTTGATGGCCAAAGTTAATAAAAGTGACGAAACATCAAAGTCACAATTCAAGACAACCAAGCTCAAAGTATTGAAGATTCAAGGTTAAGGGTAGTCCTTAAATATAAGGGTAGTCCTTAGGGTTTGGGTGTGCCTTAGGAAAAAGTGTTTTTGAAACATAATAATCGATTTTCACCTTGCATATACATACATCAAAATCGATTTTCAGGCCAATCATAAAGCATAGAATCGATTTTCACTTCATGTGATTTCATTAGAGAATCGATTCCTAAGCTAAACATTTTTAAAGGAAGAATCGATTCACATCCTTTTATACTAAACTGAGAATCGATTCCTACATGTCTCAGGCAAGCCAAGAATCGATTCATACAAGTTACATTGAGTATAAGAATCGATTCCTAGCCTTCCCGGATCTCAAGAATCGATTGTCCCCATTTTTCAAACAAAGCAAAATCGATTCCCAACTAAAAGAAGAATCGATTCCAAGATCCAATGCAATCAACAAAGAATCGATTCCCACATAGTTTTTTAACGTAAACTTCATTTTCCATAGCTTATAAATAGAGGCCTCATAGCCTCCATTTTTCACCAACCCATTTCACGAATCAGAGCACATTTTGAGAAAAACTCTTTACATTTTATTCTTTGCTCTTCTCGCACCGCTGGTCCGTCAGAGCTGTTCTTTCGCTAAGAGTTAGTTGGGGTTGCATTCTTCAAGTTGTATTATCTGCCTACATTTAGAGGTATTTCGGTCTTTAAATTTGTTATTGTTTATTGGTTGTATTCTGTACTAGGGAGTGGGGTATCTCTCTAGGGTAGCTGTTTGTACTAGGAAGTGGGGTATCTTTCTGGGGCAGCTGGTTGTAACAGGGGTGGGGTATCTCTTGTTATTGTTGTAATAGATTTGAGGGCTCTTTATAGGTGGGGTATCCTAGTAGAAGAGTGCCTGAGTCTGTAAAGGTTTTCCAAGGCACCTGTAAGCCTTGTTGTTTTGGTTAGTGGAAAATCTCACAAGGGTGTGAGGACTGGACGTAGGTCACTAGGAGGTGACCAAACCAGGATAAATCTCTGTGTTCTTTATTGCTTTATTTTCTAATTCCTTCGCTTCCATTTAACCTGCGCAAAAATTGATCTAAGTCATTGAAAAGGGGAAAAACGTTTTCGAAAGTTATCAAAAGTTTTAAATCTCAATTCACCCCCCTCTTGAGACTGAAGCCACTTGGCAACAAGTGGTATCAGAGCTAGACTCTTGTATAAAGGGCCTAGCAGCTTCAAGAGAAATGGCTTCAGGTTGGTCTACGCAAGAGGGTGCTTCTCTTACCCGTCCTCCGAGATTCAACGGGAAAGACTATGCATATTGGAAAGAAAGAATGAGATTCTTTTTTGAAGGGGTAGACTTAGATGTTTGGGATGCTGTGGAAAAAGGACCCTATGTCCCCACGCACATAGTATATGGTATTCTTACAATAAAAAGTAGAAATGAATGGTCTGATGATGAGAAAAGAAAAGTGCAACATAATTTACGTGCTAAAAATATTATTACTTCTGCTTTGGGTGTTGATGAATTTTTTCGAGTTTCAAACTGTAAATCTGCCCAAGAAATGTGGGATAATCTCCAAGTTACTCATGAGGGTACAAGTGAAGTGAAAAGGGCAAGAACAAATACTCTTACCAGAGAGTACGAATTGTTTAGAATGAATACAGGTGAAACAGTACCAGAAATGCAGAAAAGGTTTACTCACATAGTGAATCAGTTAAGCTTGTTGGGAAAGTCATTCCCTTCAGAGGATCTAATCAACAAGGTTCTGAGATGTTTGAATAGAGAATGGCAACCCAAGGTTACTGCTATAGCTGAATCAAGAAATTTGGCTACTATGACTCTTGCTACTCTGTTTGGCAAACTCCAAGAGCATGAACTAGAACTCACCCGCCTGGCTGAGCATGAAGATACAGATAAGAAAAAGAAAAGCTTAGCTCTAAAAGCATCTAGTTCTAGTCGGCTTGGTGATAGCGACGACTCAGATAATGAGCTTGATGAAAGTGAAGAGAATATGGCTCTTATGGTTCGGAAGTTCAAAAGGTTCATGAAAAGCAACAATTATCGAGCGAGTTGGGCCTCTTGCATACCGCATCGCCTTGCCTCCACCATTGTCAAATCTGCATGATGTATTCCATGTGTCTCAATTGCGGAAGTACATTCCCGATCCAAGTCAACCGTTAGATTTTGAAACGATTGACCTCCGACCGGACTTGTCTTTCCAACCTCATCCAAATTACATCATGGAACGTGGCGAGAGGACGCTACAGACGAAGTCGATTCCCATTGTCAAGGTGGTTTGGGATGGTTTTTCCGTCGAGGAACATACTTGGGAGTTGGAGGACGATATGCGTATCCGTATTTGTTTTCTTGAGGTACGTTGTGTTTAATTTTGAGGACAAAATTCTTTTAAGTGGGGGAGAATGTAACATCCTCAAAATAATTAGGCGAATTATTTGGATGTTAACCCAATAGGAATAATTTAGTACTTGACTGGTAAATTTATTGAGTGCTAAAATTATTCATTGGATGACATTAGATCGTTAACCGGATAATACGGGTCAAGGAAGTTTTGGATTCGAAATAAGGGATTAAAATCAATATGGTAATTGGACCACGCTACCACTTATTTATTAATTAAATGTGTGTGTGTGTGTGTGTGTGTGTTGAAAGAAAAAATAATAAAAGAAAGGAAAGAAGGAAAGGGATACGCAGAGAAGGAAAAGAGAAGGAAAAGAGAAAGAAAAGAAGAGAAAGAAGAAGAGGAAAGAAGAAGAGAAAGGAAGAAGAGGAGTGAAGCCCATCCCTCCAAAATTCATCATCTTCATCATCTTCCCTCCCTCATCATAACCCAAGAACTTGGTAAGATTCCCCTCCATTTTTCCCCTTCCTTTTTGATTTCGAAAATTGAGGGTTTTGTGGGGAAATTTGTTGAAATCAAGGATTCATAGGTTGTATCAATGATTGGGTTGTGTTTAGGATCGAAGTCAGAAGCGGATTGAACGCGATTGGAAGCTCAAAACGAAGTTAGGAGCGATTCGGTGTTGATTGGGTTCGATTCGGTGATTTTGACATATCGGTGATTTCGGCAACGACTCTCGCTTCAAGGGTGAGTTTTACTCATGTTTAGGTTTATCCCGTTTTGAAATGAATTGTGTGACATGGTTTCGAAAGATTTTGAGTCGAAAACGTTATTTTGAAATATATCGCGTTTTGACGAAATTTGTAATCGTTGACTTTTTGATTGAATTATTGGATTGTTTGATGTTGATTGGACTGGAATATTGCTTGGTATTGTCTGTTTTTGAGTTAGGAATCGATCGGGGCGAGTTTCAGATTGATCGGAAAGCAAATTTTCATAAAACAGGACATTTTAGCAATGCTGTCAAATGCGCACGACCCGTGCGTCCAGAGCGCACGACCCGTGCACCTGGTTAGGGTTCAGTGTTTAAAAATGTCAAACAGGGCGCACGACCCGTGCGTCCAGGGGCACGACCCGTGCGCCTAGTTCTGTCCAAAATTTTCAAAGTGCCCAAAATGATTCCGTTTTGATTCCAATCCTTTCCTAACCCTTTCCTAACCCTTCTATAATGATATTAGGCTTATAATGCCATGATTTTGAGTATGTTTGAAAAAAGGGTTTTATAAAATGCTTTTGATGTCCAAATCGTTTCGAAAAAGCCGAATAATAGTATGCGTGTGCGGACATGTTTTATTGATAACAAAGCGGGCTACGGGTCCTATGTAGTGGTATAATTTAACGAGCTAAATGTTCGTATGGTTGTAGATATATGTATATCATATCGAGTTTGGGTGACGACCCATGTTGACATACTAGGCGGGGAAGTCATGAACCCTTACCCTAGGCTCTGTGCCATTAGGAAACACTATTGGTTATGGGGTTCACCGGGATTAGCAGTGCGTGCAGTCGGTGTTATGTTAAAAAGTTTTGTGCTACGTTCACCGGGATTAGCAGTGCGTGCAGTCGGTGGTACGTAGAATGGTTTAGTAGTACGGTTCACCGGGATTAGCGGTGTGTGCAGTCGGTGTCGTACTAAGTCAGAATACTATCACACGGTTCACCGGGATTAGCAGTGAGTGCAGTCGGTGTCGTGTTAAATTAAACAGGATTTATAATTGGACCGAGAGTGTTAGTAGGGGTCTCGGTAGAACTCACTGAGATTGTATCTCACTGTTTAAATGTTGTTGTTTTACAGATAAACAGGGACAGAAGAAACCTCAGAGGCACGAGTAGGTGGCCCCGGGAGATGGATGATGACTTAGCTTTATGTTTAAGTTTATTTTCCTTCTGTTGTCCATGTATCACAGCACTATGGCATTAGTGTTATGTTTATCTTTCATTCCGCTTTCTTGTATGACTCTGACTACCACAGTTGCTGACAGTTTATGGTCTGAGAACCGTATGGTCTTAATTGTGTATAAGACAGTTATGTTTTATTTCAGCAAAAATTTTATAGTGGTATTCAGTGTCGCAGGAAATATTATCTCTGATGTGTGTTCAATGTGCACTTGGGTGTTTTTAACAAATAAAAATACCGGGGTGTTACAGTTGGTATCAGAGCGGTTCGACCTAGTCGGACTTAGCTTTTAAGGTCTTTGCTTTCTTCAGTCGTGATTTTCGTAGTATGCTATTAGACATTGAGCTTGATAAACATAATACTTTGTGCATATTTCGCAGAATCATGGCCAGAAGAGGTAGAGGCGTTCCTCCTCCTGTTGATCCGAACTTTGAGTGGATGCAGAATGTCATTGAGAATCAGCAAAAGATGATGCAGGATATGTTGCAAATGCAGCAGGACCAAATGGGTCTGCAACAGCCCAATTTCCAACCTCATCAAGAAGATCCTAACCGGACATATTTCCAATTTCAAAAGATGAAGCCCCCGACTTACAAGGGTGGACCGGATCCAATGACTGCCTATTATTGGATTGATTCAATGGAGAAAATTTTTCAAACCTTGCAATGCGGGAAAGAAGAGAAGGTAATATGTGCGGCAAATGTGCTCGATGAAGATGCCCATACCTGGTGGAGTAATGCAAGGCAAATGATGGAACTCCAAGGAACCCCCCTCACTTGGGACAACTTCAAGGAATTATTTTTGAAGCAATATTTCCCTTCAGTGAAGAGACTAAGCAAGCAAGCGGAGTTTGTGAATCTTAAGCAAGGTGATTTGTCAGTTGGGGAATATGCTGCGAAATTTGAAAGACTGTCTCAGTTCTATGAGTTGGGGAGGTATGCCCCAAATGATATGTGGAAGATGCAAATGTTCAAAGAAGGTCTCCGAGCTGATGTGAGCCAAGGACTCAGTTCTTACACATTGGTTAATTATCCTGCCTTAGTGCAACAAGCAAATGTTGCTGAGGAGGATCTGAGGAAAATGTATGCTGAAAAGAAAGACTATTGGAAGGGTAAGAAAAAGGTTGCTGAATCTTCTACTCCAAGCAGACAATTCAAGGGAAACAATTATAAAGGAAAGCAGGTACAATCCTTTGACTCATCAAAGTTCCGCAAATGTGACACTTGTGGAAGACATCATCAGGGTGACTGTCGACAAAGGCCAAACTGGTGCTATAATTGTAACGAAGAGGGCCACTATTCAAATGAATGGCCGAAAAAGAAGAGTTTTCAAGGAGCACCCAATGCTCCTAGGCAGGGGCGAATCAACACATTGGATGCTCGAACTATCACTCCTTCTGATAATCTTCTGAGGGGTACGGGATCTCTTTTTAATACCTCAGTCAATATTTTATATGATTCTGGTGCAACTCACTGTTTTATATCACAAGCGTGTGTGCATCGGTTGGGATTAGCATTGACTGAGCTATCCGAACCGATAACTATTTTAACTGCTGCCAAGGGTCGTGTCCAGACCCAATCATTGTGTGAAAATTGCCTACTTGTCATAGGGGACAGACATTTCATTGTGAAATTTATTTGCTTGCCTATGAGAAGTATGGACATTGTCCTGGGTATGAATTGGATGGCTGAAAATCATGTGACAATCAACTGTGCCGATCGAACCATTAGCTTCGCCTCCGAATCCGTAGGATTGACACAGGCAAATTCTGAAGCAACGATCTCTTACATCGAAGCAAACCAGTCATTATTCCAAGGTGCGGAAGCTATTCTTATTATGTTGTCTGCATCTACTGAAATGGGTTTAGACTTGTCATCCGTGCAAGTGGTAAATGAATTCCTAGATGTCTTTCCAGAAGAAGTATCATCCTTACCTCCTGACCGAGAGGTAGAGTTCTCAATAGAATTGATTCCTGGTACAGGATCGATATCTATTGCTCCTTATAGGATGTCTCCTTTAGAGTTGAAGGAATTGAAGTCTCAGCTTGAAGAGTTAATATCGAAGAGGTTTATCCGACCGAGTGCTTCTCCATGGGATGCTCCAGTATTGCTAGTTAAGAAGAAGGACGGAAGCATGAGGTTGTGTATTGACTACCGCCAGCTCAACAAGGTGACGATTAAAAACAAATATCCATTGCCAAGGATAGACGATTTGCTCGACCAACTTCGAGGTGCCGTGGTATTTTCAAAAATTGATCTGAGATCAGGCTATCATCAAATAAAGGTACGAGCCTTAGATATTCCAAAGACAGCTTTCCGTACGAGGTATGGACATTACGAGTTCGTAGTAATGCCCTTCGGTTTGACTAATGCTCCAGCCGTATTCATGGATTACATGAACCGAGTGTTCCACACATATCTCGATCAGTTTGTAGTAGTTTTTATTGATGATATCTTGGTGTACTCTAAGACCATTGAGGACCATGTTCAACATCTTCGCATTGTTCTGAACGTACTCCGAGAAAAGAAATTGTATGCCAAGCCGTCGAAGTGTGACTTCTGGATGCCGGAAGTGAAGTTTTTGGGACATGTGATTTCCCAATCGGGAGTTGCAGTGGATCCTAGTAAGGTGGAAGCGGTGTTGAACTGGGAACGACCAACATCTGTCACTGAAATAAGAAGTTTCTTGGGTCTAGCTGGTTACTATAGGAGGTTTATTCAAGGTTTTTCACAATTGGTTCTTCCACTTACTCGGTTAACTCGTAAGGCCCAACCGTTTATATGGGATGCCGATTGTGAGGAATGTTTTCAAGAGTTGAAGGTTAGGTTGACTTCTGCTCCAATCCTAATTCTTCGGGATCCGTCTTTGGAATTCCAAATTTACAGTGATGCTTCTGGAAAGGGTTCAGGATGTGTTCTAATGCAGAACCAACAAGTTGTAGCTTATGCCTCCAGACAGTTGAAGACTCATGAAGAGAATTATCCGACTCATGATTTGGAGTTGGCAGCTATTGTGTACGCACTGAAGATTTGGAGACATTACCTATATGGGTCTCGTTTCGAAGTCTTCAATGATCATAAAAGTTTGAAATATTTATTTGACCATAAGGAGTTGAATAACAGGCAGAGAAGATGGGTGGAATTTCTGAAGGATTATGACTTCGAATTGAAGTATCATCCGGGAAAGGCTAATGTTGTAGCTGATGCACTAAGTAGGAAATCCATCCACATAGCAGAGTTTATGATGCATGAAATGAAATTGTTGGAGTCCTTTAGGGACTTAAATTTGGATGCAAGATCAAGGAAGAGCCGGTTAGTGTTGAGCCATATGAGGATCTCCAGTTCATTAAGGGATTCTATTCGCTTAGCGCAGGAAATTGATGTGAAGCTACAATCACAAAAAGTGTTGCCAGACTTTACCGAAGATAGTGATGGAGTGATTTGTTTCAACGGTAGGATTTGTGTGCCCGATAATGAAGATATTAAAAAACAAGTGCTAGAGGAAGCACACCGAAGTTTGTTTTCTGTACATCCTGGATCCACCAAGATGTATAGAGATTTAAAGCAGATGTATTGGTGGCATGGAATGAAGTTAGAGATTGCTGAATTCGTATCTCAATGCTTAACTTGCCAAAGAGTTAAGATAGAACATCAGAAGCCTGCTGGTCTGCTACGGCCACTCGACGTGCCAGTGTGGAAATGGGAAGACATTTCCATGGACTTTGTAATGGCGTTGCCAAGGTCTCAAGCCGGTAACGACTCCATTTGGGTAGTTGTAGATCGGTTAACCAAATCAGCTCATTTTATTCCAGTTCGTTCGAGCAGTAAAGTATCCAAGTTAGCTGAGGTGTATTTAAAGAACATAGTAAGGTTGCAGGGGGTTCCTACCAGTATAGTGTCGGATCGAGATCCGAAATTCACTTCTCGATTTTGGAAAGCTCTGAATGAAGCGTTGGGGACTAAAATACTTCTTAGTACCGCTTATCTCCCGCAGACAGATGGGCAGGCCGAGAGAACTATCCAGACATTAGAGGATATGCTTAGGGCTTCGGTACTTGATAACGGGAAGAAATGGGAGGATCATCTTCCATTGGTGGAATTCTCATATAACAACAGTTATCATTCCAGTATCGGAATGGCACCTTTTGAAGCCTTGTATGGTAGGAAGTGTAGAACCCCATTGTGTTGGTGGGAAGTCGGTGAGAACCGATTGTTAGGACCCGAGATGGTTCATGACACTACAGAAAAGATCCGCCAGATCAGAGAAAGAATGAAAGCTGCACAGAGTAGGCAAAAGAGTTATGCCGACAAAAGGAGAAGGCCGTTAGAGTTTGAGACAGGTGATCATGTGTTTTTGAGATTATCACCAACAATTGGCACAGGTAGGGCATTACGGGTGAAGAAGCTCAGTCCTCGGTATATTGGACCCTTCCAAATTATCGAGCGAGTTGGGCCTCTTGCATACCGCATCGCCTTGCCTCCACCATTGTCAAATCTGCATGATGTATTCCATGTGTCACAATTGCGGAAGTACATTCCCGATCCAAGTCAACCGTTAGATTTTGAAACGATTGACCTCCGACCGGACTTGTCTTTCCAACCTCATCCAAATTACATCATGGAACGTGGCGAGAGGACGCTACAGACGAAGTCGATTCCCATTGTCAAGGTGGTTTGGGATGGTTTTTCCGTCGAGGAAGCTACTTGGGAGTTGGAAGACGATATGCGGACTCAGTATCCGTATTTGTTTTCTTGAGGTACGTTGTGTTTAATTTTGAGGACAAAATTCTTTTAAGTGGGGGAGAATGTAACATCCTCAAAATAATTAGGCGAATTATTTGGATGTTAACCCAATAGGAATAATTTAGTACTTGACTGGTAAATTTATTGAGTGCTAAAATTATTCATTGGATGACATTAGATCGTTAACCGGATAATACGGGTCAAGGAAGTTTTGGATTCGAAATAAGGGATTAAAATCAATATGGTAATTGGACCACGCTACCACTTATTTATTAATTAAATGTGTGTGTGTGTGTGTGTGTGTGTGTGTGTGTGTGTGTGTGTGTGTTGAAAGAAAAAATAATAAAAGAAAGGAAAGAAGGAAAGGGATACGCAGAGAAGGAAAAGAGAAGGAAAAGAGAAAGAAAAGAAGAGAAAGAAGAAGAGGAAAGAAGAAGAGAAAGGAAGAAGAGGAGTGAAGCCCATCCCTCCAAAATTCATCATCTTCATCATCTTCCCTCCCTCATCATAACCCAAGAACTTGGTAAGATTCCCCTCCATTTTTCCCCTTCCTTTTTGATTTCGAAAATTGAGGGTTTTGTGGGGAAATTTGTTGAAATCAAGGATTCATAGGTTGTATCAATGATTGGGTTGTGTTTAGGATCGAAGTCAGAAGCGGATTGAACGCGATTGGAAGCTCAAAACGAAGTTAGGAGCGATTCGGTGTTGATTGGGTTCGATTCGGTGATTTTGACATATCGGTGATTTCGGCAACGACTCTCGCTTCAAGGGTGAGTTTTACTCACGTTTAGGTTTATCCCGTTTTGAAATGAATTGTGTGACATGGTTTCGAAAGATTTTGAGTCGAAAACGTTATTTTGAAATATATCGCGTTTTGACGAAATTTGTAATCGTTGACTTTTTGATTGAATTATTGGATTGTTTGATGTTGATTGGACTGGAATATTGCTTGGTATTGTCTGTTTTTGAGTTAGGAATCGATCGGGGCGAGTTTCAGATTGATCGGAAAGCAAATTTTCATAAAACAGGACATTTTAGCAATGCTGTCAAATGCGCACGACCCGTGCGCCTGGTTCGGGTTCAGTGTTTAAAAATGTCAAACAGGGCGCACGACCCGTGCGTCCAGGGGCACGATCGTGCGCCTAGTTCTGTCCAAAATTTTCAAAGTGCCCAAAAGGATTCCGTTTTGATTCCAATCCTTTCCTAACCCTTTCCTAACCCTTCTATAATGATATTAGGCTTATAATGCCATGATTTTGAGTATGTTTTAAAAAAGGGTTTTATAAAATGCTTTTGATGTCCAAATCGTTTCGAAAAAGCCGAATAATAGTATGCGTGTGCGGACATGTTTTATTGATAACAAAGCGGGCTATGGGTCCTATGTAGTAAGGTATAATTTAACGAGCTAAATGTTCGTATGGTTGTAGATATATGTATATCATATCGAGTTTGGGTGACGACCCATGTTGACATACTAGGCGGGGAAGTCATGAACCCTTACCCTAGGCTCTGTGCCATTAGGAAACACTATTGGTTATGGGGTTCACCGGGATTAGCAGTGCGTGCAGTCGGTGTTATGTTAAAAAGTTATGTGCTACGTTCACCGGGATTAGCAGTGCGTGCAGTCGGTGGTACGTAGATTTGTTTAGTAGTACGGTTCACCGGGATTAGCAGTGTGTGCAGTCGGTGTCGTACTAAGTCAGAATACTATCACACGGTTCACCGGGATTAGCAGTGAGTGCAGTCGGTGTCGTGTTAAATTAAACAGGATTTATAATTGGACCGAGAGTGTTAGTAGGGGTCTCGGTAGAACTCACTGAGATTGTATCTCACTGTTTAAATGTTGTTGTTTTACAGATAAACAGGGACAGAAGAAACCTCAGAGGCACGAGTAGGTGGCCCCGGGAGATGGATGATGACTTAGCTTTATGTTTAAGTTTATTTTCCTTCTGTTGTCCATGTATCACAGCACTATGGCATTAGTGTTATGTTTATCTTTCATTCCGCTTTCTTGTATGACTCTGACTACCACAGTTGCTTACAGTTTATGGTCTGAGAACCGTATGGTCTTAATTGTGTATAAGACAGTTATGTTTTATTTCAGCAAAAATTTTATAGTGGTATTCAGTGTCGCAGGAAATATTATCTCTGATGTGTGTTCAATGTGCACTTGGGTGTTTTTAACAAATAAAAATACCGGGGTGTTACAGTTGGTATCAGAGCGGTTCGACCTAGTCGGACTTAGCTTTTAGGGTCTTTGCTTTCTTCAGTCGTTATTTTCGTAGTATGTTATTAGACATTGAGCTTGATCAACTTAATACTTTGTGCATATTTCGCAGAATCATGGCCAGAAGAGGTAGAGGCGTTCCTCCTCCTGTTGATCCGAACTTTGAGTGGATGCAGAATGTCATTGAGAATCAGCAAAAGATGATGCAGGATATGTTGCAAATGCAGCAGGACCAAATGGGTCTGCAACAGCCCAATTTCCAACCTCATCAAGAAGATCCTAACCGGACATATTTCCAATTTCAAAAGATGAAGCCCCCGACTTACAAGGGTGGACCGGATCCAATGACTGCCTATTATTGGATTGATTCAATGGAGAAAATTTTTCAAACCTTGCAATGCGGGAAAGAAGAGAAGGTAATATGTGCGGCAAATGTGCTCGATGAAGATGCCCATACCTGGTGGAGTAATGCAAGGCAAATGATGGAACTCCAAGGAACCCCCCTCACTTGGGACAACTTCAAGGAATTATTTTTGAAGCAATATTTCCCTTCAGTGAAGAGACTAAGTAAGCAAGCGGAGTTTGTGAATCTTAAGCAAGGTGATTTGTCAGTTGGGGAATATGCTGCGAAATTTGAAAGACTGTCTCAGTTCTATGAGTTGGGGAGGTATGCCCTAAATGACTGCCTATTATTTTGGTAATTACTATGCTCTAGTTATAGTAGATGATTATTCAAGGTACACCTGGACTCTCTTTCTGGCAAATAAGAGCGAAGCTTTTGGAGCATTCAAAAAGCTTGCTCGCAGCATTCAAAATGAGAAAGAATTGAAGATCACATCAATTCGATCCGATCACGGTGGATAATTTGAAAATGAAAAGTTTGAAAACCTATGTGAAGAACTTGGTATAAATCACAACTTCTCGGCACCTAGAACTCCTCAACAAAATGGAGTTGTTGAACGGAAAAATTGATCATTGGAGGAACTTGCCAGAACAATGCTAAATGATCACGACATCCCAAAATATTTTTGGGCGGATGCTGTAAGTACTGCTTGTTATGTTATGAATAGAGTTTTGATTAGGCCTATTTTAAAGAAAACCCCCTATGAACTTTACAAGGGGAGAAAACCAAATATTTCTCACTTACACACTTTTGGTTGCAAATGTTTTGTATTGAATAATGGAAAGGATAACCTAGGAAAATTCGATGCTAAGGCTGATGAAGGAATTTTTCTTGGTTACTCTTTATCCAGCAAGGGCTTTAGAATTTTCAATAAAAGAAATAAGGTAATTGAGGAATCTGTACATGTTACATTTGATGAAACTAACCCCAAAAGGCTGGGAGAGGTTATTGCAGATGAACCTGAAGATTTACAGATAGGTGAAAAGAAGAAAGATAAAGAGGAAGAAACAAAAACCACCCCTCAAGAGAAGACAGAAGAAGGATCAAGCAGTGAACTACCCAAGGAATGGAGAATCCCAAGGGACCACTCGCTTGAAAATGTCATAGGTGATGTAACAAAGGGGTAATTACTCGTAACTCTCTTAGAAATGCATGCAATCATATGGCTTTCGTATCTCAAATAGAACCTAGAAATATAGATGAAGCTGTAGTTGATGAACATTGGACTATTGCTATGCAAGAAGAGTTAAATCAGTTTGAAAGAAACAAAGTGTGGGATCTAGTTCCTAGACCTGATAAACACCAGATAATAGGCACAAAATGGGTGTTTAAAAACAAGCTAGACGAGTCATGTATAATAATTAGGAACAAAGCTAGACTAGTTGCTAAAGGTTATAATCAAGAAGAGGGAATAGACTATGATGAAACATATGCTCCTGTAGTTAGATTAGAAGCTATTCCCATGTTACTTGCTTTTGCATCAATTATGGATTTTAAATTGTATCAAATGGATGTTAAGAGCGCTTTCTTAAATGGTTTCACTCAAGAAGAAGTGTATGTTGAACAACCACCTGGCTTTGAAAATTTTGAAAAAACCAGATCATGTTTTTAAACTTAAAAAGGCGCTATATGGTCTGAAGCAAGCTCCCAGAGCTTGGTACAAAAGATTGAGCAAATTCCTACTCAATCATGATTTTCAAAGAGGGAAAGTTGATACTACACTATTTATAAAAAGATCAAAAGATGACATCTTATTTGTGCAAATTTTTGTGGATGATATTATTTTCGGTGCTACTAATGAACTGCTTTGCAAAGAGTTTTCAAGTATTATGCAGAGTGAGTTTGAAATGTCAATGATGGGAGAACTCAACTTCTTCCTTGGGCTTCAAATAAAACAAACAAACAACGACATCTTCATATCCCAATCAAAGTACTGCAAAGAACTACTCAAAAGGTTCGAAATGAACAAAGCAAAAGAAATGTCTACACCAATGAGCACCTCCTGCTACTTAGACAAAGATGAAGAAGGTAAACCGGTAGAACTAAGAAAATATCGAGGTATGATTGGTTCTCTTCTCTATTTAACTGCTAGTAGACCGGACATCATGTTTAGTGTTTGCATGTGTGCTAGATATCAGGCAAACCCAAAAGAGTCGCATTTAGTAGCTGTCAAAAGAATAATGAGATATCTTGTAGGCACTCAGAATGTTGGTCTGTGGTACCCAAAAGGCGCCACATGTAGCCTTATTGGATATTCAGACTCTGATTTTGCAAGATGTAAGTTGGATAGAAAAAGCACTAGTGGTACATGTCACATACTAGGTAGTGCATTAGTCTCATGGCACAGTAAGAAACAAGTCAGTGTCGCACTGTCAACTGCTGAGGCAGAATATGTTGCAGTAGGAAGTTGTTGTGCACAAATCCTCTGGATGAAGCAACAACTTCTTGACTATGGTATAGAACTAGATCATATCCCTATAAAATGCGACAACACCAGCGCTATCAATCTTACAAAGAACCCCATTCAACACTCTAGGACCAAGCATATAGAGATAAGACACCATTTTCTTAGAGATCATGTCCAAAAAGGGGACTGTGTAATCGAATTTGTTGAATCCGCAAAACAGCTGGCTGATATTTTTACAAAACCTTTACAAAAAAAAGCTTCTTCTTCATTTGAAGAGAACTTGGAATCATTGATTCCTCTTCATGCTGTTAGATTCGCAATTTTTATTACATGTTGACCCTCTTTGATCATGACAAAAAGGGGGAGAAAAATAGAGTTTATAATTTAGCATGCATATACATTATCATAGCATTACCACTTTGCATATAGTCAATAAAACAGGGGGAGCATCATGATAGGGGGAGTATCATATATGCATTATCTGTTTGAACTAACCTCCCACCTTGAGATGAGTTAATGTTTTGTCATCATCAAAAAGGGGGAGAATGTGGATACCTTGTATTGCAGGTAACCTAATATTACAAGTTAAGTTTTGATGATGAAAAGGACAAAACCAAAGTTGATGGCTGTTATACCCTAATTTTGCCCGGTCTTTTTATCCTAATCGCTTTAGCCCCGTGTCACAAACCCATAGCATTTCAAGCGCTATATTGTTTAAAGTCAGACCAAATTGTCCAATTGGGCCTATGCCCAACCTTTTGGGCCTGGTTTTGTTAGTTTGCCAAATTAGACTTACGCTTAGTGTTTCAAACCAATTTTTTTTATAAACGGTGAGGATTTAGCAATAACAGAAAACAATAGCAAAAGGTAGAGGCAGTAGCAGTAACGCACAAAATAAGCAACTGGGATATTCAGAAGCTGGAGCCCAGGTTAGTTCCCCCATTACGTCATTAGCATATCTTCTATTTACTAGTTGATCTGCTTGTAAGTATGATAAACATAGAGGAAGCTAAAATTTCTGATCTTTTCTCTAATCTGCTCACCGTTTCCATCTTTCAATCAAGAGCATAAAATAGTTAGAATTAAAATTAGAACTAGATTAATTCTCTTTGAATCAGAATAACTCTTTTAATACAAAAAAGAAGGTCAGAATCAGTGTTTAACGCAAAAACAGCAAATAGTTTTAAAAACAGATTTCAAAATAGGTTTAATCTCAGGGTTTTATCTTTTAGGGTTCATAAAACTGGGGAAATCAAAAATAGAAAAATAGAAGAAATTTGAAACTGAAAAAACGAGAAAAACTCACCCTTGTAGATGCCGACCACCGTAGACGGTGGTCGTTGGACGGAAGACACCGTCGGAACACCCCTTTCCCCACCGTGAGCTCACGGTGACCATCAGAACCGTCGCAGAACAACACCTTCGTCATTATTTCCTTCGCGCCGCCACGAGTGACTATCTCATCGTCGTCGTGTGTCGTCGTTCACCACCGGTACAGCCTCGTCACCACCGTAAAATACAAGTCCGGTCTGTCGTGCGTCGTCGCCGTCACTAAGCTGTGCCGTGACCTCCGGCGAGCCCACCACCTCGGACCGTCGTCTCCTCACTTTCATTTTTTTCCTCTCACCACAACTCACTCCTCCCTCCACCGTAACCGTCGCCACCATCGTTGAACCAAGCCTTTTCATCGCGTTCTTCACCCTCATCCATCGTCCCATCTTCGCCGCATCTCCATCTCGTTCGCATTCCCCATCATTCTCCTTTTTGGCGAAACAATTGCCCCTCTCTCTCCACGATTCTCTCTCTCCATTTCACAATTTTCGCACCACTCTCTCTCAATCACGAAATTTTCGGCTTCTCTCTCTCTTGGAATAGGGCAGCGGCGCTGATGGAGAAGGAAGGGAAAATTAGGGTTTCAGCTTAATAGTTGCCTTATATAGTCTTGTTTCCTTTTATTTAATTTTAAAATTTTAAAATTCTGATTACTATTCACCCCACCAATTCCATTATACAGCCCCTGAAAAGCCCAGTTTTGTGAGTCAGACCACAAAACAAACGAGTTGGGCTGCTGCTTTTCACACCCAGTTTTAATAATACAACTCCCTTATACAAACTGCACCCTATTCTACTATTGCACCCTCTATTTTCGTTTTTAGTATTTTCTTTTACAAAAAAAACTCTAAAAATAAATAAATGAATATTTCATTTTCAAAAATGTAAATAGGGGACTAAGTCGACTGTACAGTCGGGTTTGTCTGCTTTTTAGGTCACTAATGAACCGTTACGGATCATGGCCTAAAATCCCTATTTAAAACAAACAGATTTCTAAATTAAAATAAACACCAACACATTTCTTCCCACAAATCAAATTCTCAAAATAGGGGACTAAGCCGACTGTACAGACGGGTTAGTCAGCGTTCTAGGATAAATGAACCGTACGGCTCAGGAATCCTAAAACCCCTATTCCAATAAAATCAAACAAACACACTTCAAACCGTTTTCCAAATTCCAAAAACTCTATTTTCACAAAGTAGGGGACTAAGCCGACTGTACCGTCAGGTTAGTCATCGTTTTAGGACAAATGAACTGATCACTCAGGAGTCCTAAGATCCCTATAATAAAAAATACCAACCAACAAACATTTTTCTACCCAAGAACTACGTGTGATTTGATTCTTTACCAAGAGATACGTAGGAGCAGATGGGGGCCCACATCTGTCAATTGCACTAATAAAAAACCTTTTTTAGTCTTTTCCTAAATAATCCCTTTCTTAAATTCAAATAAAACATCAATTTTCTTCTTTCTTTTTAATTCACAACAAAAGGGTAAAAATAAACATTTTCAGAATTAATATTCTTTCCTACAATTAATTAGCAGGTAACCTTCATTATGAAGGATGTCGTGGGGTGCTAATACCTTCCCCACGCATAACCGACTCCTGAACCCTTATCTGGTCTCAAGGACCCTTATCCATTCCAAAAGGGATTTTCCAATGTTTGCCCTTAAACTAAACTTTGGTGGCGGCTTCATTTCTGAACCTTCGAGGAATCCTTCTCGGATTTTTCGGTCGCTACAGCTGGCGACTTCACTGGGGATCATTAGAGAGTACGTCAAACCTAGTCTAATTAGTTGTAGGATTAGTTGTTAATTAAATGTTCTATTTTACCCTTTCATTTCCGTCTTTTATTTTCATTGCATATTATTCTTTTGTGATATGAAAACCCTAGGATAGAAGACCACTTTTTGTATATATGTTTGTTTGTTTTGCAGCTTGGGGGGTATTATTGACATTTTTCTCCTTCACACACTCCACTATCACGCTTTTGCACACACGTGAGAAAAGTCCTGTACCCGGACTGGAGAATAACCTAAGTTAGAACGAGACTGCGTAGTGATGGCCTACTGGATGTGCGTCCTGTTGGGTGGTCACGAAAGTCTCACCTAGAGTTTGGTCCCTCTTGAGAATGCTGGCACTCCTAATAGCTTGCCTATTGTTGTTGATCAGTGTTCTTAATTGGGGTCGTTGGCTCTAGGAACCTTATGTAGGACTCTTTAGAGCTACCCTTTGAAAGGTTCACTTAATAGACAAGCCCTAGACCTATTCTCTAAGGAACCCTCGTAGGACACAAAGGAGCCTCATACCCCTGCATTCAAACAAACGTTGATACATTTTTCCGGTCTTCTTAAAAGAAAAAAATTCAAAAAATCATGTTATTTTTTTAGCATACCTCATGCATTTTTACCTTTCCCTGTTGCATGGCAAAAAAAAAGGTTTTTATTGCACATTAACATTTCATTTTTCATACATTTCTATAACCGCGAGGGAATTGTAGGACTTCCTTTCTGACAAGATGGATCAAACATTTGCATTAATAAAATAAGTTTCCTTCAGTTTTGCGTCAAACAAAAACTTACAATTTCCCCGGCGTAACACGAAATCATACATTTGCATTTCATGCACGTCCATTCATTCATTCATTCATTCATGTACCTACGAAAAAAGGAAAAAATTGAAAAAATAAACAGAGAATAAAAGGGCAAGTTGGTTCATCAACATCGTTACCGGACTCGCTCACAAGCAAGAAAAATGGCCGAAGAGGATAATCAGGCTCTGAGAGAAGACATTGCAAAGCTGAAGGATCAAACGAGCGAGATGATGGCTCTGAAAGATCAAATGTATGAATTCGTGAAACTCCTCGAGAGAAGAAATGTAGATGAAGGTGTTTCAGCAGGGAATACTGAGAACAATGCTACAAGTCTTCCTCCTCCTCCCAGCTCCGAGACTCCACACACCACTGGAGTGGACATCCAGAGCTACCAATGGCCCCCTTACGGTCTCCCAGCTAGTTACGCTCCTCCTACCATGGAAGCCAATCACGAGGAGGGACCTTCGGGAATCGCTGGACCTTCAGCTCAAAATACAAATGCAGAAATACCACGAGCTCACTTCTCAAGTCCTGCGACTGCACCGCAGGTCATTCCACAGGGTTATACTCCGTCACCAGTGGTAATTCATCATGCTCCTACACCCAATGCGAACTCCGCTGCAATGCCAATGGTTCCTCCCCACTACAATAGGAGAGAACCCTCTCATAACTACTCAATGGAGGACTCTCAGTCTAAGGACAAATATCAAATGCTAGAAAAGCGCCTGAGAGCAATTGAAGGATTCAACGTTGGGGCAAGAGATGCATATGATCTATGTCTCGTCCCTAATGTGATTATCCCACCCAAGTTCAAAGTACCTGACTTCGACAAATACAGAGGAATAACATGTCCCGCTAGCCATCTGACCATGTATTGTAGAAAAATGGCCGCATTTGCACACGACGACAAATTGCTCGTCCATTACTTTCAGGACAGTTTGACCGGGGCAGCCTCAAGCTGGTACATGCAGTTGGAACACACCCACATTCGATGTTGGAAAGATCTGGCTGATGCCTTCTTAAAGCAGTACAAATACAACATCGATATGGCTCCCGATAGAACACAGTTGCAGAATATGGTGAAAAGAAACAAAGAATCATTCAAGGAGTATGCCCAGCGTTGGAGAGGATCGGCAGCGCAAGTAATTCCGCCTCTACTAGAGAAAGAAATGGTATCCATGTTCATAGATACGTTGCAATCACCC
This sequence comes from Astragalus membranaceus, assembly GCA_039519185.1. Taxonomy (NCBI): domain Eukaryota; kingdom Viridiplantae; phylum Streptophyta; class Magnoliopsida; order Fabales; family Fabaceae; genus Astragalus; species Astragalus membranaceus. Next base: position 147,301,847 of record CM076849.1, on the reverse strand, counting down.
TTCTATGATAGATTAATTGGGAGCATGTCCTCTAACTTCTCAGACATGATCACCATAGGAGAAAGGTTGGAGAAGGGAATGAGAAACGGGAAAATCTCTCACGGTTCGGCGGAAACCAATAACCCAAGGAAGCCCTGCGCAAGATTTGTTAGAGGTAATGAAGGGGAAACTAACTCCATAACAAGATCAGTGAAAGCCTCTTACACTTCCACAAACCGTCCTCAAGCCCTGCACTTCTCTACCCAAACCACTAAAAGCCATAAACCACCAAATTACCCCGAAAGAAGACATGTACAGTTTGATCCAATTCCCGCATCCTACTCAGATCTGTTCGACCACCTCACTAGTCACAACCTAATCTCCCCCCGCCCAATGAGGCCCATTGAACCTCCTTTCCCGAGAGGCTATGACCCGAACGCCACTTGCGAATTTCACGCAGGCGCAATTGGGCATTCAGTAGAAAACTGCAAGGCGCTGAAACATGTGATTCAGGATCTGATCGAATCCAAATGGTTGAGCTTCAATGAGGACGCTCCGAACGGAGGCGCTAACTCTTTGCCAGGGGCATGAGGAGTCATCCGTCCGTGCTTTTGAAGGCGATCAAAGGGCTAAAAACAACATCAACCTTGTGCGCCTTTGTCCTGCAATTGAAGTACTTATGAATCGGGAGATTGTTGATTTTCTTGTGATTTTCGGTTCAAAGTAATGTTACGTAATGCAAATCCTATGGCTCTGCCCAAAGCCTTAGGACATTTCAATAAGGGCATGCATGTTTCTTTCCGGTATCAATATTAATAAAACAGCATTTTGAATTCTCCAACAAATTCCTTCTTTACTCATCTGCTCGCTTTACTTTTCCTTTTTATCCTTCTTCAATTTCTACTAACGCAGACCTAAATAACTTGTCCTTGAAAATAACAACGTCGGTAACTCATGTCATAACGTTGATCGCCCCATTAATCAAACCAAGGAATATGTTGAAGATAACTGGGAAACTCTTCCAGAGGTAATGATAATAACGGAACAAAAGGATAAAGTAACCCATCCTCGCGTGGAATCAAATGAAATGATCAACTTGGGCACAGACGAAGACAAAACGGTGTTAAAATTAACATCACACCAAAAGGATAGCAAATCAAGAAAGTTCGCTTACAACACCTTGTCTGACATAAGACGCCCACTGGTGTAACAAATCTGTGATTGTCGAGAAACTTGGTCTGCCGTCACGGCTTTCCTTAAAAAGATCGTCACGGACAGTGGTGAAAGGTCTACGCAAGGAATCTAAGTCGAGCATCATGATCCCTCCCCATACCGCCCAAAAAAAAAAATGGGGCAGTTGCGACAACAAACAAAGAATATCAGGGATGATAGTGACATTTCACCTTACATGGAGATCAGACCTTGTTCATACTTCAATAGGGGCAACCCCGTTCGATGGGAGTAGTACTTCCGTTAAACCTCACCAAATACAAGAACGGTGGTCTTATGTCATATCAGAAAAGAATAAAGAAAACTTAACAGAAGAAAGTCTTTCCTCAACAATTTTAAGGAGACTTGGTGCCCAAGAAAGTCATACCCAAAAGGATTCCCGCAGGAGATGGACCTCGAACTATAAAGGACCTCACATGGTAAAGAAATCATTCTCTGGAAGAGCCTTAATTCTCACAAAAATGGACGGGGAAGACCTCCCACTCCCGGTGAACTATGCCTAAAAAAAAAGAGTATAGAAAAATGAGAAAGATGAGCCAAGCAAAAATAAGCTCGCTAGGTCGAAAACCCAGAAAGGCGGCCTAGGCAAAAGTTAGAGCGACCCGGTGGATTGAAAATCCAAAAGGGACAATCCAGGCAAAAATTAGGGTCAAGAAGTTGGACTAAACAAACATGGAGGCAGTCAACACTTCCGAAAGTCGGATGATGAGTGATCAAGGTCGTGAGCATGGGTGGCCAGCACCGTTATTTCAAGGACACCAACTACCGAGAAGCCTGCTTAGTATTTCAGCTTTTCTCTTCTTTCAATGAAATTCCTGACGTAATCTTAAGTCGGTGTGCCTTCTGCACATTTGGCCTCCAATGTCAATATCAAACACTTTCCTTTCTTTTTACTTCCGTCTATTTTTGAAATGATGTTTGTGATAATTGATACTGAGTTGAGAAACATGTGGCATAATCAAAAGCATTACAATCATTACGAAATTTCCGAGAATCACAGAAGAGATATAGTCTTTCATTAAAACACTTATAAAGAAGAAAGGAACTGCGGGAATAGAACAATAAATGCGCGATCATCTCAAATGATAAGTCCTAGTAATGTGCAGTTGACTTAGGAGTACGAATACACTTGCTAGCCTCGTAACCCCATGCGAGTTGAAGGACCAGCAAAAAGAGAGCCCCCAAAAGAAAAGCAAAAAGGAGGACCAAAAAAGAAAAATCCTCCACATAGCATAAATCATTCCATCATGCATTCACATACGTTTCATTCATCCCATCGGACACCTACCATTTCACACACCTATATTGCACGCATGCATCATTCATCGCATTTTTAGACGTGCCAAATATAGATAGTTTTTCCCTTCTCAGGTAAATGCATTCATTATGTATGTGTTAGAGAAGTACGCCATGTGTCAAACCCAATAGTTTGTTTCCTCAAAGTCAGTGCTCCAATCACTGGTCTCGTATCACAATTCAGAGCCTTGGACCCCAGCAGTCCCTCGCAGCCCCAGAGCTGTCTTAATTTAGACCTCTAATGGTCATTCATTCTAGATCGCACGTCGCGTTATCGAGCAACCGACGAATCATCCGACCCCAGGTCCATCAGTTCAGTTCGACCCAGTATGTCAAAGCAACGACTTCGAACTCTACCCTCAAGATCACTATGTCGCCACTGAGCGCGACGGATCATCCGACCCCAGGTCCTTCAGACTAGCTGTGTCAGCCTAAGACATGGTGGACGTCCTTGGAGGTGAGCAAATTAGGTCAACGACCTGATCCTGCCCCTCCGGCCGCTCGAAAAAGGGCACCCCCGAGCATATCATTTTACTAGTACCATTGCTAGTTTGTGCTCTTATGGACCCCCAGTGGTCCTTCAAAGCCCCAGTGCACTTTCGGACCCCAATTGGTCCTTTAGGGTTTAGGCAACCCCTTGGAGCCCCAGTGCTCCCTTAGAGCCCAAATGCTCTTTTAGAGCCCTAGTGCTCCGCCAGATCCCCAGTGATCGTTTCTTTATTGTTGTCGGTTAACACGCCAAGTGTTAGTTGTCCCTCTTTTCCCTAACTCATTTTCCCCCTAAGCGGACAAAATTAGAGTCTATTCTATCTTTATTTTTATTTCTACTATGAAAATCTGAAAACCATTCACTTTTCCTAGTAAAATAAAAATAAAGAGGGGCAACTGTTATACCCTAATTTTGCCCGGTCTTTTTATCCTAATCGCTTTAGCCCCGTGTCACAAACCCATAGCATTTCAAGCGCTATATTGTTTAAAGTCAGACCAAATTGTCCAATTGGGCCTATGCCCAACCTTTTGGGCCTGGTTTTGTTAGTTTGCCAAATTAGACTTACGCTTAGTGTTTCAAACCAATTTTTTTTATAAACGGGCTTATGTCTAATGTTTTAATTAGGCCTATGTGGCTATTGGACCTTATTTTAGTCATTTATCTAAATGGGCCTATGATTGGTATTTTGGGCCTAGTTTAGTGCTTTGATCAAAAAGTCATAAAAAGAAAAAAAAATATTAAATAAAATCAGAATTAATAAAAATTAATTTACAATAATCCAAAAATCAAAAAATCAAAAAATACAAAAACAATGCCATCCAAAAATAATATAATCTGAAAATACATAATAATCCAAAAAAATACAAAAAAAAATTAGAAAACGAAAGCAGCAGCTGCCCATATGCTCCTTGGTGAGCAAGTCTTTGTTCCAACCCTAATCTTGCTGAGAAAGTTTTCTCCTTGAGCAGGCCAAAACCTGAAATAGAAACAAAATCAGGTCAGAATCGTTTTTTGATGGCCTAAACCGAATTTCTGCCTATATAAACAAGTCTCGACAACAATTCACGGACAGAGGAAAAACACACAGAAAATTCAGAAAAAAACAATGAAACCATTAGGATTTCACACTGAAACCCTAATTGTTGAAACACGAAATTGCTGAAGCAAAAAAGAGCAGAAACGGTGAGGATTTAGCAATAACAGAAAACAATAGCAAAAGGTAGAGGCAGTAGCAGTAACGCACAAAATAAGCAACTGGGATATTCAGAAGCTGGAGCCCAGGTTAGTTCCCCCATTACGTCATTAGCATATCTTCTATTTACTAGTTGATCTGCTTGTAAGTATGATAAACATAGAGGAAGTTAAAATTTCTGATCTTTTCTCTAATCTGCTCACCGTTTCCATCTTTCAATCAAGAGCATAAAATAGTTAGAATTAAAATTAGAACTAGATTAATTCTCTTTGAATCAGAATAACTCTTTTAATACAAAAAAGAAGGTCAGAATCAGTGTTTAACACAAAAACAGCAAATAGTTTTAAAAACAGATTTCAAAATAGGTTTAATCTCAGGGTTTTATCTTTTAGGGTTCATAAAACTGGGGAAATCAAAAATAGAAAAATAGAAGAAATTTGAAACTGAAAAAATGAGAAAAACTCACCCTTGTAGATGCCGGCCACCGTAGACGGTGGTCGTTGGACGGAAGACACCGTCGGAACACCCCTTTCCCCACCGTGAGCTCACGGTGACCATCAGAACCGTCGCAGAACAACACCTTCGTCATCAATTCCTTCGCGCCGCCACGAGTGACTATCTCATCGTCGTCGTGTGTCGTCGTTCACCACCGGTACAGCCTCGTCACCACCGTAAAATACAAGTCCGGTCTGTCGTGCGTCGTCGCCGTCACTAAGCTGCGCCGTGACCTCCGGTGAGCCCACCACCTCGGACCGTCGTCTCCTCACTTTCATTTTTTTCCTCTCACCGCAACTCACTCCTCCCTCCACCGTAACCGTCGCCACCATCGTTGAACCAAGCCTTTTCATCGCGTTCTTCACCCTCATCCATCGTCCCATCTTCGCCGCATCTCCATCTCGTTCGCATTCCCCATCATTCTCCATTTTGGCGAAACAATTGCCCCTCTTTCTCCACGATTCTCTCTCTCCATTTCACAATTTTCGCACCACTCTCTCTCAATCACGAAATTTTCGGCTTCTCTCTCTCTTGGAACAGGGCAGCGGCGCTGATGGAGATGGAAGGGAAAATTAGGGTTTCAGCTTAATAGTTGCCTTATATAGTCTTGTTTCCTTTTATTTAATTTTAAAATTTTAAAATTCTGATTACTATTCACCCCACCAATTCCATTATACAGCCCCCGAAAAGCCCAGTTTTGTGAGTCAGACCACAAAACAAACGAGTTGGGCTGCTGCTTTTCACACCCAGTTTTAATAATACAACTCCCTTCTACAAACTGCACCCCATTCTACTATTGCACCCTCTATTTTCGTTTTTAGTATTTTCTTTTACAAAAAAAACTCTAAAAATAAATAAATGAATATTTCATTTTCAAAAATGTAAATAGGGGACTAAGTCGACTGTACAGTCGGGTTTGTCTGCTTTTTAGGTCACTAATGAACCGTTACGGATCATGGCCTAAAATCCCTATTTAAAACAAACAGATTTCTAAATTAAAATAAACACCAACACATTTCTTCCCACAAATCAAATTCTCAAAATAGGGGACTAAGCCGACTGTACAGACGGGTTAGTCAGCGTTCTAGGATAAATGAACCGTACGGCTCAGGAATCTTAAAACCCCTATTCCAATAAAATCAAACAAACACACTTCAAACCGTTTTCCAAACTCCAAAAACTCTATTTTCACAAAGTAGGGGACTAAGCCGACTGTACAGTCAGGTTAGTCATCGTTTTAGGACAAATGAACTGATCACTCAGGAGTCCTAAGATCCCTATATTAAAAAATACCAACCAACAAACATTTTTCTACCCAAGAACTACGTGTGATTTGATTCTCTACCAAGAGATACGTAGGAGCAGATGGGGGCCCACATCTGTCAATTGCACTAATAAAAAACCTTTTTTAGTCTTTTCCTAAATAATCCCTTTCTTAAATTCAAATAAAACATCAATTTTCTTCTTTCTTTTTAATTCACAACAAAAGGGTAAAAATAAACATTTTCAGAATTAATATTCTTTCCTACAATTAATTAGCAGGTAACCTTCATTATGAAGGATGTCGTGGGGTGCTAATACCTTCCCCACGCATAACCGACTCCCGAACCCTTATCTGGTCTCAAGGACCCTTATCCATTCCAAAAGGGATTTTCCAATGTTTGCCCTTAAACTAAACTTTGGTGGCGGCTTCATTTCTGAACCTTCGAGGAACCCTTCTCGGATTTTTCGGTCGCTACAATGGCCAAAGTTAATAAAAGTGACGAAACATCAAAGTCACAATTCAAGACAACCAAGCTCAAAGTATTGAAGATTCAAGATTAAGGGTAGTCCTTAAATATAAGGGTAGTCCTTAGGGTTTGGGTGTGTCTTAGGAAAAAGTGTAAGCTCTTTCGAAGGTCAGCTCGCCTCTCAAAGTCTCACACACTCACAAGTTTTTCAAAGATGCATGCATACTTACGTAAAACATAAAAAGCATTTTTGAAACATAAAAATCGATTTCCACGTTGCATATACATACATCAAAATCGATTTTCAGGCCAATCATAAAGCATAGAATCGATTTTCACTTCATGTGATTTCATTAGAGAATCGATTCCTAAGCTAAACATTTTTAAAGGAAGAATCGATTCACATCCTTTTATACTAAACTGAGAATCGATTCCTACATGTCTCAGGCAAGCCAAGAATCGATTCATACAAGTTACATTGAGTATAAGAATCGATTCCTAGCCTTCCTGGATCTCAAGAATCGATTGTCCCCATTTTTCAAACAAAGCAAAATCGATTCCCAACTAAAAGAAGAATCGATTCCTAGATCTAATGCAATCAACAAAGAATCGATTCCCACATAGTTTTTTAACGTAAACTTCATTTTCCATAGCCTATAAATAGAGGCCTCATAGCCTCCAATTCTCACCAACCCATTTCCCGAATCAGAGCACATTTTGAGAAAAACTCTTTACATTTTATTCTTTGCTCTTCTCGCACCGCTGGTCCGTCAGAGCTGATCTTTCGCTAAGAGTTAGTTGGGGTTGCATTCTTCAAGTTGTATTATCTGCCTACATTAAGAGGTATTTCGGTCTTTAAATTTGTTATTGTTTATTGGTTGTATTCTTTACTAGGGAGTGGGGTATCTCTCTAGGGTAGCTGTTTGTACTAGGAAGTGGGGTATCTTTCTGGGGCAGCTGGTTGTAACAGGGGTGGGGTATCTATTGTTATTGTTGTAATAGATTTGAGGGCTCCTTATAGGTGGAGTATCCTAGTAGAAGAGTGCCTGAGTCTGTAAAGGTTTTCCAAGGCACCTGTAAGCCTTGTTGTTTTGGTTAGTGGAAAATCTCACAAGGGTGTGAGGACTGGACGTAGGTCACTAGGAGGTGACCGAACCAGGATAAATCTGTGTTCTTTATTGCTTTATTTTCTAATTCCTTCGCTTCCATTTAACCTGCGCGAAAATTGATCTAAGTCATTGAAAGGGGGAAAAACGTTTTCGAAAGTTATCAAAAGTTTTAAATCTATATTCACCCCCCCTCTTGAGACTGAAGCCACTTGGCAACAGTCACATTTTCCTGCAAATTGCAATACAATCATAGATTCGTCAAATATGTACTTAATGGCATAAAGAAATATATATTTCTCTTTTCAGTATCACAATGATTGTAATACATACTTCTTACAAAACAAATATGTACTTACCCTAAATTTGATAAACCAATCATCTCGAATTTCTTCGGTTGTTGCACTCCAATCATAGATAGCCTCTCCAAATTGTTTTTGTATGTCAAATCTAATGGCATCTGTAACTTCCTTGCTAGGAATGAGCCTGCAAAACTTTCATCAAAGACCAGAATTTTCATCAACAATTCACATGCTTTAATTGGTGACCTAGAAATACTTAACATGATACTAGTAGTAAATTAATAAACCACTAAATTGAACAAGCTTTTTAGTGAAAATAAAATCCCGGAGTTCATTATTAGATCCACTGATCTAGCACACTGCACCGCATTAGCATAAGGCATGAGTGGCCAGAATTTACTCGGTAGACCAGAATTTTGAGATAGCAGCATGAGTGGCCAGAATTTTAAGACAAGGCTAAATTTTCATGAACCAGTTTCATTTGAATGTTGTAACTCACCCTTTAGCGTACGGTCATATAATGACCTTCCCATCTCTTCTTGGCACGGGAGGAGGAACTGGCCCTTCACCCACCTCATCTTCAGCCTCTTCGTCGTGGTCCTCATTTTCATCCTCTTTGTCGGGCACATCCTCTGCTACCAAAGCCTTATGTGGGGCATGCTGTGAGGAGGCACCCATGATTTGAAGGTTTATACTTGGATTTGGCATAAACACGAATGCCTTGGGGGTAGAGGCATGGATGAGTGATGGTGTCTGAGCAGGTGCCACAATGTTGGTCGGTGCGGGAGGTTCAGACGAGGGTGGAGATGAACGACCAAGTGACCTAGTGTTGGACAAGTTTCGGTGGATGACATTCTGCTGCTGAAGTTTGCCCGGTTGTAACATCCTTGGTCTGCCCCTAGTAGGACGGACCTTTTGTTTTCCATTGCCACCTCTGTTATTTATCTGTTGTCATAAAATACAAAATGCATGTTAGATAAGGTATATCTTTCACACAAGTGATAGAACAAGTGAAACGAAAGCATAGTGCAATAATAAATACATATATAATGAAGAGACACAAAAGTTACTTAGTCTACCTCAAAAGCATTGTGCAATACAAAATACATATATAATGAAGAGACACAAAAGTTGCTTAGTCTACCTCTATTAAACGAAATTCTGAATTGAAGAAAAAAGATGTGGCAGTGGGAACCAAAGTTCATGGCATATTAAAATATCAAACCCAATTCTATTAAGGCAGTTCTTAACTACAGTCATGATGAAATGTGATTTTCATTTCACATAGGTAATCTTGGTGATCAAAGACTAACCTTGTGATGTTCAACAAACTTAAAATTCAAAGGGCTTCCCTCTTTTCTTGTAAGTTGAGTTAGGTGCCTGCGTCATTCAACAAGTAAACAAAGAAAATGTAGTTACTAAATGTGGAAGCTATATTTGATTCTATTGAAATAATGAAGCATATAACATAATCAAATGGATTATTCCAGAAGAGTTCAGAATTGATGTATGATGAATTGTTCCAAAAGGGTTCAGAACTGTGCAGTAATTGAAATCAAATGTTGAAGTAGTACAATTTCATATTCAAACAAGTTTTTTTCAGATTCAGAACATCATTCATATTCAGATTCTAACAACTTTTTTTAGGAGTGAAGGGAATAGGAAAAAAGTGAAGCCTCACCTCACCACACAAAAACAGAAATGCAAAACAAAACAAACATTTCAGGGAGAACCAGAACAAAATAAAGAAAAGAATAGAAAGAGATCTCACTTATGTATCAACGATTGGTTCTTCTTTAACCAACAGACATTTCATTCCCTCATCAGACCCCATTCTACCTAACCCCAAGGCAATGGCACAAAAAAGCTAATATATACAGTGATTTCAAATGCGCACAGAAAAGATTTAAGAGAGCAACAGCTTTTCCAAGGACTCATTTGAAATATACTTCCTGACCACAAAATTGAGAGGATGAGGACTTCAAACATCAAACTCAATAGACCTAAACCCACCTTATTTTGGAAAAACTTCTCTATAAGTACTCATGAGCAAAGAAATGTAAATATCTTACAATAATTATAAGTTTGTTAAGCAAACATATTCTCGTATAAACCGAAGAAATTGATATTAGCTTCGGTATCTCAAATTTTCGGAAGCTCTACTCGACAAATTTTCGGAAGCTCTACTCGACAATTTATCTTCTCCATAAACAACTATAAGCTCATAAGGATAAGGAGTTTCTTATAAGTGAAGAGTTCTAAACATTTTTAAATTAAGAATCATCTAAACTGAGTGTTAGCCATCTTCTCAAATGATTCTAAACTACTAAAAAGTCTTATAAGTTTAGGGAAAGTTAAATAAGAAACTTTCCACAAAAGAAATTGAAATACAGTCACTAAACTAGTAATTACAACTTACATAAAAGACTACTACTAGTCATTGCTGTTGAACCAAGGGTAAACACTCCTTTATTTTGTATGATAACAAATTACATCATATCTACTAATGTTTCAAGTTGAGCAAAGTGCAGGACTTAATTTAAAGAGAAGAAGACACAAAAGAAGAGAAGCTTGAAGAAGAAGCAACATATGAAGTTCAAAACCCTAAATTGTGTCTAAGCCTTTTTAGGACACTTTGTAAAGATCCTATCACCTAAAGTGTGTGGCACTTTAGCTATTGAGAGAGATGACTTTTCAAAACATGCATGATGCATAAAAATAGTTTTGAAAAAATATTTCAAAATTGCATGCATGCATAAGGTGGCAAGTTGAAAAAAATATATTTTTAGGAAAGCTTGGAATCGATTTCCAACCCATTTCATAGGCCTTGGAATCGATTCTCAGGACCTCCTATATGGCCTGAAAATCGATTCCTTCATGTTTCCAAAGGGCCATGAATCGATTCCCATGCCTTCCAAAAAGAAAAGAATCGATTCCCTATTAATTCAAAGAATCGATTCCTCCTATTTTTTATGAACTAAGAATCGATTCCCTATGCTTCTAAATGAACTAAGAATCGATTCTCAGGACCTCCATATGGCCTGAAAATCGATTCACTCCTTTCGTCATAAACAATGAATCGATTCCCTCTTTTTCCAAAACATCAATGAATCGATTCCTTTCTTATTTCAACTAAACAATGAATCGATTCTTTTATTTTTTAAAGGCAATGAATCGATTCATCAACATTTTGACTTGATCAATGAATCGATTCTTCACTTATATTAAATGTTTTTCAAAAATTTCAACGGTGCCTAATCCTATAAATACCTGGGTTGAGCTTCACCTCCAACAGCCCTTCATCTCACAATTTCTCTCTATACGATTCTAGATCTATACTTGTGCTTCATAGTTTTATTTTGTTAAAAGCTTTTGATTTCGAAATTGTCATATCATTTCCAAAAGCTTTTATGTTTTTATAAATCTAGATCTAAGATCTTGTGCTTCATTGTTTTATTTGTTAAAAAGCTTTTTGATTTCGAAATTGTCATATTATCTTCAAAAGCTTTTTATCAATCTAAATCTAAGATCTTGAGCTTCATTGTTTTGATCTTGTTAAAAGTCTTTTGTTTTCGAAAATCATATAATCTTTTCTAAAAGGCTTTTATAATTTGCAAAGCTAGTTTCCACTGTCATATCAATCTTTAAGCTTTTGCAAAAACAAGATTTCATATTTTAGAGCATCTATTTTCCTAAGATCACTCATCTCTCTCAGTTCTAAACTGACACATTCTAAGAAGTGATTGGATCTCTAGATCTCAAATTGTGTAAACCTTATATTGTTTTAAGTGGTTTTCTTGAAATCCTGAGAAGCTTTACTTGGGTCTCTCAATCGGGTGATTGAGTTGGTTTTGAAATCCTGGGAGTTTTTCTTGGGTCTCTCAATCGGGTGATTGAGTTGGTTTTGAAATCCTTAGCGGGTGCTTGGGTTCTCAGTTCGGGGAATTGAGATTCACTATTGTTGAAGTCGACTGTTTGTAATAACTCTCTTCAATATAGTGGTTGCTAAGTCCAAGGGTTGAAAAGCCTAAGGCCGAGGACGTAGGGGTTTTATCCCGAACCTCGCTAAATATCTGTGTCCCTCTATCCCTTCTCTCTTTATATTTTGCACTATTATTATAACTGTTTATTATTAATATTATTGTGCTTATTGATATTATCACTATCATTATCACTGTTTATTGTTAATATTACTGTGCTTAAATTACTCTGTCATATAAACATATTAATTGTGATATTATCAATACTCATCAATCATCTTCTACTCCTCTTCTCGAAGATCTAATATATTCAATATCCTGATTATCTCTTATAATATCTTTATTGGAAATATTGAATACAATTTAAACAACTCTTGCTTGTTTTCTTATCCAAAAGTTCAAATCACATTTTCCGCATCCGATTTGAAAAAGAATATAATCATCATTTGCGAAAAGAATCCATATTTACTCATAACCTTATTCACCCCCCCCCTCTAAGGTTATACTCTAAGTCTCACAAGTGGTATCAAAGCTAGGAATTGCATATTAGAGCTTTACATCTCGCAATTCTAAATTTATCCTTTACATATCTGTAATTATGGGTTCTTTCATGAAAGAAGGAATGTCCTCTAATAGGCCTCCTCTATTTGATGGTACTAACTACGATTACTGGAGTAGTCGTATGAAATGTCATGTGCAGGCAATTGACTTCACTCTATGGAGAATCATAGTGGATGGTCCTCTAATCCCGATGAAGATCAAGATCACAAAACCAGGTAATACTGATGGTGACACTTCAAAAATTCAAGCCACCGGCAAAGCTGAAGAAGTACCGGTGGAAGACATCTACACCATCGACCTGAGTGAGTTAAGAAAATCTGAGCTTGACAAGATATCCCTAAATGCAAAGGCCATGAATATCCTTCATCTATCACTCTGTGAAGAAGAATATGGTAGAGTAAAAGGGTGTCAAAGTGCAAAGGAAATCTGGGACTGCCTACAAGCCACTCATGTCGGGACAAGCCAGGTAAAAGATACTAAAATTAGAATTCTCACCTCTGAATATGAAAGTTTTAAAATGAAAGAAGGTGAGTCTGTCTCAGCAATGCATCAGAGATTAAACTTAATTGTAAACAACTTGAGGGCCTTAGGAAAGAAATACACCAACAAGGATTTGAATGGAAAGATCCTTGAATCCTTAACTGGTGATTTCTTCCCTAAGACTTGTGCTATAACCGAAGCCAAAGACATTGGCACTTTACCTCAAGAAGACCTTATTGGATCATTGCTAGCCTTTGAGGTAGTATTGGCTGCTAAAAAGAATCAAGAAAAGGAAGTGGTGAAATCTCTTGCCCTTGCTGCTAAAACTCCTAAAGTAGCAAGGAAACAAAGTGAGTCTGATGAAGAATCTGATGATGAAGACATGGCTGAATTATTTGAAGAATTCATGAAATTCAACAAACTTGAAAAGAGAAATAACTCAAAGAAATCCAAGAAAGCTAAGAAGGCTACATGGAACAACTATTCTGACAGTGAAGAAGAGGAAGTTGCAAATGCCATCTGTCTCACGGCATGTGAAACACCTAAGGCTACTATATGGGATTGTCTTGGCTCTGATAGTGACACAGACGAAGAAGAGCAAATTGCAAATGGTGTTTGTCATATGGCAAATGACTCATCTAAGGTAAGCCTTAACTCTTCTAGTCTTTCTGATTCTTCTATACATGATGATCTATCTGATGGTGCGTATAGTAGTCACGATTTAAGTGAGGCTTTTGATACTCTTTATTTTGAACATGAAACTCTGTTGTTAAAATCTAAGAAATTGGCAAAGAGTAACAAAAGCATGCTCACTCAAATTAAGACTCTAGAAAATGAGGTAACTAAGTTGAAGAATGAGCTACATGAAATAAAACCTTTCAACCTTGAGTTTCTTGAGCTTAAACAAAATTTTGAAAAAGCCAAGGTTGAAAATGAATTTTTGAAAGAATCTTTGAAAAAGTTTGAGGTTGGTGAAAAGACCTTGACCAAGCTACTTCACTCCCAACATGAATATGTTGATAGGAGAGGTATTGGGTACCAAGGTAATTCCACCACCTCCAGCTCAAACAAAAACATCACCTTTGTAGCTTCTACATCTAATCATAAACCTACTATCTTCAAATGCACATATTGCCAAAAGGGAAACCATAGCTCCTCTTCATGCCCCATCCGTAAAATATGTGAGCTTGGAACCCTTGTACCTACTTGGAAGAAACCAAGGTGGATTGTGAAAGCAAACCCCTTGATGACTAACCCCAAAGGACCCAAAGAGAATTGGGTACCAAAATTTTCTACTTGATCTTAGTGTAGGTGTGCTACAAGGTATGGGGGACAGATCAATACCTTGATAGCAGAGACTCAAAGTTCATGACTGGAGACGCAAAAAGATTCTTAATACTCAGAAACAGCAGTCATGTGACCAGTAATATCAACAATAGAGGAAGAATCACTGGTGAAGGTTAGATTGGTAAAGTTTTATTCACCTCTGTTGAAAATGTGTTATAAAGTAGAAAATTAAATATAACTCAACAAGTATTAGAGACATATTTGAAATAAATTTTTTGTGTGCATCAAAGCTTTTTCTCAAGTACTATTATACTGGATCTTTGATGCAACATATTTTTTAATGTTAAAAATGATACCTATATTGTTGAACCAAGTATGGCATATTATCTTGGGTATCCTATTTCTCCTTTAAAAATCTCTTTTAAACTGTGATGATCCACCCTCTTTTGGCTAAGCTTTGCATTCTAATATTAATAAGGGGGATCACCAAGTAAGGGGGAGCATAGCATGAACTACTGTCTTTTTGATATATCATATGCTATGCAATGCTGCTTATTTATTATGCAAATTTATAAAGTGCTTATGTTGTATGTATTCACCCCCCTCCTTTTTGATGAAAACAAAGGGGGAGAAAAATATGCAAGTTACTATTATATGTGGGGAGAAAATATATGCTTATGCTTAGGGGGAGCTTTTTTAAAAGAATTTTCATTATTATCAAACCCTATGCATAATGTAATTTGTTATCATCAAAAAGGGGGAGTTTGTTGAACCAAGGGTAAACACTCCTTTATTTTGTATGATAACAAATTACATCATATCTACTAATGTTTCAAGTTGAACAAAGTGCAGGACTTAATTTAAAGAGAAGAAGACACAAAAGAAGAGAAGCTTGAAGAAGAAGCAACATATGAAGTTCAAAACCCTAAATTGTGTCTAAGCCTTTTTAGGACACTTTGTAAAGGTCCTATCACCTAAAGTGTGTGGCACTTTAGCTATTGAGAGAGATGACTTTTCAAAATATGCATGATGCATAAAAATAGTTTTGAAAAAATATTTCAAAATTGCATGCATGCATAAGGTGGCAAGTTGAAAAAAATATATTTTTAGGAAAGCTTGGAATCGTTTTCCAACCCATTTCATAGGCCTTGGAATCGATTCTCAGGACCTCCTATATGGCCTGAAAATCGATTCCTTCATGTTTCCAAAGGGCCATGAATCGATTCCCATGCCTTCCAAAAAGAAAAGAATCGATTCCCTATTAATTCAAAGAATCGATTCCTCCTATTTTTTATGAACTAAGAATCGATTCCCTATGCTTCTAAATGAACTAAGAATCGATTCTCAGGACCTCCATATGGCCTGAAAATCGATTCACTCCTTTCTTCATAAACAATGAATCGATTCCCTCTTTTTCCAAAACATCAATGAATCGATTCCTTTCTTATTTCAACTAAACAATGAATCGATTCTTTTATTTTTTAAAGGCAATGAATCGATTCATCAACATTTTGACTTGATCAATGAATCGATTCTTCACTTATATTAAATGTTTTTCAAAAATTTCAACGGTGCCTAAGCCTATAAATACCTGGGTTGAGCTTCACCTCCAACAGCCCTTCATCTCACAATTTCTCTCTATACGATTCTAGATCTATACTTGTGCTTCATAGTTTTATTTTGTTAAAAGCTTTTGATTTCGAAATTGTCATATCATTTCCAAAAGCTTTTATGTTTTTATAAATCTAGATCTAAGATCTTGTGCTTCATTGTTTTATTTGTTAAAAAGCTTTTTGATTTCGAAATTGTCATATTATCTTCAAAAGCTTTTTATCAATCTAAATCTAAGATCTTGAGCTTCATTGTTTTGATCTTGTTAAAAGTCTTTTGTTTTCGAAAATCATAGAATCTTTTCTAAAAGGCTTTTATAATTTGCAAAGCTAGTTTCCACTGTCATATCAATCTTTAAGCTTTTGCAAAAACAAGATTTCATATTTTAGAGCATCTATTTTCCTAAGATCACTCATCTCTCTCAGTTCTAAACTGACACATTCTAAGAAGTGATTGGATCTCTAGATCTCAAATTGTGTAAACCTTATATTGTTTTAAGTGGTTTTCTTGAAATCCTGAGAAGCTTTACTTGGGTCTCTCAATCGGGTGATTGAGTTGGTTTTGAAATCCTGGGAGTTTTTCTTGGGTCTCTCAATCGGGTGATTGAGTTGGTTTTGAAATCCTTAGCGGGTGCTTGGGTTCTCAGTTCGGGGAATTGAGATTCACTATTGTTGAAGTCGACTGTTTGTAATAACTCTCTTCAATATAGTGGTTGCTAAGTCCAAGGGTTGAAAAGCCTAAGGCCGAGGACGTAGGGGTTTTATCCCGAACCTCGCTAAATATCTGTGTCCCTCTATCCCTTCTCTCTTTATATTTTGCACTATTATTATAACTGTTTATTATTAATATTATTGTGCTTATTGATATTATCACTATCATTATCACTGTTTATTGTTAATATTACTGTGCTTAAATTACTCTGTCATATAAACATATTAATTGTGATATTATCAATACTCATCAATCATCTTCTACTCCTCTTCTCGAAGATCTAATATATTCAATATCCTGATTATCTCTTATAATATCTTTATTGGAAATATTGAATACAATTTAAACAACTCTTGCTTGTTTTCTTATCCAAAAGTTCAAATCACATTTTCCGCATCCGATTTGAAAAAGAATATAATCATCATTTGCGAAAAGAATCCATATTTACTCATAACCTTATTCACCCCCCCTCTAAGGTTATACTCTAAGTCTAACAATTGCAATATAATTTCAACTTTTCTATCACTAAAATCACTAAATAACAAACATAAACTCATAACCTTCAAAAAATACATACCACAAAACACATTTCTTATCAAAAAAGTAGTGACTAGTAGAAGGAGAGCTTACCACAACAAACGAAATGGAGAGAAGGAGAGCTCACCACAGCAAACGAACCAAGAGAGTCAACCACAACATCAACGTGAGAGAGTCTATTGATATTTTGAAACACAAAAATGGCTTCGTGAGAAAAACCCTAAATACAAAAAATCAAAAAAACCCTAAATACACAAAATCAAAAAAACCCTACAAACACAAACCCACAAACCGAGCTCAATTGAGGAAAATTTGTGCTTATCGGAAAAAAAACTGAGGAAAATTTGTCAAAAAAAATTGTTTTGAGAGAGATAAAGTGAGAGGGAGAGAAAGAGAGAGAACGAACCAAGAGAGAGAGAGGGAGAGAACCGAGAGAAACAAAGAAAGAGAGAACGAACCGTGAGTAAGAGAAGCTTCTGTGAGTGACACGACAACCCAAACTGAGGGAAGCGCTGTGAGTGACAGAGAAGCGTTGTGAGTTAAAGGGAAAGAGAGGGAGAAACGTCGCTGAGTGAAAGGGAAAGAGAAACGTCGCTGAGTGAAAGTGAAAGGGTAACAGAAGGAAAAAAAGTGGGAAAGTTAGGGTTTTTGGTAAAGTAAACGGAGACATTTAGCAACCGCTATTTCCAGCATAGCGTCCGCCACGACCGACGCTTAAAAGTTTATTTTAGTAAATAATTTCGTGGGGTAGAATGAGTCAGGCCAACTTTAATTCGACGCTATTGGCATGGGTGTCGTGGCCGACGCCAGTGGCGGACCCACCTATAGCTCAGGGGGATCAGTTGAATCCCCTAAAAAAATTGCACTTACCACCCTATATAAATAACCTAAACCCCCTGAATTTTTTTTGAACCCCCTGAAAATTTTAAATTGCACTAGTAGACCAAGTTTTGCAATCATTTGACACTGGTCTTAAAAAGTTTGACACCCCTTATCCCGGGGTCCTGGGTCTGCCACTGGCCGACGCTAAATAATGGATGCTATTAAGCCATTTTCTAGTAGTCACTAATGGAAAAAAGGCATTTCGTATCGGTTAAAATTGACATTTCATATCGGTTCCTGAACCGGTGCCGAAAAAGGAGATATAAAAAATAGGGACATTTCATATCGGTTCCTGAACCGTTATGAAAAGTTGTTTTTATATCGGTTGCCCCCAGAACCGTTATGAAAAGTCAGTTTTTTTTAAAAAAAGAGACTTTTCATATCGGTTGCCCCTAGAACCGTTATGAAAAGTCAGTTTTTTTTTTAAAAAAAAGAGACTTTTCATATCGGTTTTATATGGGAACCGATATGAATACTGATTTTTAACATCGGTTTTCTATGGGAACTGTAACACCCATTTTCTACCCGTTAATTTGTTTATAAAAATCAGAGTTCAAAAACGCTTTCATCGCAAGGAATGTTACACATACTTCGAATAAATCATCGTACTTCAATAAAATAGTTCAACGTCAATAAATGCGCAATACGTAGCACGCCCCCAATGGGGAAAACTCAAGCATCAGTCATCGTCACCACAACCGTGACATCAATAAAACCAACTACGCAGCGGAAAGTAAAATAAAGAGAAACCATCAAATAACATATAACAACCAAAATGATCTTAAAAACATCGAGTTCGTTTCCCCCCTGAGTGCTACGTATCAGAGCATGACGACCCGACTCAAATTAGTGAAGATACCTAGGTCTTCACTCGTGATCACCTACACGTTACCGCATAGGGGTAACATTCAAACAAAAGGGTGAGTCCAATTCAATCCATATAATAAATCATATGATAAGCAATAAGTCAAAGTCACAGCACTAGAGTAACCACATCACAGTCATCAATTACGTCTTTACAACAACTCATCACGATGTCATGTAACTATATGAAATGCAACCCACTCGCGGGCATATGCATGAGGTACCTTTCATCATCGTCGCTTAGCCTTTATGGCCTCATCGTCGCTTAGCCTTTATGGCCTCATCGTCGCTGGGTTCATGCACATGGAAAACATGAGACACTATGACATGCACCACACACAAACACACAATCACAGTCAACTAGATGACCCGTCACTTACCAACTTGCCAAATAAGAGGCACAACACCTGTCAATTTATAATTACACACAACCACGTCGCTATATTTCAGCGTCGCTTATTATCATCGTCATCAATCAAACAGTAGCCACTAAGGGCAAAACCGTCATTTAACTAGCCACTAAGGGCATCATCGTCATTTACACATCATCATCAATAATATTGGCCACTAAGGGCAAAAACGTCATTTAACTAGCCACTAAGGGCATCATCGTCATTTACACATCATCATCAATAATATTAGCCACTAAGGGCAAAAACGTCATTTAACTAGCCACTAAGGGCATCAACATCATAATCACCCATTTTGACACTAAAGCATTAAATTGTTGGTTATACACAAAAAGGATTTTTAAAGGACTCAATACGGCTTTACAACGTCACAGTAATGACCACCGGGGACAGCCACTTGGGCGCCCAGAAACCACCAGAAAATAATAAGTTTTTATTTTAAAAATAAGACACATAGGTAGACAACCGAAAAAGCTTCCCAACCCTTTTTGAAACGTTCAAAACGGATGCCCGAGTCAAAAGATATAGCGAAAACAGTTTTTATAAAAAAATTGGGAACTTCTTGAAAATGGCGCCCAGGCACTGGGCGCCTAAGACACAAACTTAGACATCGCAGGCAACACAGGCAATACACACACACACACACACACACACACACACACACACACACACACACACACACACTGGCGCCCTTGGCGCCCAGCGCCCAGCACACACGCAACACGCACACACACACACACACACACACTGGCGCCCTTGGCGCCCAGCATCACAATCACACACGCACACTGGCACCCTTGGCGCCCAGCGCCTAGCGCCTGGCGCCCAGCGCCCAGCAACACTATCATGCAACAAAAATCCAGCAACACACAACTACACCTATGGCGCCCTATGCGCCCATAACACCAACAAACGGATTCCGAGCAACACGAATACATCAAATCACATCCAAATCATAAAAACAACATGAAATCACACACCGATCATGAATATGGATAGATCTAGGCTAACCCTACTCTAAAACCTATCATAACATCTATTATATAGAAAGATAGAACTCCCCTGACCTTGGATTTGAAGAACAGGAGCCCTAGAGACAGTCACGAACAGAACCACAGCAACGGGTCACGTTCCTCTTCCTCCTTGAGCTCGCGACCTTCTTCTCTTCCTTCTCCTCTCTCCACGGCGCTCTCACTCTCTCTATTCTCTTCTCTCAAATTCGCAAATGCCTAAGCCAAAACCCTAGTCCCAAATGACCTAGCAACTTCGCATATTGCATGGATCATGGGCTTGGGCTTTTCACTTAAGCCCAAGTTCATCTAAATGGCGCCTCCACCTTCTAATACCACCTACACCATTTTAACATAATTTCAATTAATTAAATTATATCCCACTAATTAAAATAAATTCCTAAATACTTAATTAAATAAATTAATTAAATATTTAGGGTGTTACAGGAACCGATATGAAAAGTCTCTTTTTTTAAAAAAAATGTGAGGTTTCATGTTTATTATTACCTGGACAATTAATCAAATTCACAATCAAAATTAATCTCCAGATCATAACCAAAAAATTACTTCTAACATAAACTATCCAAAAAATTACTTCTAACATAAACTAAGCAAAACTATCATAATGAACAAAAATTACTTCTAACATAAACTAAGCAAAACTATCCAAAAAATTACTTCTAACATAAACTAAGCAAAACTATCATAATGAACAAAAATTACATTTCATTAAAAATTACATTTCAAAATGATCATAACCAGCTTTGTGTTGAATCGGTTGACGAAGCACTTGGGCAGGCACCCTGCAGGATCTAACTGAAAAGGAAAAGAAAAAAACAAAAGCAATGACGAAAAGCCAGTCAAGATCTTCTATGAATGAGGAAAAGCCAGCTTTGTGTTTAATGCATTTTCCTTCCATGAATATTAATATAAACTGTATGAATAATAATTATATTTTTCTCTGTTGAGGAAAAGAATATTAATTACCTGAACAACATAAGTAACCACACATGAATTATCTTCAAGCTTCTCCACTACCCTTCCTGATTGTAGTAATAGTCCTCTGATTGCATTATTTTGCTTTGGATGCAACCCGTCAGCTATTTCCTTCGGCAACGAAGCAACTGCTACTACCTACAAAATCCAATTAACATTTTGATTTTTTTGATAATTTCTAAAATATATGGTTAGTAGTTAGTTAGTTAATTAAGAGCGTTCTCAATTAGTACTAACTTACCAGGGTGCCATCTTCCATGGTTTCACGGCGCTCATAGACAATAAATTCCCTATTTCTGAAGAGAGGCTTGGAGTTGTCTCCAAACTTGGGTCGAATTATACTGAGTCGAATTCCCTATTTCACGACGCTCATAGTTTCTTTTTTTTTGGGTCAAAATGATCATTGATAGCAAACGCCCAAGGACACTTGCAAAAGCACATGATGTCAAACAGAGGATGTTATAGCAATGCACAACATAAAAACAACAACACACTAGTCACACATTCAAAATGCACAACAGACCATAGTAATCACACTATTCGAAATTTTTCTTTTGTTTTCTCAAATACTTCGTCAGCAAATGTAGCCTCTTTACCATCAGCTCTTTTAATCTCCAGTTGTGCTTTCTGATAGAATCCAGTGCCTCTCAATGCTGCTGCGATAAAATCATCGAAACCAATTGCAATTGCTGCCTCAGCCTTTGCTCCATAAACCAATTGCAATTGACCTCCATCTTCACAATCTACCCCTTTATATGCCTCTTCAACTGCTTTTCTTAAAAACTTGTGGTCTCTCTCTTCTATAGCTAATTGGCCAATGCAAGACCAAAAATAAATTAGTAAAGAGTCTAGAATAAATTGTTGTTGCATAATCAAAGAAAAGAGTGCAAGGGTAACAATAAAGCTAATTAATTGTTCAGATTCCAGTAGCATTACCTTCCTTATGGCCAGCAAATGCAGAAGCTACTGCAACAGTTCCATCCTTAGTTTGCACCACTGGGATGATCGAAAAGGGAAAAAATCTTAAAAAATGTAAGCAAAGAAATAGAAGATATATAGTTTTTTGTATGATTAAAATTTGGATGCATTGGTATGAGCAAGGTATTTGGCTTTGTTGGAGCAAAATGGGCAGCAAAGAGAGGACATTGTATTCAACATTCATTCTCTTCCTATACACAACTAATTTCCTCATTTCACAATTTTACCAGCCAACAAATTTTCACAAGTGTAAAAACTCAACTGGAAAAGACAGTGATGCAGACTCTAAAACCATACAAATAATTACATCCAATTAAATTCCAAAAACAAGCCGTGTCCATTAGATAAAGGCATCAAATGAAACTTATAAAAAGACACAAACCCTAAGCAGTGAGAACAACAGCAACACCACCTGCTTTAATCTTCTTCTATTGTGTAGACTTACAAGATAATCTCTGAAAGAAGTTTGAATAACAACAGCAGCATAATGTTCTTTAGCATGATTTGAAGTTTTGGTCAACCTTGCTACTTCAACAGCATCTTGAGCAGTAGCCATAGCTTCTTCTGCAGTAGCAACAACCATAGCAAGAGCATGTTTTTCATCTTGTCCTGTTCTTGATGTAACACCCATTTTCTACCCTTATATTACACGTCATTTATCAGAGTAATTCTCTTTCAAAAATATTATTTTAATTGATAGAAAAGAAATGCTACAACTTCATTAAAGCAAACTCATCATTTGCACTATTCAAATTTGTGCAACAAACATCCGTCATGAAAAATCAAGTCCTCGAAAATCCCATCACAGCGGAATAAACAACAACTCACTAATGACTCTCAAAACGCGTCTCAATTTATCGATAAAATCATTAAACAACCAATCAAATAATTTATCAAGTTTCACCCACGCCCCCTAGGTGTTACAGTATCAGAGAGCGACACAAAATACATCCCAAGAGCTAATGAGGAAGGCAGCAGATCCTTCACTCGCGGTTACCTGCAGCGTTGCCACAATAGAGCAACATTCCAAGCAGAAGGGGTGAGAATTTCAATAAAACATAATCAAGCATAAACAGAGTAATATGAACAGTAAATCATACGACATCATCAATATCATCAAACTCATCATCAGAGAATATCAATTCAAACACAATTAATTTCAAGGAATCACCGTCATGAAAGTGCATGTGAATGCAACCCCCTCCAGGGCATATGCATGATGGTACCATATTCATCACAGTTAAGAGGCCGAAGCCTATTCTTCACAGGAGGCCGAAGCCTATTCTTCACATTATGCACATGCCATGAGACTCTATATACACATGTGCATTTCATCAAAACACTCACCTGGAGTACTCATCATCATCATCATCATCAAACACTCATAGAGTGTATTCGTCGTAATCATCAAAATCTTATATATCACATCATCATAATCACTCATAGAGTGAACTCGTCATATTCATCAAAATTATATTGCAACATCATCATAGTTTTAATTGGGAAAAACTTCACATTTTAAATGAGGGAACATCACTTTTAATTTTAGAAACACTCACATTTTAATAGTGGGAACGTCACCTTATTATTGGAAAAATGTCACATTTGAAAGTAGAGAAAATAGTGTGAAAACAGCAGGAAAAACAGTGGAGAAAACAGTCATATTCACATCATGAGTTCTTTTCCAATCATCACCAACCTCAAAACACGATTTGTTCATCACACAACTCATCAAAAGTTCATCAAGGAATCATCAAAATGTTCATCAAGAAATCATCAAAATGCTCATCAAGAAATCATCAAAAATTCATCAAAACGACATCAAAACTCTTCGACAATATCAATTTCATCACAATATCAAAATAACATCAACAACATCGAAAGGGCATTCAACAACATCAAAATAACATCAATGACATCAAAATAATATCGATAACATCAAAACCCCCAAAACCCCAATTACATACCCAATTATATTAAATCGAAACGCTCACCCTTACCTTAGGTTTTCACGAAGACAAGAGATCACTACAAGTCACCTACGAAACAACAGCAACAATCCACGCGATCGACACTTCTTCTCTCCTTCTCACGATCGCAAGTTCTCTCTCTCTTAGATTGCAGGGAGATTAATTTTCGTTCTCACCACTTCTGGATTCTAACTCTGGAATTGCTCTTCTATCAAAGCCCTCTGCGATACGAGAAGAACGCAACAAACGGCGTCACAATCGGAGCTCCAGAGACAAAGATATGATAAAAAGAGTGAAAACGGCAAGAAAAAGCCCTAGCTGCGCAGAAACGCAGCTATATACGCGAACTCGCGCGCGGAGCGCGAGCCAGGCGCGACTTGGGCGCGAAATGGCAGCAACAACAGCATACATGCGCAGACTACTCTTTTCTTCCTTCTCTTGATTAAAATAGCAAACGACATCGGATTTTAACAAATGACCACTCGTTGGAAAGCTCTCGGAGTGTAGTTTCTATCTATGATTTTTAATTCCCAAAATAAGTAACCAATTGGCGCAGATTTTCAAAATACTACAATGAGGTACCAAACTTGGACGGAACTTCTCACTCAACTTGCAACCAAATTTCCTTTCTCACTTCTTAATGAAATTTTATGAAACCAATGCCTACTTTGTAGAGAATTAGGTCCACTCTCCAACTAAACAAGAACCATTCAAAACGGAGTTCGATTGAGAACACAAAACCTTGAAAAACCTAACCTCAATTCTAGTCATTTATACCATGGTTCTCACGCAAATAACTCTCTAATCTCTTCAATCATCTCACCAATTCATCTCAAAATAGATTTTAATAAAATTGGGGCGTTACACTTGAAGCTCTAGATGCAGTAGCCACATCATGTTTCAATTTTGGTGGAGTTTGTTGAGTATTGTTCACTGCTTCATGATTCACAGTTTTCCTAAAAATCATTCTTCTTTTTTCTCTCTTCTACAAAAACAAACAAGTTTCATTTCTTCAATTTCTTCAAATGACAAGGAAAGTAATTGAAAAAATGGATGCATTAAGTGAATTAGAGTGAGTGAGTACCTTTTCTTCATCTTCTTCCTGATCACAATCTTCTCTTCTTCTACCACTTCTTTTATCAGTATCTTTTGTAGGAGATCTGAATGCTCTTTTCACTACAGTTAACCATGAACTACTTCCTTTCTTCCCCATACGTGTAAAACTAAAACAACATTTACACCTCTAAAATTTCTTAATACACCTCTCAGAAAGAGCCATAAATTTTGTGCAGAGTAAAAGACAGAGGAGTCTATAATGCTCCCCAACCAAGTCCTTTAACAGTGTCTCTGAGATTATAAATAAATAAAGAGATAGAGAGAGAGAGTGGATCTCTGCTTCAATCGTTGTTATTTTTATCAACTACACGTTCAAGAATGCTACATTAACACTACGGTATGTTCTTGATAGCAGCCTTGTCTGTGCCACAATTCATCATCAAAAGAAACTAAAATTGTAGAATCAAATCAAACACATCAAATGACTTGAACACCTATTCCTAAGATCTAAATCTGATTCTACACATTTTACCTCTTATCTCGTGACTTTTTCCTCGAGGAGATTTATTCTTCGGTGAGGCAACAACTTTCAGCTTCAACATCCTCACCTAGTTCAAGTAGTTCCTGCATCCATGAGAACACAAATGTTTGAGATCACACTAGTACTAATCGCCAACAGCCACTTTCAATTGAAGAAACTAGAAAGTACAGAGAGGCGTGAGAAAGAAATGTTTGAGATCACACTACCAATAATAACTCACCCTTTGAAGAAAACCCTAGAAAATACAGAGAAAGAAATGGTGCTGATTTTAGGGCGACGAAGACGGGGTGAGGGCGAGGGAGTGAGGGCCACACAGAGCTCATGACGCAGAGACGACGACGGCGCACAGGTGAGACGGAGTGAGACGACGGCGCAAAGGTGAGACGGAGTGAGACGATGGCGCACCGGTGAGACGGGGTGAGACGACGGCACAACGGCAAAAATGGAGGGAGACCGCGATGAGCTGCTGACGGCGACAGAGCTGGGGCGAGAAGAGACGATGTGAAGATTTGAAGAGGCGAGTGCAAACCGAGAGGGGTGAGCGTGAAGGAACTGAGAGAGGCGTGAAGGAACTGAAAAGAGGGTGGTGGAAGAGATGAGGGAGGTGCGAACGGTGGTGGAAGAGATTAGGGAGAGGTACTGCGAATGAAGTGAGAGGGAGCGAATGAGAGATTAGGGAGTGGTACTGCGAATGAGAGTGAGAGGCAGCGAATGGTGGAAGAGAACGAATAATTTTTTTTCGTTTCTATAACGGGTGGTTTTGTGACCCGTTATGGAAGTCTAAATTTTTGCACTTTCTATAACGGTTATGCAATGGAACCGATATGAAAGATGGTTTTTCAACTTTCTATATCGGTTCCTATGGCAACCGATATAATAGGAACCGATATAAAAAGTGTAATTTTAATTACAAAACTGCCACCGCGTCACTTTTAACATTAAGCCGTTTTTAACCGATATAAATAATAGTTATAAAATGCATTTTTTCCACCGGTGAGTGATTACGGCTAAAAGGGACATAAAAATGGTAAAATTCAATGGCACACCTTTAACCGCATGCAATTGCAAAAATTATTATTCATGCAACAAAGACAAAATATTCAAAAATGGAACATAGCTGAGGACAACATTTTTAAAGTCCATGCATTTCCCTAGTTACCCAAAGTTGTGGTTATATACAATTAATTACCTGTCAATTTTTGTGAATGAATCCCTCACGTGTCATGAATAAGAGGAAACAGCTGGGAAATGTGATATTCTAATAAAGTGCATAAAAACAAACAAAATCATGTTTAGGAGTGTTTGATACATAAAATCAAATTGCTGTTGGCTGTAGCTTACAAGAAATCTCCCAACCTTTTTGTCCTCATTGATATAGTTTTTTTCTATGTTGTCCTGATTTCATTTGTTTTCTGTTGAGAACGTTTGATTGCATAGTTTTTGTTAGGCACACAAGTTAAGTTTTAAGAAAGTTTCTTCCATCCCCACATCGATTTTCGAGTTATTGTCTATTTTGACCCACACACACGAGCCTTCGCGATTTTGTCGTTAATTAACTGATGTAATGCCTCGAAATGTTAAGGATTTGAGTAATTTATAAACTATTTTTAACCTTAATTTTCAAGCAACGCAAAATTATTACTTTACCGAAACAAAATTAATGCTGACTACGTAAAATTATTTATTTGTTGAATATATATACATTTCCTCGAAGATGGGTTATGATGAGACATTTTTTAGTACACTGTTGATTGGAAAGAGACGTGGGAAGGAAGGGGGAGCTGAACCTGAAATTTTGGTATTTAATTTTCTATAGAGTTGGTATTATTACTAGTCAATCACAGTCCTCCTCCACAATCAATATAATATGTTGACTTTGAAAAATCAAATACTCCTTTGACCAAAAAAAAAGACTCCAAATGCAAATTTCATTAGTTTACTCAATCTAGTATATCTATTGTGAGTTGGTAATTATTAGTAATTAACCTGAGATTGTGAAATCTGATACTTTTGTTGTTGGCCACTTCCTATCCTTTGGTGGGCCTGTTGATTACAACTCCCCCCCTATTTTTCTTTCAACACGTTTGTAACATCCCCTAATTAGCTAATTAGATTAATTAAATTAGCAAGAGGATTATCATGAATTGATTAATTAACATAAATTATAGTTGTGCATAATTAAAATATTATGTCAAAGTTAATAAGTTAGGGTATTATGATGGCAAGGGTATTTAAGGAATGATTTTAGAGTGGAGGGGCATTTTGGTCCTTAACCATGTTAAATGAACCCAGCCAACCCCACACTTCTCATTCAGCCTCATTCTGAAAATTAGAAGAAAGAATAGAAGAGAGGGAGCTGAGAGAGAGGGGGAGAGAGCTCGCGAATAGGGGGGAGGAAGAAGAGGTAGGATCTCCATGATTCCTTGATGCATGTGAAAGATAACACCACCAATCTTTTCCATTTCCTTTCTTCTATCCAATGATGCAAACTTCATCAGCCACACTCCCTTCTCCATCAAATCACCATTTGAGAGCAAGCCAGCTCAACTTGAGAAAAATCTGAGTTACCCACCTTGCATGTCCTTGTTGTAGGCATACAATCAGTACCAAGGTTCATATTCAAGCCACCATTCAGTTTGAAGTCATTTGGGTAGTTAGGATTCGGAATTAGCTGTTGTCCAAGCGATTTGGAGTGGCTAAGTTCATTGTTGGAGCGTGTTCGAAGAGAGTTCGTGGTTGTCGGAGCGGTTGAGTTCTCGGAGTCTCGGTGTTTGCGTGATTTTCATCACGATAGGTGAGTTCTATAACTCGCTTAGGGAATGTGTTTGCGTTCTGAGTTCTATTTTCGAAAACCATGGTCACATGTTTTTGTTATCGAAAGGAAACTTATTAAAAACCGTTTTCTCCAAAGAATCGCGACTTAAATCATATATTGTGTGATTGATAGTGTTGGAACGCTATGATATATTATTTTAATGTGTGATTGAGTTTGGGTCTCGATCGGAAGGGAAGTGGGAATCGGAATGGAATGGACTTACTCATGAAAAACCTATTTTCTGGAAAACTGATGGAGACACACGGATCGTGTGCCTCTGAGCACGGGTCGTGCGCCTCCATCTGATACGACAAGAACTGGATTTTTAAAACACGCACGGATCGTGCGCCTAGTCGCACGGGTCGTGCGTATGTCTCTGGAACTTTATAAAATCTTAGTGGGTAACGCACGGATCGTGCGCCAAGTCGCACGGGTCGTGCGTATCTTTCTGGAAATCTTCTGCAAACTGTTCAAAAATGCACGGGTCGTGCGCCTATACGCACGGGTCGTGTGAGACCTTCTGACCTTCAATTTGAAAGTACCTTTTTATCCATTCCAAATGATTCCAATCCTCTTCTAATCCATTCCCCAAGGTTCCACAACAATGTAAATGTAACAATGGTATGAGATTGAGCATGTTCGATAGAAAGTTTGTGTGTTATGAATAAAATGAAAAACCGCACTTAGAGAGCGCGAGAGTACATATGTCAAGAATGATAATAACACACGGTATTTGACTGATATTATACACTGTAATTGACTGATATGGTACATGGTACTTGACTGGAATGACTAACAGCCCATTGCAGGTACACAGACTGAAAAGGTATAATAAATACAAGAGGAAAAAGGGTGACGACCCTAAGAGGTTAGCATACTAGGGGAGGGAAAGTCATGAGCCCCAAAACCTAGACTCAAGAATGTTTCCCCCGCTAGAAATAGCGGGATGGGTTCACCAAAGTCAAGAGATGCCTATAAAATAGGTAGACTGAGGTGTTATGCTAAAAACATGGAACAAAGATTGCATGCTTCATGTGTCGCTTAGGAGGGCCATGAGCACGAAGGTTACAGGAACTAAATGTATTTCCACGTGGTTGCTTTTAGGGCCACGAGCTCAAAACAAGGCATAATGAACCGCTAGAGTAGTAAGGGGTCTCGATAGGACTCACTGAGATAATGTTTATCTCACCCTTCATATTTGTGGTTTTTACAGAGAAACAGGGGAAAGCAAAGGCGGTAAAGCACGGTTAGCTGGTGTGACTCTCTGAGTCATTGAGGACCTAGTTTCATGTTTTAGACCTTTGTCCCGTTTATTGTTTCTATGTTCCGATTGTATAACTTTTGATGTTAAGTTGTAAAATCGTTTCCGCTACTTTATGTTTTGAGTATTGAACACCAGGAATATGTACAAGTCTTAAGTTTTGGAACTTAAGCATTTTCAGAAAGTTTATGAGGTTCAGAGAACCATTTGTTAGGTATTATCGAAAGTTTTAGTTGTGTTCAATATTTCAATAACAGGAAGTTACTCTGATGTATGCCATTTAGTGCTTTTCGGTGATTCTATATGTTAGAATTTATCGGGGTGTTACAACGTTTTTTACTGCATTGAGCAAAAACGATTTTTTGACGAAAAAAGAAAAAAAATGATATAACAGATATACCATAATACCAATAAGGGTTGGTCTGAGTGGTAACATGGCTCGGATCTCAGTGTTTGAGAGAGAACGAAAGTCTGTTGCAATCTGCAACTGAAATTGTATTGAATAATATTCTTGTTACAAATGAATGAGATACAAGGGTAATATACCCAGCTGGCCAATGACTCAGCAAAGCTAATAAGCCTATTGACTATTTGACTATTTGACTATTTTATTACACTGCAAGTTTACATATCTACTATATATCTATTACTCCCCCTTCAAGGTCAAGTGTGGACTTGAGAAAGGTAGCACCTTGAGCTTGAACCGAAAGTCAGTGAATTGTTGAGCAGGGAGAGGCTTTGTCATTGCATCTGCAATTTGGTGAACACCAGGAACATGTTGAATAATCAGTTGTTTAGCAGCCACTTTCTCACGCACAAAATGTATATCCAACTCCAAATGCTTGGTGCGAGCATGCAACACAGGATTGTGAGAGAGCATCACAGCACTAAGATTGTCACACAACAAGATAGGTGGCTGAGTAGTGACCTGCAATTCACCAAGTAAAGACTGAACCCAAAGCAAGTCAGCTGTAGCATTTGCCATCCCTCGGTACTCAGCCTCTGCACTAGACCGAGCAACAAGGGTCTGCTTCTTGGAACTCCAAGAAACCAAGTTAGGACCAAAAAACAGACAGGAACCAGAAGTGCTACGCCTGTCATCTGGGTCACTGGCCCAGTCAGAATCACAATAGGCACGCAGAGAGAAGAGGATGTCCTGTTTGGCAAGTTGTAGAAGTAAACCAAAGTGAGCTGTGCCTTGTAGATAACGAAGGATTCTCTTCACAGCTCTCCAGTGTGTGTCACGAGGATGAGCTAAAAACTGACAAACCTTGTTAACACAGTAAAAAATATCAGGCCTTGTTAACGTAACATACTGTAATGCACCCACAATTGACCTATACAGAGACGGGTCAGACAGAGTATCAGTGCCAAGCTTGCTCAATTTTGCATTGGACATCATAGGTGTGGCCATGGAAGTACATCCAGTGATACCTGCACGCTGTAACAAGTCATACACATACTTGGTCTGGGAGAGACCAACAGAACCATTTGACAGATACTGGACTTGCAGGCCCAGGAAATATGCAGGCTTACCCAACTTCTTCAAAGCAAATTCAGTTTCCAGTTTTCCAATCAAATCATAAATCAGAGAGGAACTGGTACCAGTAATCAGTATATCATCAACATATACTAAGGCATAGAACTTAACATCTTTATGTGAATACAGAAACAAGGAATGATCACATTTGCTATGCTGGAAACCAAATTTAAGTAAAGTTTGCTGTAGCTTCTCATACCAGGCTCGGGGAGCCTGTTTTAACCCATACAAAGACCTGTTCAACTTGCATACCAGAGTTTTATCAGAAGCTGTGAAGCCAGGGGGTTGAGTCATGAAAATTTCTTCTTGAAGACTACCATTAATAAAAGCATTATTGACATCAATTTGCTGAATTTCCCAGCCATATGTAATTGCTAAGGTCAAGATGATTTTAATGGTTGTTGGTTTTATGACTGGTGAGAAGGTTTCACCATAGTCTTGACCGGGTAATTGGTTGTATCCTTTTGCCACTAAACGAGCCTTATACTTATTAATTGTGCCATCAGGATTTTCCTTTATTCTAAAGACCCATTTGCACCCAATTGCCTTCCTATGTGGAGGCAAGGAGGTTAGAGTCCAAGTGTTGTTTGCCATAAGAGCCTCATATTCTGATTTCATAGCTGCAGCCCATTCTGGTCTGGAAAGGGCTTGTTTGACCGTGCTAGGTTCAACTTGAGCAATGAACACCTTGGGTTTTAAATGGCCAGTTTGGGCTCGGGTAATCATTGGGTGAGTTTTGGTGACAGGTGGTGGAATGGGCTCTGGTGATGAGGGGTCAGGTGAAAGAGATATTGGTGCTGGACTTTGGATTGAAGAGAGTTCAGGTGCAGGAGGAAGGGAGGTGTCTGAGTTGACAGTGTTAGAGGGTACTGGAACAGGGGAAGCAGGGTGTGCTACAGGCTGTGTGACAATAGGCAAAGGGAGGTGAGGATCAATGCTAGCAGTAGTGACAGTTTGTGCTGAAGAACTGGAAGCAAACAAGGAACTGAAGGGGAACACAGTTTCATGGAAAGTAACATCTTTTGAGATGTAGATACGACCACTAGAACTAAGACACTTGAACCCTTTGTGTTGTGGGGATGGACCAAGGTTCACACACTCTTGACTATGGAATTGAAGTTTGTGTTTGTTATAGGGTGTGAGGAGAAGAAAACAGGAACAACCAAAGGATCTAATGGAGTTATAGTCAGGAACTTTCTGGTATAGGGCTTCATAAGGTCAAATAAACGAAGGTAAGGCTTTGGTGGGCAGTCTATTGATGAGGAACACAGCATTGGTGAAACTGTGATCCCAGTAGTTGAGTGGTACTGAGGCATGGGTGAGCAGTGTGAGGCCCATTTCTACTATCTGTCTGTGTTTGCGTTCAACTGTACCATTTTGGTGAGAGGTGTATGGGCAGGTGAACCTATGAAGAATGCCTATGTCATTGAGGTAGGGAATGAAGGCTTTGAATTCTCCCCCAGAATCTGATTGGATTGCTTTAATAGTTGAATTAAAGTGATTGGTTACTAGTTTGTGGAATAGTTGGAAGGCTTTAAGGGCATCTGATTTACGTTTAAGGAAGTAGATCCAGGTATATTTGGTACAGGCATCTACAAAGGTGATGTAATAGGAGTATCCCCCACTAGAAGGTGATGGGGAGGCCCCCAAAGATCAGTGTGCAACAATTCAAAAGGTGTGTGATAGGTGGTATCTGTGGGTGGAGAGTGAGTGCGATGTGATTTCCCAACAGCGCATGATTTGCATAACAAAGACATATCATTCATAGGTGCAACAGAATTACACAGTTTCAGTACATTCTTAACAGCTAGAGAGTTGGCATGACCAAGTCTATGGTGCCAAATAGGAAAACTAGTGATATTGCTATGTGTAGTTGTGGTGGGTGAAACAGGTGACAAATCAGTTGAACTTACAGAAGCAGAAACAGATGGTGAAGACACCTTAGGTACAACAAACAGACTAGGGATAAGAAACACTCCATCAGCTCCACACACACCTTTAAGTAATACTTGTTTAGTAACCTGACATTTCACAAGACAAAAGGATGAGTGAAACTCAACAAAGACATTATTATCAGCACAAAACTGTCCTACTGCAATTAAGTTACGGGTAGTATTTGGGACATGTAATATAGTGTTTAATTTAAAGGCTAAATTAGGGTTAGTGGTGGTGTGTAATGTGGTTGAACCTATAGCTTGGATTAAGGAACGGTGTCCATTGCCCATGGTGACCCTCTCAGGTCCAGTATAGGTGGTGCTATGATGTATATAAGTGGAATGTGCAGTGAGACTAATAGAAGCACAGGTATCCATATGCCAACCTTGTCCTTGAAGATCTTCTGGAACAACCACTGAAGCACTGGCAGAGGGCTCAAAGTTGGTGAAAGCCGAGAACGCCTGAGGTGAAGTCACAGCAGCATTGGCAGTAGGCTTGCCTTCTGGTGTTGCTTCTGCAGAAGTATCAGTGTTTACAGGAGGCTGAGCAGGTGCTTCACAGTAACTCTCAGCAAACCTGTGCCAGCAATCAATGGCAATGTGACCCTGTTTACCACAGACTTGACATGTAGGGCGTGGATAACCACCACGAGCTCGGCCACGACCACGGCCACGAGAATAACGTCGACGGCCGCGATAATTTGAGTTACCACGACCAGAGTGATGAGGAATACCTGAGAAGTGACCGGAATGACCACCACAAGTAGATGTATGTGCCAGATTTGCGGTGACAGTCGGAGTAGCGAGTTCCTGACGGAACTTGTCAAGTTGTGCCTCTTGCACAAGTAAAAGAGATTCCAATTCCGTTAGATCTAACGCATCTGGTTTAGTGAACACCATAAGCACAATGGAGTTGTATTCTTCGGGTAATCCATCGAAGACTACATCGACCAAATCGTTTTCAGAAACCGCATCGCCGACCGCCGTGAGCGAACTCGCAATCGCACGAACGCGAGCGATGAACTCAGCAATACTTTGAGAGCCTTTCTTCGTGCTCTTCAATTCAGAGCGCAGTTGACGATTCTTCGCCTTCAGATGTGCAAGGAAGTGCTTGTGAAGCGTGTCCCAGACTTGAAACGCATGCGTGCAATGCAACACGCGAGGAAGAACAGAATCAGACAACGTAGAGAGGATCCAGGTAAACAGAGCTTGATCTTGTACGATCCACTTGTCATACTCATCAGAGACCTTATTGTTGCGCTCATCTTCCGTCGAGTTAAACTGCGGCGGAATCTTAGGGTTTACTAGCAGTCGATGCAATTTATGCGTAGCAACGACGCCTGAGACCTGTTGATTCCACAATAGGAAGTTCTTTTCATCCAATTTTAGGGACAACTTAGGTCCGGTGATGAATTGAGAGGATGAAGAGTGCGATTGGAAGATTTGAGCGGGTGAACTCGGTGTTGGAGTGACCTCCGATGGCTCCGGTGATGTCATGACGAACAACGGCGAATGCACGGAGAAGCACGACGGAGAACGTAAATCGGTTAGGCGCCAGGATCGGGAAAAGCGATTGATACCATGTTTGAGAGAGAACGAGAGTCTGTTGCAATCTGCAACTGAAATTGTATTGAATAATATTCTTGTTACAAATGAATGAGATACAAGGGTAATATACCCAGCTGGCCAATGACTCAGCAAAGCTAATAAGCCTATTGACTATTTGACTATTTGACTATTTTATTACACTGCAAGTTTACATATCTACTATATATCTATTACTCAGCCTAAGGTTTTGGGTTCGAATTTTGAGTGTGGCGAAAAACTCTGTTGAGAGTGAGAACTACACAGACTGACAAAATTGGGTATACACTGGCCAACCAGATTCTCCGCCCGGCGTAGATTAGTCACCGACAAAATCAATGGATACTACGCACCAATAAAACGGTAACCAAAACAAATTATTTAACAGATTTATTAATAGAGATATGTTAGTTGTTGCGTTTTAACTTAAGTTGGAATGATTTAGTGATTAGTTTTTTTTATAGGCAATGTTAGTGGGGTGGGAGAAATGTTAGTTTACGGGGTTTGAACCCGGAACATCCTTCTTGCACTCTTTTGCTGCCCTCCTTCGATATCCCTTAGCTCATCAACTGAGCTACATAATTGGGATTTAGTGATTAGTTGTTAGTGCACGATAGCTTGAATAAATGAGAGCACTTTTTGCAATATTTGGATCTTTGAGTCAATATATTATACTATTTGAGTTTTTTTTTCAAGTCCTTACCTAGTATTCAATTAATTCCAGAGTTTAATTGGTATAGCTAAGACGTAGAGATTAGACCAAACTAAAGTGCTATAGAGGGTGGAAGACTAAGGGAGTGAGATGGGTCGAAAGATGGAAGGTTAAGAGGGAGGAAAGAAGAAAAAATGAAATAAAAAGTAATTTTGAAAAAAATTAGAGACGAAAGAGAGAAGACATATATCAATTTTCAATATGATTCGAAGTTAACTTCCGAACATTATAACAAGATGTGAAAATTAACTTTTAGACATTATAAATTATCCTAAAGTAAAAATCTAAATAATATAATTGGTAAAGTTAACTTCCAAAAGGATAATTATTAGAGAAATTAAAATATAGTTACAAATTTTAAATATATTTCTGAAAAACAATTGAATTAACACGTGGAGTGTATTACCATAAACAGAGGTGCAAATAGCAAACCCTCAAATTATGTGGAGGCCCAAAATCCAAGCCCACACAATACATAGGAAAGCACCCCCTTCGTAAACTGTCAAGGGATTCGATTCTCTTTGCTATATGATGGGTGACAAATTATAACAATCCTGCCACTAATCACAGTCGTATATTTTCATTATTTTTTTGTTAGGACAATTGCTCGCTAATCACATAGAGCATTATAACATTTCCAATGATAGATTAATCTCTGCTCGTACTAAATAGCAAATCTCATATTAGCCAAAACCAAAATTTTCACCGTGGAATCGAACTTGGAGCATTATGTTTAGGCCGTTTTCTTTTGTACCCCCCATTGGACCCTATACCCCCATTTTACCATAAATCCCCAAAATACCCCTAGTTTTTCGTAAAAAAAAATATTTTTTAAAAATTTCCAAAACTACACATATTTCCGGAAGGCAGAAATATGTGTTTTCCGAAAATTCCTAAAAAGAGGTATTTCCGGAAGCCAAAAATGGCTTCCGGAAATACCTCTTTTTGAGGTATTTCCGAAATTCCCTAGAATTTAACCTTCCGGAAATACCTCAAAAAATGGTATTTCCGGAAATCTTTCCGGAAATACGTCTATTTCAGGGATGTTTAGGGAAAAAAACTTACTTTTTCTGAAAATATGATGGAATGAGGAATGATTTCATTTTTTAACAAATTTTTAGGGGTATTTTGGTCCATTTGGGAGTATGGGGTCCAATGGGGGTAAAAAAAAAACAGCCTTATGTTTATTGATCTTTTTATATCATCATATTCGTTTACCTATATATGAGATATATAACAGAAAGTGATTTTTGTTTTAAAATCCATAATAATGAGAATGTATGAGGACTACCATTACATTACACCACTGCTTATTTATTTATTTATTTGTATGAATACATATGGAATCATCAAGAACATGATCTAACTCAATATATTTCTGCCATCTCATCATCTGCCTCCAGCCCATAATCCATCATTCCATCCAAACATGGCTTAGAAAACTGTATGTCACACACTGAAGGTGGCAATGAAGAGCATGGTCATTAGTGTTGAAAGAAGTGGGCAAAACGACCAACTAGGTATAGTTTAGAACATTATGTACCAAAACGGTATAGTTTCTACATTATTTACCAAACAGGTATGGATTTTATTTTCAGTAGTGAAGTCTCCCCTATAGGTGGCGACTTCACCACATGAAATGTATGTTTTTTTGAAAAATTTAGTTATGAAGTCTACACCATAGGTGGCGACTTCATAACTAAGTTTTTCAAAAAAAATTGCATTTCATGTGATGAAGTCGTGGCCTATAGTGGCGACTTCACCACATGAAATGCAATTTTTTTTGAAAAACTTAGTTATGAAGTCGCCACCTATGGTGTAGACTTCATAACTGATTTTTTTTAATTAGTTAATTAATTATAAGGTAATCTTTATGTGTAAAAATTAATTATTAATAATTATAATTAATATTTATAAATATTTAGTAATTATATAACTTTGAAAAAATTAAAAATAAATTAATATAATAATATAAATAATGTAGATGATGAAAATTTGTCTTAAAAAATTAGTTAATAAAAATTATTTAAACGATAAAGCTAAACATTACAATAGGTATCCGAAATACAAAACCAAAATATGAGAAGACTTTAATTACGGTTTGGGCAATTACTCCGGTTGTGACCCAGGTCTCTACAAAAGCCGCATCTTTTGGAGCCTTTACTGCCCTCTCTTTGATCCATTTCGTTACGATAACGGGTAGATTTTGGACGCCCCTTTTTAATTCTTCGCTTTTCTGGATCATGTTGTAGTTCAACAGCCTCAAACTCAGGCCATGAAGTCTCATTTGGCAATGGTGGGTATTCCACTCTGTAAGTCTCGAAAACATGGTCCATCCTGTACGTGTTGTCGACCAACTGCATATGATCGTAATTGCACGTAGTGCACGCTGCGATGGCATGTGAACAAGGGTAGTGAAGTGCCTGGAACTCCCCACAGTCACATATATTTTTCCTTAAATTCACAGTGAAAAACCTTGCAGGTCTACCACTTCGTGGTCGTGCAATTTCTTCAACTCGAAACAACTTCCTGGGACGATCGTGAATTTCGACGTTATGCTTTTTGGAGACTTCCATGTTTGTGAAAACTTTTTTCATTAATGTTTCAGAATAATTAATGTTCCCTGTCACCATTGCTTCAGCCTGTGTTCCCCTAGCAACAAATAGTTGGTTCATCCTGAAATATGTTGCTTGTATCAAAGCGCTGATAGGGAGTCTTGCTCCCAGACAAATCAGGCAACAGAGTTAACATGAAATACCTACCGCTGTTGGAAGACATAGATCAAATCCAAAATTACAGCTGGGGGTCAGCATGTTTAACCAACTTATACAGAAATTTGTGCACAACATCTACAGGGGATAAGTCATCAAGTATGGGAGGATGTACTCTTTTGCTACAATCTTGGGTCTGGTACCGCATGCCTTTCCTCGCACCGTATTGCGATGTTCCGAACGTCGAGAACTATATCTAGCTCGACGTCAACGGGCAAAAAAGAAACAGCCAGCCCAAACGTCTCACCAAATAGAAGACCATGTGCCTCATCGCCACTCTATCTCCCACCCACCAAGTTTCGAACACAACAGTCCTTACCACCCTGACAATTTCCACACACCACCTTTCCAAGAAAACACTCCTTACCCCAACAATTTCTACACACCACCAATCCAACCAAATAATCCTTACACCGACCATTTCCACCACACACCACCATTCCATCCAAATAATCCTTACACCGACCATTTCCACCACACACAACCATTCCAACAACAAACTCCTTATTCCAGCAATGTCCAAGATTTTTCATTTCTTAATTTTATTCAACAGCAACTGACTGGTGCTAGTTCATCAGCAGTTCCTCAGTTCAATACAGAGCAACCAGACAATGACCCGACCGAGGAAGAACATCAACCTGAGGAAGAACAACAACCTGAGGAAGAACATAGACCACGAAATCGGCGTTCAAGGCGTGTCCCCAAACCTAAAGGGTGTGGAACTGGAGGCCATCTTCGTCATTAATTACTATGTTCATGTATTTTTATTTTAAATTAATGTAACTTTTATGTTTAATGGTTTTAAAGTATTTCAAGTTTAAATAAATTTATTACATTTATATTAACTGTGCAGAGTGAAATAGTAATTTTTTAGATTTTTTTATATTTAATTTTATTTACTTATAATCATTTTAAATACTTATAATTATATTTAATATTTATTATAAATATTACTACTAATTATATATTACCTTATAATTAATTAACTAATTAAAAAAAATCAGTTATGAAGTCTACACCATAGGTGGCGACTTCATAACTAAGTTTTTCAAAAAAAATTGCATTTCATGTGGTGAAGTCGCCACTATAGGCCACGACTTCATCACATGAAATGCAATTTTTTTTGAAAACTTAGTTATGAAGTCGCCACCTATGGTGTAGACTTCATAACTAAATTTTTCAAAAAAACATACATTTCATGTGGTGAAGTCGCCACCTATAGGGGAGACTTCACTACTGAAAATAAAATCCATACCTGTTTGGTAAATAATGTAGAAACTATACCGTTTTGGTACATAATGTTCTAAACTATACCTAGTTGGTCGTTTTGCCAAAGAAGTGGCATATAAATTCTTCCGTACACACTTGTGGAGCTGTTAGGATAATTTGTATCAAAACCTACATAATCGGTAGCGCAAAAAGGTAAAATTTAATTATGCTACTATCACTAAATACTAGCACGGTTTATAAATATATGTAAACTTTTTATGTGTGATATATTTTATAAATTTTTTTATCACCCAAAAACAACTTATATAATTTTTTTCTTAGTGTTGTTTGAAGTTTTTTGTTGGAAACTAATTCTAGTTAATGCTTTAAGTTGAGTGAGTCTATTGGCTTAGACTCTTTAGTTTTTTTTTTTATCATTACTGGCTACACATGGAGTGTCAACGCTTTCAACGAAAGACTAACCTATACTCGTATTTAAAAATTTCACACTCGCAAACACCAAGTTTATCACTGCGAGAATCGAACCTGAGAGCACAAGGTCAAGTGGTCGACCACTTGTGTCCTAGGGTAGCTCAAGCCACTGCGCCAATGTTGTTGGTTACTCTTTAGGTTTATTATGAGGCTAAAATCCCGTTTAGCTAGTTGAACGTAATTCTATCTCTTGGTTCTCAACTTAGTGGGAGTGACTCCACAAACAATATATTAATTGAACGAGTTCCTCAAAGTTAGCCTCACTAATTCTTTTTTCTTTCATCATTAACTATCCATTATCTTTTTTTGGTTACAACTATCCATTATCATATTATCTTCTATCTCCTCTTCACTACTAGAAAAGACAAAATAGTGGCGAAAATTCAAAGACAAAATGACAAAATGCGCCTCTAATTATGTCTTTAAGTGTTGGCGATGCTGAATTTTGGGATCAATTGTCTCTAATTTCCGTCGCAATTTCTGTTTTTTTCTAGTAGTGTCTTCTCCTAGTTAGGTATCCCACTAACCTAATAACTAAACAATATCATTTGCCACTAAAAATAATCTTCTATCATCCAAACATAATTTTATGTGTTGTTACCTTGAAGTCCATTGCTGCAGGCATGGACAGTGACATTCTTGACAAAGGAGACATGTGCTTTACTTGCAAAACGGAAGTCCCTCTTAACATCTTGGATGCACTTTATGACCAATAAGTTGTGATCATAGCAACCACCAGTACAAAAGTCCTTCATATCAGAGTCATGCACATTTAGGAGACCACTTAATGTGATTGTGTAATTCGCTTTGCGGTCACAAATACTTGAACGCTACACACATACATACATGCATATTTTTTTTGTCAGCTTATACAAAATGATAAATAGACACTGCGCACACAAACTATTCAACAGACACAGCTCGAGTTCGAATCTGGAAATCAACGTCCCCATGTTGTTAAGAATGCCAATACAATCAATAGTGGGGATACATATATACATACATGTATGTTCAAGTTGTAAGCACTATTTCAAATTTCAATCAAACAAATTATATTCGAATTACTGAATAGCAATTATTAATAAAAAGAGAATGAAAGAAGAGAAACATTACGTTCATCATGCAAAAGTAAGCGCTCCTCCAACTCTCGAAAGGGCTAAGATTATCATTTCTCCTCGGTTGATTTCTATCTGAAAGATTACCCAAAAGATGTAAGGTCTATTTACTTTGCTCGATTGTAGAATGAATATGAAAATATGCTTGAATGATTATTTTCATTCTCATATTTTCTTCTATTATATGTAACATAGAAGACTAAAAAATAGAAAAAAATTGAAAACGAAGGATAAAAACCCTAAAAGGCTTTTATTTGCTACTAAAAATTGAAACTAAAAAGAGAAAATTAGTGATAGAAAGTGTGAAATTCGTCTATAAAAAATTCCCTCACTAAATTTTGCAACATCAAAATTAGCAAAGAATTTCAAATTTTCCGTCTCTAATTATAATTACTAAATTATCTTTTTCTAGTAGTAATTTTCCTTAAAATTGTAGTTCATCAACCATCGGATATCTAAAAAGAAGTGAGCAACAAAATATGAGGAGGAAGAAAGGGAAATAAAAAGATGAGACAAGGGAGTGATAACCTTCAGCATTGGCGTGGTTGAGTAGCATGAGGAAAAATACTCCCAAAGTAAAGCAAACAATGACGTTGCTATTAGCATTCTTCATTATTTCTTAATGATCAAATTAAGAGAACTTAGTTAGCTGATTGTGTGCTTAATTGTGAGCGAATTCTGGCTTTGCAGGGTCTATGTTGTGCTTGCAAAGGTGTATTTATGTGTTTTAGAACAGCAAAAATTTGTTGAGATTAAAACTAGAAAAAGTGTTGTTGATTTCGGCATATGCTTAGAATATATAGGATCAAGCATTGGTTGGATACAAACAAGAAAACACTTGATGTTTTAAAAAACATAGTAACATAATGGAGGCTATGCGACAAGAAAAAATGAAACAAGTTTTGGAGGATTCTGCGGAAATTAAGAGGTGGAATGCAATGATTGCAACGTCATAGGCTAATTGGTTCCATCAAGGATAATTATTCAATGGGTTTTTTTTATCGTAATTCCGAAAATACCCCTGACATAATTAACAAAAATTGACTTTTGCAAGATTCCCTGGTGGGGGACTACTTTATCTGGTAATCAAATTTACCTAAATGCAAGATAAATCCAATTAGCTTTAAATATGTAATAAATACACACGCATAAGTCAAATCGGATGTATCAAACTGACAGATAAATCCGATTAGACCATTTATTTCAGTATAGAAAGCGAAATTTTGTCTTGACGGATATAGATAAATCCAATGCGCAATCGGATTTAGTACCCCAAATGTAAATCCGATTATGTCTTTTAATGATTCAGATTTACCTGGATGGGGGTATATTCGATTTTGAAAATACAAAGCGGATTTACGTTTGGGGTACGTAAATCCGATTTGTATTTTTTTTTTTAAATTAATTTCTGTATAACTGTTGTTCTATTTTGAAACAGATATTGACCCGCATACAGAGTCGCAGGTTGTTCCTTTCGTGGTAGACACTACATAGGCATTATGGACGAAGATGGTATATTTTTCATACTAATTTTTTTAATCAAAGCTTGGTAGATATTTAATAAATTAAGTACGTAACATTTTTCTATTTTTTCTATTTTGTAGATATTTTCTACACGCGAGGATGTAGAAGAGTGGGCTAAAGCGGTTGGGAGACGTATTGGAGTTGTGGTTATCATTGTAAGATCTGACAAAGCTGGAGTTGTGGGTTCTAGAGATAAGATTATTTTTGGTTGCGAGAAGCAAGGAAAGTGGTCTAATGATTCTAGAGTTTTTGGGTCTAAGAGAAGAAGCTGTCCGTTTACATTGAGAGCTACTTGTACAATACGTCATGGGGGTTGGCGTGTGAATGTTAGGTGTGGTCTTCACACACATGAGTTGCTTACTACCCCGGTCGGGTCGACAGCTTTTGGTCGCTTATCTAAGCCGCAGAAAGCTATTGTTAATGAGCACACTGATCTGAATGTTGCACACTGATCCATTGGATGCATATTTCGATCTCACCTATCTGTCTGTTTGTTGCCTCCAGTTGCTTTGATGTGGTCTCATAATCGATTAGAGGAATCTACTTCATGGTTGGATCCTTATACCGGCCGTTTTGCCCTTTGGCAGTCTACCGCTCCGGTCATGCCCCGTCTCCCTCCCACTGATGCGCCCACCGTTGTAAACTTAGCCATTGATTCCGACGATTTAGATTGACATTCCTTGTATTTATTATTGTACCCACATTTTTGTAATTATTTATCCATGTATATATATATATATATATATCAAACAAATTAAATGTGTCAAAAAAAAAACAAATTAAATATTTTAAATTTTTTTACAAGTCGGATTTACCCTGGTAAAGGGTAAATCCGCTTTTGAATTTAACAAAGAGGATGTACCCCTACAACAGGTAGATCCGACTTGATAAAGAGACAAAGCGGATCTACCTGTTGTGGAGGTACATCTGCTTTGTTAAATTCAAAAGCAGATTTTCCCTTCTATCGGTATATCCAATGCGATTTTTTATGTTTAATCGGATCTAGTTAAATTCGCCTTTGATTAATCTCAAAGCGGATTTACCTATTTATAAGGTAAATCTCGTTGAGTCAAAATTATGGGGGGTTATTTTGGGATTTTCATATTTTGTGGGGGTATATTGTGATATTATGGGGGTACAAAAAAACCCTTATTCAATTTTATAATGGTGATAGTAGAAAGGCATTGGGCTTTGCATGGGACAAGGGGTAAACTTGAAGGAGATTTCTATTCACACCCCTCCTTTTACTTATATACCCACAATGCTCTTTAGGTTTTTTTGAGTTGCTTGAGAGGTGCACTGCTTTGGAGATTCTTATTAGAGATAAGTTTGTTAATACTATGTCATGAACTTATCATATGTATAAATAGCATCTAATGTATTCATGGCTAACTCAATTTTGATCAAGTATAAATAATATTTGTACATTAGTTTTCCCTATTTTTTCGTTATGAGTTATATCAAGAATTGTAATATGGTTTCAGAGAAATAA
Source organism: Astragalus membranaceus (assembly GCA_039519185.1). Lineage (NCBI taxonomy): Eukaryota > Viridiplantae > Streptophyta > Magnoliopsida > Fabales > Fabaceae > Astragalus > Astragalus membranaceus. The sequence goes on along the minus strand of CM076849.1, from coordinate 147,257,704 downwards.
TTATTCCGCTTTTTTGTTTCTCAAAATTTTCTTGAGAAATTTTCATTCAAACTTCATTGATTTCTCTTTCATTTCCTACCTGATTCTTTCTCGCACCTCAAAACTCAACTTTCTTAACCGGCCATTAAAGATTCTGCCATAAAAAAAATACTTCACTCCCTCTTAGTCCCTCAAAAGTCTCTTTCTTTATCACACTTTCATGTTCAAATATTCACTATCCAATAACTGCTAAACAAGATTCTAAGATGAGTGTGGAGAAATACAAGACCTATATCTTGAAGGTTTTGAAGCTAGTTCACCCTAACAACCATGTGATATGGGGTTGGTTGATTGCCCTAAGAAGAAAACTGGTGGATAAAAGGCAAAAAAGTTCTACATTTTTTGAATGGTTTATGCTATCATTCATTTGTCAAAGTTTTTCAAAAACACAAATTTTTGTTGTTGATATTATTTGTAACGCCCAAATAATTTAATTATTTATTTTATTAAATTATTTAGGTATTTTATTAGTATAGTTATATTAAAATAATTATACGGTGTTTTATGTATAATAGGGAGTGGTGCTTAGTAACTAGCTGATTAGTGGACGGGGGCCCGTGATCTAAGAGCCCAAGGCTTAGGCGCATGAAGGGAGTGTTGGCTAGGGTTTAGTCATTCGCATTTTTTTTGGAGAGAAAGAAAGAAAGGATTTGCAAAGAGAGGAGAGGAGAAAGAGGACGGCGCGCACAAGGAGAAAGGAGAAGAGCTTTGTTGCGGTGGTTCTTCGGAGTTTCGTGCAAGGAGAGATCGTTTTCGGCAAAATCTAAGGTAAGGGTGGGTTCTATCCTTATAATGGGTATATGATGGGGATTATGTAGGGGTAGGACCTATGTCAATTTTTTTTATCTTGTTGGTGTTGATTGATTGATGTTAGAATATATTCATGATGTTTGAAATTGGTGCTTGATGATTGATCATGGTGTCTCCTGCGCCCAGTGTCTCCTGCGCTTGTTGCTGATTTAGGCGCCCTGCTCCTGGGCGCCAAGGTTGTTGTTGCTGTCTGTGTTGCTAGGCGCCCTGCTCTTGGGCGCCAAGTCTGGTGTTGCCTCTGCTGTCTCAAGCGCCCTGTTGCTGGGCGCCAAGTATGATGCTGCTGTTGTGGTCTCAGGTGCCTTGTTGCTGGGCGCCAAGTCTGTCCCTGATGTTGTGGTGCTAGGCGCCTTGTCCCTGGGCGCCATTTTCTGTGTTGCTGCTAGGCGCCCTGTTGCTGGGCGCCAAGTCTAGTTCTGTTGCCATGGTGTTAGGCGCCCTGCTGCTGGGTGCCAATTCTGTTGCTGCCACTATTGTCCTAGGCACCCTGTTGCTGGGCGCCACGTCTGATGTTCTTGCCGTTGCCCAAGGCGCCCTGTTGCTGGGCGCCAGTCTCTGTGTCGTTGTTGCTGTCTAAGGCGCCCTGCTGCTGGGCGCCAGATCCTGTGTTGCTGGTGTTGTCTGTGGCGCCCTGTTGCTGGGCGCCAGTTTCAGTGTTGTTGCCGTTGCCTGTGGCGCCCTGTTGCTGGGCGCCAGACTCTGTGTTGCTGTTGTTGCCTGTGGCACCCTATTGCTGGGCGCCAGTTTCTGCTGTGTTGCCGCCTGTCTTGGCGCCCTGTTGCTGGGCGCCAGTTTCTGTCTTGTTGCTGTTGCTGTTTTCCAAAAACAGTGTTGCTATCACTGTAAAATAAGTGTGCTGTTGCTGTAAAAATGGTGTTGCTGTCACTGTAAAATAAACGTGCTGTTTGGTGTAAATCTATTGGTGTTTTGGTGTCAGTGATTGTTGGTGTCATTGGTGATGATGTAACAGGTGATGTGCTTATTTCATGGGGTAAGGTGATGGGTCTATGACCACTTGGTGATATTGGTGATGTTGTGTTAATTAAATGTCTGTTGTTTTTAATTGTTTGGTGCATTGTTCATGGTGTCGCATATATTGCATATGCATATTTTTGGTGATGATGGCTTCGGCCGTTGGAGCTATAGGTGATGATGGTGATGCTCATATAGGTGATGTGCCCATAATGGCTACTTTATTGGTGATGATTGGTACCACATGCATATGCCCGTTGGTGTGGGTTGCATCTCATATAATTACTCACGATGTTGATGATAATTATTGGTGATTTATTAATTGATGTTGTTGGGAAGCGGTTGATATAGTGTTGTATTCTAGCATATTGTCTATCATATATGCTATTATAATGTTAGATATCTCACCCATTCTGTTTGAATGTTACCCCTATGTTGGTAACGTGCAGGTGATTGTGAGTGAAGGCATATCTACCTTCGCTAGTCGAGTCAGGTGTCGTCGCTCTGATACGTAGCACTCGGGGGGGATGAACGCTAGGCTTTATTAGTGTTTCCATTATTTTAATTTTGAAGTTTTATGGTGATGTATAACTATTTAATTGAACCTTGATTTTATTCCGCTGCTTGTTGATATTATGACGTGCTAGGTGTTGCGCTGTTTTTAATGGTGAAACTTATTTATTGGCGTGTGATGTTTAACGGTGTAAGTGTAGCATCCCTTGTGGGTGTATTGAAAACGTTTTGAAAACTCTGATTTTTGTCGAAAAGTTTCCGGGTAGAAAAGGGGTGTTACATTATTCATTCTCCATTTTAGCCTAATTGGCATACTATTATAAAGAAAGGAAAAAAAAAGAAAAAAAAATACAACCACATATGGGGGACACAGACCAATCCCAAGAAAATTAATGAAACCTATCTCTAATGAAGAAATTTCTTTTAGAAAGGAACTCTTTTACAATGAAAACTAGTATACCTACCCACCACACAAAAGAAAATAAACCGAAGTAAGAGAGAAATATGTCATCGCCTTCTTGAAGAATGGGTAATTTGGACCTTGAATGGTTTTTGACTCAATTTTTTCTTTTGTGTAGTAGTGGATATGGTTTCCTATGATTGACTACCACCATCTCCATGATCAGGGGGAATATCTCCTTCCTCAATAGGGCTTGGTAAGAATGATGAAAGTTATTAGAAGTTATCTTATTCCTAGAATTATTCGTACTTGAGAATAATATTTATCAAATTTATAAAAAACACGAGTATACTCATTCCCGACATCTGAATTCTTAGAAATCTTCATTCGAGATTTGAAACACACACTTCATAAATGTCATGTTTAGAATGTAAATGAAATATGCAAAATGGATTTGGGTTTTTTCCCCATTGTTCTGTACCGAGCAGCTTTTTGGTGGACTGCTGTTGGTAGGTCCCTTGCTGTCGTGGCAGTAGGTCAGTGAGCGCCGGGGGTGGGGGGTGGGGGGTACCTGCAAGCCACTCCGACGCTCAAGTCAGTATGAGAGTAAGACAGTGTATATGCAAAGGAAGAGTGTGTTCCTCGTGAATGGCTATGCGAGCCGGAATTTATAGGAAGTTGCTGTTTGTTGTGGATCGTCGGATCAGAGGAGGTGATCTGGACCCTCCAAGCGTGATGGGCTTGCATGTTGTGGATATGGGCTGGATCGATTGGGCTGATCCATATCTCATCGCTAATCGCACCCCCTGGTATTGCTAATTGGACCTCTTGGTTGACTCCAGAATAGTTGCCCCCCAAGCCGAGATTATTCCGAAGGATGGTCTTGGCTTGAAGGATTTTCGTCGGTTTGCCAGATCTGTGAGGTTACGTGGGACACTCCCATTGTAACAACTGTGTTCTGTCATTTTCACTCTCTAGAGTAAAAAGGAGAAATTTTTTCTAAGCGTTGCTTTGTTTGTCTTGTCGGGTCATATGAGATCACTTTGTTGCGACCGTGACTCACACCTCCTTCGGTGTAATCCTTGTGCCCGACACCAAGCTAGGGTGACGTATCTTGATGTTGGCGTCGCCTTGTGCCAAGTGCTCCGAGGTTGGCGCCCTCTTGGGAGCCTTGTGACAGGATGCTCTGAGATTGGCGCCCTCTTAGGCGCACTGTGCCATGCCCCCTGATGTTGGTGCCCTCTTGGGCGCCTTGGGCCAAGGTGCTAATACATCCTGATGCTGGTGCCCTCGTGGGCGCCTTCCCGGGTGCTTGTTTGGTTTTGAGAGTTGGCGCCCTGCTCGGTGCCTTGGGTGTTGTTCCCTGCTTGCGTGTGCTGGGTGGCTTATCGTGGAGCAGATTTTGCCAGACAAGGTTCGGTGCTCTCGTGGGTGTCTTACTGCATAGTGCTGACTACCCCGTTGCGAAGGATTTGCTTTCAGACTGCCCCCTGCCAGGCGCCCCTCTGCTGGGCGCTGCTTGCTCCTGCCAGGCGCCCTCATGGGCGCTGGTTGCTTCTGCCAGGCACCCTCATGGGCGCCCTCCTGGTCCTGCCAGGCGCCCTCATGGGCGCTGGTTGCTTCTGCTAGGCTCCCCCATGGTGCCCCGCTGCTCCTGCCAGGCGCCCTCATGGGCGCCCTCCTTGCTAGGCGCCCTTCTGGCCAGGGGCCTTCTTGGGTGCCGACTTGTGTAGACGTGTGCTTGGCACTTTACTTTATTTTTTTGCTGCTCATCTTGTCTTTTAGCGTGCTTTTCTTGCTTGACATTTCCATGAGTTTTACCGCTTCTAAATTACTACCCAGTTGATTTGGGCTGTCCTTCAGCTTACATTTCTGGTTTTTTTGTGTTTGAGCACGTCTTAAGGTGACAAGCGGATTGGGCCTGTACGTAGTGGATATGGGCCAAGTTGATCTGCCAGATCCGTGGTGTTGCGCGAAACGCTATGTCCTATATAAATAGGCGGGTATTTGTCTTGTGGTCCACATTTTCTTTTTTAAAATTTCGTGGAGGAGTAGGGACCAATCCATCATTGGAGCGCTTTCTTGGAGGGTGGAAAAGAGTGGGGACCCAGTAACTGTTAACCCTAGCGCCTACTTCAAGGAAGAGGAAGGAGTAGGGACCAAGTCACCAACCTAGTGCCTCCTTAAAAAGGAGAGGAGGGAGTAGAGTCCACTTGTTTCAACGTCTTTTCTTCCTGGTAAGTATTTGTTGTTCGTTACCATTTATTTACGTTGTTGACAGTGCCCTCCTGCCAGGCACCCTCATGGGCGCTGGTTGCTTCATATTAGCGCCCTGCCAGGCGCCCTCATGGGCGCTGCCTGCCTCTTCACAGGCGCCCTGTCAAGCGCCCTTCTGGGCGCTGGTTGCTCTTGACTGGCGCCCTGCCATGCGCCCTCCTGGACGTTGGCTGCCTTTTCACAGGTGCCCTGCCAGGCGCCCTCCTAGGCGCTGGCTGCCTCTTGACTGGCGCCCTGCCAGGCGACCTCATGGGCGCTGGCTGCCTCTTCACAGGCGCCCTGCCAGGCGCCCTCCTGGGCGCTGCTGTCCTCATCGGCGCCTTGCTAGGCGCCCTCATCGGCGCTGGCTGTCTTCCTTGGCGCCCTGCCAGGCGCCCTCTTGGGCGCTGGCTTTGTGTGGATGTGTTCTTGGCACTCCGCTTTATTTTTGCTGCTCCTCCTGACTGTCTCGTGGCTGCTTGTTTGCCCCCTGTCTCGTAGGTTGAGAGATGGCAAGGATGAAGAAGACGGCTCGGATGCACCCTACCGCTCACCTTGCTAAGAGTCAGGCTGACGACTTTGAAGAGGGGGGTGGTACCGAGCCTTCGGAGGGGATTGGTGATACCATGCCTTTGGAGGGGGGGACTGGTGCCCTTGGCTTTGTTGATACTTCTTCTGATGATGATCTGCCGCTTGAGCATGAAGTGGTGGAGATTGGTGGTTTTAGTTATGACTGGGATGCTCGTGCTGTTTGTTCCGCCAGGAGCTTCTACCTTCTAGGAAAAGAGCCTCCCCGCTGTCTGCAAGATGCGTTGGGAGGCGACTGGCGGGTTGAGGTGGTTGACCCCCAAGATAGGATGTGTAGAGTCCCCGACGGGAGAAAATTCATGATGTTTCACAGTGTGGTTTACAAGGTGCGGGTTTCCCCATTCTTTACATCCTTTCAACTGGAGGTTATGAATCACCTTAAGATAGCTCCCTCTCAGCTCCACCCAAATTCGTGGTGTTTTGTGAAGTTTTTCGAGCTGGTGATGAGAGTTCTTTAAAGAAGATGCAGCTTGAGGGTTTTTATGGTTATCTTTGAGGTGCAGCGCGTCGAGATACTTCGGATGGCGTCATTCGTTACGAGTTTGTGCATTTGAAATGTCGGACAAACTATGCTTTCTTTCAAGTGTACTCAAATAAGCAGCATGATTGGAGGTTCAAGTATTTTTACCTCGTTCCCTCTAGTGAGAAGGCCATCGACATCATGGGCTTCTTTGATGAACAAGGGCGTCTGGTTCGGGATAAGTTTCACCTTGGGTGGTGTAATGTCGATGCTGACCGCACCTCTCGGTCTTATCGCGTCCTCCCATCTGCGTTATCTGATCCTGAGCAGAGGACTTTGAGCATGCTGAAGAAGATCGTCGGTGGCTTGTCCACTGTGCCACAAAAGTTTTTGTGTAGTGAGCTGTCCAAGGCTTCCACGGTTCCTGAAGCTGCCAAGCTCTTAGGTTGCGTGTTCAGTCTTGATGTATCTTTGTTTTCTCTTTTGATAAATTATTTACTTATGTTGCTGATTCGCTACTTTGTTGTTTTGCAGATAAGATGGCCGCTCCACTCTCTTTTAATGAATTGGCCTCTTTGGCCGGACGGAGGAGACCTTTGGATGCCGAACCTACCGAGGTCAAGAGCCCGGTTCCTGCTATATCTGCCCCTGCGCGTCCCTCTATGGGACCTCGCCTCAGCTTTGGAGCGCCAAGCCGTGCTGGAAGGGATATCTCCGGGTTGCCAAAGGTTCCAGTCGACTCCAGCACCCAGGGGACTCAAAGTAAGTCCAAGCGCCAGAGAAGTTGTGCCCAGGGACCTCCTTCTGCTGATTGTCCCTCCACGGTTGGGCTTCCTCCCCCGAGGGTGAAATTAGCTTCTCTTCCGAAGAGCGTGATCATTTCTGTGAGCATCCTTTCGCACTTGCCGTGCACATGGTTAAAATTAGGGAAGGCCTGCATGCGAAGTGGGAAACTGAAAAGAAGTGTGGATCTCGTTCAGGTAATCCTCTTGAGTCATTTCTTACGGTATTCATCAAACCTCCACGGGCCACCACCCCTGCCAGGCGCCCTCATGGGCGCCGTCTGTTTTGACCTTGGTGCCCTGTCTGGCGCCCTCGTGGGCCCTGGCTGCTTTCTTAGAGGTGCTTTGCCAGGTGCCCTCATGGGCGCTGGTGGTGTTGGTTCTAAACTTTATCGTGTTTGTTTCTCTCTTTGCGCAGGGGTGATCGAGGAAAGGGATCGGTTTCTCTTGGATAAAAGCTGGCTTCAGGTGGATTTACACGAAGCGCTGGAATCTGCTCGTCGGGCAAGAGACGCTGCTGGCCATTATCAGAAGCAAATGGAGGAGCTCCAATCTCAGTTGGACAGCATGAAGAAACCGAAGGATGCGGCCGAGGAAAGGGTGCGGGAGATGGCTGGGCAAGCCATGGACTTCTCCTATGCTGCCCACGATAACACGATAGGTCATGTTCAGTGCATGTACCCAGATGCTGTTCTTGAGTCGAGCATCTTTCGGTTTGACCATGAGGCTGTAGATGGGAGGATTGTTAGATATCGTTCCAACATGGTTGATTTTGACGTCATTGCCCCCTGATTATTTCTTCTAGAAGTTCAGTTGTTTTTGACTTGTAATTTCTTTTTGCCCTGTTGGATTTCGTTGTATGTTTGCCTTATGGAGCCTGACTGATGATTTTACGTTATATCTGTCATACCCCAATTTTGTCCGCCCAAGTCAAAAACATTTTTTCAGAAAAAATAGAACAATAAGGTAATTCATAATGTGTGGAAAATAGTGGATTTGTGCATTTATGTGTATTCATCCCCTATTTCACATTTTTATTTAAATTATGCGCGCGCGTCAGTCGTAACTGCGTGAGCTGCCCTGTGCCCTTGTCATTTGGCACGTGTTTTTATTTTCCAAAAGGCCATTATTAATTTTTGGCACCCAAAAACATTTTTCTTAATTTTCAGGAATTTCAGAAAATAAAATAGTGCATATTTTTGCATTTTTGGGCATTTAAATAAAAGCAAATTAATTATTTTTGGACCAAGACCAGGTCAAGGACGTGGCATACATGTTACTCTACTAAGGATAATTTTTGTATAATTTTGGAAAGAAAATCCTAGTCTAAAATAATTAAAAATGCATTTTCCCCATTTTTAGTGCATAAAAAACCCAAAAAAGACCATTAAATATTCCCCAATTATTAACTGACACTTTCCATTGTCTAGAATAATTAAAGGGAATATTTTATGGTGCTCAAGTATATATGACACATTTTTAATAGGTGCACTTTCACTTCCATGCCCAAAAATTCAAAATTCAAAATTCAAAAGAAGGAAGTGTCCTCAATAAGACAAAAGACCAAAAACAAGTTTTTTTTCCTCCTCTCCCTTGCTTCATACGAATTCCCTCTCTCTCTCTCTCTCTCTCTCTCTCTCTCTCTCTCTCTCTCTCTCTCACAAAATTCTTCCACACTCTTCTATTCCTTATCCCTTAAGAATATGCTTTGTACTATTCTTAACTTTTCCCTTTTGGTGACCATCACTCACTCCCACATAGATTCATGCCCTCTTTTGTAAATTACCCCACCCATTTATACTCACCTCTTCACAAGAAAATACAAAATTACCCCTTTGGTAACATTCCATCTCAATTATACCCTTAACCCTATTTTTACCTCACATCACATATGAGCCTCCATTCCCAAAAAAGGACAAGTTTTTTTTCACACAAACTCTCCTCTCTTCTCTCCTCACGCCATTCTCCCTCTCTCCCTCACTCTCATTTTGTGTTTTCTCACTACCCACAATCCAAGTGATCTCCAATCCTAGCCCTTCATTCAAATTCAAAACCCAATCCTAGAGCACCTAGTAAAGAACAATGACCAAATTACCCCTAGACCTAAAACAACTCTATAAATACCCTCTCATTTACACACATCAAAATATTTTGCTTCTCATTCTCCTACACTAAAACCCTAGCACACAAAAACCTCTCCCTTTTCCTCTCCTAAAACCGTAGCCCTTAACCCTCCTCCCTCAACCATGGAGGCTTGTTGATTTGTGTCTAGTTTCATCTTCTCATCTCATTTCTTAGGTTGGAGTTAAGGTAAAATCCTTAAAACCTTGCATCACATTTGAGTTCTTGCCTCAAAAAATGTAAAATCATTCATCCTATCATCTTCATATTCTGATATTGTTGATTGTTGTTGGTGAGAAGTGTCATAAGCACTTTGACAAGCACTTAGGGAGGCTTGGGTGCTTATGGTGCTTCTCACCCTTGAATGATTGTTGATTTGTATTGATTTGATCTTGATCCTTGCATTTCATGAAATAAAATGTTGTTTTATGGCATATTATGTTTCGCATACTTGTAGAAAAATAGGGTTTATGTTAAGTTTTGTGCATTTCTTTGCCTAATCACATGAAGCTTTACCAAAAATGCGATTCAACATGCTTTGATGCTTTGATTGCTAAGATGATTTGCTTGATTATGGTTTGCCAATGATCATGCTTGGGGCTACTCTTTTGAATTCGCTTGTGCTTTGTAATCTCCTTGTTTACTCACATATTGTATCATCAATACTTAGATAGGTCCATTCCATACATTACATCTTCCACTAGATGTGCATTTATATTCCCTTGCTTTTTGTAGAAATATTTGAGTATGGTCCTCGCCTAGCATCTTCCATTAGATGTGCATTTAGGTTCAATCTTGCCTACTCTTGCACTTTTGCTTAATGCCAAATTCAAGTTCCTTTTTTGCCTATTTATGTGTTGTGGTCTAATATGTGTAGTCTAGGCTAATATTCGCTCAAGAATTCAAATGAGATTAGTTGTAAAGTTATGTCCATGTTGTTGTTTGCCTAAGGATTCGATTTCAATGATTGTGCCATGCTTGAATCTCCAAATCTTCTCGCATTCATTGTTTTCTTTTCTAAATAGCTTAGCATGAAAATGGTGACTAGTGACAACTACCCATAACCTTTGTTAGTTTGGTTGTCCTAAGAGCCTAAATTTCAAAAAAAAAAGATGTTTTCATATGCATAAGCTACTAGTGATAATCACCCATAACTTTTGTTAGTTTGATTATCATGAACGCTTTCAATTTCAAAAGATATTTTCCTAAGTATCAAAAGTCATAGCAAGTGTTAGTGTTGACCACCCATAACCTTTGTTAGTTTGGTCATCATGAAGGCTTTCATCTTTCAAAAGAGATTTTTACATGCACTTAAGTGGGTTTTAGTAGTGATCACCCATAACCTTTGTTAGTTTGATCATTACGAACGCCCTTCACTTTTCAAAACCAAAGCAAAAAGACTTTCACTTTCAAGGCTCGTTAGAACTACGTCGCTTTGATTCCCTTTTGGGATACGTAGGAGCGAGCCACAATCTCGTCAAGCGCAACCATAAAAATTATCATTTGCATAACAAAAAGAAAAGAGTTATTTTCATAACACAAAAAAAAGAATCACTTTTGCAAACCAAGATCATTTTCAGAACAAAAACATTCTCCTTTCAAGAATCATTTTCAAACCCATTGTCGCTAGTGGCTAATCAGAACCTTTGTTCATCTAGCCATTGGTAGCAATGTCTTTTTCCCAAAAGAACAACAAGCGATGATCACTCATAACCTTTGTTAGTTTGATCATTCGTGGCAATCAATCTCTTTCGAAAACCACTTTCAAAAGAGTAAATAAAAAACGAGGTTCTACTAATAGTCAATCAGAACCTTTGTTCGTCTGACTGGCGGTGGTGACTCTCATTTTCAAGAGTACTTAGCGGTGATTACCCATAACCTTGGTTAGTTTAATCATTCACTAAATGCTCGTCCTATTTCGAAAACTCACAAAAAAGATAAAAGACAAAAACCTTTTCAAAGAAAAAGACAGACAAGAACTACGTAGCTTTGAATTCTCCATCGCACCGGGAGATACGTAGGAGCGAGAGGCTAACTCTCGTCAAGCGCCAAAAATAAAAATTTTCATTAAGTCTTCTCATTCCCTTTTCAATAAAGAAGCAAATTTAAGTATTTTCCAAATCAACACTTAAAACCACACGTTTAATTAAAGGTTCCCTTTCGGTAGAAAGGAGGTGTGAGGTCCTAATACCTCCCCCATGCCTAACCGACCCCCGAACCCAAATTTTCCGGTTTCCAAAAGGCCATACGCTTTCCAAAAAGGTTTTTCTTCAATATTTTCATTATAAAAAATATTGGTGGCGACTTCATTGTTTTAAAAAGTTGTAAACGAAGAAAGATCTCCTCAGGGACTTTTTCGGGTGCAACAGCTGGCGACTTCACTGGGGACGTTTCCTTTTTAAGTGGGTCAAGCCTAATTAATTAAATGTGTGGTTTGTGATTTGATTTGGATACCTTGTTTGCTTCCATCCCTTTCGGTTTCCTTTTCTTTCTTATCATGTTGTATGCATGTGCATTTGTTTTCTCTTCTTCCTTGTTCGTTTTTTCTTCCTCCTCTTTGCTTATGTGCTTAGTACCCTCATGCATTTTGTAACAGCCCAAAATAATTGATTAATTTATTTAATTAATTATTTTGGATTTATGTGGTAGAAATAATAGAAATAATTATTTATTAGTATATGTGGACCTAATTATTAGTGTTAGTATTAGTAAATTAGAAGTGTTAAGTGGAGGCCCATGATTAGGTCACATAAGATAAGAAAAAGCCCATGAGGTTAAGTGAGTTTATAAAAGGGCTAGGTTAGGGTTTTGTTGTCAAAAAGAAAAATAAGGATTAGAGAAGTGAGAAGAGGAGAAGGAAGGCGTGATCCACAAGCTAGAAGAGAGAGAGAGAGGCGTGATCTACAACCTAGGAGAGAGAGAAGGAAAGCTAGGGTTTCACACATCTCCTAATCTAAGGTTTCGTTTTCTCCAATCTAAGGTAAGGGTGAGGTTCATGTTTTATAATGGGTTGTATGAGGGATTGTATGTGGGGTTTAGGGTGTCATGATTGTCACATGTTTGATTATATGCCATGTTGCCTTGTTGAATGCTTTTATTGTGTGATTGATGTTCATATTCCCTAGATATTTGTTGTGTCTTGCCATGATCATGAGTAATTGAATTGATATGCTGAAAGTGGAGCCCTAGGCGCCCAGTGCCTGTCCCCGTTTCCTGTTTCGTTTGCTTTTTGGTACAGGTTCAGTAACTCTGTGATCGTGAGTGTTCTATTTGTCTAACAATTATGTGGTTTGTTTTTCTGGAAACTAGACACAATTTTCTACAAATTAGGCACCGAGTTTACTCAATTTGGATAAGTATAATGGGAGAATTCTTGGTTGCAAATTGGGTCAAAAATCTGGGACGGTTTGGGATATATGTTCAGTTTTTGTCTAATTGTGAATGCCCTGATCCTCCAAATTTCGTGGGGTTTGTTTTGTTGGAAAGTAGACTTAATTTCCTATTGAATAGGCACTGATTTCGCTAAATTTCGTTGAGAATTGAGGGAGAAGATTTGATTTCAAAATGACTAATAATTCTGTCCGAATTTTGTGGGGTTTGTTGCTCCGAATTTTGTGGGGTTTGTTGCTCCAATTAAGTTGTCAATTATTAATTGTTAATTTGCTAAATTAGTTGGTTGATAATTGTTGGTTGTTGGGCGCCATGTGTGGCTGCCCTAAATTGATTGGTTAAGTTGTTGGTTGCTAAACGTTGTTGATCTTTGAGAGGGCTGAGTGCCGAGTTGTTGATTGTTTCTCTTAGCGACGAGGGAGTTCTACTCCATAGCGACGAGGGAGTTCTACTCCATAGCGGCGAGGGAGTTCTACTCCATAGCGGCGAGGGAGTTCTACTCCATAGCGGCGAGGGAGTTCTACTCCATAGCGACGAGGGAGTTCTACTCCATAGCGACGAGGGAGTTCTGCTCCATAGTGACGATATTAATTGTTGCGACGTGATTGTGTTGATGGTTGTGACGTGCTGTTTGTTGTCTGTTGTGATATTGACTATTGTGACGTGTTGCCTGTTGTAGCTCGTTGTTTGTCATTGTTGTTGTTGTTGTTTAGTCGTGAAGCCTCTTTGGGCTGGTGTATTGTTGTTGTTGTCTATGTCGTGAAGCCTCTTTGGGCTGGTGTATTGTTGTTGTTGTCTATGTCGTGAAGCCTCTTTGGGCTGGTGTATTGTTGTTGTTGTGTCTATGTCGTGAAACCTCTTTTGGCTGGTGTATTGTCATTGTTGTTTAGTCGTGAAGCCTCTTTTCGCTGGTTTATTGTTGTTGTTGTTATTGATGTCGTTATTGTCGTTGGTGTGGTTATTGATGTTATTGTTATTGTTGTTGTGTTGTTGATTTTGTCGATGACGTGGTTGTTGATGATATTGGTTGCTGTGACGTGATAATTTTGATGCCAGGACCTAAGTATATACTGCTTTTCATACGATTCATTATATAGTGTGATACCTCACCCTTTCTGTTTGAATGTTACCCCTATGTTGGTAACGTGCAGGTAACCTCGAGTGAATGCTGTTGTACTTCACTAGTTCGGTCGTGTCGTCGCTCTGATACGTAGCAATCGGGGGGATGAACACTATTTATATTGCTTAAGTTATTTTGTGGAGTTTGATGTTATAAACCTTACATGGTCACTACGTTTTCTTATGGTTGAACCTTTTGAAATTCAGCTGCGTGGTTGAATAAAGTTTTGATTCTTATGTTGATTAAAGTGCTATGTATCTGTTGTCGAAGTGTAGCATCCGTTTCTTTGTTGAAAAAGATTTTTGAAAACTCTGATTTTACTTATATTTTGCCGGGTAGAAATGGGTGTTACATTAGTGGTATCAAAGCAATGGTTGGTCCGTCCGGCCAAGTCGTCGAGTCGTTGTGTCGGTTAACGGCCAACTGTTGTCTTTTATTCTAACTATCGTTTGTGTTGCAGTCATTGTTTGTGTTGTTTGTGTTGTAGTGATGCTCCTGCAGGTAAAAGTAAACCGAAAAAACCGCCGATGGTAAGAGAACTTGTGGGGGAGATGCTCCTACTGGTATTGTGTGCTTTATTGTGTTTCCGTGTGAACTCTCTTTTGTTTTTGGTTTTATTTTTAACCTTCCTGTTGTGTGAACTTGTATGTAGTTTGTTAGTGGAAGAATGTTAGCTTAGGCGGGTAAATTTCGAGGACGAAATTCTTTTAAGTGGGGGAGAGTTGTAACAGCCCAAAATAATTGATTAATTTATTTAATTAATTATTTATGATTTATGTGGTAGAAATAATAGAAATAATTATTTATTAGTATATGTGGACCTAATTATTAGTGTTAGTATTAGTAAATTAGAAGTGTTAAGTGGAGGCCCATGATTAGGTCACATAAGATAAGAAAAAGCCCATGAGGTTAAGTGAGTTTATAAAAGGGCTAGGTTAGGGTTTTGTTGTCAAAAAGAAAAATAAGGATTAGAGAAGTGAGAAGAGGAGAAGGAAGGCGTGATCCACAAGCTAGAAGAGAGAGAGAGGCGTGATCTACAACCTAGGAGAGAGAGAAGGAAAGCTAGGGTTTCACACATCTCCTAATCTAAGGTTTCGTTTTCTCCAATCTAAGGTAAGGGTGAGGTTCATGTTTTATAATGGGTTGTATGAGGGATTGTATGTGGGGTTTAGGGTGTCATGATTGTCACATGTTTGATTATATGCCATGTTGCCTTGTTGAATGCTTTTATTGTGTGATTGATGTTCATATTCCCTAGATATTTGTTGTGTCTTGCCATGATCATGAGTAATTGAATTGATATGCTGAAAGTGGAGCCCTAGGCGCCCAGTGCCTGTCCCCGTTTCCTGTTTCGTTTGCTTTTTGGTACAGGTTCAGTAACTCTGTGATCGTGAGTGTTCTATTTGTCTAACAATTATGTGGTTTGTTTTTCTGGAAACTAGACACAATTTTCTACAAATTAGGCACCGAGTTTACTCAATTTGGATAAGTATAATGGGAGAATTCTTGGTTGCAAATTGGGTCAAAAATCTGGGACGGTTTGGGATATATGTTCAGTTTTTGTCTAATTGTGAATGCCCTGATCCTCCAAATTTCGTGGGGTTTGTTTTGTTGGAAAGTAGACTTAATTTCCTATTGAATAGGCACTGATTTCGCTAAATTTCGTTGAGAATTGAGGGAGAAGATTTGATTTCAAAATGACTAATAATTCTGTCCGAATTTTGTGGGGTTTGTTGCTCCGAATTTTGTGGGGTTTGTTGCTCCAATTAAGTTGTCAATTATTAATTGTTAATTTGCTAAATTAGTTGGTTGATAATTGTTGGTTGTTGGGCGCCATGTGTGGCTGCCCTAAATTGATTGGTTAAGTTGTTGGTTGCTAAACGTTGTTGATCTTTGAGAGGGCTGAGTGCCGAGTTGTTGATTGTTTCTCTTAGCGACGAGGGAGTTCTACTCCATAGCGACGAGGGAGTTCTACTCCATAGCGGCGAGGGAGTTCTACTCCATAGCGGCGAGGGAGTTCTACTCCATAGCGGCGAGGGAGTTCTACTCCATAGCGACGAGGGAGTTCTACTCCATAGCGACGAGGGAGTTCTGCTCCATAGTGACGATATTAATTGTTGCGACGTGATTGTGTTGATGGTTGTGACGTGCTATTTGTTGTCTGTTGTGATATTGACTATTGTGACGTGTTGCCTGTTGTAGCTCGTTGTTTGTCATTGTTGTTGTTGTTGTTTAGTCGTGAAGCCTCTTTGGGCTGGTGTATTGTTGTTGTTGTCTATGTCGTGAAGCCTCTTTGGGCTGGTGTATTGTTGTTGTTGTCTATGTCGTGAAGCCTCTTTGGGCTGGTGTATTGTTGTTGTTGTGTCTATGTCGTGAAACCTCTTTTGGCTGGTGTATTGTCATTGTTGTTTAGTCGTGAAGCCTCTTTTCGCTGGTTTATTGTTGTTGTTGTTATTGATGTCGTTATTGTCGTTGGTGTGGTTATTGATTTTATTGTTATTGTTGTTGTGTTGTTGATTTTGTCGATGACGTGGTTGTTGATGATATTGGTTGCTGTGACGTGATAATTTTGATGCCAGGACCTAAGTATATACTGCTTTTCATACGATTCATTATATAGTGTGATACCTCACCCTTTCTGTTTGAATGTTACCCCTATGTTGGTAACGTGCAGGTAACCTCGAGTGAATGCTGTTGTACTTCACTAGTTCGGTCGTGTCGTCGCTCTGATACGTAGCAATCGGGGGGATGAACACTATTTATATTGCTTAAGTTATTTTGTGGAGTTTGATGTTATAAACCTTACATGGTCACTACGTTTTCTTATGGTTGAACCTTTTGAAATTCAGCTTCGTGGTTGAATAAAGTTTTGATTCTTATGTTGATTAAAGTGCTATGTATCTGTTGTCGAAGTGTAGCATCCGTTTCTTTGTTGAAAAAGTTTTTTGAAAACTCCGATTTTACTTATATTTTGCCGGGTAGAAATGGGTGTTACATTAGTGGTATCAAAGCAATGGTTGGTCCGTCCGGCCAAGTCGTCGAGTCGTTGTGTCGGTTAACGGCCAACTGTTGTCTTTTATTCTAACTATCGTTTGTGTTGCAGTCATTGTTTGTGTTGTTTGTGTTGTAGTGATGCTCCTGCAGGTAAAAGTAAACCGAAAAAACCGCCGATGGTAAGAGAACTTGTGGGGGAGATGCTCCTACTGGTATTGTGTGCTTTATTGTGTTTCCGTGTGAACTCTCTTTTGTTTTTGGTTTTATTTTTAACCTTCCTGTTGTGTGAACTTGTATGTAGTTTGTTAGTGGAAGAATGTTAGCTTAGGCGGGTAAATTTCGAGGACGAAATTCTTTTAAGTGGGGGAGAGTTGTAACAGCCCAAAATAATTGATTAATTTATTTAATTAATTATTTATGATTTATGTGGTAGAAATAATAGAAATAATTATTTATTAGTATATGTGGACCTAATTATTAGTGTTAGTATTAGTAAATTAGAAGTGTTAAGTGGAGGCCCATGATTAGGTCACATAAGATAAGAAAAAGCCCATGAGGTTAAGTGAGTTTATAAAAGGGCTAGGTTAGGGTTTTGTTGTCAAAAAGAAAAATAAGGATTAGAGAAGTGAGAAGAGGAGAGGGAAGGCGTGATCCACAAGCTAGAAGAGAGAGAGAGGCGTGATCTACAACCTAGGAGAGAGAGAAGGAAAGCTAGGGTTTCACACATCTCCTAATTTAAGGTTTCGTTTTCTCCAATCTAAGGTAAGGGTGAGGTTAATGTTTTATAATGGGTTGTATGAGGGATTGTATGTGGGGTTTAGGGTGTCATGATTGTCACATGTTTGATTATATGCCATGTTGCCTTGTTGAATGCTTTTATTGTGTGATTGATGTTCATATGCCCTAGATATTTGTTGTGTCTTGCCATGATCATGAGTAATTGAATTGATATGCTGAAAGTGGAGCCCTAGGCGCCCAGTGCCTGTCCCCATTTCCTGTTTCGTTTGCTTTTTGGTACAGGTTCAGTAACTCTGTGATCGTGAGTGTTCTATTTGTCTAACAATTATGTGGTTTGTTTTTCTGGAAACTAGACACAATTTTCTACAAATTAGGCACTGAGTTTACTCAATTTGGATAAGTATAATGGGAGAATTCTTGGTTGCAAATTGGGTCAAAAATCTGGGACGGTTTGGTATATATGTTCAGTTTTTGTCTAATTGTGAATGCCCTGATCCTCCAAATTTCGTGGGGTTTGTTTTGTTGGAAAGTAGACTTAATTTCCTATTGAATAGGCACTGATTTCGCTAAATTTCGTTGAGAATTGAGGGAGAAGATTTGATTTCAAAATGACTAATAATTCTGTCCGAATTTTGTGGGGTTTGTTGCTCCAATTAAGTTGTCAATTATTAATTGTTAGTTTGCTAAATTAGTTGGTTGATAATTGTTGGTTGTTGGGCGCCATGTGTGGCTGCCCTAAATTGATTGGTTAAGTTGTTGGTTGCTAAACGTTGTTGATCATTGGGAGGGTTGAGTGTCGAGTTGTTGATTGTTCTCTTAGCGACGAGGGAGTTCTACTCCATAGCGACGAGGGAGTTCTACTCCATAGCGACGAGGGAGTTCTACTCCATAGCGGCGAGGGAGTTCTACTCCATAGCGACGAGGGAGTTCTACTCCATAGCGACAAGGGAGTTCTGCTCCATAGTGACGATATTAATTGTTGCGACGTGATTGTGTTGACGGTTGTGGCGTGCTGTTTGTTGTATGTTGTGATATTGACTATTGTGACGTGTTACCTGTTGTCGCTTGTTGTTTGTCATTGCTGTTGTTGTTTATTCGTGAAGCCTCTTGGGGCTGGTGTATTGTTGTTGTTGTCTATGTCGTGAAGCCTCTTTGGGCTGGTGTATTGTTGTTGTTGTCTATGTCGTGAAGCCTCTTTGGGCTGGTGTATTGTTGTTGTTGTCTATGTCGTGAAGCCTCTTTGGGCTGGTGTATTGTTGTTGTTGTGTCTATGTCGTGAAGCCTCTTTTGGCTGGTGTATTGTCATTGTTGTTTAGTCGTGAAGCCTCTTTTGGCTGGTTTATTGTTGTTGTTGTTGTTGTTATTGATGTCGTTATTGTCATTGGTGTGGTTATTGATGTTATTGTTATTGTTGTTGTGTTGTTGATTTTGTCGATGACGTGGTTGTTGATGATATTGGTTGCTGTGACGTGATAATTTTGATGCCAGGACCTATGTATATACTGCTTTTCATACGATTCATTATATAGTGTGATACCTCACCCCCTTCTGTTTGAATGTTACCCCTATGTTGGTAACGTGCAAGTAACCTCGAGTGAAGGCTGTTGTACTTCACTAGTTCGGTCATGTCGTCGCTCTGATACGTAGCACTCGGGGGGGATGAACACTATTTATATTGGTTAACTTATTTTGTGGATTTTGATGTTATAAACCATACATGGTCACTACGTTTTCTTATGGTTGAACCTTTTGAAATTCCGCTGCGTGGTTGAATAAAGTTTTGATTCTTATGTTGATTAAGGTGCTATGTATCTGTTGTCGAAGTGTAGCATCCGTTTCTTTGTTGAAAAAGATTTTTGAAAACTCTGATTTTACTTATATTTTGCCGGGTAGAAATGGGTGTTACACATTTCCCCAATCCCAATTATGTTCCCTTCTTCTTTGCTCCCTTTCTTCAAGGTAAGGTCATGCATTTCTCCCCAATTCTATCATGATCCCCTCTTCTTGGCTCCCCTTCTTGAGATAAGCAATGCACTTGATTGTTGTTGAAACACTAGGCTAGTTCATATTGGATTGATATTGAACCCTAGGGTAGACAACATGCTATTGCCTGGACTGTTCTGGATTTTCATTTGCAGGTGGGGTAGTTTTTAAGGAAATGCCCTTCACACACACACACTTGTACCTTGAGATGATATGCATTGAGAGAAAGACCATAACCCAGGTCTGTGAGAGTATCTTAGGATGAGTGGATTCAAGTAGCGAGAGCCCATCAGGACCTTTGTCCGTTCTGCTACTTGCGAAAGTTTCAATCAGAGTTGTGCTCTTTCATGATGCCTTGTACCTAGCAGTTTGCTGTATTTACGCGGAATTTTGTGAAAGAGACTGTGGCTCTGATGACCTTTGTGAGGGTGCGAATAGGGCTACATGGAAAGATCACCCCTAAAATGCCTTAGATCATAGGTTTCTCCCCTTTTAAGTCACAAGGGCGTTCCAAATTGTGTGCTGCATTCTCGCATTCAGTTTAGTCAAAAATTTTTTTTCTTTCCCTCAAAATTTTCAAAAAAAATCAAAAGGATATGCTTTTCCCTTTTCAATAAATGCCTATGTGAGGTGGCATATAGGTTGTAAACTCAAAAAATACCACTCCATGGAAAAACACAAAAAAAAGGCATCATTGCATCATTACATCATTTGCATCATCTGCATTAAATAAAACCCAATCTTGAAAAATCATTCATCATGCATCTAAGTTGTTTGCCGGGATTGTAAAGTAACTTGGAATCTTGTCTTAAGCGGGAAAGATAAAGCAACATGGGATCAAGAAGCGAGATTGTACTTAATTCAAGGTTTCCGGTTATCAGGAGAATAGATGTAGAGGGTTTGAAAGAGTTTGTCTCCTTGATGGGGTCGGATGAGAGGGATTCATTCGGGAAAGCTTATGGTAACCTCCTCAGATTGTTACAATTAGATGTCCAAGAGAGTGCTATTATGGCCCTGAGCCGATTCTATGATCCGGACACTCGATGTTTCCTCTTCAAAGACTTTCAGTTATCACCAACTCTCCAGGAGTATGAGCAGATTCCGGGGTTCTCAAAGTCAGAGTTAGCACCTTACCAATATCAGAAACATCGGTACTCAGACCAGAGACTCTCGTTGTTGTTGCAGGTCAGTGTGAAGGAATTAGGGCTTCATAAGGAAAAGAAGAACCGTATCAGGGGTTTCCCGCTAAGTTATTTCGAAGGTTTATTGAAGTTTTATGCCCAGAATAAGAAGTGGGGTCCTTTCAAGCAGCTGTTAGCCCTAACTACTTTCGGGATCGTCCTTTTCCCCCAGGTCGAGAAGTTCATTGATGAGACCGCTATTGGGCTTTTTCTAGCATTCATAAGTAAAGAAACTCCGATTAACCCTGTACCAGCAATTCTTGCAGATACCTACTATTCCTTCACTCATCACCGTGTGTTAGGAAAGAAGAATGTTGCTTGCTCTTTCCATGTTCTCTACACCTGGTTCCTCAACCATGTTGTCACTCATAAAACGAAAGCCGCGGACTTGGTAGATTATGCCCTGAGTTGTGAGGTAGAAGCCAGAAGTGCACAAGAATGGGTACACACTTTAGGGAATCTCAGTGCTCTCAAAGTCTGTTGGTTCAATCATCCGTGTTCCGGTGTGGCAATTTCCAGAATGTGCCCTTAATGGGAACCCAAGGCTACATCAATTACAATCCTTCTCTCACCATCAGACAGCTTGGGTATCCTATGAAGAATGCACCCACTGAAGACATGTTGGCCCCAATTTTTCTCGATAAGGAAGATTCAAAGAACCAAGGCTTGCTTCAGAAAATTTCAAAGGCTTGGGAGGGTGTAGTTTACAAGGATAAAGAGGAGATCACAAAGAAAACAGGTGATGTTACTTTCTACCAATGGCTCCACCAAAGAATTCAAGATGTTTGTCCGCCTCGTCAGAATTCATCGTCAGTTGGGAAAGAAGTCCCAGAGACTCACGTTCCAAGTCTCAAAGAACTAAGTGAGGTCAAGTCTGCCTTGTTCAAGGTAGAGGAAGAAAAGAAAGCCTTGCAAGATAAGTTGGGGAAAGTAATTTCTGAGAAGAGAAAGTTAGAGAGCGAGAATGAGCGCAAGGCCGAAGCTCTCAAAGAAAGCAGCAAGAAACTTAAGAAAGAAGAGGAAAGTAATCAAGAATTGAAGAAATATCTGAAAGGTGCCAAAGATGAGTTGAAAAGATCGAATGCCAAGGTGGGTGAGGCCATGGTTAGAGCAAACGAATGGAGGAAGTTGTTCAAGAAGTCTGTGCAAAGTGAGAGTGCTGCAAATGAATCACTAGAGGAATTCAAGAAAGAGTCTCAGTCTGTGGCGTTTGAGCTTGAAAGTCAAATAAGGTGCATCAGACAAGATAGAGGTTCAATTGAGAACATCCTTAGAGAGTATCAGCAGGCTTTAAGGATGGAGCAAGAGAATTCAGATGAGCTAAGAAGGAATCTGAGGCACATCAGTGATGCTTACCGACAGGTGAGAGAGGGGAGTCAATACTGGGAACACCATTTTTTCGAGCTAATGGATGGGATTGAAAAGCAAGAGATCATAGTTGAGTTGAGGGCAGAAATTCAACAGTGGAAGAACAAGTTCTCCAAGTTGGCGTGGTTGGCCAACCAGGCGGTGAGGGATGTTCCCAAGAGGTTGAGGAAGGCAGAAGCTGAGATGCTGCCTTACAACACTCCGGTGCGAGTATATGAATTCGTGGAGTACTGTAAGTCTCTGACTGAGGAACTCATGGAAAGGGCAAGAGAAGCTGCTGCAGTTAGCAAAAAGAAGAAGAACGAAGAGAAGATGAAGGCAATAGGTTTTTAGATTTTAATTCAATGTAATTTTCCTTTTTTAGAATGTTCACTGGGAAATTGTAATTTTTCTTTTCTTAAAGAATATTGTACTTTTCTTTTCAAGGCATTGTATTGCACATTTAAGGATATTGTACCTTGTTCTCTTCGTTGAATGACTAAAGTTATGATGCTTGAATGAAGTACGCTTATCCCGCTTGTTGATCCCAGCCGCGTTATGTTCTTGAAAATATTTGAATATGCACTTAAGACAAGAGCAAGTTGCACTGTGGTTCCCGGCAATAAACAACAAAAAATCATATGCATTACATTGCATTCATTAATTTGTTCTTTTGCTTATAAAAATATTTCAACTCAAACAGAAGATAAGGCAAGCTGGTGCGACTACATCGGTATTGGACACGCTCACAGGCCAGAGGAATGGCAATCTTAAGTGACCTCGATCAACCTCAACCAGCAACAGAGAATCAGGGTCATCCAGCTTCAGGCTCAGGGAATGGAAATGGGGCAGGCTCGGGCCTCGAGGTACAGAATCAGAACCATTCAGCTCCTGATAACTCCAGTCAGGGTGATCCTGAGATGAGAAATGAAATGAATGCCATGAAGGCACAGATGAGTGAGATGATGAGACTCCTGTTGTCCTTGAAGAATGTGAATGACTTTCAAGCTGCTCAGTGGCCTCCTTATGGCCTTCCTTTGGGTTATACCCCTCCAAATCAAGAAGCTAACCCGGGAGCTGGTCCCGTGGCAATAGTTGAGAATGTACAGCCAACGTCTGTCGGATCAGAAGGAATGACTGGTGAACCCCGGGTTCAGATCCCGCATCCAATTGTTATACCTCAGCCCACTCCTCAGAATATCACTCCACAGCCAGCTGCCTTTCCACCGGCTCAAGGCTTTGTGTCCGGAAACTCTGTTTACCCTCAGGTTCAGCACTCAATGCTTCCACCTCCTTATGGTGTAAGTAACTCCCCTCAAGTCTATTCCGCTGAGCACCAGCAGACCAAAGAGCAGTTCCAGATGTTAGAAGAAAGATTAAGAATGATTGAAGGCTTTGGCTCCAGGGCTAGGGAGGCCAGAGACTTGTGCCTTATTCCCGATGTGGTGTTGCCTCCAAATTTCAAGGTCCCCGATTTTGACAAGTACAGAGGTGCGACCTGCCCAAAGAGTCACTTGACGATGTATTGTAGGAAGATGTCTACTTACTCCCATGATGACAAACTATTAATCCATTGCTTCCAAGACAGCCTTGCTGGGGCATCTCTTAATTGGTATATGAAGTTAGAGCCATCCCAAGTTCGCTGCTGGAAGGGTTTAGCAGATGCATTCCTCAAGCAATATCAATACAATACAGACATGGCGCCAGACCGAACACAGTTGCAGAGCATGAGCAAGAAGGACAATGAATCATTCAAAGAGTATGCCCAGCGATGGAGGGCTTTGGCTGCACAAGTTACACCTCCT
Organism: Astragalus membranaceus; assembly: GCA_039519185.1. Lineage (NCBI taxonomy): Eukaryota > Viridiplantae > Streptophyta > Magnoliopsida > Fabales > Fabaceae > Astragalus > Astragalus membranaceus. Next base: position 147,234,205 of record CM076849.1, on the reverse strand, counting down.
CTTTTAGACAAAGAATTGGTTTCTATGTTCATGGAAACCTTGCCACCGCTATACTATGACCGTCTGATCAGCACTGCATCATCCAATTTTTCAGATATGGTGATTGTGGGAGAGAGATTGGAGAACGGATTGAGAAGTGGAAAGATTGCACAGGGGTCCACAAGTAACACAAGCTCCCAAAAGAAGCCATTCTCCGGCTTTCCCAAAAAGAAAGAAGGGGAAACCAATACCATCACTATCAGCCCACCATACCAGCCACCCAACATCCCAGTTCCCACTCCCGCACAAACAGTTCGTCCATCCCAAAACAATAATCAAAGCAACCACCAAAGGACCTATCAAAACAGAACAACCTTTGACCCAATTCCCATGTCATACACAGACCTTTTCAATTACCTCATCACCAATAAGCTCATCAATACAAGACCCATGAAACCTATCCAACCACCTTACTTCAGAGGATACAACCCCAATAGTACCTGCGCCTTCCACGAAGGAGCAGTTGGGCATGTTGTAGAGGATTGCAAAGCCTTCAAGATAGTGGTGCAAGACTTGATAGACGCAAAGGGCATAACGTTCAAGCAGGAGGATCCAAGTATCATGACCAACCGGTTTCCTGGTCACAGGAAGCATGCTGCTAATGCAATCATGGATATGAAGGAGCAGTCCCTAATCAGATCAGTAGAAGATATCCAGACTCCCGTAGAAATCATTCATGCAGAATTGTGCAAATTCGGGATTATTAGAATGGGTTGTGTTCAGAAAGGAGTTTGTACTAACATCAGCTGTGTGGGAGTATGTGAAGCATTCAAGGTGGTGTTACAGGATCTGATCGATCGCCATATCATCCAGATGGGTATACAAGGGAAAGAAGAGGATGTTCTGACCTTCCAATCAGATGGGAGTTGAGGTGTGCAGAGACCTATCGAGGTGCCATACATTCGGAATTCGGCTGTGGAAAGGCCAAAGACTATTGTGATCCCATTTCCAGCTTCTAGGAAGAAGAACAATAATGTCCCATGGAGTTACAGTGTGCCATTTCCGGCTCCGAAATCTCAAGCTGCTTTTGACATCACCAATATTGCAGGGAGTAGTGGGGTAACCAGAAGTAGGCGTGTGTATGTTCCCCAAGCTCAGGAAGAGGGTCCTTCTAAGGCAACAGAAGAGAGAATCCGAAAAGGAAAGAATGTAGAGCCAGAGCCTGTGATAAGTAGGAAGGTGTCAGACCCAGAGGTTACTGAATTCTTGAAGATAATGCGGCAGAGTGACTACAAAGTGGTGGATCAGCTACACCACACCCCAGGCAAAATTTCCATCATGTCCCTATTACTAAACTCAGAAGCCCACCGTGATGCCTTGGTTAAAGTACTGAGTGAGGCCCATGTCGCCCAAGATATTACTGTCAATCAGTTGGATGGCATAGTTGGGAATATCGTTGCATCTAACTACATTACTTTAACCGATGATTAGCTCACCCCGGAGGGGAAGGGGCACAATAAGGCGTTGCATATCTCAGTGAAGTGTGGTGAATATATGCTCTCTAGGGTTCTCATGGACAATGTATCCTCATTGAATGTTATTCCCAGATCAACAATGAACAAGTTAGAGGTAGATTGTTCCTACATGAAACCCAGCTCAACCCTGGTCAGAGCCTTTGATGGGTCTAAGAAAGAAGTCATGGGGGAAATGGAGTTTCCAATGCAAATAGGGCCTGAGGTGTTCTATGTGATCTTTCAGATTATGGACATTGAATCCTCATACATCTGCCTCTTGGGGAGACCTTGGATTCATGCAGCAGGCACTGTCCCTTCAACACTTCACCAAAAACTCAAGTTTATAGTCGACGATAAGCTTGTAGTTGTCTTTGGGGAGGAAGAGTTCACAGTCAGCAAGCCTGTCCCCTCTCATTATATTGAAGCTGCAGAGGAATCCCTTGAATCCGCCTTTCAATCCTTAGAAATTGCGAACGCTGTGTTCGTAGGTGAAGAATCCCCACTACCTGCACCCAGGTTGTCCAATGCTGATATTATGGTAGCAAAAGTCATGCTGAAGAATGGCTATCAGATTTGGAAGGGACTAGGAAGATCTGAACAAGGAATTCTGTCACCCGTGCTTCTGCAAGAATACAAGGACAGACGTGGGTTAGTCTATTGGCCCACTCCAGCTGATAAGAGAAGAATGGCTGAGGAAAAGCGTGAGAAGAGGTTGGCTAGGCTTCAGCGAAGAGAACCCAGATCGATGATGGCCCCCATAGGTGACCTCAAGCAGAATTTCAGGCGTGCTGGCATGCTGAACCCTAATCAGATAGCTGTCATCGAGGAAGAGTTAGCTGAAGAAGGCGAGGGTCGGGGCCTAGTTCGTCGCAGTGTTGCAGGAGAAGAAGTTGGCAACTGGAAGACCGTCGATTTCCCCGTTGTTTTCATTTCAAAGTAATGATCTTTGTAATGCAAATCCTTTGGCTCTGCCCAAGGCCTTAGGACATTTTCATAGGGGCATGCATGTTTTCTTTTAGATATCATCTATCAATAAAATGTAGTTTTGAATTCTCAAATGAATAAAAATTGCTTTTTGCGTCTTCATTTTGTGTTTCTATTTTTGCTTGTTCATTGCTTTTCTATTCCCGCGAATGCAGATCTAAAATGGACGCCTCTGAAAATAATGATGCCAACGGTTCATATGTTAATTTTGATTACCCCGTTAATCAAGCTGAGGAGGATGCTGAGGATGACTGGGAAACTCCTCCGGAACTGATGAGAATGGTTGAGCAAGAAGAAAAGGTTATTCAGCCACATGGGGAAACTATTGAGATCATCAATTTAGGCACAGGGGGCGAAAAGAAAGAAGTCAAGGTTGGCACTTCAATGAAAAAGAGTGAGCATGAGAAGTTGGTTCAACTCTTGCGGGACTACATTGATGTCTTTGCATGGTCGTATGAAGACATGCCCGGTTTAGATACTGATATAGTGGTGCACAAGCTGCCAGTCAAGCCTGAGTGCCCTCCGGTTAAACAGAAGTTAAGGAGGATGAAGCCTGAGATGTCTTTAAAGATCAGAGACGAAGTGAAGAAACAGTTCGACGCCGGTTTCCTAGCCGTAGCCAAGTATCCACAGTGGGTTGCTAACATTGTGCCAGTGCCCAAAAAGGATGGAAAAGTTAGAATGTGCGTCGATTACAGACATCTGAATCGTGCCAGTCCCAAAGACGATTTTCCCCTTCCCCATATTGATGTCTTAGTGGATAGTACGGCGCAGCATTCACTATTCTCCTTCATGGATGGGTATTCAGGATATAATCAGATTAAAATGGCTCCTGAGGATATGGAGAAGACTACTTTCACAACTATTTGGGGAACATTCTGTTACAGAGTCATGCCATTCGGGTTGAAGAACGCCGGCGCTACCTATCAAAGGGCTATGGTCACATTGTTTCATGATATGATGCACAAGGAAATAGAGGTCTACGTAGACGATATGATCGCAAAGTCTAAAACTGACGAGGAACACATTGTCAATTTGCAAAAGCTCTTCGAGCGGTTGAGAAAATTCAAGCTCAGATTAAATCCAGCCAAGTGCACCTTTGGGGTGAGATTAGGAAAACTATTAGGGTTTATTGTCAGTCAAAGAGGGATAGAGGTTGACCCAGACAAAGTGCGTGCAATTCTCGAGATGGCCGCTCCTAAGACAGAAAAGGAAGTTCGGGGTTTTCTCGGAAGATTGAACTACATTTCCAGGTTTATCTTCCAGTTAACTGCCACATGTGAGCCGATTTTCAAATTGCTGTGCAAGAATCAAGAGACTAAGTGGAATGATGACTGCCAAGAAGCTTTTGAGAAGATTAAGAAATACCTGCAGAATCCGCCTATTTTAATGCCTCCGGTGCATGGCAGACCTTTGATCCTGTATCTGACCGTGCTAGAAAATTCAATGGGTTGTGTGTTAGGACAACATGACGAAACTGGCAAGAAAGAGCACGCAATTTATTATCTAAGCAAGAAGTTCACTGACTGTCAGACGAGGTATTCGCTACTAGAAAAGACTTGTTGCGCCTTGGCTTGGGCTGCTCATCGCTTGAGGCAGTACATGTTATGTCACACCACTTGGCTGGTGTCGAAGATGGATCCTATCAAGTATATCTTCGAGAAGCCTGCGCTTACAGGAAGAATTGCCAGATGGCAGATGCAGTTGTCAGAATATGATCTTCTTTATGTCACTCAAAAGGCCATCAGAGGTAGTGCGTTGGCCGAATACCTAGCACATCAGCCTATTGAAGATTATCAGTCGATGCAGTGTGATTTCCCAGATGAGGACATTATGGCTTTATTTGAAGAAGGAAAGTCCCCAGAGAATGAAAGGTGGAGAGTAGTGTTTGACGGTGTTTCCAACAGTTATGGGCACGAGGCCGGGGCAGTGCTGATTTCCCCTGACAATCGCTTCATACCACTCATTACTAGATTGAGTTTCTATGTCACAAATAATATTGCAGAGTACGAGGCATGTATTCTGGGTATTCAGGCAGCTCTAGACTGGAAAGTTAAAAGATTAGATGTGTATGGAGACTCAGCCTTAGTTATCCATCAAGTGAACGGAGATTGGGAAGCCAGAGATCCCGAGTTGATACTCTACAGGGATTACATCTGAGAATTGGTTGAGCCCTTCGAAGAAATCACATTTCAACACCTTCCTCGTAGAGAGAATCAGCTGGCTGATGCACTGGCCACGTTAGCTTCAATGTTTAATATCAACTGTGATAAGAACTTGACCCAGATCAGAATTCAGCATTGAAGTTTGCCGGCACACTACCACTACTCCTGCGCAGCAATTGAAGATAAAGAAGATGATAAGCCTTGGTATCATGACATCAAACAGTATATCCTGAACAGAGAGTATCCTCCAGGGGCATCAGAAAATGATAAAAGAACACTTAGAAGGTTGTCAATGAATTTCTTCTTGAGTGGCGAGGTGCTCTACAAGAGGAATCATGATAAGTACTCCTTAGGTGTGTGGCAAAGGAGGAAGCAGAAAGGATCATGAGGGAGGTGCATGAGGGCTCGTTTGGGACTCATTCCAACGGGCATACTATGGCAAGGAAGATATTAAGGGCTGGCTACTATTGGCTGCAGATGGAGTCAAACTGCTACAGTTTTGTAAGAAAGTGCCACAAATGCCAGATTTATGCCGATCACATACATGTGCCACCGGCTTCATTAAATGTCTTGACTGCATCCTGGCCATTTTCAATGTGGGGCACCGCTTCATTCTAGTTGCAATTGATTACTTCACCAAATGGGTTGAAGCTGCTTCATATTCCAGCATAACCAGTTCTGTGGTTGCCAAGTTTGTAAAGAAGGACCTGGTGTGTCGCTATGGTCTCCCGGATAAAATCAACACGGACAATGGTAGCAATCTGAATAGTAAAATGATGAAAGAATTGTTCACAGAGTTTAAGATCAAACATCACAATTCCTCTCCCTACCGTCCGAAGATGAATGGGGCAGTTGAAGCAGCCAATAAGAATATCAAGAGAATCATGCAGAAGATGGTAGTAACCTATAAAGACTGGCACGAAATGCTCCCCTTTGCTTTGCACGGGTATCGCACCTCAGTACGCACTTCGACCGGGGCAACCCCCTTCTCTCTAGTGTGTGGGTCAGAAGCAGTTCTTCCCATTGAAGTTGAGATACCCTCTCTCCGAGTGCTCATGGAAACCAAGTTAGAAGAGGCTGAATGGGTTCAAACCCGTTTAGATCAGTTGAATCTCATAGAGGAAAAGAGAATTGCAGCTTTGTGTCATGGTCAGATATACCAACAAAGGATTAAGACAGCTTTTGACAAGAAGGTTCGTCCCAGAAAATTCAGCGAAGGAGACCTTGTGCTCAAGAAAATCCTGCCTATCCAGAGTGACCCCCGTGGGAAATGGGCTCCTAGCTATGATGGACCATATGTGGTAAAGAAAGTCTTTTCTGGAGGAGCATTGATACTCACTAACATGGACGGTGAAGAACTCAGAAACCCAGTCAATTCAGATTCGGTCAAGAAATATTACGCCTGAGAAAAATAAAAAGAAAAAGAGAAAGATGAGCCAAGCAAGAATTAGCTCGCTAGGTTGAAAACCCAAAAGGGCGGCCTAGGCAAAATTGAGCGACCCGGTGGATTGAAAACCCAAAAGGGCGATCCAGGCAAAAATTAGGGTCAAAAAAGTTGGACATAAAAAGGAAAAATGAAAGGGGGCAAGCAGCGCCTCCAAAAGCTTGGATAAAAGGGTGATCAAGGCTGCAAGTATGAGCAGTTGGCCTCAGATGCTCCAGAGACAAAGACTGTTCATAAGATCTGCTGCGTCCGTTCTCTTGTTTTTCTTAGTTTCAGAAAAAATTCCAATGTACTCTCTTCAGTCAGCGTGACATTCTGCATGTCTGACTTCCATATGAATAAAAGTCCAAATTTTTCACTCTATCAGTTTTGTTGTCTTATCATTGCTTTCTTTTCATTTTTGATTTTAAACTACGTTTTATGGTAGATGATAAATCATGGAAATGTGCATAAGTCATAGCATTAAGGTCATTGCGAAATTTTTGAAAACAACGACAAAAAGAGACGATCTTTTAGTCAAGTAAGTTCACAAAAATCAAATAAGAAGCGCTGATTGCATTAGAGCAAGAGGACGAAGCTCGACTCCCGAATTCTTATCATAGACGATCATTGTGCCTCACAACGCAAGTCCCGCGAGTTGGTCGGACCAGCAAAAGAAAAGCCAAAAAAAAAGAGTTGAAAAAGCAAAAGAGCAATAAACAAATAAAGTCATGCACTACATACACCAAGCATAAGAAAAAGAAAAAAGAAAATAGCAATCATGGCATTTGCATTGCATGCATTGGTTCATTTTTCAGCTGCAGACAAGTGAGAAAGGATAAACACTTCGGTGTTAATGCTCGCCTTCAGATTCCAGAAAGCGCTCCCCCAGTTGGGAGTTCAGAGGGGAGAGAAGAAAAAGAAAAAAGAAAAGAAAAGGAAAAGAGAGAAACAGAAAATAAAAGAAAGAAAAAGAGACGAAAGAAAAGAAAAGAGAGCGTTCAGGCGCGCATTGCAGTTTGGAGCCCAGAGAGATCATCGCTCCTTTCTCCCCAGGTCTCACATCGTGTACCAGCAACCCGATGGACCGCAGCCCCATGTGAGGTTCAACGGAATAGTTGTATCAGCCTAAGATACAGTGGACGCCGTGCATTGATCAGTATATCAGTTCCGGAGCTGATAACGATCCCCCCGATCGCTCGAAAAGGCCAACAGGAAGCGTGCTCCTCAAAGCCACGTGCAAACTCGGATTCGTCAAGAGTTCGTTTAAGGATTACAGGTTTTAGGCAGCCTAGGCATTTTACCGCTTTCTGCATGCAAGTGCCCATTTTACTTTTTCTGTCCGCACGCAAGTGCCCATTTTACCTTTTCTGTCCGCACGTCAGTGTTCATTTACTGTTTTCGCATCGACACGAAAGTGTCTATCTTTCCGAAAAAAGGAAAGGAGAAGAGAAAAATAGAAAAAATGAAAAATTCGGGTTTTTCCAAGGAGACAAAATCGGTATAATTTCTGAATTCTTTATTTCTATTTTGCCTCGAAAGATGTCCCGGCCAATTCATATTTCTTGCCAAAATCTAAGTAAAGAGGGGCAGCTGTCATACCCCAATTTTGTCCGCCCAAGTCAAAAACATTTTTTCAGAAAAAATAGAACAATAAGGTAATTCATAATGTGTGGAAAATAGTGGATTTGTGCATTTATGTGTATTCATCCCCTATTTCACATTTTTATTTGAATTATGCGCGCGCGTCAGTCGTAACTGCGTGAACTGCCCTGTGCCCTTGTCATTTGGCACGTGTTTTTATTTTCAAAAAGGCCATTATTAATTTTTGGCACCCAAAAACATTTTTCTTAATTTTCAGGAATTTTAGAAAATAAAATAGTGCATATTTTTGCATTTTTGGGCATTTAAATACAAGAAAATTAATTATTTTTGGACCAAGACCAGGTCAAGGACGTGGCATACATGTTACTCTACTAAGGGTAATTTTTGTATAATTTTTGGAAAGAAAATCCTAGTCTAAATTAATTAAAAATGCATTTTCCCCATTTTTAGTGCATAAAAAACCCAAAAAAGACCATTAAATATTCCCCAATTATTAAATGACAATTTTCATTGTCTAGAATAATTAAAGGGAATATTTTATGGCGCTCAAGTATATATGACACATTTTTTGTTGGTGCACTTTCACTTCCATGCCCAAAAATTCAAAATTCAAAATTCAAAAGAAGGAAGTGTCCTCAATACGACAAAAGACCAAAAGCAAGTTTTTTTTTCCTCCTCTCCCTTGCTTCATACGAATTCCCTCTCTCTCTCTCTCTCTCTCTCTCTCTCTCTCTCTCTCTCTCTCACACACAAAATTCTTCCACACTCTTCTATTCCTTTTCCCCTAAGAATATGCTTTGTACTATTCTTAACTTTTCCCTTTTTGGTGACCATCACTCACTCCCACATAGATTCATGCCCTCTTTTGTAAATTACCCCACCCATTTATACTCACCTCTTCACAAGAAAATACAAAATTACCTCTTTGGTAACATTCCATCTCAATTATACCCTTAACCCTATTTTTACCTCACATCACATATGAGCCTCCATTCCCAAAAAAGGACAAGTTTTTTTTCACACAAACTCTCCTCTCTTCTCTCCTCACGCCATTCTCCCTCTCTCCCTCACTCTCATTTTGTGTTTTCTCACTACCCACAGTCCAAGTGATCTCCAATCCTAGCCATTCATTCAAATTCAAAACCCATTCCTAGAGCACCTAGTAAAGAACAATGACCTAATTACCCCTAGACCTAAAACAACTCTATAAATACCCTCTCATTTACACACATCACAATCTTTTGCTTCTCATTCTCCTACACTAAAACCCTAGCACACAAAAACCTCTCCCTTTTCCTCTCCTAAAACCGTAGCCCTTAACCCTCCTCCCTCAACCATTTTTGATTTTCTCTTCACCCAAACACCACCATCTCACTTCATTCTTATCCCTCTTTCACATATCTCCTCCACTTTCCATTCAAGTTCAAACATCATCATCAAAGAAGGTTTTCACCAAGCTTTTTGGGTTAGAGTTGAAGAACCTTGGAGGCTTGTTGATTTGTGTCTAGTTTCATCTTCTCATCTCATTTCTTAGCTTGGAGTTAAGGTAAACTCCTTAAAACCTTGCATCACATTTGAGTTCTTGCCTCAAAAAATGTAAAATCATTCATCCTATCATCTTCATATTCTCATATTGTTGATTGTTGTTGGTGAGAAGTGTCATAAGCACTTTGACAAGCACTTAGGGAGGCTTGGGTGCTTATGGTGCTTCTCACCCTTGAATGATTGTTGATTTGTGTTGATTTGATCTTGATCCTTGCATTTCATGAAATAAAATGTTGTTTTATGGCATATTATGTTTCGCATACTTGTAGAAAAATAGGGTTTATGTTAAGTTTTGTGCATTTCTTTGCCTAATCACATGAACCTATACCAAAAATGCGATTCAACATGCTTTGATGCTTTGATTGCTAAGATGATTTTCTTGATTATGGTTTGCCAATGATCATGCTTGAGGCTACTCTTTTGAATTCGCTTGTGCTTTGTAATCTCCTTGTTTACTCAGATATTGTATCATCAATACTTAGATAGGTCCATTCCATACATTACATCTTCCACTAGATGTGCATTTAGATTCCCTTGCATTTTGTAGAAATATTTTAGTATGGTCCTCGTCTAGCATCTTCCATTAGATGTGCATTTAGGTTCAATCTTGCCTACTCTTGCATTTTTGCTTAATTCCCAATTCAAGTTCCTTTTTTGCCTATTTATGTGTTGTGGTCTAATATGTGTAGTCTAGGCTAATATTCGCTCAAGAATTCAAATGAGATTAGTTGTAAAGTTATGTCCATGTTGTTGTTTGCCTAAGGATTCGATTTCAATGATTGTGCCATGCTTGAATCTCCAAATCTTCTCGCATTCATTGTTTTCTTTTCTAAATAGCTTAGCATGAAAATGGTGACTAGTGACAACTACCCATAACCTTTGTTAGTTTGGTTGTCCTAAGAGCCTAAATTTCAAAAAAAAAAAGATGTTGTCATATGCATAAGCTACTAGTGATAATCACCCATAACCTTTGTTAGTTTGATTATCATGAACGCTTTCAATTTCAAAAGATATTTTCCTAAGTATCAAAAGTCATAGCAAGTGTTAGTGTTGACCACCCATAACCTTTGTTAGTTTGGTCATCATGAAGGCTTTCATCTTTCAAAAGAGATTTTTACATGCACTTAAGTGGGTTTTAGTAGTGATCACCCATAACCTTTGTTAGTTTGATCATTACGAACGCCCTTCACTTTTCAAAACCAAAGCAAAAAGACTTTCACTTTCAACGCTCGTTAGAACTACGTCGCTTTGATTCCCATTTGGGATACGTAGGAGCGAGCCACAATCTCGTCAAATGCAACCATAAAAATTAGCATTTGCATAACAAAAAGAAAAGAGTTATTTTCATAACACAAAAAAAAGAATCACTTTTGCAAACCAAGATCATTTTCAGAACAAAAACATTCTCCTTTCAAGAATCATTTTCAAACCCATTATCGCTAGTGGCTAATCAGAACCTTTATTCGTCTAGCCATTGGTAGCAATGTCTTTTTCCCAAAAGAACAACAAGCGATGATCACTCATAACCTTTGTTAGTTTGATCATTCGTGGCAATCAATCTCTTTCGAAAACCACTTTCAAAAGAGTAAATAAAAAACGAGTTGCTACTAATAGTCAATCAGAACCTTTGTTCGTCTGACTGGCGGTGGTGACTCTCATTTTCAAGAGTACTTAGCGGTGATTACCCATAACCTTGGTTAGTTTAATCATTCACTAAATGCTCGTCCTGTTTCGAAAACTCACTAAAAAGATAAAAGACAAAAACCTTTTCAAAGAGAAAGACAGACAAGAACTACGTAGCTTTGAATTCTCCATCGCACCGGGAGATACGTAGGAGCGAGAGGCTAACTCTCGTCAAGCACCAAAAATAAAAATTTTCATTAAGTCTTCTCATTCCCTTTTCAATAAAGAAGCAAATTTAAGTATTTTCCAAATCAACACTTAAAACCACACGTTTAATTAAAGGTTCCCTTTCGGTGCTTATCTAAAAAAAAAAGGTTCCCTTTCGGTAGAAAGGAGGTGTGGGGTGCTAATACCTTCCCCATGCCTAACCGACCCCCGAATCCAAATTTTCCGGTTTCTGAAAGGCCATTCGCTTTCCAAAAAGGTTTTTCTTCAATATTTTCCTTATAAAAAATATTGGTGGCGACTTCATTGTTTTAAAAAGTTGTAAACGAAGAAAGATCTCCTCAGGGACTTTTTCGGGTGCAACAATATCCACGTTTCCTTTGTCTTGCTTATTTTTCACGCTTATGAACGTATCATCTCCTATCGCCTCATGGCAATGTTATCTCTATCAGGAGTTTATCAGAATCGATCCGATTTAAATTCCCCACTAGAGGTTGCGACATTTGCGATGCCTCTTCGCCCATCTAGGGACTCTGACAGGAGTTTATCAGAATCGATCCGAACTTAACTCACCAATCAGAAGTTGCGACCTTTTCAATATGCCGCTTCGCGCCTTAGGGATCTAATAGGATTTTATCAGAATCTATCCGAATTTAACTCACCCATTAGAGGTTGGGACATTTGCGATGCCGCTTCGCCCATCTAGGGACCCTGACAGGAGTTTATCAGAATCGATCCGAACTTAACTCACCCATCAGAGGTTGCGACCTTTTTGATATGCCGCTTTGCGCCTTAGGTCTCTAACAGGAGTTTATTAGAATCTATCCGAATTTACTCACCCATTAGAGGTTGCGACATTTGCGATGCCGCTTTGTAACACCCCTTTTCTACCCATTCATTTAATTGGAAAAAATATCAGAGTTTTCAAAACTTATTTTTCGTACGAGGAATGTTACACATACTTCAATAAAATAATGCTTCTCAATTAAAACAGCTCAACGTAATAGTCCAGCATCACGTAGCACGTCACTAAGAGGAGACCCTCTAAAACACATTTATCATCGCAAATAAACTTAACGTCAATAATCACCAACTACGCAGCGGAATAACAAAATAAAACAGAATCGTCAGCAAAACATAATAGCTGAAATCATTCATAAACATCAAGTTCGTTCCCCCCCTGAGTGCTACGTATCAGAGCGTGACGACTCGACTCGAATTAGTGAAGGTACCTAGTCCTTCACTCGCAATCACCTGCACGTTACCGCCTAGGGGTAACATTCAAACAGAAGGGTGAGTCCAATTCAATCCATATAATAAATCATATGATAAATAATAAGTCAAGTCACAGCTCTAAAATAATCACATCACAATCATCAATCACATCACTACATAAACTCATCATTATGTCATGTAGGCATATGAAATGCAACCCACTCGCGGGCATATGCATGAGGTACCTTTTCACAAACGTCGCTTAGCCATTATGGCCTCATCGTCACTTAGCCTTTTGGGCCTCAAAAACGTCACTGGGTTTATGCATATGGGGCATGAGACACTATGACATGCACCACTCACAAACACACAAATCACGGTCAACTATGTGACCCGTCACTTACCAATTTGCCAAATAAGAGGCACAGCACCTGTCAATTCACAATTTACACAACAACATCACTTAGCCATTTAGGCCTTAACATCACTTAGCCTTTTGGGCCTCAAAACGTCACCGGGTTTTCATCGTCACTTATTCATAAACATCATCAAATCAAACAATAGCCACTGAGGGCAAAAACATCATTTACTAGCCACTAAGGGCATCATCGTCATTTACACACTAATATGGACAACATTGGCCACTAAGGGAAAAACGGTCATTTAACTAGCCACTAAGGGCATCCTCGTCATTTACACACCAATATCAACAACATTGGCCACTAAGGGCAAAACGGTCATTTAACTAGCCACTAAGGGCATCCTCGTCAAACTCATCCCTTTTTGACACTAAAACGTTAAAACCACTGGTTATACACAAAAGGGATTTTTAAAGGCACTAAAACATCTTTTCAACATCACCGCAACGACCGCCGGGAACAGCCACTTGGGGCGCCCCAGCAACCTTCAGAAATAATAAGTTTTTATTTTTAAAAATGAGACACACAGATAGACAACTGAAAAAGCTTCCCAAAACTTTTTGAAACGTTCAAAACGGATGTCCGAGTCAAAAGATATAGCGAAAACAGTTTTCGAAAACATTTTGGGAACATCCTGGAAAACTGGCGCCATGGGCGCCCAGCAAAACGCAACACAGCCATACGCAACACACGGGCGCTCAGCGCCCAGCGCTGGCACCCAGCACTGGCACCCAGCGCCTTAGCGCAACACGCAACACGCAACACATGGGCGCTCAGCGCCCAGCGCCTTAGCGCAACACGGAAACACGCGCACACGGGCGCTCAGCGCCCAGCGCCTGGCGCAAGACACACACATACACACACGGGCGCTCAGCGCCCAGCGCTGGCACCCAGCGCCCAGCGCCTGGCGCAACACGCGCAACACTGAAAACAGTGCACACACCCATGGGCGCCCAGCGCCCAGACACCTTCAGCAACACGATTTTTAGCACAATTTCACCTACACATTTGTTTTCTTCAAATTTCCACCTGACCAATCACAACCCATTTTACAACCATTCATAATCACGTGTAAAATCATCAAAACCATCTATCAAACATCAAAATTCAACACCTATAATCACATCACCAATTCAATTAAATTCATATGGGCAAACAATCAAACAACCACCATACAACTATCAAACAGGATCATGGCAATAAAATCTAGGCCAACCCTACCTTAAAACCTATCATACAAGTCATTATATAAATTGATAGGACATCCCCTTACCTCGAATTCGAAGAGTAGAAGCCTTGGAGATAGTCACGGACAGAACCCAGCAACAAGATCCCGTTCCTCTTCTCTCCTTGGTGGCGCGACTTTCTTCTCCTCTTTTCCTCTTTCTCTACGGCGCTCCTTCTCCTCTCCTTTCTCTCTCCTCAATTTCGCAAATGCTCACAAAAAAACCCTAGCCTCAATTTGGCTTGCCCCCTTCGCATATGATCTTGGATCATGGGCTTGGGCTTTCCACTTAAGCCCAAGTCTAGCTAATTGGCGCCCTCCTCCCCTAATACCACCTACACCATTTAAATATAATTTTAATTAATTAAGTTATACCCAATAAATTAAATAAATTCCTAAATACTTAATTAAATAAATTAATTAAATATTTAGGGTGTTACAACTCTCCCCCACTTAGAATATTTCGTCCTCGAAATTTACCTGATCAAATAACTCTGGGTAGGACTCTCGCATCTTGCTCTCCAGCTCCCAAGTCATACTCTCACCGGCAGCTCCTAGCCAGAGCACTTTTACTAATGCAATCTCTTTGCCTCTAAGCACTTTCACTTCACGATCCTCAATCCGTACGGGCATCGTCTCCACAGTGAGATTATCCCGCACCTTTGCATCATCCATATGGATCACATGAGATGGATCCGAAACATACTTCCGAAGTTGCGACACATGAAACACGTCGTGCAAATTCGAAAGATTCGGTGGTAAGGCCACTCTATAAGCCACATTCCCGATTCTCTCAGAAATCTGATAAGGACCAACAAAGCGAGGAGTGAGCTTCTTCGATTTCAACGCTCGACCAACACCGGTAATAGGAGAAACCCTCAAGAACACATGCTCGCCCTCCTGAAACTCTAAATCTTTCCTCTACTTGTCATGATAACTCTTCTGACGACTCTGCGAGGCCTTCATCTTTTCACGGATCATCTTGATCTTCTCTGTAGTCTCCCGGACAATCTCCGGTCCCAACACTACACTCTCTCCCGACTCATACCAACACAATGGCGTTCTACACTTTCGACCATACAATGCTTCAAATGGTGCCATCCCGATACTGGAATGGTAACTGTTGTTATAGGTAAACTCAGTCAACGCAAGGTAGGAATCCCATGAACCCCGTTGTTCCAATACACAAGCCCTCAACAAATCTTCTAACGACTGAATTGTCCTCTCTGACTGACCATCTGTCTGAGGATGATACGCCGAACTCATTTTTAACTTTGAACCCAATTCCTTCTGCAAACTCGTCCAAAACTCAGAAGTGAACCTCGGATCCCTATCTGACACAATACTCCTCGGAACACCGTGCAACTTCACAATTTCTTTGACATAGACCTCTGCCAACCTCGACACCGGATAAGTGATATTAATAGGAATAAAGTGAGCAGACTTCGTTAACCTATCAACGATCACCCAGATAGCGTCATGACCCCTAACTGTATTCGGCAATCCCGTCACAAAATCCATCGCAATGCCATCCCACTTCCACTCTGGAACTTCCAACGGTCGCATCAACCCTGAAGGCTTCTGATGCTCTACCTTTGACTTCTGACAAGTCAAACAGGCATACACAAACTGTGCCACATCCCTCTTCATACCATACCACCAGAACATCTTTTTCAGATCCTGATACATTTTCGTTGCTCCAAGATGGATACTCAACTTGCTACGGTGACCCTCCTCTAAAATTGCCTTTCTCATCTCCGCATCATCCGGAACACAGATCCTACCTCGGAACCTCAACACACCACGGGAATCTATCTTGAAATCTTCGTCTTCAGATTGACCAACCCCATTAATTAAATCTACTAACTTGACATCTGACTTCTGAGCCTCTCTGATGCTGCCCAGAAAATCATTATCGATCTTTAACATTCCCAGCTTGACACTGCGAGGTGTCATTTTACAAACCAAACTCAAATCTCTGAATTCCTCAATTAACTCTAATTCTTTCACCATCATTGCCGACATATGCAAAGACTTTCTGCTTAAAGCATCAGCCACGACATTAGCTTTGCCGGGATGATAATTCAAACCAAAGTCATAATCCTTCAAGAGCTCCAACCACCGACGCTGTCTCATATTCAACTCTTTCTGATCGAACAGATACTTCAGACTCTTGTGATCACTGAACACTTCAAACCTCGAACCATAAAGGTAGTGTCTCCAAATCTTAAGCACAAATACCACAGCAGCCAATTCCAAATCATGCGTAGGGTAATTTTTCTCATGAACCCGCAACTGCCTCGACGCATATGCAACGACTTTCCCATCTTGCATCAGCACACCCCCAAGACCCATCTTCGAAGCGTCACAATATACAACAAACGGTTCCTCCGGATTAGGCAACGTCAAAACAGGCGACGTTGTCAATCTCTTTTTCAGTTCCATAAAACTTTCCTCACACCGAGCATCCCAAACAAAAACTTTACCCTTACAAGTCAACTGAGTCAACGGAAGGGCCAACTTGGAAAAACCCTCGATGAAGCTCCTGTAGTACCCAGTCAAACCCAAAAAGCTTCTAATCTCTGTTGCGGACTTCGGAGCCTCCCACTCCAACACTGCTTCTACTTTTGCCGGATCAACCGCAATACCTTTACCAGAAATCACGTGCCCAAGGAAACTCACCTCTTTCAGCCATAACTCACACTTTGATAACTTAGCATACAACTTTTTCTCTTTCAGAACTTCTAACACTGTCTTCAGGTGCTCAACATGCTCTTCCTCTGACTTAGAATAAACTAGAATGTCATCCATGAAGATCACCACAAACCGATCTAGGTAATTATGGAAAATACGATTCTTATATTCCATAAATACACCAGGAGCATTGGTAACACCGAACGGCATCACTGAATATTCATAATGCCCATACCTTGTCCTGAATGCTGTCTTCTGAACATCCTCATCCTTCACTTTAATCTGATGATATCCGGACCTCAAATCTATTTTGCTGAAAACACGGGCACCCACTAACTGATCCATCAGATCGTCGATCCTCGGAAGCGGATACTTATTCTTGATAGTTACCTTATTCAACTGACGATAGTCCACACATAACCTCATGCTCCCATCCTTCTTCTTTACCAACAATACCGGAGCTCCCCACGGTGATACACTCGGTCTTACAAACTTTTTCTCAAGCAATTCTTCAAGTTGCGTCTTCAACTCAGACAATTCAGACGCCGACATCCTGTACGGTGCCATACACACAGGCCTCGTACCAGGTACAAGATCAATCGAAAACTCAACTTCTCTCTCCGGCGGCACACCCGGAATTTCATCAGGAAAAACCTCAGGGAACTCGCGTACCACTTACAGTTCTTCAATAACAGCCTGACCCTCAGCAGACAACGATGCCATCAATGCAAATAGCTGAACTCCTTCTTTCTTCAACTTCTTCAACTGGCCAGCAGATACACAAATAGAATCTTCTTCCCCGAAACTGACCGACTTGCTACGACAGTTGATATGAACGTGATTATTCTCTAACCAGTCCATGCCTAAGATGACATCCAGACCTCTCAACGGTAAGCAAACAAAATTCACAACAAAGTCCCTGTCGAAGATTGACACGGGACACTGAGAACACACCTGGGAAGTAATCACCGACCCCTTCGCAGGAGTATCGACAACCATATCCCCACACATAGCAGATAAAACAAGACCCAATCTTTTACAACAATCAACAGATATAAAGCAATGGGTAGCACCAGTATCAATAAGAGATTTCAGAGAAGTACCATTAATAAAACACGTACCTCTAATCAGACCATCCTTCTCATCAGGCTCCTCTCCTGCCAATGCGAACACCTTCCCAGTAGACCTTTCCTTCTTCGGCTTTGTACACTTCGTACTGATATGCCCAGACTCACCACAGTTGAAGCACACCACATCCTTAACCTTACACTCGGCCGCCATATGACCCTTTTTACCGCAACGATAGCAAACTCTCTCATCAGACCTGCATGTAGTACTCTTGTGGCCAGGTTTGCCACACTTATAACAGACAATGCTAGCGGGAGCATCTCCCCCACTAGAATTCTTACCCCCAGCAGACCTCTGATAACTCTTACCCGCCGGAACCTCATACGGCTTGCTTCGACTCTGAAACTTACCCTTTTTCTCAGACGTAGCTTTGTAATGGGCAGTGCTGTCCTCCTCAAAGATTCTACAACTGTCAACCAGATCAGCGAACACATGAATTTTCTGATAACCAATGGCCTTTTTGATATCAGGCCCCAAACCATTCTCGAACTTGATACATTTCGAAAACTCAGCTGTAGCCTCACTATAGTGTGGATAAAATTTTGCCAGTTCCACAAACTTCGCCGCATAAGCAGTCACAGACATACCACCCTGCTTCAGTTCCAAGAACTCTATCTCTTTCTTTCCTCGGACGTCTTCAGGAAAATATTTTCTCAGAAATTCCCTGCTGAATACCTCCCAAGTAATCTCTTCCTGCACAGCCTCCAATCTCTGCCTAGTAGCCAACCACCAGTCGTCGGCCTCCTCGGCTAACATGTGGGTACCAAAACGGACCTTCTACTCAACAGTGTAGTCCATCACTCTGAATATCCTCTCGATCTCCTTCAACCACGCCATAGCACCATCTGGATCATATTTGCCCTTAAAGGTGGGCTGATTCTCCCTCTGGAAAGTAGTCAGACTCCGAAAACCAGCGTTCTCTCCAGCATTCTGCTGACCTTGCACAGCCTGAGCCATAGCCTGCAATGCAGCAGCAAGAGCAGCGTCGTTTCTCCCAGCCATTTCAAACTATCACTGCAGCACAAACCAAGAATTTAGTACTAATCTATTGTCATAAGACACTATGACAGGACAACATTGGCCGGACAGACCGAACTGCTCTGATACCACTTATGTAACACCCCTTTTCTACCCATTCATTTAATTGGAAAAAATATCAGAGTTTTCAAAACATATTTTTCGTACGAGGAATGTTACACATACTTCAATAAAATAATGCTTCTCAATTAAAACAGTTCAACGTAATAATCCTGCATCACGTAGCACGTCACTAAGAGGAGACCCTCTAAAACACATTTATCATCGCAAATAAACTTAACGTCAATAATCACCAACTACGCAGCGGAATAACAAAATAAAACAGAATCGTCAGCAAAACATAACAGCTGAAATCATTCATAAACATCAAGTTCGTTCCCCCCTGAGTGCTACGTATCAGAGCGTGACGACTCGACTCGAATTAGTGAAGGTACCTAGTCCTTCACTCGCAATCACCTGCACGTTACCGCATAGGGGTAACATTCAAACAGAAGGGTGAGTCCAATTCAATCCATATAATAAATCATATGATAAATAATAAGTCAAGTCACAGCTCTAAAATAATCACATCACAATCATCAATCACATCACTACATAAACTCATCATTATGTCATGTAGGCATATGAAATGCAACCCACTCGCGGGCATATGCATGAGGTACCTTTTCACAAACGTCGCTTAGCCATTATAGCCTCATCGTCACTTAGCCTTTTGGGCCTCAAAAACGTCACTGGGTTTATGCATATGGGGCATGAGACACTATGACATGCACCACTCACAAACACACAAATCACGGTCAACTATGTGACCCGTCACTTACCAATTTGCCAAATAAGAGGCACAGCACCTGTCAATTCACAATTTACACAACAACATCACTTAGCCATTTAGGCCTTAACATCACTTAGCCTTTTGGGCCTCAAAACGTCACTGGGTTTTCATCGTCACTTATTCATAAACATCATCAACTCAAACAATAGCCACTGAGGGCAAAAATGTCATTTACTAGCCACTAAGGGCATCATCGTCATTTACACACTAATATCAACAACATTGTCCACTAAGGGAAAAACGGTCATTTAACTAGCCACTAAGGGCATCCTCATCATTTACACACCAATATCAACAACATTGGCCACTAAGGGCAAAACGGTCATTTAACTAGCCACTAAGGGCATCCTCGTCAAACTCGTCCCTTTTTGACACTAAAACGTTAAAACCACTGGTTATACACAAAAGGGATTTTTAAAGGCACTAAAACATCTTTTCAACATCACCGCAACGACCGCCGGGAACATCCGCTTGGGGCGCCCCAGCAACCTTCAGAAATAATAAGTTTTTATTTTTAAAAATGAGACACACAGATAGACAACTGAAAAAGCTTCCCAACACTTTTTGAAACGTTCAAAACGGATGTCCGAGTCAAAAGATATAGCGAAAACAGTTTTCGAAAACATTTTGGGAACATCCTGGAAAACTGGCGCCATGGGCGCCCAGCGCCCAGGCACCTGGCGCCCAGCGCCCAGCAAAACGCAACACAGCCATACGCAAGCTTCTTAGCTTAGCGGTCTCCTTCTTCACTATTTGAGTCACTTCTGGCATCCCAATCTGTCAGATTCACCTCAGCTTCTTCTCTGAATCCCTTACCCAAGCTTCTTAGCTCAGCGGTCTCCTTCTCATCTTTAAAGCTCATGTAGAAACACCTGCGTGCTGCTCCCAGGTCCGCCTGGAGGGTCACCACCTTACTCTCCAGAGTGTAGAACTCATTTTCAGATGGACCGTTGAGGTGACCGCCTCCAGATTCCCCAACGTGGGCCTCCCAATGATGCACTGGTAGACCGACTTGCATGGGAGGACCAGGAAGGGTGTTTTCACAGTTTTGAACAACGGCGGTTTACCGTCGGGGTTTCCGTAGGTGACCATTAGCTCTAGGTGGCCGAGTGGCTTAGTGTTCGATCCATTAAACCCGGTTAGGTCCCCTCCTCGGTATGGAGTCAAGTCATCGGGGGAGATATTCAGCACTTGCAGCAGGTCTTCGAAGATGATATCTACTGCACTTACCTGGTCGACCTGGATCCTTCTTACCTCAACGTTGGCGATAATGGCAGTGACGATTAGTGGGACGTGTTTGTTCGGTTTCCCATCGAGCAGATCATTGTCGTCGAAATATAGGGGTGGTCTGGTTGGCCCCTTCCTGGCGACTGAGGTTGACACAATGCTGAGGATCTCCTTCCACTTCCTCTTCATTGATTTGTTTGTCCCCCAGTCATCATGAGGGTTTCTCGCATGGATCACCATGGCCACTGGCCTTCCTTTGGGCCTCCGGGTGTCTTCTTTATCGGTTGATTCATCATTGCCATTTTCCACCCCCTCACCAACTGGGGCCTTCCCCTTCCTAGGGGACCTGTATCCACCTTCGGGGGATCGGGATCTTTTGCGCGAGCCACTCGGTTCCCCCTCCTTCTTCAGGTACTGTGACAAATTTCCTCTCTGGATCAGCTCCTCAATATTTTCCTTCAGCGCTCGGCACCCATTGGTGTCGTGGCCTCCGCTTTGATGGTAGCGGCACCATTTCTTCGAGGGGTTCTGGCCCTCTTTCAACACCAAAGGCTCTGGCCTCTTGATGTCTTTGAATTCAGCATTGGCACATTCAGTCAGGATTTGCGCTCTAGAGGTGACGAGGTGAGTAAGACCTGAGAGGCTTGGGGGGAGTCCCTCACGGTGTACGCCTCCTGTTACCTTTCACCGGCGTAGCTCCTGGGTGACTTCCCTGTCACCCCCTGCCTTGGCTGCCTCGCGGTAAGCCATATCATCCTCGCCATAGTTCATGTATTTCTGGGATCTACAAAGGAACTCGCCCAAGTTCCTAGGCTTGTTGATGCCTACATCGACCTGGAACAAACTTCCCTTTCTCAACCCGTCTTTCATCCAGAACAACCTTTGCCTGTCCTCCAATTTTCGAACGCCCGAAGCTTCCTTATTGAAGCGCTTAATATACTCCCTCAGTGTCTCATTGTTATGCTGGCTGACGGCTCTCAGTACTTCTTCGGATTTGGGCTTTAGCCGGGAGGCAGTGAAACGAGCTGTGAACATTCTCGCCAGCTGCCCCCATGAGGATATAGAGTTCGGCCTCAGCTCTTGGAACCACTCTAATGCGGAACCCTCGAGAGTGAGGGGGAAGATTTTGCAATGGGCGGGTTCCCTGGCGACCCTGTAGCGCATCATTAGGGAGAAGTGTGCCAGATGACCGTCCGGATCTCCTGTCCCGTCAAACATCTTGAGATTTGGCAGCTTTTCCAAGGCCCTTGGGATTTGGCATTCGTCTACCCTAAAACTCTCTTGAGTTTCGGGGGGAGGTGTTTTCATAGCCCAGCTCTTGATACCTGTGTCGCTCGGGGGATCTCCTCGATGGAGAATCCCGGTGGTTCCTTCTGCGGGTGACGACCCGGCTCCTTGACCTCTCATGAGTGTCAGGGGACGCGTGTGAGGAGGTGCTGGAGTGGGTGTCAAGAGGCCGATAGGTCCCTGGGGGTGAGCCTGATCCCCTATGCCTGCGTCGCCAGGGGGAGAGCGATGCACGTTCCTTCGCCTTGGGGGAGAGCGGTGAATGTAACACCCTTTTTCTACCCAGCATTTCTTAATAAAAATATCAGAGTTTCCAACAACAAAAGAGTGTCACATTTTTCGACTTGAAAAATCGCCGCGAAATCACACTTCAAGAATAATTAACTTTCATTAAAAATGCAGCGGAAAATCAATGAGTTAAACTCGACGGCAATAACCTCAAGCGGTTAACAACATGACTAGTCATAAAACATAGTTCGAAAACTCAACAACGATAAACAATGAAAATAACACAAAGAGCGTCCCCCCGAGTGCTACGTATCAGAGCAGAAGACACCAGACCATATGAAGGTACTCAGCCTTCACGCGCTATCACCTGCATGTTACCAACATAGGGGTAACATTCAAACAGAAGGGGTGAGAATATCACTCTACATAATGGATAATATGAAAAACATTAGATAATCAGTCAGGTCATCCTAATGATCACATCACAACAGTTAATATCATCCACAACGACCCACACCATGACAATAACGACAACAACGACACACAACAACGGCAACAATAATAACATCAACAATTCGCCACTCGGCACTCAACCACAACCGGCACTCAGCCTCGGCACGCAGCCTAC
This sequence comes from Astragalus membranaceus, assembly GCA_039519185.1. Taxonomy (NCBI): domain Eukaryota; kingdom Viridiplantae; phylum Streptophyta; class Magnoliopsida; order Fabales; family Fabaceae; genus Astragalus; species Astragalus membranaceus. The sequence continues at coordinate 147,211,221 of CM076849.1, read as the reverse complement.
TCAATCAATGACGACTATAACGATATCCACGACAACTCGGCACTCAGCCTACGGCACGCAGCCTACGACAAACCGGCACTCAGCCTTGGCACGCAGCCTACAACAAACCGGCACTCAGCCTTGGCACGCAGCCTAAAACAAGCCGACACTCAGCCTTGGCACGCAGCCACAACATATCCATGCCAATAAGTAGAGGCAATCCAACAAAATCAGTAATTTATCAATTACACAACAACAACAAAATATCCGTCAAATCAGCCACAACAATAGTTTACACCAGTTCACAACACCAAAAGTACACCAAAAATAGTGTACACCAGCCCACGATGCTACAAGTACACCAAAAATGGCTTTAAACACTAAAATAGTTTTACCACGCCAACGATAACAACCACCGGGGACAGCCACTTGAGGCGCCCAGAAAACATCAGAAAAATATACCACTTTGCCTCAAATTAGAATATTCAGTTAGGGCTCTGAATAAGCTTTCCAAAACATTTTGAAACGCCTCAATCGGACTTCCGAGTCAAAAGTTATTTCGAAAACAATTTAGGAGAAAAACTAAGACATCCTGCAAAATTGCGCCCAGGAGCAGGGATCCAGGCGTAGGAACTGGTGCAGGATTTGGCTCCCAACAACAAGGAACCTGGCGCCCAGTGAGGCGCCTAGAGAGCCAACGCCAAAACAAACAGAAACACGCATAAAATAACTCCTAGGGGGAAACCAAGCGTCAGAACGGCAACAACACCCCACCGAAACGAAAAGAGCATGGCGCCCATGGATAGGGATCCGGAAACAGCAACACAACACAGAAGGGCAACACGGCACAGAATTTGGCTCCTAGGGACAGGGAACCAACCAGAATGACACAACAGTGAACAATTCGCCCAGGAGCAAGGACCATTCAACAACATACAATAAGACATTGGGTTCTGGGCGCATGGGGCGCCAGAACCAGCGACACACGCGCGGGGACAAGTGCATGGGCGCCTAGGGCGCCTTCCCCAGTACCACCGGAACAGCAAGGAGCAAAACTGGAAACGCTTAGAATCAATAGGTAAGGCCTCCAGGGGCAGGGCGCCTTCAACCAGGCACGAAACAAAACTTTGACATGGCGCCCAGCCATGGGGATCCAAATCCAGCAACATAAAAACACAACAATGGCGCCTAAGGCGCCTAGGAACCATTCTTCTGGTTTCTCGTCAATTAAATCACCAATTCGAACACCAAGATCAAATCACCAATATAAACATCAATTACCATGATTATCACCATTTATCATCAATCAAAAACACTATCAAAACATTAATCAAACACTTGGCATACGATCATGAATTTTCAACAACAACTCATCATATGTTCAAGGCTTATTCCAAATCATCATAAATCAAACACAATTCCAGACCTATGGCAATATAATGCCTACCCCATACATAACCCCCTTCATATAAACTCATTAGATAAAGGAACCCCACCCTTACCTTCTAGAAGAATTCGAAATCCCTTTAGCCTTAGAACCTTGGAGCCCTAGTTTTTCCTTCTCTCTCTCTTGTTCTTGGTTCACGCCTCTTCTCCTTTCTTTTCCTCCAAGAGCCGTCGCACTCTCCTCTCCCTCCTCACGCAAATCCTTCCTCTTTTTTTTTTTTTTTTCTAAACATGAATGAAACTCTAATTAATAAACCCTTCTCATGACTTACCACTCCATGGTGGGCTTATCCACCTCACTTAATTATTTTCTAACCCCTCTATGGACCAACCCACACACAATACCACACGTCTATTTTATTATTATATTTAACACACAATTTCTAATATAATTAATCAAATAAATACACTAATAAATATTTAATTAATTTTTGGGGTGTTACAACTCTCCCCCACTTAAAAGAATTTCGTCCTCGAAATTTTTACCTGTCAACGTGAACACTCTGCCGCTAGCTCGCTCCTTCTTCGGCTTCTGACACTGACCACTCATATGCCCTCGTTAGCCACAGTTGAAACAAGTTATCTATTCCTGCTCACACGCAAGCGCCTCATGTCCGATCTTACCACAGCGGAAACACTTCCTCTCCCCAATCTTGCACGCGAAACTCTTATGACCAACCTTTCCGCACTTGAAACATACTATCCCAGCAGGAGCGTCTCCCCCACTTGTCCCCTTGCCATCAACAACTCTTGACTCACCCCTCCCAGCAGGAGGGTCATACGGCTTGCTACGATCTTGATGCTTGTTCTTCTTCTCACTCAAAATCTTGCGATGAGCATTACTATCCTCCTCAAAAATCCTGCAGCTATCTATCAGGTCAGCGAACACACGGATCTTTTGGTAACCAATTGCCTTTTTAACTTCAGGCCTCAAACCATTCTCGAACTTAATACATTTAGGGAACTCAGCTGTAGCCCCACTATAGTGCGGGTAGAATTTCGCCAGCTCCACGAACTTCGCCGCATACTCAGTCACAGACATGCCACCTTGCTTCAGCTCTAAAAATTCTATCTCCTTCTTCCCTCGGACATCTTCCGGAAAATATTTCCTCAGAAACTCTCTGCTGAACACCTCCCAAGTAACCTCCTCCTGTGCAGACTCTAACCTCTGCCTAGTAGCCAACCACCAATCGTCGGCCTCCTCTGCCAACGTGTGCGTACCAAAACGGACCTTCTGCTCCCCAGTGCAGTCCATCACTCTAAAAATTCTCTCAATCTCCTTTAACCAGGCCAAAGCTCCATCTGGATCATACTTGCCCTTGAAAGTGGGCGGATTCTTTCTCTGGAATGTAGTCAGACTCCGAAACCCAGCGTTCTCTCCAGCATTCTGCTGATTCTGCACGGCCTGAGCCATGGCAGCCAAGGCAGCAGCAATCGCAGTGTCGTTTCTCCCTGCCATCTCAACTCAAAGCTCGACAGAAACAACAGTTAGGATGAAAGACAATTGTTGGTCGCTAATTGACACAATGACTCGACGACTTGGCCTGACGGACCAACCATTGCTCTGGAGTGGGGACCAGTGGCGCCTTGAGGTCACCGTAGTTGGAGGAACTGTCCCCCTGCTGAGTGGAGGTTGCTCTGGTAGGGCGGTCACACGCCTTTCAATCTCCCGCAGTCGTGCTTCCTGTTCCAACATAGCTTGAGTGCGACTGGCCAGGAGGTCCAAAAGTTGATTCACGCCAGAGGGCTGGGCAGGTTGACTGGTGCCCTCGTCTTGTATAGTCACGACGTTGCCCTCGGGGGTACCCTTCGGTCGGGGTGCGGGCATGGCAGTGCTTTGAGTGCGGGGTCTGCGTTTGGGAGCCATCGCACAGCAAGAGAAAAGTTTGAGTTATGATTGTGTGGAAAGATAAAAATCTCCCACTGTGGTCGCCAATGTTCTGTACCAAGTAGCTTTTTGGTGGACTGCTGTTGGTAGGTCCCTTGCTGTCGTGGCAGTAGGTCATTGAGAGCCCGGGGGGGGGGGGGGGGTACCAGCAAGCCACTCCGACGCTCAAATCAGTATGAGAGTAAGACAGTGTATATGCAAAGCCGGAATTTATAGGAAATTGCTGTTCGTTGTGGATCGTCGGATCAGAGGAGGTGATCTGGACCCTCCAAGCGTGATGGGCTTGCATGTTGTGGATATGGGCTGGATCGATTGGGCTGATCCATATCTCATCGCTAATCGCACCCCCTGGTATTTCTAATTGGACCTCTTGGTTGACTCCAGAACAGTTACCAATGCTAATTTCCCCCCTCAAGACTTCGATATAAAGGATTTTTTTTTAAGTCATGTTTTGTATCTACAACTCATAACACATGTTTATCCTTAAACAACTTTATTATAGCCACTATCATATAAATCGTTTCCCAATTTACTTCCAGATCATTAATTAGGTTGATACAGATTAGTAGAAGAACCTGCACCCAAACACAGGTAGTTTATTGGTGCGCAATACCTATCAACTTTGTCGTTGACTAAATCTATGTCGGGTAACCTGACTTGCCACAGATACTCGACTTTGTCGGTCAATGTGGTTCTTCTCTTTCATTAGAGTTTTTGCCGCACCCAAGATTTGAACTCGAGACTTTGGAGTGAAATCCTAGCCCAGTTACCCTTCAGACCAACCCTTGTTGGTAGGTATATATATTAGTGGTAGGGTTTCCATCATAATTATTTAATTCCCATTTTTCAAATTAAGTCGTGAAGTCATGGGTTATGGGTTATGAAGAAGACTCGGTTAATTCAAATAAGTATTAACATATGTCATCGTGGTTTTAATATGGTTTCTTCTTAATTGTTCTGATCTAGGGAATTTTGAAATTGTGTTTCGTTAATCTTTAATATTTTGAAAGTTAAAAAGTAAGTGTTTCCCATCATCATACCCTTAAGTGTTTCCCATAATCCAACTTTAATGTCAGTACATTTTTTTTTGTCCCATAAAACATAAGTGCATGAAACATTCCTAATTACCATGTTATTCCATCATATGCTAACCCTCGAGTTTTTCGTCCTTCTTTAGAGACTAATGTGGTTTTTTTTATGGCTCTTTGGTGTATTTGTTTAAAATCTTATCTAATCTAATCTAATATCTAATAGTAACTTATACCATAATAGTAACTTATACCACTAATACTCCATTGTAAATATTGAGCGTAAAAAAGTCATTTACATCAAATCAATCATTTGAATTTTTCCCCTCTTTCCATTCCTTTTTTAATTCCACTTTTAATTTCAATTTCAATTTTCCCTCTCTTCCTAACCCCATCATCTATCTCTCATCTTTCTTCCCTCTCACGATCGGATTTAAAAAAAATTGAATCTTCCTCTCATTTTGTCTCTTTCTGTCTACTTCAAAATCTCACTCTCTCTACTTCATCTCCCTTTCTTCTTCGATATCATGAAAAAACGCTGCAGTATATCTCCCTACTCTCATGCTCTATTTAACCCTTATCAACTACTTCTCCTATTTCAAAATATGAAATATCTCAATCACCTCTGTTTCTCTCTTCCCCCCATTTAGTGTTTTAAAACCTAGATCGGACCAACCGGCCGAACCCGTCCGAGTGGGATCGTTAGGGTAACCGATTCAAGTTACAAGTCAAATCGTTTTTGTATTTGACTTGGTCAAACTCAGACTGAATCGATTAAATCAGTGATCGTTTGCAGTCACGCGTTTCACACTTTTCCAGACTGCAAATTTTTACTTTTGCATAGTTCCACATACTTTCAAAGTATCCCATACCTTGCCTTTTTATCACTTAACATCACATAAATTATTTGAAAATTTGAGTTTTTAAAAACAACATGCAAGAGATTTGAACCCATGCCATGACATAAGAGCATCCACAATGGTGGTCCTTATACTATTTTTTCCTTATTAAGGTGAGTTTGCTATAAGGAATACTATTGTGGAGAAAATAAAAGCAATCCTTAATAATGTGGAGTCTTTCTACTAGGACTCTCTCTCTCTCTCTCTCTCTCTCTCTCTCTCTCTCTCTCTCTCTCTCTCTCTCTCTCTCTCTCTCTCTCTCTCTCTCTGCAGGTCCCACTATTAAAAACCAATTTTATCTATTATTTTCTCTCTTCCTCCAGGTCCCACATGACACATTCTTTTATTTTTTTTCTCTCTCTCTCTCTCTCTACCAATTAGGCATTGGAATGTTTCGGCATATCATTTTTTTTCAAGTTATTAAAAAAATTGAAAAAAATGATGCAAATAAATATTATAATTTTTATAAGTTAATTATAATATTTCATAAATAGGATAAGTATAGCTTAACAAATTAATTATTATTAAAGTGAAATGACATAGGATTATAGTGAGACCCATTTAGTAAATTTTTTGGGGTGCTGGATCAGAGAGATTGAGTGCTTATAAAAAACTAACATTAAAAAAGTATAAATGAGTGATGTGTACACATAGGTCCTACTAAAGGAAAAAAATTACAGAAACTCTATTGTGGATGCTCTAAGACACTGAATGCCTTTCCACTACACCACTTGCCATTTATATACTAGGGCGATCACCCGTGCGATGCATGGGGTGGGGTGGCCGCGAATGTGTGCAAAAATTTATACCAACAAAGGCTATGCACAATGACATCCGTCAAACGTGGTATGGATTCTGGGGTACCTAATACTGAATTGAATCATGGTTAACATTTTTTGATGTCTGAGACCAATTATGCCGGAGGGATATTCGGATCACGGTGATATAAATTTTTTGGGATAACTAGTTAATGGAGGGTGTTTACTTAGAAGATTGTATTAAGGGGTTACTAAGACGCATTAAAAATAATGTACTTGATCCCGTTACATCTCATGAAATTGTTTTTGAAATTGGTAACGGAAATTATTGCACTATTTTGTTTGCTAACGCAACATAGAAAGCATACACAGTAGGTGTTGAGCTTTGCTTCGTCCCCCTTTTTCTTGTCTCTCTCGCTTCTCCCTCCCTCCCCTCTACTGCAAAACAAAAAGAAAAAGGTTAAATTTCTTTATGAAATTTCAGAGCTAACCATTCAAAGAATGGAGGAAATATGTGTATCCAATGTCAAACGTAACACCATTTTTGTGGGTCCAACTATAACCAGAGAAATGAAAGGGCCAATCACATCAAGCTTCTGTAAAGCAAGTGGATGAGTACAACCTAAGTAAGAAACAGGGAATTAGATAGGAAAGTAAAGGGATCGTGGAGTGAACAACCAAATTTTTTGAAATGGAAAGCATCTATAGATACACATTTTGTCAACCTAGCCTTTTTCATGTCTTCTCAGTTAAACAGTGGCCAAGAAAACAAGCGAGAGTTGCACCAAGATAGTGATATATAAATGGCTATGCTTGCATGTGTTACAAACAGTAAAATTGATTTGGAGAGTGTTCTGGACTGGACCAAGAGGTCCATTTAGCAATTCCAGGAGGTGCATTTAGCAATGGATATGGATTGGCCCAATCACTTTGGCCCTTATCCACAACATACAAGCCCAATCACGCTTGGATGATTAAGATCAATTCCGCTGATCCGACGATCCACAAACGGGCACGATTTCCTATAAATACCGGTTCGCATAGCCATTTACAAGGTACACACTCTTCCCTTGCAAATTCACTAGCTTATTCTCATACTGACTTGAGCGTTGGAGTAGCTGTGCAGGTACCTCCCGGGCGCTCACTGACCTCCTGCCAGGGCAGCAAGAGACCTACCAACAGCAGCCGACCAAAATACTGCTAGGTACAGAACATTGGCGACCACAGTGGGAGATATCTATCTTTCGCATCATCACTACTCGAACTTTTCTCTTACTACTCCATGGCTCCCAGAGGCAGACCCCGGGTTCAAAGTATTGCCATACCCGCACCCCTATCAGAGGGCAACGTCGTGACCCTACTTGACGAGGGTACCAGTCAGCCTGACCAGCCATCGAATGTGAGTCAACTTTTGGATCTCGTGGTCAATCGCACTAAAGCTATGCTGCAGCAGGAAGCTCGCCTAAGGGAGATTCAAAGGTGTGTGGCCTCCCTGCCTGAGCAGCCTCCACCCAGCAGGGGAACCCTTCCTCCAACAGCGGTGACTTCAAGGCGCCATCGGTCTCCCCCTCGGAGGCATCACGTCCATCGTTCTCCCTGAAGGCGAAGCCACGTGCATCGCTCTCCCCCTCGACGTCGTCGGCGTGGAGGGTCAGACTCATCTCCAACATCCCCTCCAGATGATACCTACCAGCGCCACGACTCCCACTCTAGAACCTCCTCACGCGCATCCCCTGATTCTCGTAAGAGGTCGAGGAACCAGGTCGATACCCATCGGAGGCACCACCGGGGATCGCCATCGAGGAGATCCCCCGACCGACGCAGGTATCATGAGTTGAACTATGAAGGCACCTCCCCCCGAAAGTCAAGAGGGTTTTCAGAAGAAGGACCTTTCACTCGAATGGTGGATAAATGCCGAAACTCAAGGACCTTGGAGAAGCTGCCAACTGTAACACCCAAAATAATTTAATTAAATATTTGATTAAATTATTTAGGTATTACATTGATATTGTTTTATTAAATTATTAATATAGTGATTTATTTAAATGAAGGGAGTAGTATCCGGTAATTACGGAGCGGTAAGATTGGCCCAAGAGCCCATGCCCATTGACTTAGGCTCCTAGGCGCTAGGGATTGATGCAATTCGCATCATTTGAGAGAGAAAGAAAACGGCGTGAAGAGAGAAGAGAGAAGAGAGAGTGCGATCGCGCAAAGGGAGAGAAGAAGGAGAGAAGCTCGGTTGCTGTGGTTTCTTGGTGTTCCCGTGGAGAGATCATCATCTTCGGAAAATCTAAGGTAAGGGTGGGTCTTGCTTTATAATAGGGTTTATAATGGGATGTATGTGGGGGTTTTAGATTTATATCGTTCCCCTTATGATTTTGATGTTGTTTGTGGTGTATGAATGTATTGATGAAGATTTGATGCTCACTAGATTTTTGTTGAAAACTATGCGATTTGCTAGATGTATGTGAGGATTGGAATGCATGCAAAGTGCTCGATAAAACGTGTATTTGATGATGTTAGAATGAATATGTGATGTTTGAAATTATTGTTGGTGATTGAACACATGAGAGTCTAGAGAAATTGGATTAGAAGAACCTTAGGCGCCAGAGGCGCCACTTTGTGTTGCTGTGTGCGCCCTTGTCTAAGTGCTGGGCGCCAATGTGGCTGCCCAGGGCGCCTGTTGTGCGCCTGTGTCTAGGGGTGTCTGAGTGCTGTGCGCCAATGTTGCTGCCCAGGGCGCCTGTTGTGCGCCTGTGTCTAGGCGTGTCTGAGTGCTATGCGCCAGTGTTGCTGCCCAGTGCGCCCGTGTCTTAGTCTGTGTCTTCGTTTGTGTCTTAGTTTGTGTCTAGGACTGTTTGGCGCCCAGAGTGGCGCAGGCTGCCACCAGGCGCCATTTTGCTGTCTGTGCTGCGCCCAGAGTGGCGCAGGTTGCCTCAGAGCGCCAATTTGTGCTGTTTGGTGCACCCTGTGTGGCTATGTTGCCCCTGGGCGCCAGTTTTGTGTTTGTTGGGGGGCCCCGTGTGGCTGTGTTGCCACTGGGCGCCAGTTTGAGCTGTTTTGGCGCCCTGTTGCTGCCTGGTTATGTCTTGGGTACTGTGTTGTGTTGTGAGTTGCTACTGGGCGCCAATCTTGTGCTGACATGTTGATGTTAATGACGATGGGTCTAATGACCAAATGTTAATGATGTTGTTAATGACGATGGGCCTAATGGCCAAATGATGATGATGACATGGATGATGTTGTTGTTGTGATGACTTTGATCTATTGGATTGTTCATGAAGTCGCATGCATTACATATGCATATATATTGACGATGTAAGGTTTCGGCCTTCGAGCTATTGACGATGATGATGCTCAAATATTGACGATGTGCCCAATGGCAAATTTATTGACGATGATGGTACCACATGCATATGCCCCATGTGGGTTGCATTTCATACATTTATTTATATCATTGGTGATATTACCATAGTTGCTATATGTGGTTGTTATAGAGGTATATATGTTGATATTGTTGTGATATATATATATATATATATATATATATATATATATATAAATATGGATGTTGTTGTTATATGTGGTTGATGTAGTTCACTACTCTGGCATATTGCCTATTATGAACTTTATTATACTGTTTGAGACTCACCCCTTATGTTGATTTCCCTACAGGTAATCGTATGTGAAGGCTTATAATCCTTCATCCCTTGAGTCAGTCGTTGCTCTGATGCGTAGCACCTGGGGGGCGAACACTAGCTATTAGTTGTTATTTTATATGACACTGTTGGATAATTTGTATTGATGTTGTTACAACAATGTTTTTGAAACTGTTCCCTTTTATTCTGCTGCGTGATGACGAAGTCCTTGTTATGTGGACTAAACCGTTTATTTTTGAGGAATTTACCCACTTGTTATGTGCCACGTATCACGTTTGAATTATAAGTGAAATTGTTACCAATTGTTGACGTTATTTGAAGTAAATGTAGCATCCCTTTTTGGATGTATAAAAAAAATGATTTTTAAACTCTTATAATTTTTATTATAAATTGTCGGGTAGAAATGGGGTGTTACATTAGTGGTATCAGAGCAGTTCGGTCTGTCCGGCCAACTTGTCCAGTCTTAGTGTCTTTTGACAATTAAGAGTTGTTAGATTAGTTCTAATTGTTGTTTGTGCTGCAGTGTTAAGTTGAAATGGCTGGAAGGAACGACGCTGCTCTTGCTGCTGCTTTGCAAGCTATGGCGCAGGCTGTAGGGAACCAGCAGAATGATGGTGAAAATGCTGGCACTCGCAGTCTGGCAACCTTCCAGAGGGAGAAGCCGCCTACCTTTAAGGGCAAGTATGATCCCGATGGTGCGCTTACGTGGTTGAAGGATTACAGGATGGTAAGGTAGTAGCTTATGCGTCTAGACAGTTGAGGACCCATGAGAAAAACTACCCTACGCATGATTTGGAGCTAGCTGTAATTGTCTTTGTGTAGAAGATCTGGAGGCACTATCTTTATGGTACTAGGTTTGAGGTGTTTAGTGACCATAAGAGCTTGAAGTACTTGTTTGATCAGAAGCAGTTGAATATGAGACAGAGACGTTGGTTAGAATTGTTGAAGGACTATTTCGGCTTGAACTATCACCCAGGCAAGGCTAATGTCGTGGTTGATGCTTTAAGTCGAAAGACCTTGCATATGTCGGCAATGATGGTTAAGGAGTTGGAGTTGATCGAGCAATTCCGAGACATGAGTTTAGTTTGTGAAGTAACACCTCAGAGTGTTAAGTTGGGAATGTTGAAGATTGGCAATGACTTTTTGGCTAGTATCAGAGAGGCTCAAAAGTCAGATGTTAAACTAGTAGACCTGATGGTTGAGAATGATCAAGCTGAGAACGGGGATTTCAGGTTGGATTCCCAGGGTGTATTGAGATTCAGGGATAGGATTTGTATTCCTGATGATGCAGAGATGAAGAGAGTGATTCTTGAGGAGAGTCATAGAAGTAAGTTGAGTATTCATCCGGGGGCTACAAAGATGTACCAAGATCTGAAGAAGTTGTTTTGGTGGCCGGGGATGAAGCGGGATGTGGTACAGTTTGTGTATGCATGTTTGACTTGCCAGAAGTCAAAGGTTGAGCATCAGAAACCTGCAGGGTTGATGCAACCATTGGACATTCCAGAATGGAAGTGGGACAGCATTGCAATGGATTTTGTGACAGGATTGCCTCATACTGCGAAAGGGTATGATGCGATTTGGGTGATTGTTGATAGGTTAACAAAATCGTCCCATTTTGTCCCTATTAACATCACGTATCCCGTTTTTAAATGTTGTTAAAGACCAAAAATGTTGTAGTGCTAGGTTGGCAGAGATCTATATCCGGGAAGTTGTGAAGCTTCACGGAGTTCCTAGTAGTATTGTTTCTGATAGAAATCTGAGGTTCACTTCAGAGTTCTGGAGAAGTTTGCATGAGAAGTTGGGATCAAAGTTGAGGTTGAGTTTAGCCTATCATCCTCAGACAGATGGTCAGTCAGAGAGGACTATTCAGTCATTGGAGGATTTGTTGAGAGCTTGTGTTCTAGAGCAGGGAGGTTCGTGGGATTCCTACCTTCCATTGATAGAGTTCACATACAACAACAGCTACCATTCTAGTATTGGGATGGCACCTTTCGAAGCGTTGTATGGTCGGAAGTGTAGAACCCCATTGTGTTGGTATGAGTCTGGTGAGAGTGTGGTGCTTGGACCGGAAATTGTTCGTGAGACAACTGAGAAGGTTAAGTTGATCCATGAAAAGATGAAAGCGTCGCAGAGTCGACAAAAGAGCTACCATGATAACCGAAGGAAGGATTTAGAGTTCCAAGCGGGTGAGCATGTGTTTTTAAGAGTCACTCCGGTGACCGGTGTTGGTCGTGCATTGAAGTCGAAGAAGCTCACTCCTCGTTTCATTGGTCCGTATCAGATTTCTGAGAGAGTTGGGAATGTTGCCTATAGAGTGGCTTTGTGTAACACCCCTTTCTACCCGTCACTTTGTTTACAAAAATCAGAGTTTAAAAATTTCGTTCATAGGGAATGTTACACATACTTCAATAAAACGTCGCTTATCAATTTCAAAAATAGTTCAACTCAGTAATCATGCGTTCACGTAGCACGTCACAAATAAAGAATCTCAAGCCTCAATTTAACGTCGCTTATAAAACTCAACATAACAAAACCAACTACGCAGCGGAAAATAATAAAACATAACAGAAGGGTCCACATGGACATAACAACCAGAAAAATCATTAATAAAATGTCGAGTTCGTTTTCCCCCTGAGTGCTACGTATCAGAGCATGACGACTCGACTCAAGAAGTGAAGCTAAGGCATTCACTGGGAATCACCTGCACGTTACCAACACGGGGGTAACATTCAAACAGGAAAGGGTGAGCATCATTTCAATCCATATAATATAAATATGATAAGTACTAATCATAGGCTACACACTAGAACAATCAGCATCCAAAACACTAAATATCCACATCACAGTCATCATTCACATCACTTACAATAACTCATCTCATGTCATGTAGGCTTATGAAATGCAACCCACTCGCGGGCATATGCATGAGGTACCTTTTCATAAAACGTCGCTTAGCCCTTAAGGCCTCATCGTCACTTAGCCACTCAGGCCCCAAAACGTCACTGGATTTATGCATATGGGCATGAGACACTATGACATGCACCATTCACAACACACAAACACCCAATTACTCAAATCATAGTCAACTATGTGACCCGTCACTTACCAGTTTGCTCGCAAAGAGCACAGCACCTGTCAAATTCATAATCAGCACACAACGTCACTTGGCCATTTAGACCTTAACATCACTTAGCCCTTCGGGGCCCGAACGTCACTGGGTTCTCATCATCACTTACACATAAATATCAATCAACTCAAACAATAGCCACTAGGGGCAAAAACGTCATTTGACTAACCACCAAGGGCATCCTCGTCATTTACAAACCATTATCTACAACTTTGGCCACTAGGGGCAAAACAGTCATTTGACTAGCCACCAAGGGCATCCTCGTCAAAATCATCATTTTGACACTACCACGTTAAAACTGTTGTTTATACACCAAAAAGGATTTTTAAAGAGTTTCATATAATTTTTCAATGTCACTGGGACGATCACCAGGGATGGCCACTTGGGCGCCCACAAACAATCAGAAAATAACAATTTTTCATTTTAAAAATTGGACCCATAGATAGACAACGTAAAAAGCTTCACGACACTTTTCGAATCGTTCAAAACGGACGTCTGAGTCAAAAGTTATGCTAAAAATAAGTTTGGGAAAAAAAATCAGGCAACATTCGGAAAATAGGCGCCTTAGGCGCCCAGGCAACCAGGCAACACGCGCACTGGCGCCCAGCGCCCAGGCGCGCACACACGCACACCCGCACACGCCACAGGCGCCCAGCGCCCAGGCGCGCACACACGCACACAACGCAACGCATACGGGCGCTCAGCGCCCAGCGCCTTGGCGCAGCACACACACATGCGCATGGGCGCTCAGCGCCCAGCGCTGGCACCCAGCGCCTAGCCACACAGGAAATCTGGCAACACACAGCAACACACACAAGCCACAGGCGCCCAGAAAACAGCAGCAACAATTCCAGAATTTTTTTCCAACAATCTTTCAACACTAAAAATTGATTTTCAACAATTTTAAAGTGTAAAAACTCAATTTTTTTCCAGCAACCAAAAACGCACTTATCTCATTCAAAATCACCAAACTCAATTTACCGAAACTCAATTAAACAAAACAACATCACCAAAACACCTACAACCCTTATGCGACCTCATCTCCAACAAGCCAAACGCATAGATCAACATTATAGTTCTCAACACATACACATGACACCACCAATAAGACAAATTCATAGATCATAACCAAGCAATGAATCAAATTCGCATATACTCATAATAATCATATATGAAAGTTAACATCAAGAACATCAAGAAACGCAAAAGAACATCAAGAACATCATGGCTCTAGTAGAAACCTTAGATCTAGGGCTTATCATAGATTTATTAGATGGAAGGATAGAGCTCCCCTAACCTTTTCAAGAAGAAGAATTCGATGCCCTAGGAGAAGTCACCTACAGAGCCACAGCAACAACGGAGATCCCTTCCTCTTGATCTTCGAATCCTCTTCTCCTTCTCCTCTTGGCCGCCTCCTTGCTCTCTCTCTTTCTTTCTCACGCTCCTCTCTTTCTCTCTTGCTTTTTCTTTCAATTTCGCAACAATAGCCAAAAACCCTAACCCCTAATCACTAGTCCACTTCGCATACTTGTGGATCATGGGCTTGGGCCTTCCACTCAAGCCCAAGTCATGCAAGTGGCGCCTCCACTCCCTCCTAATACCACCAAAATAAATAAAATTTTAATTAATTAAATTATATCAAATAAATTAATTTAAATCCCCAAATACTTAATTAAATAAATTAATTAAATATTTTAGGGTGTTACAACTCTCCCCCACTTAGAATATTTCGTCCTCGAAATTTTACCTGATCAAACAACTCTGGGTAGGATTCTCGCATCTTGCTCTCTAGCTCCCAAGTCATACTCTCGCCGGCAGCTCCTAGCCAGACCACTTTCACTAATGCAATCTCTTTGCCTCTAAGCGCTTTCACTTCACGATCCTCAATCCGTACGCGCATCGTCTCCACAGTGAGATTATCCCGCACCTCTACATCGTCCATATGGATCACATGAGATGGATCCGAAACATACTTCCGAAGTTGCGACACATGAAACACGTCGTGCAAATTCGAAAGATTTGGCGGTAAAGCCACTCTATAAGCCACATTTCCGATTTTTTCAGAAATCTGATAAGGACCAACAAATCGAGGAGTGAGCTTCTTCGATTTCAACGCTCGACCAACACCGGTAATAGGAGAAACCCTCAAGAACACATGCTCACCCTCCTGAAATTCTAAATCCTTCCTCGCTTGTCATGATAACTCTTCTGACGACTCTGCGAAGCCTTCATCTTTTCACGGATCATCTTGATCTTCTCTGTAGTCTCCCGGACAATCTCCGGTCCCAACACTACACTCTCTCCCGACTCATACCAACACAATGGCGTCCTACACTTTCGACCATACAATGCTTCAAACGGTGCCATCCCAATACTGGAATGGTAACTGTTGTTATAAGTAAACTCAATCAACGCAAGGTAGGAATCCCATGCACCCCGCTGTTCCAATACACAGGCCCTCAACAAATCCTCTAATGACTGAATTGTCCTCTCTGACTGACCGTCTGTCTGCGGATGATATGCTGAACTCATTTTCAGCTTTGAACCCAATTCCTTCTGCAAACTCGTCCAAAACTCAGAGGTGAACCTCGGATCCCTATCTGACACAATACTCTTCGGAACACCGTGCAGCTTCACAATTTCTTTGACATAGACCTCTGCTAACCTCGACACCGGATAAGTGATATTAATAGGAATAAAGTGGGCAGACTTCGTCAACCTATCAACGACCACCCAAATAGTGTCATGACCCTTAGCTGTATTCGGCAATCCCGTCACAAAATCCATCGCAATGCTATCCCATTTCCACTCTGGAACTTCCAACGGTTGCATTAGCCCTGCAGGCTTCTGATGCTCAACCTTAGATTTCTGACAGGTCAAACAGGCATACACAAACTGTGCCACATCTCTCTTCATACCATACCACCAAAACATCTTTTTCAGATCTTGATACATTTTCGTCGCTCCAGGATGGATACTCAACTTGCTACGGTGACCCTCTTCTAAAATTGCCTTTCTCATCTCTTCGTCGTCCGGAACACAGATCCTACCCCGGAACCTCAACACACCACTGGAATCTAATTTGAAATCTTCATCTTCAGATTGACCGACCCCATTAATTAAATCCACTAACTTGACATCTGCTTTCTGAGCTTCCCTGATGCTGCCCAGGAAATGATTATCGATCTTTAACATTCCCAGTTTGACACTGCGAGGTGTCATTTTACAAACCAAACTCAGATCTCTGAATTCCTCGATCAACTCTAATTCCTTCACCATCATTGCCGACATATGCAAGGACTTTCTGCTTAAAGCATCAGCCACGACATTAGCTTTGCCGGGATGATAATTCAAACCAAAGTCATAATCCTTCAAGAGCTCCAACCACCGACGCTGTCTCATATTCAACTCTTTCTGATCGAACAGATACTTTAGACTCTTATGATCACTGAACACTTCGAACCTCGAACCATAAAGGTAGTGCCTCCAAATCTTGAGCACAAATACCACAGCAGCCAATTCCAAATCATGCGTAGGGTAATTTTTCTCATGAACCCGCAACTGCCTCGACGCATACGCAACGACTTTCCCATCTTGCATCAACACACCACCGAGACCCATCTTTGAAGCGTCACAATATACAACGAACGGTTCCCCTGGATTAGGCAACGTCAAAACAGGCGACGTCGTCAATCTCTTTTTCAGTTCCATAAAACTTTCCTCACACCGAGCATCCCAAACAAAAACTTTACCCTTGCAAGTCAACTGAGTCAACGAAAGGGCCAACTTGGAAAAACCCTCGATGAACCTCCTGTAATACCCAGCCAAACCCAAAAAGCTTCTAATCTCTGTTACGGACTTCGGAGACTCCCACTCCAACACTGCTTCTACTTTTGCCGGATCAACCGCAATACCATTACCAGAAATCACGTGCCCAAGGAAACTCACCTCTCTCAGCCAGAACTCACACTTCGATAACTTAGCGTACAACTTTTTCTCTTTTAAAACTTCCAACACTGACTTCAGGTGCTCAGCATGCTCTTCCTCTGACTTAGAATAAACTAGAATGTCATCTATGAAGATCACCACAACCGATCTAGGTAATTATGGAAACTACGGTTCATATATTCCATAAATACACCAGGAGCATTGGTCACACCGAACGGCATCACTGAATATTCATAATGCCCATACCTTGTCCTGAACGCTGTTTTCTGAACATCCTCGTCCTTTACTTTAATCTGATGATATCCGGACCTCAAATCAATTTTGCTGAAAACACGGGCACCCACTAACTGATCCATCAGATCGTCGATCCTCGGAAGCGGATACTTATTCTTGATAGTTACCTTATTCAACTGACGATTGTAACAGCCCAAAATAATTAGTTAATTTATTTAATTAATTATCTAGGGTTTGTGTTTGAGAAAAATAAAATAAAATGATAGGAATAATTATTTAGGGATTTTATGTGATAGAATATTAGAAATAATTAGTTGTTAGTATATGTGGATAGGTGGTGGCGAATTAGAGGTGTTAGTGGAGGCCCATGATTAAGTCATAAACTAAGAAAGCCCATGATTGGTTAAGTGAGCCTATAAATAAGGAGTTTTTAAGTTAGGGTTTCATTAGTTGAGAAAATTAGATTTTGTGAGAGAGTGAGAGCTAAGGAGTGGCGGCCAAGGCAAGGAGAAAGAGAGGAGTTCGTGACCAAGAAAGAAAAGAGGAGAGAGAAGAAAAGCTAAGTTTTTCAAGGTTTCTAAGCCTAAGGATTCGAGTTCTTCAATAAGGTAAGGGGGCTCTCGTTCATAATTAATAATTTATAAACCACGAAATCATGGGGACTAGGTGTTAGGAGTAGTTGTTTAAATTGCTGTTGATGTTTATAATATCTATATGTGGCTGAAGTGTGATGGTTGTTTGTGTTGTTGAATTCACTGTTTTGAGATGTTCTGACATAGGTTTAGTATTTCAGTGACTGAGAACGTTTTACTAACTGAAAAATTAAGTGGTTTACTGTTCTGGAAAATAGATTTAATTCTTGTCAATCTGGCGTTGATTTGGTTGCATTTGGAGTTGTAAAACTTCAGTTATAGGTGAAACAAGTTAGGTTAAAATTCTGGAAACGATTTGGGTAGAGGTTCAGTATTTCGGTAACTGGGAACGTTGTGTTGACTGAAAAATTATGTGGTTTACTTTTCTGGAAAATAGACTTAATGCTTGTTAATTTGGCACTGGTTTGGTTGCGTTTAGAGTTGTGTAGCTCGAGATATGAATTTCACAAGTTAGGGTAAGATTCTGGAAACAATCTGGATATAGGTTCAGTAAATCTGTGGTCGTGAGTGTTCTATTCGTCTAAAAGTTATGGGGTTTGTTTTGTTGGAAAGTAGACTTAATTTCCTACTGAATAGGCACTGATTTCGCTAAATTTCATTGAGAAATGAGGGAGAAGGTTTGATTTCAAAATGACTAATAATTCTGTCCGAATTTGGTGGGATTTGTTGCTCCGAATTTTGTGGGGTTTGTTGCTCCGAATTTTGTGGGATTTTATGCTGCTGTTTATATTGCTGCTGCTACTCTATGTGCTGTCTTGGTCCCTATGGGTGTTGTTTAGTCCTTTGGTGACAATGTAGTCGCGTAATTAATTGTGCTTGGTGTGATTGGTGTGCTATCCTTAGAGCTGAAATTTTGGAGATGTATAATGGTGATGTATATAAAATGGTGAGATAAATTATTGGTGAGTTTATTGGTGAGTGCCCTCAAGGCAATGGTCTATGACCTTTCTTTTGGTGTTGGTGAGTTAATAAAACTATTGGTGAGTTAAATAAATTATTGGTGCACATGTTATCGCATTGTTGTGGTGATTTTGGTGTGTATGGTGCATTGTTCATAGCGTCACATAAACCATGTGCATATTTTGGTGAGCAGAGGCTTCGGCCTATTTTGGTGAGCAGAAGGCTTCGGCCTTATTTTGGTGAGTGCCCTCAAGGCAAATTATTGGTGTTGATGGATCCACATGCATATGCCCAGTGGAGTTTTGGGTTGCATTTCATACATTGCATACACGTCCTGTGTTTGATTGCGTCTTCTTAAACTAATGGTGTAACTGTATTCTGGGTGTAATTGTATTTGGTGTGACGGTACTCGGTGTAACAGTATTCGGCGTAACTGGATTTGGTGTAACTGTATTGATGGTGTAGTTAAATTGATGGTATCCCTGGTGTGCCTATTATACTGTGTTTCTTGTTTTATCTATTATTATCTATGTAGTGAGACTCACCCTACTGCGTCGTGTTGCCTCGTATGTCGGCAACCTGCAGGTGACGGTGACTGAAGGTGGCTAGAGATTCTTTTTCTAGTATGGTCGAGTCGGCTCTGATACGTAGCACTCGGGAGGGTTGTCCTTGTGTCTTTCCTTATGTGTTATGGATATGCCTTTCTAAGTTGTAAACCTTTTGAAGTATGATTGCCAAGTTAAACCTTTTTATTTCCGCTGCATGTTTTTGAAAAGAAGTTAGTTATAATTAAAGTACTCTGTTTGCGAAGTGGTTTTCCGGTTCGAAAAATGTGACACTCTTTTGGCGCGAAGAACTCTGATATTATTTTTTTTATAAACCGTTGGGTAGAACAAAAAGGGGTGTTACATAAGTGGTATCAGAGCAATGGTTGGTCCGTCCGACCAAGTCATCGAGTCGTTGTGTCGGTTAGCGACCAACTGTTGTCTTTTTAGTGCTAACCAATGTTTGCGTTGCAGGTACATCAAAAGTTGCCAATGGTAAGTGATCTAGTGGGGGAGACATCCCTACTAGTGTTATGTGTTTTGTGTATCCCTATGTGCTGTTGTCTGGTTTGTTTTTGACCTTCCCTGCTGTGTGAACTGTGTGTGATTGTTAGTGGGAGAGTGTTAGTTTTAGCGGGTAAATTTCGAGGGCGAAATTCTTTTAAGTGGGGGAGAGTTGTAACAGCCCAAAATAATTAGTTAATTTATTTAATTAATTATCTAGGGTTTGTGTTTGAGAAAAATAAAATAAAATGATAGGAATAATTATTTAGGGATTTTATGTGATAGAATATTAGAAATAATTAGTTGTTAGTATATGTGGATAGGTGGTGGCGAATTAGAGGTGTTAGTGGAGGCCCATGATTAAGTCATAAACTAAGAAAGCCCATGATTGGTTAAGTGAGCCTATAAATAAGGAGTTTTTAAGTTAGGGTTTCATTAGTTGAGAAAATTAGATTTTGTGAGAGAGTGAGAGCTAAGGAGTGGCGGCCAAGGCAAGGAGAAAGAGAGGAGTTCGTGACCAAGAAAGAAAAGAGGAGAGAGAAGAAAAGCTAAGTTTTTCAAGGTTTCTAAGCCTAAGGATTCGAGTTCTTCAATAAGGTAAGGGGGCTCTCGTTCATAATTAATAATTTATAAACCACGAAATCATGGGGACTAGGTGTTAGGAGTAGTTGTTTAAATTGCTGTTGATGTTTATAATATCTATATGTGGCTGAAGTGTGATGGTTGTTTGTGTTGTTGAATTCACTGTTTTGAGATGTTCTGACATAGGTTTAGTATTTCAGTGACTGAGAACGTTTTACTAACTGAAAAATTAAGTGGTTTACTGTTCTGGAAAATAGATTTAATTCTTGTCAATCTGGCGTTGATTTGGTTGCATTTGGAGTTGTAAAACTTCAGTTATAGGTGAAACAAGTTAGGTTAAAATTCTGGAAACGATTTGGGTAGAGGTTCAGTATTTCGGTAACTGGGAACGTTGTGTTGACTGAAAAATTATGTGGTTTACTTTTCTGGAAAATAGACTTAATGCTTGTTAATTTGGCACTGGTTTGGTTGCGTTTAGAGTTGTGTAGCTCGAGATATGAATTTCACAAGTTAGGGTAAGATTCTGGAAACAATCTGGATATAGGTTCAGTAAATCTGTGGTCGTGAGTGTTCTATTCGTCTAAAAGTTATGGGGTTTGTTTTGTTGGAAAGTAGACTTAATTTCCTACTGAATAGGCACTGATTTCGCTAAATTTCATTGAGAAATGAGGGAGAAGGTTTGATTTCAAAATGACTAATAATTCTGTCCGAATTTGGTGGGATTTGTTGCTCCGAATTTTGTGGGGTTTGTTGCTCCGAATTTTGTGGGATTTTATGCTGCTGTTTATATTGCTGCTGCTACTCTATGTGCTGTCTTGGTCCCTATGGGTGTTGTTTAGTCCTTTGGTGACAATGTAGTCGCGTAATTAATTGTGCTTGGTGTGATTGGTGTGCTATCCTTAGAGCTGAAATTTTGGAGATGTATAATGGTGATGTATATAAAATGGTGAGATAAATTATTGGTGAGTTTATTGGTGAGTGCCCTCAAGGCAATGGTCTATGACCTTTCTTTTGGTGTTGGTGAGTTAATAAAACTATTGGTGAGTTAAATAAATTATTGGTGCACATGTTATCGCATTGTTGTGGTGATTTTGGTGTGTATGGTGCATTGTTCATAGCGTCACATAAACCATGTGCATATTTTGGTGAGCAGAGGCTTCGGCCTATTTTGGTGAGCAGAAGGCTTCGGCCTTATTTTGGTGAGTGCCCTCAAGGCAAATTATTGGTGTTGATGGATCCACATGCATATGCCCAGTGGAGTTTTGGGTTGCATTTCATACATTGCATACACGTCCTGTGTTTGATTGCGTCTTCTTAAACTAATGGTGTAACTGTATTCTGGGTGTAATTGTATTTGGTGTGACGGTACTCGGTGTAACAGTATTCGGCGTAACTGGATTTGGTGTAACTGTATTGATGGTGTAGTTAAATTGATGGTATCCCTGGTGTGCCTATTATACTGTGTTTCTTGTTTTATCTATTATTATCTATGTAGTGAGACTCACCCTACTGCGTCGTGTTGCCTCGTATGTCGGCAACCTGCAGGTGACGGTGACTGAAGGTGGCTAGAGATTCTTTTTCTAGTATGGTCGAGTCGGCTCTGATACGTAGCACTCGGGAGGGTTGTCCTTGTGTCTTTCCTTATGTGTTATGGATATGCCTTTCTAAGTTGTAAACCTTTTGAAGTATGATTGCCAAGTTAAACCTTTTTATTTCCGCTGCATGTTTTTGAAAAGAAGTTAGTTATAATTAAAGTACTCTGTTTGCGAAGTGGTTTTCCGGTTCGAAAAATGTGACACTCTTTTGGCGCGAAGAACTCTGATATTATTTTTTTTATAAACCGTTGGGTAGAACAAAAAGGGGTGTTACAACGATAGTCCACACATAACCTCATGCTCCCATCTTTCTTCTTCACTAACAATACCGGAGCTCCCCACGGTGACACACTCGGTCTCACAAACTTTTTCTCAAGCAATTCTTCAAGTTGCGTCTTTAACTCAGACAATTCCGACGCCGACATCCTGTACGGTGCCATAGACACAGGCCTCGTACCAGGTACAAGATCAATCGAAAACTCAACTTCTCTTTCCGGTGGCACACCCGGAATTTCATCAGGAAAAACTTCAGGAAACTCGCGTACTACTTTCAGTTCTTCAATAACAGCCTGACTCTCAGCAGACAACGAAGCCATCAACGCAAATAACTGAACTCCTTCTTTCTTCAACTTCTTCAACTGACCAGCAGATACCAAAACAGAACTTTCTTCACCGAAACTAACCGACTTGCTACGACAGTTGATATGAACGTGATTATTCTCTAACCAGTCCATGCCTAAGATTACATCCAGACCTCTCAACGGCAAGCAGGCAAAATTCACAATAAAGTCCCTGCCGAAGATCGACATGGGAGACTGAGAACACACCTGGGACGTAATCACCGACCCCTTCGCAGGCGTATCGACAACCATATCCCCACACATAGCAGATAAAACAAGACCCAATCTCTTACAACAATCAACAGATATAAAACAATGGGTAGCACCAGTATCAATAAGAGATTTCAGAGAAGTACCATTAATAAAACACGTACCTCTAATCAGACCATCATCATCATCAGGCTCCTCTCCTGCCAATGCAAATACCTTCCCGGTAGACCTTTCCTTCTTCGGCTTTGTACACTTTGTACTGATATGCCCAGACTCACCACAGTTGAAACACACCACATCCTTGACCTTACACTCGGCTGCCATATGACCCTTTTTACCACAACGGTAGCAATTCCTTTCATCAGACCTGCATGTAGTACTCTTGTGGCCAGGTTTGCCACACTTATAACAGACAGTGCTAGCAGGGGCATATCCCCCACTAGAACCCTTACCTCCAGCAGCCCTCTGATAACCCTTACCCGCAGGAACCTCATACGGCTTGCTTCGACTCTGAAACTTGCCCTTTTTCTCAGAAGTAGCTTTGTAATGAGCAGTACTGTCTTCTTCAAAGATTCTGCAACTGTCAACCAGATCTGCGAACACACGAATCTTTTGATAACCAATGGCCTTTTTAATATCAGGCCTCAACCCATTCTCAAATTTGATGCATTTCAAAAATTCAGCTGTAGCCTCACTGTAGTGTGGATAAAATTTTGCTAATTCCACAAATTTTGCCGCATAGGCAGTCACCGACATACCACCCTGCTTCAGCTCCAAAAACCCTATCTCTTTCTTCCCTCGGACGTCTTCAGGGAAATATTTTCTCAGAAATTCCCTGCTGAATACCTCCCAAGTAATCTCTTCCTGCACAGCCTCTAACCTCTGCCTAGTAGCCAACCACCAGTCGTCGGCCTCCTCGGCTAACATGTGGGTACCAAAACGGACCTTCTGCTCAACAGTACAGTCCATCACCCTGAAAATCCTCTCGATCTCCTTCAACCAAGCCATAGCACCATCTGGATCATATTTGCCCTTAAAGGTGGGCGGATTCTCTCTCTGGAAGGTAGTCAGACTCCGAAAACCAGCATTATCTCCAGCGTTCTGCTGACCCTGCACAGCCTGAGCCATAGCTTGCAATGCAGCAGCAAGAGCAGCGTCGTTCCTCCCAGCCATTATGAACTATCACTGCAGCACAAACCAAAGATTCAGAACTAATCTATTGTCATAAGACACTATGACAGGACAACATTGGCCGGACAGACCGAACTGCTCTGATACCACTAATGTAACACCCCTTTCTACCCGTCACTTTGTTTACAAAAATCAGAGTTTAAAAATTTCGTTCATAGGGAATGTTACACATACTTCAATAAAACGTCGCTTATCAATTTCAAAAATAGTTCAACTCAGTAATCATGCGTTCACGTAGCACGTCACAAATAAAGAATCTCAAGCCTCAATTTAACGTCGCTTATAAAACTCAACATAACAAAACCAACTACGCAGCGGAAAATAATAAAACATAACAGAAGGGTCCACATGGACATAACAACCAGAAAAATCATTAATAAAATGTCGAGTTCGTTTTCCCCCCTGAGTGCTACGTATCAGAGCATGACGACTCGACTCAAGAAGTGAAGCTAAGGCATTCACTGGGAATCACCTGCACGTTACCAACACGGGGGTAACATTCAAACAGGAAAGGGTGAGCATCATTTCAATCCATATAATAGAAATATGATAAGTACTAATCATAGGCTACACACTAGAACAATCAGCATCCAAAACACTAAATATCCACATCACAGTCATCATTCACATCACTTACAATAACTCATCTCATGTCATGTAGGCTTATGAAATGCAACCCACTCGCGGGCATATGCATGAGGTACCTTTTCATAAAACGTCGCTTAGCCCTTAAGGCCTCATCGTCACTTAGCCACTCAGGCCCCAAAACGTCACTGGATTTATGCATATGGGCATGAGACACTATGACATGCACCATTCACAACACACAAACACCCAATTACTCAAATCATAGTCAACTATGTGACCCGTCACTTACCAGTTTGCTCGCAAAGAGCACAGCACCTGTCAAATTCATAATCAGCACACAACGTCACTTGGCCATTTAGACCTTAACATCACTTAGCCCTTCGGGGCCCGAACGTCACTGGGTTCTCATCATCACTTACACATAAATATCAATCAACTCAAACAATAGCCACTAGGGGCAAAAACGTCATTTGACTAACCACCAAGGGCATCCTCGTCATTTACAAACCATTATCTACAACTTTGGCCACTAGGGGCAAAACAGTCATTTGACTAGCCACCAAGGGCATCCTCGTCAAAATCATCATTTTGACACTACCACGTTAAAACTGTTGTTTATACACCAAAAAGGATTTTTAAAGAGTTTCATATAATTTTTCAATGTCACTGGGACGTCACCAGGGATGGCCACTTGGGCGCCCACAAACAATCAGAAAATAACAATTTTTCATTTTAAAAATTGGACCCATAGATAGACAACGTAAAAAGCTTCACGACACTTTTCGAATCGTTCAAAACGGACGTCTGAGTCAAAAGTTATGCTAAAAATAAGTTTGGGAAAAAAAATCAGGCAACATTCGGAAAATAGGCGCCTTAGGCGCCCAGGCAACCAGGCAACCAGGCAACACGCGCACTGGCGCCCAGCGCCCAGGCGCGCACACACGCACACCCGCACAAGCCACAGGCGCCCAGCGCCCAGGCGCGCACACACGCACACAATGCAACGCATACGGGCGCTCAGCGCCCAGCGCCTTGGCGCAGCACACACACGCGCATGGGCGCTCAGCGCCTAGCGCTGGCACCCAGCGCCCAGCGCTGGCACCCAGCGCCCAGCGCTGGCACCCAGCGCCCAGCGCCTAGCCACACAGGAAATCTGGCAACACACAGCAACACACACAAGCCACAGGCGCCCAGCACAGGCACTTGGCGCCCAGAAAACAGCAGCAACAATTCCAGAATTTTTTTCCAACAATCTTTCAACACTAAAAATTGATTTTCAACAATTTTAAAGTGTAAAAACTCAATTTTTTTCCAGCAACCAAAAACGCACTTATCTCATTCAAAATCACCAAACTCAATTTACCGAAACTCAATTAAACAAAACAACATCACCAACACCATCATGGCGCCCTAGGCGCCCAAAACACCTACAACCCTTATGCGACCTCATCTCCAACAAGCCAAACGCATAGATCAACATTATAGTTCTCAACACATACACATGACACCACCAATAAGACAAATTCATAGATGATAACCAAGCAATGAATCAAATTCGCATATACTCATAATAATCATATATGAAAGTTAACATCAAGAACATCAAGAAACGCAAAAGAACATCAAGAACATCATGGCTCTAGTAGAAACCTTAGATCTAGGGCCTATCATAGATTTATTAGATGGAAGGATAGAGCTCCCCTAACCTTTTCAAGAAGAAGAATTCGATGCCCTAGGAGAAGTCACCTACAGAGCCACAGCAACAACGGAGATCCCTTCCTCTTGATCTTCGAATCCTCTTCTCCTTCTCCTCTTGGCCGCCTCCTTGCTCTCTCTCTTTCTTTCTCACGCTCCTCTCTTTCTCTCTTGCTTTTTCTTTCAATTTCGCAACAATAGCCAAAAACCCTAACCCCTAATCACTAGTCCACTTCGCATACTTGTGGATCATGGGCTTGGGTCTTCCACTCAAGCCCAAGTCATGCAAGTGGCGCCTCCACTCCCTCCTAATACCACCAAAATAAATAAAATTTTAATTAATTAAATTATATCAAATAAATTAATTTAAATCCCCAAATACTTAATTAAATAAATTAATTAAATATTTTAGGGTGTTACACTTTGCCACCTAATCTTTCGAACTTGCATGACGTGTTTCACGTGTCGCAACTTCGAAAGTATGTTCCAGATCCATCTCATGTGATTCACATGGACAATGTGGAGGTGCGGGATAATCTCACTGTGGAGACTATGTCGGTGAGGATTGAAGATCATGAGGTGAAGGTTCTAAGGGGCAAGGAAATTGCATTAGTGAAAGTGGTCTGGTTAGGAGCTGCTGGTGAGAGCATGACGTGGGAACTGGAGAGCAAGATGCGAGAGTCTTATCCGGAGCTGTTTGAATCAGGTAAATTTCGAGGACGAAATATTCTAAGTGGGGGAGAGTTGTAACACCCAAAATAATTTAATTAATTATTTGATTAAATTATTTAGGTATTACATTGATATAATTTTATTAAATTATTAATATAGTGATTTATTTAAATGAAGGGAGTAGTATCCGGTAATTACGGAGCGGTAAGATTGGCCCAAGAGCCCAAGCCCATTGACTTAGGCTCCTAGGTGCTAGGGATTGATGCAATTCGCATCATTTGAGAAAGAAAGAAAGAAAACGGCGTGAAGAGAGAAGAGAGAAGAGAGAGTGCGATCGCGCAAAGGGAGAGAAGAAGGAGAGAAGCTCGGTTGCTGTGGTTTCTTGGTGTTCCCGTGGAGAGATCATCATCTTCGGAAAATCTAAGGTAAGGGTGGGTCTTGCTTTATAATAGGGTTTAGAATGGGATGTATGTGGGGGTTTTAGATTTATATTGTTCCCCTTATTATTTTGATGTTGTTTGTGGTGTATGAATGTATTGATGAAGATTTGATGCTCACTAGATGTTTGTTGAAAACTGTGCGATTTGCTAGATGTATGTGAGGATTGGAATGCATGCTAAGTGCTCGATAAAGCGTGTATTTGATGATGTTAGAATGAATATGTGATGTTTGAAATTATTGTTGGTGATTGAACACATGAAAGTCTAGAAAAATTGGATTAGAAGAACGTTAGGCGCCAAGGGCGCCATTTTGTGTTGCTGTGTGCGCCCTTGTCTAAGTGCTGGGCGCCAATGTGGCTGCCCAGGGCGCCTGTTGTACGCCTGTGTCTAGGCTTGTCTGAGTGCTCTGCGCCAATGTGGCTGCCCAGTGCGCTTGTGTTGCTGTTTGTGTCTATGCTGGGCGCCAGTGTTGCTGCCCAGTGCGCCTGTGTGTTAGTCTGTGTCTTAGTTTGTGTCTTAGTTTGTGTCTTAGTTTGTGTCTAGGACTGTTTGGCACCAGAGTGGCGCAGGCTGCCACCAGGCGCCATTTTGCTGTCTGTGTTGCGCCCAGAGTGGCGCAGGTTGCCTCAGAGCGCCAGTTTGTGCTGTTTGGTGCGCCCTGTGTGGCTGTGTTGCCACTGGGCGCCAGTTTTGTGTCTGTTGGGGGCCCCGTGTGGCTGTGTTGCCACTGGGCGCCAATTTGAGCTGTTTTGGCGCCCTGTTGCTGCCTGGTTATGTCTTGGGTACTGTGTTGTGTTATGAGTTGCTGCTGGGCGCCAATCTTGTGCTGCCATGTTGATGTTAATGACGATGGGTCTAATGACCAAATGATAATGATGTTGTTAATGACGATGGGCCTAATGGCCAAATGATGATGATGACATGGATGATGTTGTTGTTGTGATGACTTTGATCTATTGGATTGTTCATGAAGTCGCATGCATTACATATGCATATATATTGACGATGTAAGGTTTCGGCCTTCGAGCTATTGACGATGATGATGCTCAAATATTGACGATGTGCCCAATGGCAAATTTATTGACGATGATGGTACCACATGCATATGCCCCATGTCGGTTGCATTTCATACATTTATTCATATCATTGGTGATATTACCATAGTTGCTATATGTGGTTGTTATAGAGGTATATATGTTGATATTGTTGTGATATATATATATATATATATATATATATATATATATATATATATATATATATATATATATATATATATATATATATATATATATATATATATATATATATAAATATGGATGTTGTTGTTATATGTGGTTGATGTAGTTCACTACTCTGGCATATTGCCTATTATGAACTTTATTATACTGATTGAGACTCACCTCTTATGTTGATTATTACCCTACAGGTAACCGTATGTGAAGGCTTATAATCCTTCATCCCTTGAGTCAGTCGTTGCTCTGATACGTAGCACCTGGTGGGCGAACACTAGCTATTAGTTGTTATTTTATATGACACTGTTGGATAATTTATATTGATGTTGTTACAACAATGTTTTTGAAACTGTTCCCTTTTATTCCGCTGCGTGATGACGAAGTCCTTGTTATGTGGACTAAACCGTTTATTTTTGAGGAATTGACCCACTTGTTATGTGCCACGTATCACGTTTGAATTATAAGTGAAATTGTTACCAATTGTTGACGTTATTTGAAGTAAATGTAGCATCCCTTTTTGGATGTATCAAAAAAAATGATTTTTAAACTCTGATAATTTTTATTATAAATTGCCGGGCTGAAATGGGGTGTTACACCAACCCTTAAGATGTATGACAGAACCGGAGATCCAGACCGCCATCTGTAACACCCCTTTTTCTACCCATTAATTTATTTTTAAAAAATATCAGAGTTTTCAAATTTTAAATACACCACAAGGGATGTCACACTTACTTCGTTAAACGTCACGCGCCAAATTTCTCACTTTTCGAAAACAGCCTTATAATACTTTCAAAACGTCATTGTTATGTAAAATACAACTACACAGCGGGAAAATCCAACAAGTTTAATCATAGTAGGCATTGCAACTAGGCAAGGCTTACAATACTAAAATCCAACAACGACAACAATCATAAGTGACTTAAACAACGTCATTCCCCTTAGTGTTACATAATCAGAGCAGACGACCCGACTCAGCTATTGAAGATAATTAAGCCTTCACTCGAGATCACCTGCACGTTACCGCATAGGGGTAACATTCAAACAGAAGGGGTGAGTTCATCTAACAATATAATAAAGCTTATGATAAGAACTATGCTAGAGTTATGACACTATATCAACCACATCACGACACATCAAGTCAGTCATCAATAATAATCACCACAACAAATCATCGCAATGCCAGCTTTATAAACCACATCACAAACATCAATTCAATCACTACAAAAGCTCATCACAATGTCATGTAGGTGTATGAAGTGCAACCCACTCGCGGGCATATGCATGAGGTACCTTTTCACAAACGTCGCTTAGCCATTATGGCCTCATCGTCACTTAGCCTTTTGGGCCTCAAAACGTCACTGGGTTTATGCATATGGGGCATGAGACACTATGACATGCACCACGCACAAACACACACAAACACGGTCAACTAAGAGACCCGTCACTTACGAGTTTGCCTACCAAGAGGCACAGCACCTGTCAATTCATGATTACACATAACAACCTCACTTAGCCCTTTAGGCCTCATCGTCACTTATTTTAATTCATCATTACACATAACAACGTCACTTAGCCCTTTAGGCCTCATCGTCACTTATTTTAATTCATCATTACACATAACAACGTCACTTAGCCCTTTAGGCCTCATCGTCACTTATTTTCATCGTCACTTATTCATAAACATCATCAATTCAAACAATAGCCACTGAGGGCAAAAACGTCATTCACTAGCCACCAAGGGGATCATCGTCATTTACACATCATTATCAACAACATTGGCCACTAAGGGCAAAAAGGTCATTTAACTAGCCACTAAGGGCATCATCGTCAAAATCATCACTTTTGACAATTGGACGCTAAAACCATTGATTATACGAAAAAGGGGATTTTTAATAACACCAAAACGATTTTTCAATGTCACAGCAACGACCACCGGGAACAGCCACTTGGGGCGCCCAGCAACCTTCAGAAATAATAAGTTTTTATTTTTAAAAATGGAACACACAGCTAGACAACTGAAAAGGCTTCACAACGCTTTTTGAAACACTTAAAATGGACACCCAAGTCAAAAGTTATAGCGAAAACAGTTTTTATTAAAAATCGGGAACGTCCTGAAAATGGCAACACAGGCAACACAGGCAACAGACGCGCACACAGGCGCCCTGCGCCCAGGGGCAACACGCGCACACAGGCGCAACACAGCACGGGCGCCATGCGCCCAGGAGCAACACGCGCACGCAGGCGCAACACAGCACGGGCGCCATGCGCCCAGGAGCAACACGCGCACACAGGCGCAACACAGCACGGGCGCCA
This sequence comes from Astragalus membranaceus, assembly GCA_039519185.1. Lineage (NCBI taxonomy): Eukaryota > Viridiplantae > Streptophyta > Magnoliopsida > Fabales > Fabaceae > Astragalus > Astragalus membranaceus. The sequence continues at coordinate 147,180,512 of CM076849.1, read as the reverse complement.
TGCGCCCAGGAGCAGGATTCTTGTTCAAAACACCCACACATCATGCCAAAACCACATCAAACATGACCAAGCCATCCTCAAACATACCGATCATCACCAATTGCATATGAACACCATTAGACACATCAAATCATCATCAAAACACGTTTAATCACCTTGAATATACACATTATCACATTTTTCTCCAAAATCATCATCAATCACATATATGATCCCATCAACTTATTAAACACCAAATTCCATCATCAAGGCTCAATTCAACAATACGAACATCAAATTATCACAATCATTCCCAATCATCATAAATCACAATATCATCAACAATTGCTCAAGCACTTGGCACACACAACATGATTTTTCAACAACAAGTCTTCATATGCCTAGGGTTCATCAATAATTACTAAGAATACATAAAAAGGCATACATAGAGCCTAGCCCCTACATAATCCCCATCATAAAAACCCTATTATAGAGAAGATGAGACCCACCCTTACCTTAGATTATGACGAACACGCTATCCCTTATACGTAAGCTCCAAGAATCACCGCAACCCGATCCCCTTCTCCTCTTGCCTCACGCCCCTTTCTCTCTCTCTTCCTCCAAGTCGCGCCTCATCTTCTCTTTTTCTCCATGGGCGCCGCGCCCCCTCTCGGCTCCTCTCTCTCAATTTCGCTAATTTTCTCTCTTGGCACACAATGAGCTAAGCCTAATTTTCTAGCTTAAGTATGCTTGGGCTTGGATCACGGGCTTTCTTCCACCACTTAAGCCCAAACGCTACACACCACTCCTTAATTTAATCATTTCCAACCCAACTAGGCTCACATATAATAACACCTTTCTAATTATTTTATTTTCTTCAGGACATAATTAAATCAATTAGTAAATAATTAAATCAACTAAATCATTAAATCAATTAAATAATTAAATAAATTATTTGGGCTGTTACACCATCTGGCACACTTCTCCCTGATGATGCGCTATAGAGGCGCCAGTGAGCCTGTTCACTGCAAAATCTTCCCCCTCACTCTCGAAAATTCCGCACTAGAGTGGTTTCAAGAGCTAAGGCCGACTCCATCTCCTCTTGGGGGCAGCTGGCGAGAATGTTCACAGCTCGTTTCACTGCCTCCCGGTTGAAACCCAAATCTTAAGAGGTTCTTAGGGAAATCAGGCAGGGTGAGAAAGAAACACTTAGAGAATATCTGGAAAGGTTCAACAAGGAGGCTGCCAACGTCAGGAACCTTGAAGACAAGAGGAGGCTCTTTTGGATGAAGGATGGCCTCAAGAAGGGAAGCCTGTTTCAAAGGGACATGGAGGTTAACAAACCCCGGAGCTTGTACGAGTTCCTTCAGAAGGCACAGAAGTACATGGACTATGAAGAAGACAGCATGGCCTACCAAGAGGAGGCCAAGGTTGGCAGCGAGAAGGGTGATCTGGCTCGTTATGGCACAGTACCAGCAAATGCAACACCCTCAGGGATGACATGGAAGAGCTGATCCGCGAAGGGAAGCTCGCCCGGTACGTGAATGAAGAAGAGGATGACATCAGGGCTTGAGCCTAGGGCTAGTTATGAATTTTGTTGTTTGAGCAAGAATGCATAATGTAAAATCTCGATATGAATGATACAAAAATTCATTTTTACAGTTTTTGCTCTAGCTCGCTGTCATACCCCAATTTTGTCCGGCTTAGGTCAAAACCCTAATTTTCCCCAAAAAAATAAATAAATAAGAGAAAAGAGCATCATGCATTGCATTTAGGGTTATAGAAGTCATTTCAAAGTTCCTAAAATCATTTTTGGAGTTGGAATGTACTTTTGGACAAATTAGGGTTTTATGGTCAAAAAGGGCGTTTTGGTCATTTTTCGCAAAAAGATGATTTTCTCGCAAAAAAAAATGCACATCCACAAAAAGTACATTTTTATTCTATCAAGGATAATTTTTGTACAATTTTTAGAAAGAAAACCCTAGTCAAAAATAATTAAAAATGTATTTTTTCATCTTTAGTGCATAGAAAAATAAAAAAGGGACTATTAAATATTCCTCAATTTTTAAGTGACAATTTTTATTGTCATGGGTGACTAGAAGGAATATTTTATGGTGCCCAAAAAATATGTGACACATTTCCAATAGGTGCACTTTTATTCCCATGACCAAAATTCAAACTCAAAATAAGGAAGTGTCTTCAAATAAGACAAAAAGACCCAAAAAACAAGTTTTTTTCCTCCTTATCCCCTCAATTTCGAATCTCTCTCTCTCTCTCTCCAATTTCTTCCACACTCTTCCATTATACCCTCTTTGGTAAAATACTCCACTCACTTACACTAACCCCTTCATAAGAAAACCCAAAGTTCCCTCTTTGGTAACAATTCTTCCCTAAAAGGCCCTTAACCCTACCTCACATAAAATATCTCTTCCAAAATAAGAAAATTCATTTTTCTTTTTCCTTTTTTTCCTTCTTCATTTTCGCCCCCCTCTCTCCCATACTCTTCATTTTGTGCTTCTTCAATACCCTTAATCCATGTGAGGATTAATCTCAACCCTTGATTCAAAATTGAGACTCAATCCTAGAGCACATTAAAAGCACAAAGACTAAATTACCCTTAGACCTAGTTTCATCCTATAGATACCCCCCTCATTCCCACACCTATGGATCTTCTTTTTTTGGCTTCTCATTCTCCTACACAAAACCCTAGCACACCAAAGCTTCCCCCTTCTCCTCTCTTCTTGCGAAACTACCCCCTTCTCCCTCATCCATTTTTCTTCAAAAATCAACCATCAAATCCTTCATTTCTTGTTAGATCATCATCACTCCTTCCATTCTCTTCAAGGTTGCATCATCAAATTGCTAAAGAGCTAGCAATCTTTGTGTTGATATCATCTCCTTCTTAATTTCTTTGTGATTTGGAGGTAAGCCTTGAAACTTTGCATCCCATATTTAGTTCTTCTTGCATAATCTCTCTTCTACTCCCAACTCCTTCTTGATTGCTTGTTGTTGTTGCTTTGAGGATCCATTTCAAAAATTTTGACAAAGACTTAGGGAGCTTTGGGTGTTTGAGATGGGTCCTTGGCCTTGAAGGAGTTGTTCTTGTGCTTGATTAATTTCCCTTGCATTTTCTTGTTCATGTCATGAATTGTAAGTTGAATTTTGGTCTTGATTTTTGGTGTATGAGGCTTCGGTTTTGAGCTTATAGATTTAGGGTTTTTGTTGCCTTTTTCTTTCCTTTAATTTATGTGAAGAATAGATGCATGTTTTGCTTGATAATTATCTTGTAATATGGCATGATAATTTAGGGTTTAGTCATGTACTTTGTTCTACATGTTGATTGTGAATCTTGACATGAAATAATTGTGCCTATTTTTGTGCTTGAAATAGTTGTTTGATCTTGTGTAAATGAATGCAATTGTATCAATGTGTTTTTTTTATTTTTAACCACTCACTTACTTGTTACTTTACCATTCATTGACTTTTTACTAAAACATAAATAGATTTTACCACTTCCCATTTACCTCATGCATTTTTACTTTACCATTCATTAACTTTTTACTAAAACATACAAAGATTTTACCACTTCTCATTTACCTCATGCATTTTTACTTTACCATCTCATTAAATAATTACCATTCACTTCATGCATTTTCACTTTACCATCTCATTAAAGAATTACCATTCACTTCATGCATTTTTACTTTACCATCTCATTAAATAATTACCATTCACTTCATGCATTTTTACTTTACCATCTCATTAAATAATTACCATTCACTTCATGCATTTTTACTTTACCATCTCATTAAATAATTACCATTCACTTCGTGCATTTTTACTTTACCATCTCATTAAATAATTACCATTCACTTCATGCATTTTTACTTTACCATCTCATTAAATAATTACCATTTACCTCGTGCATTTTTACTTTACTTTTCACTAACTTCTTACTTAAAGTTTTACAACTTATCAACTTGCAAAAATATCCAAAGCATTTTCACATTCATGCATCTTCATTCATACTTAGTTTATGTGACACTCTCATGCATCCTCATATGCTTATGTCTCTTGCATCCTCTTATTCATCCTTGTATGCCATCCATTCATAAATAAAGTTCTATGCATCCATTCCTTGTACACTCATGCACTTACATGCTTACCTAATCATGCATCCTTGCTTACATATTCAATCATTTAACTTAGAATACTCTATGTTTACAACCAATTATATTCACTTGTTCTTGATGCCATGTAAATGTCTTTACTTGATTGTGTGCCCTCCTCTCCACTTGTATGACCTCCTAATGGAGACGTAAGTCTACATGCATGTTGTAGCATAGAGCCATTAGGGTAAATACAATCCTTCTTGCACACACACAATTACTTTGAGAACTTTGTTTTGCATCTTTAATAATTGAATCCTTTGATTGTATGGGCATGTTTAATCTTGGTTAATGAATAATATGTTCATGTTTGCTTGAGTATTATTCATTCATTTGCATTTGGTTATGGATTTAGAATTGGCTTGAAATGTTCTACTCCTTTTCTAAAACCCATTTCCTAAAATCATTTCAAAACAAAATAAATCAATCGTCATTAAACACCAATCGCGCCGTTGCCGATTAGGTTGTTAATGATGATGTTGTTTTCAAAAGGAGTTAGTAGCGAAACCATTCTAATCGGTCTTCGCGAAAGCTCAATCCTTTTTCAAAACCAAAAGATTAGAACTACGTCGCTTTGATTCCCATTTGGGATACGTAGGAGCGAGTCTCGTTCTCGTCAAGCGCAACAAATAAAAATCCTTTTCGCAACCATAAACAAATCATTTTTATAAAACAAACAAAAAGAATCATTTTCAAACCCATTGTTGCTAGTAGCTCATCAGAGCCTTTGTTCGTTTAGCTATTAGTGGCAATGTCCTTTTCTCATAAGAATAATAAACGATGATCCATCATAACCTTTGTTAGTTTGATCATCGTGCAAATCAATCTCTTTCGAAAATCACTTTCAAAAAAGATAATAAAAACGAGTTGTTATCAATAGTCCATCAGAACCTTTGTTTGTTTGACTAGCGGTACAACTCTCTTTTTTGAGTATTTAGTAGTGATTCATCATAGCCTCTACTAGTTTAATCAATTGCTAATGCTCGTCCTATTTCAAAAACTCACTAAAAAAAGATAAAAAACAAAAACTTTTCAAAAAGACACAGGAGAACTACGTAAGCTTTGAATTCTCCATTGCACCGGGAGATACGTAGGAGCGGGTCACATCCCGTCAAGCATAACAAATAAAAATCATTTTCACAATAAGTTTTCAAACAATTATTTTCAAAAGAACCTAGAACTACGTCGCCTTTGATTCCCCACTCGGAGATACGTAGGAGCAGGGCCACCCCCCTGTCAAGCGCAAAAATAAATAATTTCTAAATAAAAAATACAAACACATCTCTTTCAAAAATCAAAAATCTTATTTTCAAAGTAGGGGATTAAGTCGGTCGTACGGCCGGGTTAATCATCGTTTTAGGATAAGTGAACTGTGGTCCTTCAGAGCCCCAGCGCTCCTTCAGCCCCCAGCGGCCCTTCAGACCCCCAGTGGTCCTTCAACACAGATCACACAATCCTAAAACCCCTATATTAAAAAACACCAACACACAAACATGACAACCAAGAACTACGTAGCTTTGAATTCTCCATCGCACCAGGAGATACGTCGCACCAGGAGATACGTAGGAGCGAGAGGCCAACTCTCGTCAAGCGCCAAAAATAAAGTTTTCATTAAGTTTTCCCATTCATCTTCAAACAAGAAATAAATAGGCAAATCTAGGCATATTTTCAAATCAAATGTTAAAACCACACGTTTAGTTAAAGGTTCCCTTTCGGTAGAAAGGGCGTGTGGGGTGCTAACACCATCCCTGCGCGTAACCGACCCCCCGAACCTATATCTCTAGTTTTCAAAAGACCATCTGCCTTGTTCAAAAGACTTTTTTTCAATGTTTTGGTCTTAAAATTAAAATATTGGTGGCGGCTTCGAAATTTTTCCACGTTGTACATTGAGAAACCCAAACCGGATTTTTCGGGGTGCAACACTCACTAGCATTAACACTTGTTCCCAAAGAAAAATTCCTTAAGTTCAAGAAAGAAAAAGGGTCCAACTTCATAATTAGGAGTGGAGCAATGCAAGTTTGAGACCTAACATACCATGCAGGGAGGGACTGCCTGGATCGGAGGGGCAACCTCTACATTAGCTTAAAGCCAAGATCATCTCTCCAAGTGGGGGAGTCAAGGGTGTCATGGCGCGCTCGTCTTCCTAGAGCAAAGCAACCAAGGTCACGACACCCACCCGGCGGGGATCCAAAGCCAGGCACCATAGAGGGTGCCTAGCACTTGGCACCTAGGCACCCAGCACCAAGGCGCAAAAGGAAATAAGGCTTGGTACCATAGAAGGCACCCAGCACCCTGGCGCCTATGAGGGCGCCATCAACAACAAGACACCCAAGAGGGCGCTATCAAGAGAAGATGGAAAACCATGGCCACTGGCCCCGCAACCTCTGATAGGCGAGTTATCATCAGACCGAGTTCTGATAAACTGCCCCCAGAGAAAACTTTGCCACGAGCCACGAAGCGACTTTAAATGTGTCGCAACCGTTGATGAGCGAGTTAAATTCAGATCGATTATGATAAACTGCCCCCAGAGTTAACTTTGCCACGAGGCACGAAGCAACTTAAAACGTGTCGCAACCTCTGATGGGCGAGTTAAATTCAGATCGATTCTGATAAACTGCCCCTAGAGTCCCACGAGGTGCAAAGTGACTTTAAACGTGTCACAACCTCTGATGGGCGAGTTAAATTCAGATCGATTCTGATAAACTGCCCCCAGAGTCCCACGAGGTGCGAAGCGAATTTAAACGTGTCGCAACCTCTAATGGGCGAGTTAAATTCAGATCGACTTTGATAAACTGCCACCAGTCCCACAAGGTACGAAGTGACTTTAAACGTGTCACAACCTCTGATGGGCGAGTTAAATTCTGGTCGATTCTGATAAACTGCCCCCAGAGTCCCACGAGGTGCGAAGTGACTTTAAACGTGTCACAACCTCTGATGGGCGAGTTAAATTCAGACCGATTCTGATAAACTGCCCCCAGAGTTAACAATGCCACGAGGCGGTATGAGATTATACATTCAGATGCGCAAGGCGATGACTGGCGCCCGATGCCACCCAACGCATGCCAGTTACAATCATAAGGAACATGCTAGATAAAGAGGAAGCCTCGATGTTTCAAAATGTGACATAAAAAATCAGGGGGCAATAACAAACAGATAATGAAAATATCAGGGGGCAATAAAAAATCAGGGGGCAATAACAAACAGATAATGAAAAAATCAGGGGGCAATAACAAACAGATAATGAAACCATGGCCGTTGGGGTGGTGTTTAACAATCCTCCCGTCTGGGACCTCATGGTCAAATTGATAGATCGTGAAAATATCAAACAGATAATGGTAAGGACAGAAGAAGCAATTCCCCTCGGCACCAAGCGAGCCCTGAAATTTCATCAAGAAGAAAAACAAGCTAAGAGACAGGATGAGCAACAAAAATAAAGTAGAGTGTCAAGCACACGTCCACACAAGCCGGCACCCAGGAGGGCGCCTAGCAGGAGGGCGCCTGGCAAGGAGGGCGCATGGCAGGAGGGCGCCTGGCAAGGAGGGTGTAACGCCCCAAAATTGAATTAATTATTTAATTGAATTGTTTGGAAATTTAATTGGTAGAAAAATAATAAAATAATAATGCTAGTATATGTGGGCCTATTGTTAGGGTTGGGAGTAGTAAAATGAGAAGTGTTAGGGAGGCCCATGATGTAATTCGAATTAGCTAAGGAAAAACCCCATAAAATTAACTAAAGTATAAATAGGCATTATTTAGGGTTTTGCTCATTTAGAAGGAATAAAAAATAAGAATTAGAGAGAAGAGAAGAGAGAGGACGGCGCGAAGAAGGAGAGAGAGCTAGGGCAAGCCAAAGACTTCAAATTCTTCAAGGCTAAGGTAAGAGTGGGGTTCTATCTCTATAATTGGGTGTATGAATGGCTCTATGTAGGAAGGTTATGGAACCCTAGGTGTTATTAAGTTTAGAAAACCCTAGTTGTAGGTATTGAACTTTAAATGATGATGTTAATTTCGATTGATGATGATTGTTGCCATTTGGCGATGTGTGATCATGCTTGTTGATGTTTTGGAACCAAAATTCTGTGCATGGGCGCCATGGGCGCCGTTTTTGATTCTGCCGCAGGGCGCCATGGGTGCCGTCCCGTGTTTGATGTTGCTGGGCGCCTTCCTGGGCGCCATTCTGTGCGTGTTCTGTTGCCTGGGCGTATGGGAGCCGTTCCTGAAATATTGCTGGGCGCCATGGGCACCATCTTGCTGTTTATGTGTTGCTGTCTTACAGGTTCCTGGCGCATGGGCGCCAAGGGCGCCAAAACCTGGCCGCCCGGTTGTTGTTCTGTCCTGGGCGCCATGGGCGCCAATCGTGATGTTGCTATGTTCCTGGCGCATGGGCGCCAAGGGCTCCATGTCTGGCTGCCCGTTGCTGGTTCGAGCGCATGGGCGCCATGATTGGTTGCCCGATTTCTGTTGTTGGTTGCTGTGTCTGGCGCAGGGGCGCCATGGGCGCCAAAACCTGGTTGCCATGTTGCTGTGTAGTGTTTTGGCGCTGTGGGCGCCAAGGGCGCCAGTGGGGCTGCCTGTGTCGCGTGTTGTGTTGCTGGGCGCCATGGGCGCAAAGGGCGCCAATTTGGCTGCCCGATTGTGTTGCTGGGCTATGGCCAACGATGGTGGTATGTGGTGGTATGTTGTAGGGCTATGGCCAACGATGATTTCCGATGTTGTTGCGTTGCTATGTAATCGTTGTTTATTGGTTGTGCATTTACATAGCGTCGCATACATAGCATATTTTTACGATGGGGCTATGCTCAAAACACGATGGCCTGGACTGGCAAATTATGATGAAATGATGTTACGATGTTGATGCCTCTATTTATTGGCTGGATTATGGTACCACATGCATTATAGGGCGGTGGCCCTGAGTTGAGTCACATTCCGCATCCATGTTGCATACCTATGTGATTGAGATGATGTTGACTGCTGTTAAATGATGAATTGATGCTATGACCTGAATTACATATTGTCTTTCATATGTCTGATTATATAATGCGATATCTCACCCCTTATGTTTGAATGTTACCCCGATGTTGGTAACGTGCAGGTAATCACGAATGAAGCCTGTTCACATTCGTTTGATCGAGTCCACTGCGTAGTAATTAAAGAGGAATTATTTTGAAGACTAAAAGGTTGTTTTATCGGTTCATCCGAAAGCGCTATGTATCCGTTTTCGAGAACGAATTAACCCGTCTATTGCTTTCACGAAGCAAATGTTGCACTCCATTGTTTGTTGAAAAAGATTTTTATGAACTCTGATTTTGCATTATTTTACCGAGTAGAAATGGGGTGTTACAGAGGGCGCCTGGCAGGATGGCGTCTGGCAGGAGGGCACCTGGCAGGAGGGCGCCTGACAAGGAGGGAACCTGGCAGGAGGGCGCCTGACAAGGAGGGAACCTGGCAGGAGGGCGCCTGGCAAGGAGGGCGCCAGGCAGGAGGGCGCCTGGCAAGGAGGGCGTCTGGAAGGAGGGCGCCTGGCAAGGAGGGCGCTTGGCAAGGAGGCGCCTGGAAGGAGGGCGCCTGGCAAAGAGGGCGCCTGGCAGGAGGGCGCCTGGCATGGAGGGCGCCTGGCAGGAGGGCGCCTGGCAGGAGGGCGCCTGGCAAGGAGGACGCCTGGTAGGAGGGCGCCTGGCAAGGAGGGCGTCTGGCAGGAGGGCGCCTGGCATGAGGGCACCTGGCAAGGAGGGCGCCTGACATGAGGGCGCCTGGCAGGAGGTGGTCTGGAAGCAAATCCTTCGCAAGGGGGCAGCCCGCACTGTGCAACAAGGCGCCCAAGGCACCCATGAGGGCACCAAAACCTTGTCTCGCAAAATCTGCTCCACGAGGAGACACCCAGCGTATAGGCACCCAAGGCACCCAGGAGGGCACCAAAACCTTGTCACGCAAAATCTGCTCAACGAGGAGACACCCGGCGTATAGGCGCCCAAGGCACCCATGAGGGCGCCTGGCAGGGCGCCAAGGGCAAAGCAGGCAGCGCCCATGAGGGCGCCTGGCAGGGCGCCAAGGCCAAAGCAGGCAGCACCCATGAGGGCGTCTGGCAGGGTGCCAAGGCCAAAGCAGGCAGCACCCATGAAGGCGCCTGGCAGGGCGCCAAGCCTGGGGCATGCAGCGACCATGAGGGAGCCTGGCAGTCGTTACACAGGCAGTGTCCCACTCGACTTCATAAATCCGGCGAATCGGCAAAAATCCTTCAAGCCAAGACCCTCCTCCGGAATAATCTCGGCTTGGGGGGCAATTGTTCTGGGCTGGACCAAGAGGTCCATTTAGCAATTCCAGGAGGTGCATTTAGCATTGGATATGGATTGGCCCAATCACTTTGGCCCTTATCCACAACATACAAGCCCAATCACGCTTGGACGATTAAGATCAATTCCGCTGATCCGACGATCCACAAACGGGCACGATTTCCTATAAATACCGGCTCGCATAGCCATTTACAAGGTACACACTCTTCCCTTGCAAATTCACTAGCTTATTCTCATACTGACTTGAGCGTCGGAGTGGCTTTGCAAGTACCCCCCCGGGCGCTCACTGACCTTCTGCCATGGCAGCAAGAGACCTACCAACAGCAGCCGACCAAAATACTGCTAGGTACAGAACAGAGAGTTTAGAAAAGTACTAAAAGAGAAATAAGGAAATCTCAATCTGGTTTTTAGTATGCACAAGGATAGATTTGAGCTAAATGAACACCAACCCATGCTCCAAAATTAATCAAAGTGACAGCTTAGCACATAATAAACTAATTACTATTCTTTAACATAGATGGAAGTCGTAGTTGCTAGTTACCAAGATACCTCAAAATAAATAGATTCTTAAGAGCACTTGAAGTCATTTTATAAGTTGTGACTCTAGCACTGGTGAAGGGAGTTTGCAATCCAATAACATCCTTAAGCATGTATCCTTATGTTGGTATGACCATATATGGTCGATGCCCTTTAGCTTGCAACCTGTATGAGAAAGACCAAGAGAAAAGCAAAAAAAAAGAAAATTACAATAAATACACAAATCCTTAAGGCAAGCCGAAATGAACAATAAGCTTTAATTTAATGCCTGCTTAGTGAGCCTGGAAGTCTAAACAAACATTCCTTCTCCCACATGTTGAAATTGACAATGCCTCACTAACTTCCTTTCATAAAACAATGTTTCCAATCACCCCATGTGAAGAAAAACAGCCAGCCAAATGGAGAGACCAGTAACCAAAAAATGTCTCTCAAGGTAGATAATTAAAGATTATACAGTATTTAACACCTAACACAGTCACTTACCTCAATTGTTATTCAAAAATCCATCAACTGGCTCGTAAAAAACCTTTATAAATATAAATAATATAGCCAGCTTTTAATGCTACAAATAAATATGAATTCAATATCAAAATTACATTCTAACACATTCTAACTACATTCCTTAACATTAGGTCATTCATTCTCTTCGAGAATCCACTTTCAATTTCAAATTTGCTGGCAAATTTCCTACACCATATAAGTGTGAATGTGTGATCTTCCTACATAATAACAAATGATATTCCAAGTTGGTCTAAATCCTTTGCCCACACTTGACATGGCTGTGCTTTACTAACACTAAACTTTTAACTCCATCTCTAACCTTGAGTGGGGAAAAAATCAAACACTTGGGAGGTGGTTATTCTTGAAGCAAAAAAAGCTCATGCAATCCCCAACCTGCATCTCAAATGAATTTGTTAGAACCAAAACTCAAAATAAAACTGTGTAGATAAGCACATAAACAAAAGCAAATGAACTAATAGGCAAAAAAAAAAGGTTGTCTAAAACTCAGAGTGTTTGCATGTACGGGAAAATGGAGATTCAAACTTCTCCACAATGTTATTGTGATACCTTTCTAGATACAGGCTGTTAGGTGCTTGGTCAAATGAAACTTTCATATTACAGTATTTAACAACTTATATAATGTAAAAAAATTATTAAACTGAAGAAAGAAAACTAAGCATGTAGAGGATACCTCAAAGCAAAGTCCAAATGATAGAGATCCGCCGAGTTTCAGTCGTTAGGTTCCAGTGTGGAGGTCGACTGATGTTAGAGATCCGAAATTACTTGTTTCAACAAGCAAAGTTGCACCGTTGAACGCCATTAGCACCAACTCAGCCCACACCACCACTTAGTTGTTTTCCCGACGACCGCCACAACCACGGAAAAAGTTTTCTCTTACCAACAAAATTTCAACTCCCGATTTTGACCCTTTAAATGGACTCAACACCTTTCGATCTCCAACTTTGTTGAAGTGATCAGCGATGAAAAATGGACCAGAAATGGGGAAGAAAGGGAGAGAAGAAGAAACGTAAAATGTAGGGGCAGAAAGCGATTTGGAATTTCAGAGGAGAGGAAAATAAAAAGAAAAAGAGATAGACTGAGAAGAGATGCACGCAGAGAAGAGAGGGAGAAAGAGAGTGAGAATAAGAAATTTGGTGGTGGGTTTGAAAGGAAAAAGAAAAGAAGAAGAGTGTTTGAAGAAGAGAGAGAAAAAGGTCGATTCAAATTTTTTTGAAGGGAGAGAAAAGTGAATGCAGAAATGATGACAAGGTTGTAGATTTTGTTGAGCCCAACTTAATGTGTAATGGAAAAATGTAGCAATTTGTCAAAATTGGCCTCTAGATGTCATTCTGTAAAGTGTACTATATACCTATTTTGTCAATGTTGGAGGGGATATGGTTGTGTGAACACTACCCAGTGGCGGACCTACCTTGCATCCAGGGGGCTGAACCCCCTGGAAAAAAAAATTGCACTTACCGCCTTATATAAATAGCCCAAATCTTCTGATTTTTTTATTTTTAACCCCCTGAAAATTTTAAATTGCACTAGTAGACCAAGTTTTGCACTCATTTGACACTGGCCTTAAAAAATTTGATACCCCTGACCCCGGAGTCCTGGGTCCGCCACTGACACTACCATGTCGTCAAAGTAGGCCCTTAATTTCCTTCTGCAGCAACAGTACCCTAAAAGGCAAACAAGTATAAGAAAATTGTTTTAAATAGATGCTCCGATGTATGAAATGTTTAGCAGGATTTACGTAGGCTATTGCAAGCATTTTCACATTCCCGTCTGAATTCCTGATATTGAACGTTGGTAAATGCATGGAAACCTAAATTGCTGCTCAAATGGTTGGAAATGCACCTAGGATTAAAAAGAAGATATATATATATGTTACAAATTAATAAATGGTATATATCTTTAGTAAATACGTGTAAAAACAAACTCTTTTTTTGATAAAGAGAAGCTCAATGCATTAGTTTTTCATTAAGTTTTACATGTATGAAATTTGTAGGTCCTAAAAATTTGAGAAATTTTTAAGCGAGATCGAGTCAATGGTCACGCGGTTCAACTGCCGTCCGACCCTTGACCTAGTTACCCTGTACCTTCACCGAGTCGATCACCGGTCCGGTTCTTAAAACATTGCCCCCCATTCATCCCCTTCCTCCTTCTCGATTTAAGCTTTACTTGCTGTTTGTGTTAAGGAGACATACAATTAAGGAGTTAGCTATCAAGTTGGTTGAATTGGTTTAAAATCAAGCATGCCTAACTTTGGTTATGCTCATATTTCTTATTCCTTGCTAGATTTACATTCTGACCAAATTGGTTGTTCATTTTGTTAGCTCTAACTGATTTTGGTTTTCCGAATTTTAGACTACAAAAGAGCAAGGTCGCAGTTGTAAGCATGAAGAGTGGAGGATGCTGAACAAGGCATAGAAGGAATCTAAATATTGATCAAGCTCTTCACTTCTATCTTCCTTGATGCTCGAAAGATGAGTAGGGAAAATGATTTGTTGGGTGATTTCTTGTTGGATTTTCACACCTTCCTAACATTGGGAGTTTTGAGCATCCCTCCAAACTATATGATCCTCCCGTTCAGTCTTTTTTCCTTCCTCATATTTCTTGTTCTCCCATGATTCTTCTTTTATTGATGCATGTTATTCTTGTTCTACATCTGTAGTAAAATAAAACTCCTTACAATTTCCATTCAAATGATGCTTCCCACAAAAATCACAACGCGAGTGCTGTGGTTGGTCAATACTTAGCTCAAGAAGTTTTATATCTGCTAGCGAGTGAAAATATCCCACAACAGTTGTCCACTATGGCTCACAATTACAATACACAAGATCCTTCCCACAAAGATCACGATAAGTGTATGTCACACAACTGCCATTTAAATGTGGTTCTCCACAAAAATCACAACGAAGTGACTGTAGTGTAGACTCCATGATTTATAGAGATTTCATCTGGCTTTCATAGAATCAAGAGAGTGGCAGTAATGAAGAGATAAAAAAATAAAAATAAAATAAATAAAAAATAAAATTCATTCTAGTAATTAAAGATTAAATTGATAAACATTAGCAATCCCCGGCAACGACGCCAAAAACTTGTTAAGATTCCTTAAGTGTATCACCACTAAAAAAAAACATTAAACACAGAATTAACGGAATCCATGATGGTAATGTCATATTCCTATAATCATCACACTCATGACCTTAAACCCCAATATCCGGAAAACATAACCCATCTCCCAATGGTGAAAGTAAACCCTAATTCATTACAAAAACAATAATTATTGTAAGGCAATAAGAACGCAGGTAAAGGCAAATTCTAAAGGATAACTAAATTGCATTGATCATAACAATGGAATCACATGATAGTTTTGGAGAGATTCATCTCTTCCTAACCCTAAGAAAATTAGCTGCTCATGTTGAAAGTATTGAAAGACAAGGTAAAAGAGAACTTACAGAAAGAGGAGTACATTGGATCCTTCAAGTCCTTGTTTCCAAGTGTAGATAAGCTCCTAATCTTACTCTTTTTTGCAGCTCCAAAACCTTATTTTTGCAGCCGAGAATAATCCCCAATTTTTTTTGATTTTTCACTTATATTGCTATCAATTCTGCAAACCATCGCGATACAATGGAAGAATTTTGGCCTAGGAAGCGACGTGATGGCATCTGGCCGCAACGCAAAACAGCACAATTTTTTTTCTTCTTTTCTCTGTTGTGTCACTAGGAAAGCTGTCTGGATCGCTAGTTGACGAAAGACCAAATTGAAGGTTTTATCTTACAATAAGCGCTGGAGAAGAGAATAATAACTTACAATGCAATCCTAATGACATCAATGGTATTCTATGCTATTTCCTCGTGAAACAAAGACTAGCATTTCGACATGTGCTGAAAGAAGAAATTCCTGAAGTGGTTTAGCTTCAAGTGAAATATACTCTTTATGGTGGAGTATGATATTTCTGTTGAAGTATGATTGTCGATGTAGACAATGAAATCAGAAGATATCTCGGGTATCAATTACAATCAAGGTGGAAATTGTTGGATTTGATTGGAATTGAGTATCTTGAAAAAGTCCCACATTGCTTAGTTTTGTGGAGAAAGAGGGAGACCAAGGCTATATCATGAGCTCAAGTTCTCCTTTACAAATTGTACCAGTCAGAAACACAAAATTTGTATTTGACTTGTTTTTTCTCTTATACTTGTTTTAAAGTGTTGTGAGAAGTAATTAAATATTTTCTTTGGAGGGTGTAGGTGTATTGGGGGCCATGAGGTGTTTGAGAGAAGTCTAGGTGTTGTAACAATTTTCACATAGTATTGTTCTCTGGTTGTCATTAGACAACACTTCGTGTTTTTCTCAACAAATTATATATATATATATATATCGGTCCACAATATAAAAGTATACAATATATATTTACAATAATAAAAATATATATGAACCTAGATGGATTTTGTGTTCCTTTAGAAGTAGAACTAGGTGTTTATTGTTGCGCCCGAAAAATCCGGTTTGGGACTTTTCGTTTGACAACGTGGAAAAAGTTTGGAGCCGCCATCAATATTTTAATTTTAAGACCAAAACATTGAAAAAAAGGTCTTTTAAACAAGGCGGATGGTCTTTTGAAAACTAGAGATGTAGGTTCGGGGGTCGGTTAGGTACGGGGAAGGTATTAGCACCCCGCACCTCCTTTCTACCGAAAGGGAACCATTAACTTGATGTGTGGTTTGGACAAAAGTTTGAGTTTGAAAGCGGTTTATTCTACTTCTTTTCTTTTCTTTAGGAGTTTGTTTTATTGAAAACGAGGGGGAAAGGGATATTTTTGGTATCTTTGAAAAGCGAAACAAAACAAAGTTTTTTTTTTTAAAAGTGTGCTTGACGGGACAGGACCCCGCTCCTACGTATCTCCCGGTGCGATGGAGAATTCAAAGCTACGTAGTTCTCGGTTTTTGGTTTTGAAAAAGGATTGAGCTTTCGCGAAGACCGAACAACACCGGTTAGAATGGTTTCGCTACTAACTCCTTTTGAAAACAACATCATCATTAACAACCTAATCGGCAACGGCGCGATTGGTGTTTAATGACAAATGGTTTTTTTTTGAGAAATGAATAAGTTTTCGAAAATGTGGTAGAGCATTTGCGAAGACCGAACAACAACGGTTAGAATGGTCTCGCTACTAACTCCTTTTGAAAACAACATCATCATTAACAACCTAATCGGCAACGGCGCGATTGGTGTTTAATGACGATTGATTTATTTTGTTTTGAAAGTAAAAGTTTCTTTTTGTTTTGAAATGATTTTAGGAAATGGGTTTTAGAAAAGGAGTAGAACATTTCATGTCAATTCTAAATCCATAACCAAATGCAAATGAATGAATAATCCATAACCAAGATTAAACATGCCCATACAATCAAAGGATTCAATTATTAAAGATGCAAAACAAAGTTCTCAAAGTAATTGTGTGTGTGCAAGAAGGATTGTATTTAGCCTAATGGCTCTATGCTACAACATGCATGTAGACTTACGTCTCCATTAGGAGGTCATACAAGTGGAGAGAAGGGCACACAATCAAGTCAAGACATTTACATGGTATCAAGAACAAGTGAATACAATTGATTGTAAACATAGAGTATTCTAAGTTAAATGATTGAATATGCAAGAAAGGATGCATGATTAGGTAAGCATGTAAGTGCATGGGTGTACAAGGAATGGATACATAGCACTTTATTTATGAATGGATGGCATACAAGGATGCGTAAGAGGATGCAAGAGATATAAGCATATGAGGATGCATGAGAGTGTCACATAAACTAAGTATCAATGAAGATGCATGTATGTGAAAATGTTTTGGGTATTTTTGCAAGTTGATAAGTTGTAAAACTTTAAGTAAGAAGTTAGTGAAAAGTAAAGTAAAAATGCATGAAGTAAATGGTAATTATTTAATGAGATGGTAAAGTAAAAATGCATGAGGTAAATGGGAAGTGGTAAAATATTTTTATGTTTTAGTAAAAAATTAATGAAGTGGTAAAAACCAAAGTTGTAAAATATTTTTATGTTTTGGTAAAAAGTTAATGAATGGTAAAGTAAAAAGTAAGTGAGTGGTTAAAAATAAAAAAACACATTGACACAATTGCATTCATTTACACAAGATCAAACAACCAAACAAAGAACAACAACAAAATCAACTTGGAAATATTTTTAGATCTATAAGCATGCGAACCAAAGGAAACATAGATCCACATTTTATTTAATAAAAAAAAAACACCAAAATTAAAACAAAGCAACATAGATCTATTTTTTGCAAGGATTCATATGATTAAGCAAGGAAGTGCAACAAAATCATATCAACCCCAACTTTTTATGATATGCAAAATGCTAAAGCCCATAAACAACAATTTTATTTATGAAATCTAGTGCAAAATATGTAAAGATGCAAGGGAAATTATTCAAGTAGAAGAATAACTCGTTCAAGGCCAAGGACCCATCTCAAAGCTCCCGAAGTCTTTGTCAAAATGTTTGAAATGGATCCTCAAAGCAAACAAACAATCAAGAAGGAGTTTGGAGTAGAGGAGAGATTATGCAAGAAAATTAAATATAAGGTGCAAGGCTTCAAGGATTACCTCAAAACTACAAAGAAATGAAGAAGGAGATGAAAAGCTCAAAAATTGCTAGCTCTTAGCAATTTGATGATACAACCCTGAAGAGAATGGAAGGAATGATGGTGATCTAACAAGAAATGGAGGATTTGGTGGTTGATTTTTGAAGAAAAATGGGTGAGGGAGAAGAGGATGGTTTCGCAAGAAGAGAGGAGAAGGGAGAAGCTTTGGTGTGCTAGGGTTTTGTGTAGGAGAATGAGAGGCTAAAGGATCAAATGTGAAGCCAAAAAAAAGGATCCTTAGGTGTGGAAATGAAGGGGTATTTATAGAGTTATTTTAGGTTTAGGGGCAATTGGGTCATTGGCCTTACTAAGTGCTCTAGGATTGAGTTTTAAAATTAAATGGAGGGTTAGGATTGATCCTCACATGGATTGAGGGTAGGAAGAAAACACAAAAGGTGAGAGTGAGAGAGTGGGGGCGAAAATGAGGGAAGGGAGTGAGAGTTTTTGTAAAAAAAAAACTTGACTTATTTTAGGAATAATGTGAGGCAAAAATAGGGTTAGGGGTATGATTGGGATGGAATGTTACCAAAGAGGAAAATTGGTGTTTCCTTATGAAGAGGTTAGTGTAAGTGAGTGAGGTTATTTACCAAAGAGGGCATGAATCTTCATTAGAGTGAGTGAGAATTGGTGATATGCACCAAAGGAGAAGGTTTAAGGATTGTACAAGGCATATTCCTTCAAGATAAGAAATAATAGTACAATAGAAGAGTGTGGAAGAATTTTGTGAGAGGGAGAGAGAGAGAGGGGATTTCGAAATTGTGGGGGGAGAGAGAGAGAGAGAGAGAATTTCGAAATTGTGGGGGGAGAGAGAGAGAGAGAGGAAAAAAAACTTGTTTTTGGTCTTTTGTCTTATTGATGACACTTCCTCATTTTGCTTTTTGAATTTGGAAATTTTGGGCATTGGAAATAATGGGAATGCAACTATTGAAAATGTGTTACATGTTTTTGGGCACCATAAAATATTCCCTCTAGCCACCCATTACAATAAAACTTGTCACTTAAGAGCTCAGGAATATTTAATGGTCCTTTTTTATTTTTCTATGCACTAAAAATGGAAAAATACATTTTTAATTATTTTTGACTAGGGTTTTCTTTCTAAAAAATTGTACAAAAATTATCCTTGATAGAATAAAAATGTACTTTTTGTGGATGTGCATTTTTGGCGAAAAAATCATCTTTTTGCGAAAAATGACCAAAGTTCCCTTTTTGACCCTAAAACCCTAATTTGTCTAAAAAGTGCATTCCAACCCTAAAAATGACTTTAAAGTCCTTGGAATGACTTCTAGGATCCAAAATGCAATGCATGATGCTCTTCATTCTTCAATTTATTTATTTTTTGTGGAAAATTAGGGTTTTGACCTAAGCCGGATAAAATTAGGGTATGACATTTATCATGCTGAGGTAAAATTTAAAAAGAAGAGTATCTTTGGGAAAAGGGGGAAACAAGTATAGGAAACATTTCATAAGTTTCCTGTACTCCTTTTGCCCTTTTCCGGAAGATACTCGTCTTCATTTATAAATTATACACCCTCTTGATAAATGCCTTCTGATTTTGAAGGATAACATTGTCCTGTGATATTTGTTTGGTTGCTCGATACGACAAAGTTGATCTTAGCTCGTATACTCTTCCAAAACAATTCCAAGAAGAAGATTGGTGTTGAATAAGTTTTAAGGCATGAATTTGTATACTATTATATTTTGGCTTGATTTTATTATCCACTGGGACATGCAGGGGACATTACTAATTGAGAACCTAAAAGATTGCTTGTCTCTGTTAGAATCTACATGGAAGTATACATAAATATACTAATAGTGTCAAGCGGTAGATGTTCAATTTCTAATGTCCCCTTCGTCTCTCAATGGATATAAAACAACAAAGCCAAAATACAACAGTATACAAATTCACGCCTTAAAACTTCTACAACGCCAACCCTACATTTTGGAATTGTCTTGAAAGAAATACAAGGAAGGATGTCAAGCAACCACACTAATCCTACTTGTTAGGTTTATTGGGTGGTGTTGAGCAACCTTATTAATCCAACTTCTTGAGTTGGAAGATTGTGCTAACAGACACTCTAGGAGGTACCATGTTAATCCTACTTCTTGGGTTGGAAGGTTGCGCTAACAGAAACTCTAGGAGGCACCCCACAAGTAGCCTTTGGCTCAGTGAAATTGAAAGCAACAAGTGTGGTAAAGTTCACGAATGTATATCCCAAATTAGACATTTTTCCATGAATAATGTGGTTTCTAACTACAAGGCTAATTAAGTAACGAAAAGTACATGCATCCACTACGAGTGAATATAAGTCTCATCAAAATCAATTTCAAGTTTTTGCGAAAACCCCTGAGCAACAAGTCGAGCTTTGTATCTCACAATTTCACCATTCTCATTTCGTTTTCGCACAAAAATCCATTTGTATCCAACATGTTTCACCCCTTCAGTTGTTTGGACTAGTGGTCCAAAAACCTTTTTCTTGTAAAGAGAGTTTAATTATGCTTCAATTGCATCTTTCCATTTTGGCCAATTCTGACTTTGTTTAGGTAACAATACACCAATTTTTCTAACAGATAACAGTGAGAATGTGAGATGGAGAACCCAACATTCCACGCTTCCAATAACTACAATGTAGCCCGATGCCGCTGGGACAAATGTAATTGTTAGTTGTGAACACTACGTCTCAAATGCAAATAAAAAGCACATCTTTAAGTAGTGATTCCTGTAAAGTGCTACTTAAAAGTAAACACAAACTTTGTTTGGTAGCGCTTTGTTTAACTTTAAAAGCACTTCCAAATAGAAAAACAGGAACCACGTCCCATTTAGTACAAAAAGATATTGATATATAAAAACTGATGGGGATAAACACGTGAAAAGGAGAAGAAAAGGAAGTGGCAGCGCAAGGTGTCAGAGGAATGATTAGGGCAATATCAATGAATAGTAAAAGCTGCACTGAATTTCATAAAAGTAGGGTACAAATTACATGCTACTGACGTCTGTATATATATACAATGAAACAGGCCCAGACCCATAATTTCGACTAGCCCATTCGACTGGCCCATTTCGACTAGCCCAGTCGACTGGCCCATTTCGACTAGGTTTCTAACTACACCTACTAGTATTACAAGCAATAGAATTACAAGGCATATCTCAATATTCCCTCCTAATTCACATTGCTGCGTGACATCATCCCAAGCATTGTTCTCAATTCTTCGAATCTTCCCTTTTGCAATGGTTTGGTCATTGCATCAGCTACTTCAAGTTCCGAACAGAAATATTCCAGATTCAGCTTCTCATTGTTTACTAGATCGCGCAGGAAGTGATATCTGGTCTCTATGTGCTTTGACCTACCATGTGCGACAGGATTCTTGGCGAGATCTATCGCAGAGTTGTTTTCCATTAACAACTTCATTGCTTCGACCCTGTGCACTCCAATTTCGACCAATAGCATGCTCAGCCATGATGCTTGTCATGCTGCAAAGGAAGCAGCCACATACTCTGCTTCACAAGAGGATAACACAACTATACTTTGCTTCTTCGAGCACCAAGAGATCGGTGTCGATCCATGCATGAAGACATACCCACTTGTGCTCTTTCGATCACTCTTGTCTCCACTCTAGTCGGAGTCTGTATAGCCAAACACTTCAGCATCATTCTTCGACTCTGACTTGCTAGAGAATAGAATACCATAACTTTGTGTTCCCTTTATATACCTTAGTACTCTTTTCGCAGCTACTAGATGAGAGCTTTTCGGCTTCTCCATGAATCTGCTGATCATTCCGACACTAAACATAATGTCAGGTCGAGTGTTGCACAAGTACCTCAGGGAGCCCACAATCTGTTTGAAGAGGGTGGCATCTACTTCAATCCCTTCATCATCTTTCGACAGCTTGCTGCTTGTGTCTGCTGGTGTCGAAACCTCCTTATAGTTGATCATGTCGAATCTCTTCAGGATATCAGCTGCATACTTCGACTGATGCAGAAATATTCCCTTCTTCGACTCTGAATTCCATTCCTAAGAAATATGAAAGATGTCCTAGATCACTCATTTCAAACTCAGATATCATCACTTTCTTAAAGGCTTCAACTTCGACTTCGTTGCTTCCAGTTACTAGTAGATCATCTACATACAGGCACACCAACAACTGAGTCGAAGTTTCATTCTTCTTCACATACACTCCATGTTCATTGGTGCATCTCATGAACTTCCGAGCCAAGAGAAATCCATCAATTCTCTTGTTCCACGCTCTTGGAGCTTGCTTGAGTCCATATAGGGCTTTCTCAAGCTTAAAAACCATGTCTTCTTGACCCTTCGACTCAAAACCAGGTGGTTGACAAACATAGACTTCCTCCTCCAGGGGTCCATTAAGAAATGCCGACTTTACATCTAGTTGATGTAGGGGCCAGCCTCTATGACTTGCCAATGCTACTACCAATCTTATGGTTTCGATCCTGGCTACTGGGGCAAAGACCTCATTGAAATCCAAACCAGGTTTCTGCAGGAACCCTTTGGCTACTAGCCTGGCCTTGTACTTGGCCACTTCTCCATTGGGCTTGAGTTTGGTCTTGTAGACCCAATTTCACGCCTATAGCTTTCTTTTGCCTTGGAAATTCGACTAGCTTCCAAGTGCCATTCTTTTCGATTGACTTCAGCTCATCAATCATTGCTTCCTTCCACTGCTTGTGACTAAGAGCTTCTTCCAGGCTCACTGGTTCTGCTTCAGCCATTAATGCAAAGTGTGTCAGGTCTCCCTCAGCTGTAATAGCAGAATCTGGGTAAGTGTCGAATCCTTCTAGTCTTACTGATCTCTGCCTTTCCCTTTGCGACCTTCTTAAAGGTTCGACAGCAATGGGTTCTTCTGGCTCTTCAGTTTCGACCTCTTCATTCTGATCATTTCGATTAGAGACTTCGTCGAAGTCTATCATTGTAGGTTTCTCACAGCCTTCTTCCCAGTTCCAATGTTTCGACTCATCTACTACGACATCTCTGCTTTTCACCATTTTTTTCCGCACAGGATCATACAGCTTGTATGCTCCTGTCGAATGATAGCCAACAAGAATCATTTGTTGTGCCCTATCATCCAGCTTGCTTCTTAGTTGCTCAGGGACATGTGTATAGCATAAGGAGCCAATTATTCTGAGATGCTTGACACTTGGCTTTCTTCCTAGCCAAACTTCTTCAGGTGTCTTCCCAATCAATCTCTTTGTGGGGCATTTGTTCAGTATGTATACTGCTGTGGCTACAAGTTCTCCCCATAAACTATGAGGTAGTTTCTTCTCCTTCAACATGCTTCTTACCATGTTGAGGATGGTCCTGTTTTTCCTCTCAGCAGTACCATTATGCTGAGGCGTGTAAGGTGCAGTGACTTCATGCACAATTCCTTCTTTCTCACAGAATTCGACAAATCCATGAGAATTGTACTCACCACCTCCATCGCTTCTAAGGGTTTTGATTGCACATTCACTCTGCTTTTCAATCATTACCTTAAACTTCTTTAATATTTCTAGTACTTCACTCTTCCTTTTGATCAAATACACCCAGGACATTCTAGTGTATTCGTCAATGAAGGTGACAAAGTACTTATTCCCTCCTAAGGAACATACTTCGAAAGGACCACAGACATCAGAAAATATCACTTCTAGCTTCTTCTCTGCTCTGCTAGGTACTTCTGATTTAAATGAGTTTCTTGGTTTCTTCGACTTGCAACAACTCTCGCAAATTTCGACAGGTACTTTTACTGCAGGCAACCCATGAACCATCTTCTTTTCATGTAGTTGACTCAAGTTCTTGAAGTTGAGGTGGCCAAATCTCCCGTGCCATCTCCAGTGCTCCTCTTCGACAGTGGTCTGGAGACAATGTTCTTCGACTACTTGCAGCTTGATCTTGAAGGTTCTGTTACTCTGCATCGACACCTTCAAAATCATCTTCTTGGTCGAATCGAACAAGCTGAGACTGTTATCACCCATTTCGACGGTGAAGTTTTTCTCAATGTCTGCCCAATACTTAGCAGATTGCTCCTCATATCTGGTACATAAAATACCCCTTGGATGTAGCACCACTTACCATCTTTCGACAGGGACTTTATGGTATCTACTCCTTCAGCAGTAACTCTACTGTTATCTGCAAACCTTATCCTTTTGCTTATCTGCTCCAGTTCGACAAACCACTCCTTGTGACAACACATGTGATTTGTATCAGCCTTCAACAACAGTAATTCTAGGTCAGTAACTGTCATGAATGACAATTCTTCATCATCATTGCTGGCAATGTTGGAGGCGTCACCAGTGTTTCCACTGCCCTGCCACACACACATTGCACAAGTATTTTGAGCATCGCAAGTGAATCCACTTATACAAGTGTTCCCACTAATTTGCTCGCTACTTTCAGCAATTCCTTCATCGAGTCGAATCTCATCTTCGACAGCCATCAGCATTAACTCCTGAGTCAGAGTCTGAGTCACCATCATTAGCAAACTTGGCTTCTGCATCGTTATCCCTAGGAACTTTCTTGTTTTGACACTTGTTCTTATAATGCCCAAATTGCTGACAGTTATAACACTGAACTTTCGACAGGTCTCCCTTCTTCTTGTCGAAAGAACCTTGTTCTTTCTTCTTACTGCTTGATCCCTTTTCTCTACCCTTCTCCTTGTTTCCTGCCTTCCAATTTCTCTTAGAGGAGTATGAAAGCAAGGCTTGTTCAGTTTCTTTCTCTGAACTTCTCTGCCTTATTCTCAATTCATGCGCCTCTAAGGAACCCTGAAGTTCATCTAACTTCAACGTATCTAGGTCCTTGGATTCTTCGATAGCAGTGACAACATAGTCGAATTCCAGGGTTAAGGATCTGAGCACCTTTTCGACTTTATTTACTTCAGTCACAGTTTCACCATTACCTTTCATTTGATTAGTTAACGCTACTAACCTCGTAATGAATTCTCCAATCGATTCTCCATCTGTCATCTTCAAGGCCTCGTATTGTTTCCTGAGCGACTGAAGGCGTATCTTCTTCAGTCTATCTGCTCCTCCATACGAGTTCTTGAGGATGTCCCAAGCTTCCTTTCCTGACTCACTGTCGATGATCAGGTTCAGGACATTGGAATCAACGCATTGGTGAATCAAAAACAGCCCTTTTCCATCTTTCTTCCTCAGCGAATGGTGGTTGTTCCTCACCGCTTCAGTGGCGTTTGCTGCCAAGGGTGGAACACCATCATTCACGACATCAAGGACATCTTGATATCGAAACAGCACCTTCATCTGCGCACACCAACGTTCATAATCCTTTCCGTCGAAGATTGGGAGGTTCCCCGGAATACCTCCACCAGAGTTGTCTCGCGCTGCCATAAATCTTGATAGATTTTGTAAGGATCTAACAAGCTCTTGATACCAGTTTGTTGGGGATAAACACGTGAAAAGGAGAAGAAAAGGAAGTGGCGGCGCAAGGTGTCAGAGGAATGATTAGGGCAATATCAATGAATAGTAAAAGCTGCACTGAATTTCATAAAAGTAGGGTACAAATTACATACTACTGACGTCTGTATATATATACAATGAAATAGGCCCAGGCCCATAATTTCGACTAGCCCATTCGACTGGCCCATTTCGACTAGGTTTCTAACTACACCTACTATTATTACAAGCAATAGAATTATAAGGCATGTCTCAATAAAAACGTGTTATAAGTAGTAATACATAGGAAAAATTTTTCTTTTTTTTTGAGAAGGGTCATGGCTCACTTGGGCCTTAATGAAGATCTGCCATTGAGGAGATGCCTTTTATAAGTTTTTCCATATCTTTCTTGAAACCATTATGGGATATAACTGAATACTGGTTTAAGAGGACAAAATTCCAGTTCGATGAGATGTATTTTGACAGATTTTGCCTTGTCTTTCTTGTATGAATCATGACATTTAACTGAATATATATTTAAGGACAAACTTCAATACTCAAACTTGAGGCGATGCCTTCTCATTAGTTATTAACTAATTAGGCGATGCTCCATTGCATTTATGATCCGTACCTTGATCGCCCAAGGGTAGGACGGGTATGTTGCTTGTCGCTCTACCGAGCAGTGAGGTCGCGAGCAGAGCTCAGGGTGGGTGTACCTGCAAAGACACTCCGACGTTCAAGTCAGTGACGAAGAAGTCAAAGCAAGAAATGAGAGATGGGTTCAAAAGTGTACCTTTCTGCGGGGGGTTGACCCTTATTTATAGAGTTCGGCGGAGCTCCCTAGCCGTTGGATTATGCGGCTCGATCTCAGCCGTTGATGTACTCCCAACTCGCTTAGGCGCGCTGTTCGCTTGTAAGCTATAGTGCCCTGGACTGGGTTGGGCTTTCCTCGAGGATTGGGACCTCGGCCCAGTCCAGAACAGTTGCTTCCCAAGCCGAAGTTGTCCGGAGGGCGGGTTCAGGCTTGATGCCCCGGTCAATGGGTCGACTGCGTCGATCGCCCGCCCTATTCGAGGGCAGCCTATTGCTGCATCTTCGAGCGCGACCACCCTTCACCGACTTTCAAAGGCGAGCCCTTCGCTAGCTTGGAGTCGCCCCTCACAGCTGCATCCCAACGATTGGGGTTTTTTGAGAGCGTTCGAGCTGTTAATGGAGGAGATAGATCGGCCTTGTTCCGTGAGGTTATTTTTTACCATCTTCGAAGTAAGTCGTCGTGGAGAGCCGAGAACAAGGATGAGCCGGCACGAGCATCTTAGCTTGAAAGCCCACGCGGGTTATAAGTTGTTTCGTCCGTTTGCGGATTCCATGAAGCCTTGGAAGCATATCTACCTCTGGGTTGCTCCAATCAGTTCTAACGCCATTGACTTGGTGGCGACTTTGAATGAGAAGGGCGATGTCAAAGAGACCAAGTTTCCCTTCGCCTGGTTGAAGAGCCATTACAACAAGAGATCAGCTACTTACAGTGTCAAAGAGGATCTCCTTGATGAGGACGACAAGGAGTCACTTCGGCTGCTCAAGAACCTAGTTACCTATCTTGAGGGTGTTGCACCCCGAAAAATCCCCGGTTTGGGTTTCTCAATGTACAACGTGGAAAATTTTTGGAGCCGCCACCAATATTTTAATTTTAAGACCAAAACATTGAAAAACGGTCTTTTGGACAAGGCGGATGGTCTTTTGAAAACTAGAGATATAGGTTCGGGGGTCGATTACATGCGAGGAAGGTGTTAGCACCGCGCACGTCCTTTCTACCGAAAGGGAACCTCTAATTAAATGTGTGGTTTTAACGTTTGATTTGAAAAATACCTAGATTTGCCTATTTATTTCTTGTTTGAAAGTGAATGGGAAAAACTTAATGAAAATTTTATTTTTGGCGAGAAAGGGGGAAAAAGGGTTTTTAGAAAAAATGCTTGACGGGACATGGCCCGCTCCTACGTATCTCCTGGTGCGATGGAGAATTCAAAGCTACGTAGTTCTTGGTTGTCTTTTTGAAAAGTTTTTGATTTTTATCTTTTTTTTTGGTGAGTTTTTGAAATAGGACGAGCATTAGTGAATGATTAAACTAGCAGAGGCTATGATGAATCATTACTAAATACTCAAAAAGAGAGTTATACCGCTAGTCAAACGAACAAAAGTTCTGATGGACTATTTGATAACAACTCATTTTTATAATCTTTTTTGAAAGTGATTTTCGAAAGAGATTGATTCGCACGATGATCAAACTAACAAAGGTTATGATGGATCATCGTTTATTATTCTTATGAGAAAAGGACATTGCCGCTAATAACTAAACGAACAAAGGCTCTGATGAGCTACCAGCAACAATGGGTTTGAAAATGATTCTTTTCGTTTGTTTTATGAAAATGATTTGTTTATGGTTGCGAAAAGGATTTTTATTCGTTGCGCTTGACGAGAACGTGACTCGCTCCTACGTATCCCAAATGGGAATCAAAGCGACGTAGTTCTAATGAAAATGTTTTTGAAGGGGTTTGAAAGGGGAAGAGTTTTCATAACGATCAAGCAAGCAAAGGCTTTGAGCGATCATTACTAATAACTCTTGATGGCGTTCATGACAATCAAACAAGCCAAGGCTTTGAGTGATAGTCACTAATAACTCGTATTAATTGGAAAAGAGTTCGAAAGATTTTTGGAAAAGAAAGGTGAAGGTACTATCAATGATTGATTGCAAAAGTTCAAGCACGTTCAATAATCACGAAATCATGCATATGTAGAATATTTAATCAAGACTAAACATGCCAACATGATCAAAAGACCCACTTATCAGGGATGCAAGGTAAAGTTCTCAAAGCAAGTGTGTGTGTGTAGGAAGGAGTGTACTTACCCTAATGACTCTATGCTACAACAGGCATGTAGACTTACATCTTCATTAGGAGGTCATACACATGGATGGAATGTCATATTGAATTGAGACATTTAAAATGCATAAAAAACAAGCAAGCAATTGATCATAGACATAGAATGATTTTAATTAAACTAAGGAACATATGAGCAACGATTTCTCAAAGAGGGGGCAATTTGGGCACGGGTCACAATAATTAAATATTAACAAATGTAAAGACCGAAATGCCTCTAATGAAGGCAGGTATTACAACTTTGAAGAACGCAACCCCAACTAACTCTTGCAGAAGATCAGCTCAGACGGACCAGCGGAACGAATAGAGCAAAAATAAAGCGTAGAAGAATTTTTTTCTCTAAAGAGGGATTTCGCAGAAAATGGGTTTCTGGAAGTGAGATTTGCGAAAATTGTCTTCTATGATCTCGTGAAAAAAAAAGTCTGTCTGAAGAGTGACTTGAGGTTGCCTATTTATTGGCTTAGGAAAGCGTAGAAATTTAAAAAAACATTTATTGCAAAGATGAATCGATTGTTTGATGAAGTGTAACAAGTGTATAATCGATTCCTTGCCTTTGAAAAATCACATGAATCGATTCCAAGTTTTAGTTAAATGAGAGAGGAATCGATTCTTGGCTCTTTAAAACATCGAAGAATCGATTTCATGCTTTAGTTAAAATAGGATATAATCGATTTGTTTGAGCCCTTGGAAATAATAAAGAATCGATTCTTGGACATCCTGAATAGGTGAAAATCGATTCTTCACTTAGTTAAAATAATGAGGAATCGATTCATGGCCTATGGAAGAGCTTGAAAATCGATTTCAAGGCCTATGCAAAAAGAGGGAAATCGATTTTTAGCTTTGCCTTGAGTATATGTAGGAATCGATTTCAAGCTTTAAACTTATGATTAAGAAATCGATTCTTGGCCTTTAGGATTGCTTGAAAATCGATTCCATGGCCTATAAATCGATTCTTGCTTTCCACAAAATTGTTTTTTAGGTCTTTGCCATGCATGCATAAAATATTTTCCAAAGCTTGCCATGCATGCATAACATATTTTCAAAACCCTAATTTCCCAAAAAGTGCATTCTAACCCTAAAAATGATTTCAAAACTTTGGAATGGTTTCTAAGACCCAAAATGTAATGCATAATTTTTCTATATATTTTTTGTGTGGAAAATTAGGGTTTGGACCTAAGCCGGACAAAATTGGGGTATGACAGCTGCCCCTCTTTATCTGAATTTTAAAAAGGAATATGAATTGGCCGAAACATATTCCAAGGCAAAATGAAGATAAAGAATTCAGAAATTATACCGATTTTGTCCACTTGGGGAAACCCGAATTTTCCTCTTTTCTTTTTCTATATTTTTTGAATAGATGGGCTTGAGAACAAACGGGGAACGGTTAACACTTGGCGCATTAACCGAGAGAGAAAATGACGGACCACTCGGGATCTGAAGGAGCACTAAGGCTCTGAAGGACCACTCAGGGTCTAAAGGAGCACTAAGGCTCTGAAGGACCACTCAGGGTCTGAAGGAGCACTAAGGCTCTGAAGGACCGCTCAGGGTCTGAAGGAGCACTAAGGCTCTGAAGGACCACTCAGGGTCTGAAGGAGCACTAAGGCTCTGAAGGACCACTCGGGGTCTGAAGGAGCACTAGGGCTCTGAAGGACCACTCAGGGTCTGAAGGAGCGCTACTAGCTATGGTACTAGTAAAACGGTCTGAGGGGGCCTTGAGAACAAACGGGGAACGGTTAACACTTGGCGCATTAACCGAGAGAGAAAATGACGGACCACTCGAGATCTGAAGGAGCACTAAGGCTCTGAAGGACCACTCAGGGTCTGAAGGAGCACTAAGGCTCTGAAGGACCACTCAGGGTCTGAAGGAGCACTAAGGCTCTGAAGGACCACTCAGGGTCTGAAGGAGCGCTACTAGCTATGGTACTAGTAAAACGGTCTGAGGGGGCCTTGAGAACAAACGGGGAACGGTTAACACTTGGCGCATTAACCGAGAGAGAAAATGACGGACCACTCGGGATCTGAAGGAGCACTAAGGCTCTGAAGGACCACTCAGGGTCTGAAGGAGCACTAAGGCTCTGAAGGACCACTCAGGGTCTGAAGGAGCACTAAGGCTCTGAAGGACCACTCAGGGTCTGGAAGGCTGCCCAGGCCTTAATTGAAGGACCATCGTGGTCTGAAGGAGCGCTACTAGCTATGGTACTAGTAAAGCGGTCTGAGGGGGCCTTTGTATTTGAGCGGCCATGATGGGTCAAGATCAGATCCGGAACTGATATGTTGACCATGAAGGACGTCCACTGTGTCTTAGGCTGACACAACTAGTCTGAAGGACCACTCGGGGTCTGAAGGACTTACCCGCAGCTCGAATACGAGGTGAAGTCTGCTTTTGAAGGGACACTTGGGTCCTGAAGGGATTCACGAATCCTGTTGATTGATTGATTGAAATGTTCAATGCTGCCGCACTGAATTGAGGTACTTGCATACGTCAGTTGATGCAAGGAACAGTGCATGGAGTATGGGTGTATGTTATGCAAGG
This sequence comes from Astragalus membranaceus, assembly GCA_039519185.1. Taxonomy (NCBI): domain Eukaryota; kingdom Viridiplantae; phylum Streptophyta; class Magnoliopsida; order Fabales; family Fabaceae; genus Astragalus; species Astragalus membranaceus. The sequence continues at coordinate 147,149,537 of CM076849.1, read as the reverse complement.
GCATGTTATGCATGTGCATGCAATGCTATGATTTTGGTGTGATGATGAATGTGGTGGAACATTCCTGAAGTTCTTCTTTTGGTCTGGCCGTTTTTTCCTGATCAGCTCTTTTTTTTTTTTTTAGAAATTCTTGCAAAATTGGGTTAACATAGAACAAGAGTAAATAAGGATCACCGGGGATCTGAAGGAGCACTGGGCTCTGATGGTCTAATTCGCAGTCGATGCTTGGCGCATTGATTGGAATTAAACTGAAGGACCGACGAGGTCTGAAGGGCATGCCTAAGCCTGATGGACCAATGGGTCTGATGGAGCGCAAACTAGCAACGATACTAGTAAAACGGTCTGCTTGGGGGGTGACCTTTTTCGAGCGGCCATGGGTGGCAAGGTCAGGTCATTGACTTGATTTGCTCACCTCGAAGGACGTCCACTGTGTTTTTTAGGCGGACACAGCTAGTCTGAAGGACCTGGGGTCGAATGATCCGTCGGTTGCTCGATAACGCGACGTGCGATCTGGATTGAAGGACCATTGATGGTCTGAAGGAGCGCTTGGGCTCTGTAGGACCACTGGGGGTCAACAAGGGTACTAGGACTCTGAATTGTGATATGAGACCAGCGCCTGGAGCACTGACTTTGAGGGAACAAACTATTGGGATTGGTACATGGCGTATCTGCCTAGAACATACCTAATGAATGCATCTACCTGAGACGGGAAAAGCTATCTATATTTGGCATGTCAAAAAATGCAATGAATGATGTATGCGTGCAATATAGGTGTGTGAAATGGTAGGCATCCGATGGGATGAATGAAGCGGGGCAGATGATGTGAGTTGAAATTGATGGAACATGGAGGTTGACAACCAACGTATGTGAATGCAGATAAGATATGAATGTGATTGTGCTGATTAATGATGAATGTAATGGAATGAGCAATTTTCCTCCTTTTGTTTTTTTTGGCTTTTCTCTTTTTTTCTTTGGTATGAGTGTATGAAATGCAAAGTGCGAATGTGATGCAAATGTAATGCTTTGATGCGAATGCCATGCATGGTACAAAGATATGATTAGTGATGTGAAAAACCTTTTTTTTTTTTCTGGGGGCAACGATGAGACCGGCACTTGGACATCTATCGAAGCAAACAATGTCATGCATGTAATGTGATGAACATGGGATGATGCATGAAATGGGTATACCATGGGTGTTGAACCTGATGGAATGATGGACAGATTTTTCTTTTTGCTTTTTTCTTATTTATTTTGCTTCTTTTCTTGACGCATGCAATGCGAATGTGAATATGATGCGAATGTAATACTTTGATGCAAATGCTATGGTGAATAAAGGAAACACATGAATGCGTAGCAAATGATATGATCGGTGATGCAGAAAGCTTTTGGCAACGATGAGACTGGCACTTGGCCGGTCTATCGAAGCAAAAAGTGTTACAGGTATGCAATGTGATGAATGTGCAATGCGAAAGTAAATGGACTACAAAAGGCCCGTGAATGATGGATGTTGAAGTTGGTCGGAAACAGAAATTGATAAGCTGTGTGTGCGAACGCAGATAACATGCGAATGCAAATGTACTGCTGGTTGTATGATGGAATGATTTATGCTTTGGTGGGGGCAATGGGTGCAATGTGGATGATTTTTGCCTTTTTGGTTTTCTCTTTTTTTTTTTGAATAAATGGATGAATGCGCACAGGTAATGCTTAAATGCAATAGTTGTGGTAGATGCATGACTTGTTGTTGAAATACAATGTATGGTACAATGATTTATGATATGGTATAATAGTAATGCATGCAAATGTGTTTTGTTTTGAGATGAGAAATGAGACTCTCGATGCGAGGGGTAGATAGGTGAGTGCTCTAGAATAATCATTCCTTGGAAAGAGGTTTGAATTCAGACATGGCAATCTCAAGGTTGTTATTCACAGACACTGATGTGCAAAAACTATTTGACCGTATTTGCAGACTCGCTTATTTTGCTCTCCTATGATGGTGCCCCATGATGATTGATTTTTAGGTCCACAAAGTTAGCTGAGTGAGTTTCCGACTTCACATAAACATGTAGAGTAGTGCAAATACAGATGAATGAGTCAGTTGACTTGGTATGACAGATATGACACGTGAGGGGACGAAAGGTAGGTTTTTGCCAAAGTCATGAAAGGTGGAACTGCCCCGATTTAGACTACTGGTGAAGGTGCGTGCATAACTTGCCCCTGTCTAGTGGTGACGACAGCCAGGGTTGTAGAGGAATAATGAATTGGAAATACCATGACTTTGGAATGACGGGTGGCAAACAAGAGATTCTGTCTCAACCCACGACGTTTGGTGTTGCCCCAATCTTGACGAGAGCAAAGTTGCCCCAATTAGAATGACAAGGCCTTTATTTAGGATAGTGAGTTGAGAGATTGCCCTGGTGAGGTTTTTTTGGGAATGAAGGAGGTGAAGGAATGAGAATGCACTTGCCCCACTTTGGAATGACATTTCAACGGTTTCTTTGAGTGAGGTTGTGAAAGGTGACAGAGTTATGGTGATGGTTATGAACTGAGGGTGATATATGAATGGGGTGGGCAATGAATAAACCTCCCCAAAGTTGAGTGGAGTGAGAGGTGAAGGGAATGCCCCCTAGTACACACTTTTGGTTCTCTTTAAGAACAACTCAAATGCAATGAAAGTTTTGACTTTTTAGTATGAGGAGGGGCTCCACTTGGTGACCACTAGACCTTGTTTTAATGCAACATGAATGCATCTGGGAGTGCAAGTCCTTCTCCTTTTTACCAACTTTCCTTTTTTGATTGTTTGTTTTTTCTTTTGAGCAGCTTTCTTTTTTCTGCTTGTTTGTTTTTCTTTTGAGCAGCTTTCTTTTTTCTGCTTGTTTGTTTTTTTCTTTTTGAGCAAACACATCACAAATAGATAAACTTATTTGTCCTAAGATTAAAACTTTGAGAAAACAGGAGAAATCGGTCATTGATCAGAATGGATCTTTGGAGTTGTGATGTGGCTAATGGTTAATGATTTATGAAGGGAGGGATAATTGGGCTCAAAGAAGTATTTGATGATTGATGGAACGGATGTTTTTTTTTAGTGGTAATTTGGCAAGGTTAATGGTTTATGAAAGAATGAGTTATTAGAATCAATGAGGTGTTAGAGGTTTTATTGAGATGAGAACCTCTTATGTGCCTCACGGTAAAATGAACCTGTTTCAGGGTTGTAACGTGGTCAAGGGTTTATGGAGGATAGGCCAAAGGAAGTGTTTGAGGGTTTATTTCAGACAAGGATCTCTCATGCGTTTAATGGTATCAGCTCACCATTTCTACTACTTTTGCTTTTTCAGGATTTTTCCTTTTCAGTCCTCTCTTTTTCCACTTTCTTCTTTTTTTTTGGTGTGATTTTTCTTTCTCTTTCTTTTGAGCTAAGTGAGCTGATAAAGGTGATACACAATTTTTGATGTGAGATTGATCCTTGTCTAGGGTGATTGAGATTTTTGGGATTTTTGGCTTAAGGTGTTTTTGGATATGGAATGACGGCCAAACTTTATTTCAAAATCATGATTGCTTGTTTTCTCAAAAATTAACCCAAGGACAATAATTTATTTACTTTCATATATTTGTTCTTTTTTCTTTATTTCTTTTCATACTCTAATTTTTGCTTAGGCCGCTCTTACGAGTTTTCGACCTAACGAGCTTTTTTGATTTTTTTTACTTTTAAAAGACTTGCACCAAAGAAATACAGTGTTAACAAGATATCTAGTGACGACAAATTTGCCCCAGTATGGAGGACCAAGAGTGGTATTTCATTAGGGGCAACCAAAAGCCAACTATGCACTAATCTGGGGGATATGTACTTTATGGGTGGTCAGGGTGGGGTTAGACTTGGGCGAGGGATGATGACAATGTAGGGACGCTAACCGACTCAGACACATGTCACACAGAAGTTACTACACGAATGCTTCACAGAGAGTTAACATTAGTTAAAACGTGAAAGAAAAATTTTTGTGGACCATTTCGGTCATTCATCATGGGGTGGGTGAGATGCAATGCTTTGTTGAAAAAATGTGAACAAACTGCTGTTTTGAAAAACCGAGTGCCTTGAAACACCTTGAGTTTGCAACTAAGTAAGACTAAACTTTTCCAAAGATGAATAAAAAAAACTTCGCAAGAACGTCTCACCTCTCATCACAATTTTTTTTTTTAGAATTATTATTGTTTCTCTAGAATTATGCTCATTTTTTTTATGCATGATGTAAATATGCAAATGAATGAGAATGCGAAATGGATAAATTCGCATGGAATGAGAATGCAAATGAATAAATGTGAATGAAATGAGAATGCGAATGGATGAATGTGGGTTTACCGCGTCGGGGAATTATAAGCTTTTCATTTGAAGAGTACAGTACAAAATTTGATTTTGACTTTAGCATGCATGGCTTCTCTCCAAAATAAAGCTTTTAACTCTCTGGTGGTCATAAAAATTCATGCAACATGAGATATTTATTTGATTATTTCTGTAATGCAAAGAAAAAATGCATGTAGTATGTTTTCTAAAAACTTGTGGAAAATAACAAATTTTGATTTTTCTTGATTTTTTTGATTTTTTTGATAAAAGACGGTATGCACTAATACTTGTTTGAATGCAAGTGTAATGCAACATGTATGATTTCCTGTTTATCTTAGTGCCGGGAATCACGGCGTACTATGTCTTGCCATAGGTTTAACGGTGGATTTTGATTATTTTTTCTTTGAAACACAACAAGGTTAGAATCAATAAGCGAAACAAAGCACATTCCATGCATTCAAACTTAAACAAACACCTCGGAGTGTACGCTGTTTCACTTTTGATTCCACACCGTGCCTATGACAAGATATTACTTTGTGATTCCACACCATGCAATGATGCATGCATGAGTTGCAGAAACTTATGTTTTATGTTATGCGGGGATGTATGCAAATGATGCAATGATGCCTTTTTTGTGTTTTTGCATGGAGTGGTATTTTGAATTTGCAACCTATATGCCACCTCACATAGGCATTTATTGAAAAAGGAGAAGCATATTTTTGATTTTTTTGAAAATTTTTGAGGAAAAATTGGTTGAACTGAATGCAACGATGCAACACACAATTTGGAACGCCCTTGTGACCTAAAAAGACGTGAGACCTATGATCTAGGGCAATTTAAAGGGTAATCCTTCCATGTAGCTCTATTTACTCCCTCACAAGGCCACCAGAGCTACAGTCCCTTTCACAAAACTCCCCACAAATGCAGCAAACTGCTAGGTGTGAGGTATCATGAAAAAGCACAACTCTGGTTGAAACTTTCGCAAGTAGCCAAACGGACAAAGGTCCTGATGGGCTCTCACTACTCGAATCCACTCTCCTAAGTTTTTGCAGACCTGGGTTATGGTCCCACTCAAAACACATAGTCACAGGGTATAAGTGCAGTGTGTGTCAAGGGCATTTCCTCAAAACTACCCCACCTGCAAATGAAAATCCAGACAGTCCAGACAGTAGCATGTCGTCTACCCTAGGGTTCAATATCATTCAAATACAACTAGCCTAGGGTACCAACAACAAACACATTACTTACTTCAGAAAGGGAGCTAAGAAGAAGGGACATGATAGAATTGGGGAGAAATGCATGAGCTTACCTTGAAGAAAAGGAGCAAAGAAAGAAGGGAACATGGGGGTTGGAAGAATGCATGAGCATAAACATATAAAAAGAAAAGGATTAAAAGAAGAGATAGGGAACAACAAAGAAGACAAATGCATATGCCTACAATCAATGATAAGAAAGAAAGGCAAACAAGGTATTAATCAAATCAACAATACATTAAACCACACATTTAAATTAGTTAGGCTTGACCCTCGTCTTTTAAAAAGTGTCCCCAGCGGAGTCGCCAGCTGTTGCACCCCGAAAAATCCCCGGTTTGGGTTTCTCAATGTACAACGTGGAAAAATTTTGGAGCCGCCACCAATATTTTAATTTTAAGACCAAAACATTGAAAAAATGTCTTTTGGACAAGGCGGATGGTCTTTTGAAAACTAGAGATATAGGTTCGGGGGTCGATTACGTGCGAGGAAGGTGTTAGCACCGCGCACGTCCTTTCTACCGAAAGGAAACCTCTAATTAAATGTGTGGTTTTAACGTTTGATTTGAAAAATACCTAGATTTGCCTATTTATTTCTTGTTTGAAAGTGAATGGGAAAAACTTAATGAAAATTTTATTTTTGGCGAGAAAGGGGGAAAAAAGGGTTTTTAGAAAAAATGCTTGACGGGACATGGCCCGCTCCTACGTATCTCCTGGTGCGATGGAGAATTCAAAGCTACGTAGTTCTTGGTTGTCTTTTTGAAAAGTTTTTGTTTTTTATCTTTTTTTTTGGTGAGTTTTTGAAATAGGACGAGCATTAGTGAATGATTAAACTAGCAGAGGCTATGATGAATCATTACTAAATACTCAAAAAGAGATTTATACCGCTAGTCAAACGAACAAAGGTTTTGATGGACTATTTGATAACAACTCGTTTTTATTATCTTTTTTGAAAGTGATTTTCGAAAGAGATTGATTCGCACGATGATCAAACTAACAAAGGTTATGATGGATCATCGTTTATTATTCTTATGAGAAAAGGACATTGCCGCTAATAACTAAACGAACAAAGGCTCTGATGAGCTACCAGCAACAATGGGTTTGAAAATGATTCTTTTCGTTTGTTTTATGAAAATGATTTGTTTATGGTTGCGAAAAGGATTTTTATTCGTTGCGCTTGACGAGAACGTGACTCGCTCCTACGTATCCCAAATGGGAATCAAAGCGACGTAGTTCTAATGAAAATGTTTTTGAAGGGGTTTGAAAGGGGAAGAGTTTTCATAACGATCAAGCAAGCAAAGGCTTTGAGCGATCATTACTAATAACTCTTGATGGCGTTCATGACAATCAAACAAGCCAAGGCTTTGAGTGATAGTCACTAATAACTCGTATTAATTGGAAAAGAGTTCGAAAGATTTTTGGAAAAGAAAGGTGAAGGTACTATCAATGATTGATTGCAAAAGTTCAAGCACGTTCAATAATCACGAAATCATGCATATGTAGAATATTTAATCAAGACTAAACATGCCAACATGATCAAAAGACCCACTTATCAGGGATGCAAGGTAAAGTTCTCAAAGCAAGTGTGTGTGTGTAAGAAGGAGTGTACTTACCCTAATGACTCTATGCTACAACAGGCATGTAGACTTACGTCTTCATTAGGAGGTCATACACATGGATGGAATGTCATATTGAATTGAGACATTTAAAATGCATAAAAAACAAGCAAGCAATTGATCATAGACATAGAATGATTTTAATTAAACTAAGGAACATATGAGCAACGATTTCTCAAAGAGGGGGCAATTTTGGCACGGGTCACAATAATTAAATATTAACAAATGTAAAGACCGAAATACCTCTAATGAAGGCAGGTATTACAACTTTGAAGAACGCAACCCCAACTAACTCTTGCAGAAGATCAGCTCAGACGGACCAGCGGAACGAATAGAGCAAAAATAAAGCGTAGAAGAATTTTTTTCTCTAAAGAGGGATTTCGCAGAAAATGGGTTTTTGGAAGTGAGATTTGCGAAAATTGTCTTCTATGATCTCGTGAAAAAAAATGTCTGTCTGAAGAGTGACTTGAGGTTGCCTATTTATAGGCTTAGGAAAGCGTAGAAATTTAAAAAAACATTTATTGCAAAGATGAATCGATTGTTTGACGAAGTGTAACAAGTGTATAATCGATTCCTTGATTTTGAAAAATCACATGAATCGATCCCAAGTTTTAGTTAAATGAGAGAGGAATCGATTCTTGGCTCTTTAAAACATCGAATAATCGATTTCATGCTTTAGTTAAAATAGGATATAATCGATTTGTTTGAGCCCTTGGAAATAATAAAGAATCGATTCTTGGACATCCTGAATAGGTGAAAATCGATTCTTCACTTAGTTAAAATAATGAGGAATCGATTCATGGCCTATGGAAGAGCTTGAAAATCGATTTCAAGGCCTATGCAAAAAGACGGAAATCGATTTTTAGCTTTGCCTTGAGTATATGTAGGAATCGATTTCAAGCTTTAAACATATGATTAAGAAATCGATTCTTGGCCTTTAGGATTGCTTGAAAATCGATTCCATGGCCTATAAATCGATTTTGCTTTCCACAAAATTGTTTTTTAGGTCTTTGCCATGCATGCATAAAATATTTTCCAAAGCTTGCCATGCATGCATAACATATTTTCAAAACCCTAATTTCCCAAAAAGTGCATTCTAACCCTAAAAATGATTTCAAAACTTTGGAATGGTTTCTAGGACCCAAAATGCAATGCATAATTTATTATATATTTTTTGTGTGGAAAATTAGGGTTTGGACCTAAGCTGGACAAAATTGGGGTATGACAGAGGGCGAAACGATTTCGGTGAAACAATTCGTCGATGCGAAGGGCTGAAGGCTCTGATTCAGGAGGGGCCTGCGCACGCCCAAGGCTCCACCAACGCTTCCCCTACGCCCGCTCCTCGTGTCGGCGAGGAGGTTCACACCCCCTTGGTCGACCAAGGTGTGAACGACCCTGCGGGCGTTTCCTCAAAGAAGAGGCGAGCAAATGTTCTGGAAGCCGCCAATAAAGCTGTGGCATTGTCTGATGGAGATTCTGATCCTCCAGCCAAGAAGGTTAGGGCGACCAGAGAAGGTCGGAAGGGGAAATCGCCCAAGGTCAACTTGGAGGTGCTGACAGCGGTTGATTACGAGCATTTCTTGGAAGATCCTCTCGATTCTGCAGCCAAAGTATGCAAAGCCCCTTCAGACCTCTTGAAAAAGTGGAAAAGGGAGGAGGAGGACCGTACTGTAGGTAACGCCTTTGAAGCCAAAAATTTATGGTTGGGGGGCGATTTAATTGACAAAACTGATAAGCTAAAAAGCTGCCATAAATATCTTGAAGTTCTGCGGAAGGAGCGAGACGCAGCTAAGAAGGAGTTGGAGGAGGAGAGGAACGCCCTGAAGCCGACCTCTGATTCGCTCATAAAGTCGGAAAATTCGGTCAAGGCTTTGACCAAAGAGCGTGATGATGCCAGGGTTGCCCTGGCTGCCGCAGAGAAGGAGGTCAAGGTCGAAAAACTTCGAGTGAAAGAGCTCGAGGGCACGGTTTCTGATCTACGGATAGAGATCAAGGACTGGGAGTCCAAAGCCGTCATTCTCGAGGAAGCCAAGAGGAAGGATGACCAGTCGGTCAAGTCGATTGCTGGTTAGGCTCTGGACATTGCCAAGGGTCAATTCAACAACGTCATCACGCAGATCCAATTCTTGAACATAGAGCTGGTGGTTGATCCAAAGGTGGTCAATGAGGACCATGTTGTTTAGGAGGGGAAGATCATCAAACCACCAATCAAGGAGGGAGAGGAGACGGTTGTGATTGTGGATCGTTCTTGAACACTTGTACTTTTGTTCTTATTTTTGCTCTTGCTAATTTGGGCGGCCTCGGGGGGAATGTCTAGCCCTGGGGTCGCCATCTTGTCTGTAATCGCATAATTAATTATCTTTATCATTTATTTATTTCCTTGTAGTGCAATTTACTTCTTGTTTACTCGTGTTTGCCACGCAGCCCTTTCGTGTTATTTCGTTCATTCGTATCGTCGTTTAGCCTTTTTGTGGCGCATTTTTTCTAAGTTTATGAGCCCCGTCTTTGGTCACTTCGACGTGTTGCTTGGATCGCCCGAGCATGCTCGTCCTATCAGGAAGTTTACCGAGGCTCGGCCCGGACTTAACTCGTCCCACAGGTCTATACGGGGCTCGATCGTAGCCCGATATTTTTTGCTTAAGTTATCGATCAAACTTAAAACACAAATTTCAATCATTCAAGAATATTTTCTTTTATAATTAATGTTGTAAGGGCGGGCCTCATTAAAAAACCCAGCGGGAAAAAGAGTTCCCCGCCCTATCACTTAAAGTGCTTTGTTACATGAAATCAATCACATTTTTTGAGACTTATCGCGTGCAGCTTCCTTCTTCAACTCGGCGTCTCCTTGCTGTTTTAGGCCCATGAAGTGGCATCACCGAGTCAACCGAAGATTTGCCTGTAGGGTCATAATCTCGCCTGAGTTCGAGTAGAACTTCATTTTAAGGTGCACAGTAGAGGCGACAGCTCCAAGTCGCCCTATGGTTGGGCGGCCGACGATACAGTGGTATACTGATTTGTAAGGGAGAACTAAGAACATAGTCTTGACCATCTTGTACAGTGGCTTCTCTGCGGTGTCGTCCCAGAAAGTAACCATTAGCCCAAGATGGCCTAGGGGCGTGGTGGATGACCCATTGAATCCATAGAGGTCAGTGCCTCGATAAGGGGTAAGGTCGTCTTGAGAGATCTTCAGCACATCCAGCAAATCTTCAAAGATGATATCGGCCGAACTCCCTTGGTCAATCAAGATCCTTCTGACCTCGACGTTAACCATCACTGCTGTGATGAGTAGGGGAACGTATTTATTTGGTTTTCCATCTAACAAATCATCGTCTCCGAACGCCAAAGGAGGTCGGTTGGACTTTTCTCTAGACACAGAGGTTGAAGCGACCATCATTATCTCTTTCCATCGCCTTTTCATTGTCTTGTTTGTCTCTCCTGCTTCGAAGGTGCACCCACCCGAGATGACCATTCCTATTGAGTGCCCTTTGGATTTTCGAGTGTCAGCTTTTTCTTTCGAGTCGCTGTCGTCGTCTTTCCCTGCCTTGGTCTTTCCCTTTTCGAGGGGAGCGGGCTGGCTTCTTCTCGGCCTTCTCTTCCTTGCCGTCTCCCGGACCTTTGTCAATGTACTGGGTAAGCTTCCCCTTTCGAATCAAATCTTCTGTGTCATCCTTCAGGGCCATACAATTGTTGGTATCATGGCCGTTACTTCGGTGGTATCGACAATACTTTCGAGACACGCGCTGATCTGTTACCAAGTGGCTTCAGTCTCAAGAGGGGGGTGAATTGAGATTTAAAAACTTTCCAGATCTTTCGAAAACATTTACCCTTTTCAATGACTTAGATCAATTTCTGTGCAGGTTAAGTGGAAGCGAATGAATTAGAATATAAAGCAGTAAAGCGGTATAACAGTAAAGCAGGAAAAAAGTAAAGCACGCAGAGATTTATCCTGGTTCGGTCACCTCCTAGTGACCTACGTCCAGTTCTCACACCCTTGTGAGATTTTCCACTAACCAAAACAACAAGGCTTACAGGTGCCTTGGAAAACCTTTACAGACTCAGGCACTCTCCTCCTAGGATACCCCACCTATGGAGAGCCCTCAAATCTATTACAACAATAACAAAAGATACCCCACCCCTGTTACAATCAGCTGCCCCAGAAAGATACTCCACTTCCTAGTACAAACAACTACCCTAGAGAGATACCCCACTCCCTAGTACAAATCACAAACAATTAAATAATAACAAATGTAAAGACAGAAATACCTCTAATGAAGGCAGATATTACAACTTGAAGAATGCAACCCCAACTAACTCTTAGCAAAAGATCAGCTCAGACGGACCAACGGTGCGTGACGAGCAAAAGTAAAAGCGTGAAGAGTTTTTCTCAAAAGTTCTCTGATTCGTGAAATGGGTTGTGTGTAAATGAACGTAATGCAGTGCCTATTTATAGGCTATGAGAAAATCAAGTTTACGTTAAAAATAGTGTAGGAATCGATTCTTTGTTGAAAGCATTTGATCTAGAAATCAATTCATTTAAGTGAGGAATCGATTTTGATTTGTTTGAGAAATAGGGACAATCGATTCTTGAGAACCATGGAGGGCCAGGAATCGATTCTGTACTTAGTGAAAACATGTATGAATCGATTATCAGCTTGCCTGAGACATGTAGGAATCAATTCTCAGTTAAGTGCAAAAGAGTGGGAATCGATTCTTCCTTTAAAAAAGTTTGGCTCAGGAATCGATTTATGTACTGAAAATACATGAAGTGAAAATCGATTCTTCCTTTTCTGATTGGCCTGAAAATCGATTTTGATGAATGTATATGCAAGATAAAATCGATTCTTATAGATGTTTTAAAGATGATAGGTATGTTTACGTAACTATGCATGCATCTTTGAAAAACTTGTGAGTGTGTGAGACTTTGAGATATGAGCTGACCTTCGAAAGAGCTTATACTTTTTCCTAAGACACACCCAAACCCTAAGGACTACCCTTATATTTAAGGACTACCCTTAAACTTGAATCTTCAATTCTTGAGCTTGATTGTCTTGGATTGTGACTTTGATGCTTTGTCACTTTCATCACCTTTGGCCATCAACTTTGGCTTTGGCCTTTTTACTATTATCAACTTTAGCTTTTGTCTTTTGCATCATCAAAACCTCTTAACCACTTCATCATCAAAACTTAACCTGTAATATTAGGTTACCTGCAATACAAGGTATCCACATGACCTTCTTTGATGATGAGTGGTTCTGGCCTCTTATCATTCCTAAACTCGGTATTGGCGCATTCAGAGAGAATCTGGGCGTAAGTAGCATTTAGCTTGGTGCATTTTGTGAACCTTCGAAACAGGAGTCGTTGGACGATCCCCCTTGATCCTTCTTTTGGTTCAGTGGTTCAACACCTGCTAGGAGTAATTTTTTGTTTTAATTTTGACAAAAATAGACAAAATGACCAAAAATACAAGAAGAGGGATTCGAACTAGGTTTCTAGAACTCACTAGCATCATGCCAAACCACTCCATCGTTAATGATCTTTTGTCAATATGGTTCATTTAATTATATATAACCAAATGTTTTGTATAAAATATGTGTATATATAATAAATTTTTAGAAAAATGGGGGGGGGGGGGTACCGTGGCATCCCCCGCTCCCAAGAAGATCCGTCCCTGCACACTTGTAACTCCTTATAGAAAATATTGAGATGCTACAAACACGGAAAAAAAAACAATCAAGTCTCTTAACACTTATATCGTCAAAAAACAAGTCTCTTCACACATATAACATATAACTGAAAATAGCTTTATTTTAGAGAAAACATCAATTTTAGCTAGATGAGAAGCCTTTTGATAGATTGTGCCTTGTCTTTCTTCGAACATTTCCAAAATGACTCTGTACAGGAATTCTTTTTCATGGCGGGCATGGAATCCTTTCAAGAAGGTTGACCCTGCGATTTTCGGAAAAAATAATTATGAGGATTGAATCTTGAAAAACCGAAAAAACTCAAACTAAAACTTAAAGTAGATATGAGATTCAAAATCGAAATTTTTTGATGATCAATATGGGAAATGAAGAACCAATAAAATAATTACCTAATATATAATTTAGTATATATATTTAAGATAGTTTAATATAATAAATATAACATTTTATTTTATTATTACTCAATTTATTTAAATTATTACATCGGATGTGATTTAAATGTTTCAAAAATGAGATTAATACTTTATAATATCAAAAACTTTATGTTTAACAAATTTGAGATTATTATCAATATGTTATAACAAATATTTATTTTTTAACAATTCAGATCCTTTCATTTAATGAATTATTATATCTAAATTCTTTAATGTCTTTAATAAAGAACTAGTGTTTTTCTATTATATTATGTAGTATTTACTATTTAGTATTTACTTAGTTATAGATTTTGTAATCGAAACATTTGATAGTTTAATATTAGTATAATTTACCTTTACAAAACAATTGTCCATATTCAATAAAATATATTTAATATATAATAAGTACCTAATATAAGATCGAATTTAACTATTTTAAGAAACTATATTTGTTGTATTTTCTATTCCATGCATATATTATAAATTATTTTTTAATTAATTTAATTCCCATATAATTAAATTTTTGATTAGGTAGTTGTTTTTTTGGTATAAATGGGCTATTCTCTGCGCACAACTGTATAGACTATCCCTTGAGCCGGGTAAGACCACAATGGGCGGCAAAGCTCTCCCTCAAGAGTTTTAACACTGCTGCATGCCCAAGACTGGATTCGAACCCAAGACCTTGGTTAAGCCGGAAGAGACCCCTAGCTACCATCTCATCCGAATGCTCTTGGGGATTAGGTAGTTGTTTTTGATTAGGTAGTTGTTTTTTTGTTGGTATAAACCGGGTGTTTCGGACTGGGCCTTCGGCCCAATCCGATGCTGAACTGGCCAGCACCGGCCCATTTCCAAATTGGAGTAGTAATGACTGGGCCTCCGATCCACTGAGATCAACGGTTCAGATCTACCCTCGTGGAGGCTTGCTTGATCAAACGGTCGAGATCGACCATACTGATCGATGGCCAGCACTGCCCCTCTTATACTATATAAAGAGTGATTGCTCTCACTAAACAAGTAGACAGAATCTTAACCCATACTGTTACTCTGCTTAAACTCTTACTACACTGACTTGGGCGCCAGAGTGTCATTGCAGGTACAACCCGGGCAGAACTCTGCGAGTGACCAGATATCACTCACCCAATTAACTCACACAGTTGGACTACGAACTCTACTACTCGTACCCGCTCCAGGTCGATCACCTCAGTTCATTGGCGACCACAGTGGGAGAGCCACTCCAGGCGTTATCCCGCCTTTGTTCCTATGGCTCTGCGAGGCAGACCACCCCGCCAGAGGAACCCTCTCTTGCAAATCATGGTTGTTACCCCTGACCAACCACAATCTACCCCGAAGGGTGTTCCGGTTACCACTGAGAACACTGTTCAAGGTACGCCCTCTGGACCGGCCACTGAGGCAAACATCGTACTACCAGCCAACGCCGTACAACAGATTCTGGAAATACTGACTCAAGTGAATTCAGGGCCGGCGAACGTCACACCCGAAAGAAGGAGTCCATCTAGGCGACATAGATCACCTCCAAGAAGGCATCTCGTCCACCGGTCCCCACCTCGACGAAGGAATCAAGGAGGGGCTCTGGTGCCACATAGAACAAAACCCTCCTCGACCGATCCTACTTATTGGCCAGGAGAGTCCTCTCACCAAGAATCTTCATACGACTGGTCTGGGTCACCCGCTCGGTCGAGAAGCAGGTCATCTGACCGGTATGCCCATTCTCATTACGAGAATCGGTCACCAGAACGACGGAACTGCTACGAAAGCTCTCCAGAGCGACGTGATCATCGAGGCCGACGCTTCGAGGACCGGCCACCTCGCAGAGGAAGGATTGGTATGTGGATGGGACCCTTTACCCGAACATTGACGAGTATCCCATCCCTCGTTCCCTGGAAAAACCCCCGCCGTACTTAAGAATGTACAACGGCATCAAAGATCTAGATTCCCACCTGAGATACTTTGATTTGATGATGCAATACCGGGGAGCGTACGGGATAGTTAAGTGCAAGATATTTCCCCTAACCTTGGAGGGGCCGGCCTTAGAATGGGTCACGGAACTGAGGCCGAACACCATCTCATCCTGGGAACAACTCGCTAGGGTTTTTTCGCCCGTTTTACATCTTCGAGGGTGAAACCCAAGTCTCACGAAATCTTGAACGAGATCAGACAGGAACCTAGGGAAACACTCTGCGACTATCTAAAGCAATTTAACAAAGAGGCTGCCAACGTAAGAGGACTGGAGGATGACATGAGACTGTGGTTCCTCCGGGATGGACTTCGTACAGGCACTTTTTTCGAAATTGAGGTAGGTGTAAACGAACCGCCCGATTTGGAAACGTTCCTCCGCAGATCTCTGAGATTCATGAACTATGAAGAGAGGGCAATGGCAACGCAAGCCCTCGCGGGGGAACGATTAAAGAAAACCAAGGGGAGCGTGAAAATAGATCGAGAAAGGATCTGGGAGGTCCCTTTAGGGACTTCAAATCCAGAAAGTTCTCAGACCGCACTAAGCTGAACACGTCCTATGCCCAGATTCTGAATGAATGTGCCAATACAAAACTCAAAAATTTGAGGAGACCTGAACCAATGGTCCTTAAAGAAGGACAGCGCCCGTCCCGTAAATACTGCCGCTATCACCACAATAACGGGCACGACAACAACAACTGTATGGCCTTGAAGGATGATATAGAAGACCTGATCAGAAAGGGAAAGCTTACTCAATACGTTAAGAAGGGACAAACAGATGAACGAGATGATTAGCCAGTAACTTGCTCTCCTCAAAAGGAGAAGACAGTGTTCAACGAAAGGTCCAAAACAAGAGAGAAGGAGGACGATGGAGATGAGGTACTACCAAAATCTAAAGGGCGCCAAATCGCTATGGTGGTTACCGGGGGATGCCCTAGTAACGAAAGGGAAACTAACAGGTCCATGGAAACAAGATGGAAAGAAATTATGAGGGTCGCTTATACATCCATTCCCAGGGCTCTCACAAAGAGACCGCCCATATCCTTCGAGGACAACGACTTGCTAGATGGAAAGGCAAACAAACAGATTCCACTACTAATAGTTGCTGTAATGGCCAATGTGGAGGTTAGGAGGATCTTGGTCGACCAAGGGAGCTCAGCCGACATCATTTTTGAAGACCTCTTGGACGTGTTGAAAATTTCTAGAGAAGATCTAAGGCCTTACCGGGGATCAGATTTGAACGGCTTCAATGGGACGTCCACAACACCACTTGGGAGCATCGAGTTAATGGTCACCTTTGGGGACGATAGTGCAGAAAAATCATTGTGTAGAGTTAATGGTCACCTTTGGGGACGATACTGTCCATCTTATGATGAAATTCTACTCCGATGAAGGAGAACTGGTCACCCTCCTATACGACCTCCTCTCAGCAAAGAGGACGTTCTATATGAGTTTGAAGGAGCAGGGGGAACGAGAAATGAAAGGAGCGAATAACCCTAGAGAAGGAGGAAACGAAGTCAACATGACCGACCTGGATGCTCGTTACGATCCTGATGGCGAGGTGAAGGAGGAAGACAGCCTCCTGACCAGAGTTCTTGTAACACCCCGATAAATTCTAACATATAGAACTACCGAAATGCTCTAAATGGCATACATCAGAGTAACTTCCTGTTATTGAAATATTGACACAACTAAAACTTTCGATAATACATATCAAATGGTTCTCTGAACCTCAAAAACTTCCTGAAAATGCTTAAGTTTCAAAACTTAAGACTTGTACATAATCCTGGTGTTCAATACTCAAAACATAAAGTAGCGAAAATGATTTTACAACTTAAACAATGAAAGTCATACAATCGGTGACATAACTAAATAAAAAATACAAAGGGCTAAACAGGAAATCCAGTTTCCAATAGTTCCATGAGTCGCACCGGTTAACCGTGCTTTGTCGCCTTTGCATTCCCCTGTTTCTCTGTAAAAACCACAAATATGAAGGGTGAGATAAACATTATGTAATATCCCCTATTTTCACTATTTTAATTATTTGACATGAAATAATTATTAGTGATTTAATAAAATTGTTGGAAATAAAATGTTGTGAAAATAAATTGCTTGAGTGACTTATTATAAATATTGTGTATGATTTATTAGTAATTGGTCATGGTTAAGTTAATTAGGGCTGATGGGAGTATTTGGGTATGAAATGTTTAAGTGAGGGTCATTGTTGTCTTTTTCCTAGCCCATACTTAAACCCCTTCAGCTGGAACAAAATAGAGGAACCTTCATTTGTTTGAAAAACTGAAAACAGATATTGAGAGAGGAGAAAGGAGAGTGAAGCTCGAGAGAGAGAAGGGAAGAGAGTTTCCCAACAATTCCATGCATGTTCAATCCATCACCATCATCAGGATCAGTTCACCTCCCTCTTTCTAGTGATATAAATTTCGCAATCATTCCCTCCTCCAAGCCAAAATCACCATGAACGACCATCAAAGCTTCACTTGGCCCAAATTCTGAAATCTGTCCTTGCATGTTCAATTAGAAAGCATTAGGACCAAGTACAACAGCTAAATCACGATTTGGAACTACCTTGGAGTCATTTCGGTTGTTGGGTTCAGAACTCATACATTGGGGAGCTGGGTTTTCGAAAAGGAGAGTTGTGGAGCGAATTGGGAAAAGTTCGTGAGTTGCCGTGTGACCGTGTTCTTGAGGCCTCGGTGTCGTTTGCTTTGTCATCGTGAAAGAGGTGAGTTCTATACTCACTAGGAAAATTATCATGTGTTCTGGTTGAGTCTCGCGTTTTAAAAGAAATTGGCGACAAGCCGCTTTGCGAAAACCCGTTTTAAATACCGAGTTATGTTGTTGTTTGATTGAGATCGTGTTTGATATTTATGGTTGTTATGATGAGTAATATATGGAGTGTTTGGCTGGATGATATTCTGTTATTAAAGGTGGATAAGTTAGGGTTCAATCGGGAAAAGATTTGGACACGTGACAGAGTCAAAAACAGCACGAAATGGCAATTTTACAGGACAGTGCATCAGGCACGGATCGTGTGCCCTGGCACACGGATCGTGCGGATCCTTCTGATGCTTTCTGTAAAATTTCCATTTCGCGCACGGATCGTGCGCCATTAAGCACGGGTCGTGCGTATCTGTCTGACCCGGATTTTTAAAGGTGTCCAAACGCTTCCTAATTGATTCCAAACCTATCCTAATCCCTTCCCAATGCTATGAAATGATAAAATAACCGTAATTCGTTGGAATTGCTTAAGTTTAATGATAACAACCTCATGTCATGATTGAATGATTATTGACGGCCCAATGCGGGTATACGGAACGTGTTATGGATTTGATTGTCATGCTATGATTGTGATTGATATATTGTGCTGGACTGATTGGATTATTATCAGGACAAGTTAGAAGAGTAAATCCTAGTAAGCCGTGTGAGATCACCTAATAATAAGATCATGTTAGTACAAGACTAAGTTAAGTACAAGTTCACTGTTAAGCATAAGCTCATTGGTTATTGTTCATCGTTCACTGTTCACTGCTCATTGTTCATGGTATATATTATATACATCATTGCTGGGGTGACGACCCTGTTCATGGATTAGCGTACTAGTGGGAGAGGAAGTCATGAGCCTTATCCCCTAGGCCCGTTACATTGTTGTCCCTAAGGTAGTAGAAATGGCCAGGGACTGGGTTTGCCGGAATCTTTAAAATAAGACCCGGTGATATGCTAAGAATCATTGTCATGGTGTGTGCCTTGTGTGTCGCTTAGAAGGGCCACGAGTACACGTATGTTCCCCGTAGTCGACTTAAGGGCTACGATTCATGAAATCAAGCATAATTGAACCGAGAGAGTTAGTAAGGGGTCTCGATAGAACTCACTGAGACAAGTTGTCTCACCCAATCCATTGTTGTTGTTTTTCAGTTAAGCAGGGAAAGTTGAAGACCGTGAGGCACGGCTATGGAGACGCTTGAAGAATTGCTGACGACATTCCTTTTGTCATGTTATGTATCTTTGTATTTCAGTTCCCTTTGTATCTCTGTATATTTGTATTCGGTACCTTAGATATACGATTGTACGACTTATGTCATGAAGTTGTAAATCGCTTCCGCAGACTTTCGGTTTTGAGTATTGAACACTAGTTTGAGTTATGTGAGGACCGACTTTGATTATATTATGTTCAGATATGTAAGTGCGTTTGATGAGTTTCATCGAAGTGTAGAATGTGTTCAATATTTTAAAAGGAAAGTCACTCTGATGTATGCCAGTAGTGCATTTCGGTAGTTTCTACAAGTTAGAAATTATCGGGGTGTTACATTATGGTATCAGAGCAGTTCGACCTAGTCGGGCTTAGAATCATGAGTCTCTTAAGTCCTCTAAGTGTGATTCCTCTTTATATGCTATTAGACGTTTAGCCTGATCAACTAAACACTTTGTGCATATTTTGCAGAATCATGGCTGGTGGAAGTAGGAGAAGCGTCCCCGTTGACCCGAATACCGAATGGATGCAGAATGTGATCGAGAGACAACAGAAGATGATGGAAGATATGTTGCTAATGCAGCAGAATACTCAAGCTCAGCCTCAGCAAGTTCCTGAGCCTCAAGTTGACCCAAGGAGGGTTTTCTCTGAATTTCTGAAAATGAAGCCGTCCGAGTTCCGAGGAGGACCAGATGTCATGGAAGCCCAGCATTGGATGGATGACATAGAGAAGATTTTCGTGGCTATGCAAGTCCCTGATGAGGACAAGCTGAGATTGGCGGCACATATGCTTAAGGGAGAAGCTAACAACTGGTGGACTAACGCCAAAGCCATGATGGCAACTATGGGTACTCCCCAGACTTGGGAACACTTCAGGCAAGTATTTTTGGAGCAGTTCTTTCCAACAGCCATGAGGTTCGACAAGGAGAATGAGTTTCTGACTCTCACTCAAGGAAATTCAACTGTGGGTCAGTACGCGGCTAAGTTTGAGGAGTTATATCAATTCTTCGGTTTGGCCGGGTATGCCCCCAATGACAAGTGGAAAACCGAAAGGTTCAAGTATGGATTAAGGGAGGACATTGCTCAGAGTCTAAGTTCTTTTGCATATACCAATTATGCGGCCATGGTTCAGCAAGCTCATATAGCTGAAAGTGATTTGAAGAGGTTGTATGCTAGTAGAAAGGTATCCAATCAGAATAAGAGGAAGGAGGTCGAATGGGCAGACCGGGACGATGAGTCAAGGGGTAACTTCGGCAAGGATAAGCAAGTGCGGACATCCGAGTTCTCAAAGTCTGAAAATTGTTCAAAGTGTGGAAAACCTCATAGGGGAGAATGTCGCATGGGCTCGGATCACTGTTTCTTTTGCAAGGAGGAAGGACACTACTCTAGGGATTGTCCCGTGAAGAAGAGGAATAGAGAGGGGACGGCTACTCCGAGAGTATTTGTGTTGGACGCTCAGAAAGGGAAAGCCGACGATGATTCGACGAAAGGTATATTGTGTGCTAAATTAATTGATTAGGTCCAATTTTGAGGACAAAATTTTTAAAAAAGTTGGGGTGATTGTAATATCCCCTATTTTCACTATTTTAATTATTTGACATGAAATAATTATTAGTGATTTAATAAAATTGTTGGAAATAAAATGTTGTGAAAATAAATTGCTTGAGTGACTTATTATAAATATTGTGTATGATTTATTAGTAATTGGTCATGGTTAAGTTAATTAGGGCTGATGGGAGTATTTGGGTATGAAATGTTTAAGTGAGGGTCATTGTTGTCTTTTTCCTAGCCCATACTTAAACCCCTTCAGCTGGAACAAAATAGAGGAACCTTCATTTGTTTGAAAAACTGAAAACAGATATTGAGAGAGGAGAAAGGAGAGTGAAGCTCGAGAGAGAGAAGGGAAGAGAGTTTCCCAACAATTCCATGCATGTTCAATCCATCACCATCATCAGGATCAGTTCACCTCCCTCTTTCTAGTGATATAAATTTCGCAATCATTCCCTCCTCCAAGCCAAAATCACCATGAACGACCATCAAAGCTTCACTTGGCCCAAATTCTGAAATCTGTCCTTGCATGTTCAATTAGAAAGCATTAGGACCAAGTACAACAGCTAAATCACGATTTGGAACTACCTTGGAGTCATTTCGGTTGTTGGGTTCAGAACTCATACATTGGGGAGCTGGGTTTTCGAAAAGGAGAGTTGTGGAGCGAATTGGGAAAAGTTCGTGAGTTGCCGTGTGACCGTGTTCTTGAGGCCTCGGTGTCGTTTGCTTTGTCATCGTGAAAGAGGTGAGTTCTATACTCACTAGGAAAATTATCATGTGTTCTGGTTGAGTCTCGCGTTTTAAAAGAAATTGGCGACAAGCCGCTTTGCGAAAACCCGTTTTAAATACCGAGTTATGTTGTTGTTTGATTGAGATCGTGTTTGATATTTATGGTTGTTATGATGAGTAATATATGGAGTGTTTGGCTGGATGATATTCTGTTATTAAAGGTGGATAAGTTAGGGTTCAATCGGGAAAAGATTTGGACACGTGACAGAGTCAAAAACAGCACGAAATGGCAGTTTTACAGGACAGTGCATCAGGCACGGATCGTGTGCCCTGGCACACGGATCGTGCGGATCCTTCTGATGCTTTCTGTAAAATTTCCATTTCGCGCACGGATCGTGCGCCATTAAGCACGGGTCGTGCGTATCTGTCTGACCCGGATTTTTAAAGGTGTCCAAACGCTTCCTAATTGATTCCAAACCTATCCTAATCCCTTCCCAATGCTATGAAATGATAAAATAACCGTAATTCGTTGGAATTGCTTAAGTTTAATGATAACAACCTCATGTCATGATTGAATGATTATTGACGGCCCAATGCGGGTATACGGAACGTGTTATGGATTTGATTGTCATGCTATGATTGTGATTGATATATTGTGCTGGACTGATTGGATTATTATCAGGACAAGTTAGAAGAGTAAATCCTAGTAAGCCGTGTGAGATCACCTAATAATAAGATCATGTTAGTACAAGACTAAGTTAAGTACAAGTTCACTGTTAAGCATAAGCTCATTGGTTATTGTTCATCGTTCACTGTTCACTGCTCATTGTTCATGGTATATATTATATACATCATTGCTGGGGTGACGACCCTGTTCATGGATTAGCGTACTAGTGGGAGAGGAAGTCATGAGCCTTATCCCCTAGGCCCGTTACATTGTTGTCCCTAAGGTAGTAGAAATGGCCAGGGACTGGGTTTGCCGGAATCTTTAAAATAAGACCCGGTGATATGCTAAGAATCATTGTCATGGTGTGTGCCTTGTGTGTCGCTTAGAAGGGCCACGAGTACACGTATGTTCCCCGTAGTCGACTTAAGGGCTACGATTCATGAAATCAAGCATAATTGAACCGAGAGAGTTAGTAAGGGGTCTCGATAGAACTCACTGAGACAAGTTGTCTCACCCAATCCATTGTTGTTGTTTTTCAGTTAAGCAGGGAAAGTTGAAGACCGTGAGGCACGGCTATGGAGACGCTTGAAGAATTGCTGACGACATTCCTTTTGTCATGTTATGTATCTTTGTATTTCAGTTCCCTTTGTATCTCTGTATATTTGTATTCGGTACCTTAGATATACGATTGTACGACTTATGTCATGAAGTTGTAAATCGCTTCCGCAGACTTTCGGTTTTGAGTATTGAACACTAGTTTGAGTTATGTGAGGACCGACTTTGATTATATTATGTTCAGATATGTAAGTGCGTTTGATGAGTTTCATCGAAGTGTAGAATGTGTTCAATATTTTAAAAGGAAAGTCACTCTGATGTATGCCAGTAGTGCATTTCGGTAGTTTCTACAAGTTAGAAATTATCGGGGTGTTACACATTATCTCAGTGAGTCCTATCGAGACCCCTTACTAACTCTAGCGGTTCATTATGCTTTGCTTTGAACTCGTGGCCCTAAAAGCAACCACGTGGAAATATTTTAAGTTGTTGTAACCTTTATGCTCATGGCTCTCCTAAGCGACACATGAAGCATATCATATTTTGTTCCATGATTTTAGCATAACACCTCAGCCTACCTATTTCATAGGCACTTCTTGGCTTTGGTGAACCCATCCCGCTATTTCTAGTGGGTGAAACATTCTTGAGTCTAGGTTTTGGGGCTCATGACTTCCCCTCCCCTAGTATGCTAATCCTCTAAGGGTCGTCACCCTATCCTCTTGTATTTATTATACATTAAATATCCATGTACCCGCAATGGGCCGTCAATGATTTCAGTCAAGTACCATCTATCCTTCCACGAGGGAAAGCATTTTACCGTGAATTAACATTTCTTACCTTGACATTTATGAATTACAATGTGAACACTCGCGACCTACTAATGTACGGTTTTAACTTAACGTTTATAACACACAAGCTTTCAAGAAAACATGTTCCATACCATAATATCAGTATCTTTACATTGTTGGGGAACCTTGGGGAATGGATTAGAAGATATTTGGAATCATTCGGAATGGATAAAAAGGTACTTGAAGTTGGAAATCAGAAGGTTACGCACGATCCGTGCGTATAGGCGCACGATCTGTGCGCTTTTTAATAAAATGGTGGAAAGTTTCAGAATGATACGTACGATCCGTGCGTCTTGGCGCACGATCCGTGCGTAACTTAAATTTCATTTCGTGCAGTATCAGATGGGGGCGCACGACCCGTGCGCAGAGGCACCCGATCCGTGCGTCGCCATCATTTTTCCAGAAAATAGCATTTTCATGAGTAATTCTGTTCCGTTCCGATTCCAAAATCTCTCCCGATCGAGACCCAAACTTAAACCCACATTGAAACAGTATTTTCACAGCAACACAATCAATCCAATTCAGTACATCCAACAATCAATCAAACAATTCATAGTTCAAATCACAATTTTGGGAAAACGGTTTTGATAAATTTTCTTTCGATACCAGAATCACATGACAAGAGTTTTCGAAAAGTGGAGACTCAGAAACACACACAAATCCCCTAAGCGAGTTATAGAACTCACCTCTTGCGATGACAATCGCAACAACAACAGCAAACGGAGTTTCTACAACCACGAGATGTCCCGAACGTTCCCAAATTCGAGTCCTATGCACCAACAATGTCCAAGTTCGACCCAGAGCTACCAAACCTTCTTCCTAATGCTTGACAAACCCAATATTGGTTCTGAACTACTTCAAACTAGCTACCAATCCAACATGCATGTCACATTCAGCCCCTAGACTCCATTTTTAACTAAGTGGAGCTTTGGTGTTCTTCAATGGTGATTTGTGATGGAGGAAGATGTTGGCTTTAAAAGTGGTATCCGCAGAAAGAGGAGAAGAAATGGAAGTGATTGGTGAGGAAAAACTAGACATGCATTGACAGATGGTGCTTGGGGTTGCTCATCCCTACTCCCTCACGTTTTCCACTCTCACTCTCAAGCTCCCTCTCTTCTTTTCTTTCTTTGATTCTGAATGTCACTAATGATGGAGTGTTTGGGTTGGGGTGGGTTTGGCTCAGCTGAGCCATTGCTTAAAGGGGTGTAAAACCCAAAATACCCTTCAGTCAATTACTCCTCTAATACTACTAAGACATGGCCTAATCTAATGAACTTAGCCAACTCCTAGTATCTTGACAAATATTTTAAACTATACATGAATATAATTTTATTTATTTCAACATTACCCAATCTATGATCACCTCTTGAGCTAATTATTTTATTTAGCAAATAAAATATCTTAGCCATCTTTGCTAATTCAACTTAATTCAATTAGCTAATTAGGGGATGTTACAGTGCTGAAGAATAGAATTAAGAGGCTAGAGCCTGGTGGAGAATTCACTCAAATCCAGTTGGGGAACGATCCCGAGAAAACATTAAAGATCGGGAACGATCTTCCGGAAGAGGTACGAAAACAACTCGTCCAATGTCTGAGAAACCATTCCGACTTGTTCGCCTGGAGCGTGGCCGATATGCTGGGGATCCCTCCCAAGGTAGCCTGCCACCACTTGGCTGTCGACCCTTCAGCCAGGTGGGTTGCTCAACGGAGGCGCGACCCTTCAGCCAGGTGGTTCTAGTCAAGAAAGCCAATGGGAATTGGCGCATGTGTGTAGATTACACCGACCTCAATCGCGCATGTCCTAAAGATGCTTTCCCAGTCCCAAGTGTGGATCGATTGGTAGACAATGCCAGCGGGTTCCGACTACTATCATTTTTAGATGCATACTCGGGATATAACCAGATCGCCATGTACCCACCTGACCAAGAGAAGACAGCATTTATGACGGGAAAAGGAAACTACTGCTATCAAGTTATGCCCTTAGGGCTGAAAAATGCAGGAGCGACCTATCAACGAAAGATGAATTAAGTTTTCCAAGCGCAGATAGGCAGGGTAGTTGAAGTCTACCTAGATGACATGATCGTCAAGAGTAAAGTGGATACTGACCATGTAGCCGATTTGGAAGAAGTATTTGCGGAAGCCCGTAAGAACTCGCTCAGGCTAAACCCTGAGAAATGCACGTTTGGACTAAGGGCGGGCAAATTTTTAGGCTTCTACCTAACGAAAAGAGGAATAGAGGCCAACCCGGATAAATGTCGAGCTGTGAGTGAAATGAGGCCACCCACTACCAAAAAAGAAATACAGAAATTAAACGGGATGGTGGCTGCCCTTTCACGATTCATTGCCCAAGCAGCAAACAAGTCGCTCCCACTTTTTAAACTACTCAAGAAGGAGACAGAGTTTGAATGGTCGCCCACGTGCGATCAGGCGCTAGATCAGCTGAAGGCCGCTCTACTACAACCTCATGTACTGACAACACCAGAGCCAGGAGAAACTTTGTACCTCTACCTAGCGATCACCGGCGAGGCACTGACCGCAGTATTGATATGGGAAGGCGACTCCAAGCAAAATCCTATTTATTTTATCAGTAAAGCCCTTCAAGGTCCTTAGCTCAGGTACCAGAAAATTGAAAAGTTGGCCTTGGCATTGGTTGCGGCCGCTCAAAGATTAAGGGCATACTTTGTGGCCCATCAGATCATCTTGAAGAAGGACCAACCCATACAGCAAATCCTCCACAGGCCGGACCTAGCAGGAAGAATGATAAAGTCGGCGATTGAGCTATCGGAGTTTGGCCTCAAATATGAACCCAGGTCGGCCACTAAAGCTCCAGGATTGGCCGACTTTCTGGCCGAGATGACCCCGATCGCTGCAACGATAATGCCATTTTGGACCTTACATGTGGACGGCTCGTCAAACAGCAGAGGCAGTGGGGCGGGCTTGATTCTTGAGAACACTGAGGGAACGACTATCGAAGTGGCTTTGACTCTCTCTTTTTCAACGTCCAACAACCAGGCGGAGTACGGAGCATGTATTGCTAGACTTTTGCTTGCCCGCGAGTTCAACGTAAAGAGAGTAGAGCTGCACTCAGACTCACTCCTGGCTATATCCCAAATCAAAGAAGTGTTCGATGCCAAGGACGTAATCTTGCAAAGGTATCTGGCAAGAGTGAGAGAACTACTCGGACACTTTGAATACGCAGCAGTGAAACACGTCCCTCGATCAGAAAACGTTAGGGCGTACATATTATCAAAGTTGGCCAGCACGAAAAACCCTAGGAACCATAGAAGCGTCATTCAGAAAGTCCTAATTCAACCTAGTGTATGACTAGACACCGCTTTGCCTTCCGATATTTACATGGTCGATCTAGAAAATTGCTTGATCGACCCCATCATCAGATACATTAGAGATGGAGAAGAACCAGGCGACCGTAAAAAAGCTGCCTTGATACGTAGGCGAGCAGCATCTTACTCGGTGATTTAGGGGAAGCTGTTTCGAAGAGGATTTTCCATATCGCTCTTGAAATGACTCCCCCCAGAAGAGGCTAGTTATGTCTTAAGGGAGATACATGAGGGGATATGTGGAAACCACCTTGGAGCTCGAGCTTTAGAAAAAAAGGCATTAAGAGCGGGATACTACTGGCCCACAATGGAGGACGACGCGAAAAAGCTAGTAACGAAATGCGATTAGTGCCAGCGACACGCAGACATTCATGTCGCTCCCCCGGTCGAACTAAACAGCATGACCGCGCCATGGCCGTTTGCATGGTGGGGGATCGATCTCTTGGGTCCATTTGCAGTCACTTCTGGGCAATTCAAATACTTGATTGTCGCGGTGGATTATTTCACCAAGTGGGTGGAAGCCGAAACTCTGGCTACAAACGAGGCGGCCAAAAAGATGGTAGCACCTCTAGGGGCGAAGTTTAATCTGGATAGAAATCTGGTAAACTGCCCGTGGATGACACCGAGTTTCCTCGAAGGATAGCCTCACCCCTAAGGA
This sequence comes from Astragalus membranaceus, assembly GCA_039519185.1. Classification (NCBI taxonomy): domain Eukaryota; kingdom Viridiplantae; phylum Streptophyta; class Magnoliopsida; order Fabales; family Fabaceae; genus Astragalus; species Astragalus membranaceus. The sequence continues at coordinate 147,121,922 of CM076849.1, read as the reverse complement.
CGGGTTGAACCCGGATAGAAATCGGGTAAGACCACCTAGGGGCGACTACTCGCCCTTACTAATAATACAATTTAAAGAGAAACAAAAGAACGATCATAAATCGAAGATCAAATAAAGATAAGGCAAACGGTGATCAAATAGAAGTACATATTACAACGAAAAGAATGACCACGCGGTCACCCAAATACAGAAAAAGTAAACCAAGATTACAAAATCACAGGGGACGTTCATACACCACAGTCTCCTCCCTTATGATCTTCCCCTGCTCGTCCCTCTCCGCGGGATATGCTATACGACCATCGTTGAGAGAGTAAGCATGATTGATTATATCAGGGTTGATCTCGAGGTCGGGATAGACATACTACACTTGGGCCAAAGCTTCATCAAAACGCTCTTTACAGATGGCCAGTGTAGACTCGACCACCCCGTCACATTCCGCCAAAGCCTCATTCCGCTCTTTCTCTAGGAAATTAACGTTCTTCTTCAGGCCGACTACCTCATTCCCCAGCTTCTTGACCTGGTTTGACAACTCGTCAACCTTGGTCGTCTCCAACTGCGCCTTTCGCTCTACTTCTGCTTGGGCGGCTAGGGCCTCATCCCGCTCTTTGGTCATGGTGGAGAGCGACTTCTTTGTCTCCGTAAGAGCATCAGCAGTAGGCTTGAGAGCGGCCTCAGATTCTTGATACTTCTTCTTTAGGGATTCCAACTCCCCCCGCAACTCTAAGATATATTCATAAGCACGATTTAGCTTATCGGTTTTATCTAATTTATCACCCTCCAACCACAAATTTTGAGCGAGAAGACGTTTACCTGCGATCTGATCCGCTTCCCCTTGTTTGAGTTTTGCAATCAGGTGTGAACCAGCCTTGGCCACCTTAGCCATGAAGAGGAGAGGGTCTTGACGAAAGCGGTCGAAATCCGCCTCAGAGATCTCGTCCAAGTCTAAGTTAGAGGTCGACCTCCTCTGAACCTCCTTCGCTGCCTAGGCCTTCTTGTGTGTGTGTGTGGGGGGGGGTCGATCTCAGCGTCTTTTCCACTGGTTCCAGCAGCGTGCTGATGGCGATCCCTCTTCTTCCCAGAGCCAAGCACGGAGGAAAGCGAGTCACCTCCTCGATCTGCACCTGTGGTCGTTTCCCCGTCACCCCGGGAAGGAACATCATCAGTCGTTGAAGGGGCGGTTGGGGGTTTCTTTCCCTTCCTGGCTTTCCTGATAAGTTCCTCGTATCCCATACCGGCCATTTCACCTACAAGCAAAAAGAAGAATGGTCAGAAACAATTTAAATTCATCCCCGCCAAGAGCGCAAAGGTAAAAACAAGAAAAAATAATAACGACTCGCACCAAGAACGACTTTAAATTCGTCGTCGCCCCGAGTCTGAGTCAACTGGTAGCACTTAATCAAATCCCCATCCATCCAGGAGGCCATGTTCTGAAGCAATCTTAGGGTTTCCAGATCGTCCTCACCAAGTCGACATCTGGTCCTGTAAGTAGCTGAGGTACAGGGATAATGCGCGTACATCCATGCAATAGGGAATTTATGACCGGTCACTCGACCCCGAGCATCAAGAGACCCGACCGTTTTGCGAGCCTTTTCACAAACAGGCATGACCCACATGAAAGAATGCTTCCATGGCTTTAAGGAGTCGGAGTAGGGCTTCAAGATTTTGAAATCTTGCTGACCTTTGATGCTTAGATGCTCCCACCGATTGCTGTTGCTCCCAGGTTCGGGCCGCCTGCTCATCTCGAAGATCTTGAAAAATAGTGAGCGAGAGTAATAACACCCCATTGTAGCGACCGAAAAATCCGGAGGAGGGAGACGCACGGCGCTGCTACGATGGTGGTGTCCGAACGATGGGGGGGCCCGCCGGAGGAAGTCAGCCACGGTGGGGAACCGTGGAGACGCCGACGTTGTGACAGCGAGAGAGAGGAGACGCCTACGAGCAGAGGGAGACGACGATGACTACGGCGCGAACGCCGGACGAGTGACGACGATCGGAAGACGACGACAGCAACGGTGTTCGCGTTTGTGGCGGTACGGCGGCGCAGTGGGTGGATAGAAGTAGAAGTTGCGGGTGGTAGTGATGGTGGTCTTGGGTGGTGTGTTGGCGAAGAGAGGGAGGGCTGAGACAGTGGGTTACGGTGATGGTTTTGTGGCTCTTTGGTGGTTGACGGTGGTAGGCTATGGCGGCTGTTTGGTGGTTACGGTGGTGACAGCCATATTTGGTTGTTTTTTTTATTTGAATGGCACTCTGTTTTGCTGTTTCCCCAGAGTGTGTATGTGATGTTGTATCTGGGTGTGATGTTGTCTCTATGTTGAATCCCTGTATCCTCCCTATTTTCTTTTTTTTTCACTGTATGCGTGTATCCCCCCCTTTTACTGTTTCTGCTTCTGTTTTTTTATAGAGTAGTAAACTAATGGGACAAATTTTGTTGTTATGATTTTGCAGAGAATCAGAGTAGTGGGAGACAGGGCAGCAAAGGAGGTGCTGCCCAAAGCTGCTTGGTTGCTGCTGATTTTGGAAAAAAACAAGGGAGCAAGAAGAAGGGACATTTGGCTTCACTCCTCAAATGCTGCTGCCAGCTTTATTTTTATTTTACTTTTAATCCTTGTACTTTTTTGTATTTTATTTTTTGTAACAAAGTTGACTTTGTAAAAACATTGATTAAAAAAACATTTATTTGCAATCTGATTTTTATTTGATTTTTATAACAAAATTAAACCGATAACAACGACGAAAAACATACGTACGCGACAAGACGCGAATGCGCGTCCACAATGAGAATACGTGAATTCGCGTACTAAAATAAACAACCGTACACAACAAGACGCGAACACGCATTCGCAACGAGGACAAAAATGTGTACATTATTAAAAATCGCACGCGCGCACAATGAGAAGTAACACGCATATACACGACTGGGAACGACACACATAAACGACAAAAACAATATTTTGGATTTTCTAGTTTTAAATTAGCCGGACAAAATTAGGGTATGACAGCTGCCCCTCTTTATTTATATTTTACTAGGAAATGTGAAACGTTTCAAATTTCTCGAGTAAAATAAAAATAAAGATAAAAAGACACTAATTTTGTCAAGACTATTTTTTATTTTCTTTTATTATTTTTTTTTTAGAAATTCTTGAAAAATTGGGTTGACATAGAACAAAAGTAAATAAGGATCACCGGGGATCTGAAGGAGCGCTGGGCTCTGATGGTCTAATTCGCAGTCGATGCTTGGCGCATTGATTGGAGTTAAACTGAAGGACCGACGGGGTCTGAAGGGCATGCCTAAGCCTGATGGACCAATGGGTCTGATGGAGCGCAAACTAGCAACGGTACTAGTAAAACGGTCTGCCTAGGGGGTGGCCTTTTTCGAGCGGCCATGGGTGGCAAGGTCAGGTCATTGACCTGATTTGCGCACCTCGAAGGACGTGCACTGTGTTTTTTAGGCGGACACAGCTAGTCTGAAGGGCCTGGGGCCGGATGAAGGCGACGTGCGATCTGGATTGAAGGACCATTGTTGGTCTGAAGGAGCGCTTGGGCTCTGAGGGACCGCTGGGGGTCTGAAGGAGCGCTTGGGCTCTGAGGGACCACTGGGGGTCTAAAGGAGTACTGAGATTCTGAATTGTGGTATGAGGCCAGCGCTTGGAGCACTGACTTTGAGGGAACAAACTATTGGGATCGGCACGTGGTGCACCTGCCTAGAACATATCTAATGCTTGCATTTACCTGAGACGAGAAAAGCTATCTACATTTGGCATGTCTAAAAATGCAATGAATGATGTATGCGTGCAATAGAAGGTGGTAAGTGATGTATGTGAATGCAGATAGGATATGAATGTGATTGTGCTGATTAATGATGAAAGTAATGGGATGAGCAATTTTTCTCCTTTTGTCCTTTTGTTTTTTGCTTTTCTCTTTTTTCTCTTGGTATATGAGTGTATGAAATGCAAAGTGTGAATGGGATGCAAATGTAATGCTTTGACGCGAATGCCATGCATGGTACAAAGATATGATTAGTAATGTAAAAAAAACTCTTTTTGGGGGCAACGATGAGACCGGCACTTGGACATCTATCGAAGCAAACAATGTCATGTATGTAATGTGATTGAACGTGAGATGATGAATGAAATGGGTATACCATGGGTGTTGAACCTGATGGAATGAGAAAGTTGACAACGGTGAATGAGATGTGAATATGACTGTAGTGATTAATTTTTGGTGTGACGATGAATGTAATGGGTGGATTTTTCTTTTTGCTTTTTCCTTATTTATTTTGCTTCTTTTCTTGATGCATGCAATGCGAATGCGAATGTAATACTTTGATGCAAATGCTATGGTGAATAAAGAAAACACATGAATGCATAGAAAATGATATGATTGGTGAAGTAGAAAGCTTTTGACAACGATGAGACCGGCACTTGGCACGTCTATCGAAGCACAAAAGTGTTAAAGGTATGCAATGTGATGAATGTGCAATGCGAAAGTGAATGGACTACAAAAGGCTTGTGAATGATGGATGCTGAAGTTGGTCGGAAACAGAAATTGATAGGTTGTGTATGCGAATGCAGATAACATGCGAATACGAATGTACTGCTGGTTGCATGATGGAATGATCTATCCTTTGGTGGGAGTAACAGGTGCAATGTGGATAATTTTTGCCTTTTTGGTTTTCTCTTTTTTTTGTTTTTTTTTTTTTTGCATAAATGAATGAATGAATGAACGTGCACACCTAATGCTTAGATGAAGGGTTGTGGTAGCCGCATGAGTTGATGTTGTATGATGCAATGATTGGATGTTTGTTGGGATGTGGGAGGTTTTCTTTTTTTTTTTTTTTGTCTTTTCGCTTTATTGTCTTTTGGTGTTTGATGAATGCATGAAATGAGAATGCGAATGTGATAGGTATGTAATATTTTGATGCAAATGCCATGGTGAATAGGAGGAAGTGCATGAATGCATGGTGCGATGCAATGATATGATTGATTGGGATGCAGACAGACTTTGGGTAATAATGAGACCGACATTCGGCTTTTTATTGAAGCAATACATGTTATGTACGGGTATGCATGTACGGATACGCAATGCGTGATGCGAAAGAAGAAAAATTGTGTAGGCAAAAACAAGTCGAATGTGAATGCATGTTCAATACTTGCATGAGAGAGTGGTGATGAGTATGATCAGATGCAGAGTTTAATTCTAGAATAATGAGGACATGTCTAATGCATGATTTGTTGGTAACAACATTTTTTGTAACGATGCAAAAATGTTTAATGTGAAACGAAACTTTTGATGCTGGAGACAGAGAGCTGAACATTTTGAATTGATCGTTCCTTGGAAGAAAGATTCTTGATGGCTTGGACTTGAACTCTGGTAAGCTCAAGATTGTCATCTTGAAAAGTGTGGCTTGCGGCAATGTACTAGTGCCCTTTCTAGAGATCGAGATGTGTATTTGCAGATAGGTTCTCATTTGGTTATGATGACTCATGATGGCTAAGCTTTCAAGTCTAAGATGTTAACTTAGAGGGATTGTCATTATTATGTGTCTCTCTCTTTGAAGCATTTGCTTAATAAATATGAAAAACAGTGTGAATGCAAATGAATGTGCCAGTTGACTCAGGGTTCAAGAAATGTAGGGTATGTGACACGTGAGTGGAGTGAAGGATGAGGTTTATTGGCTCAAGCCTATGAGAGATGAGCTTGCCCCAAGGTAAGAAATGTTTGACTGCCCCAATTTTGACTTCAAATAGTGGGGAGTGAAACAGTCTGCCTTTGTCTAGGGAGGACAATGACAACTAAGGATATAGACTGATTGAAGGATTGGGAAATATGCTGGTATTGAGGGTGACACGTGGCTAGGACTGAATGGAATGGGAGGCAGAAGGATTCTTTCGGGCCGAGGGATATGATGCCCCGGTCTACAAGAGGACAAGGTTGCCTCAATCCATGAAAGGCGAAGATTGCCCCATCTCGAGTGGGATTGTGACAGGGTGTAAAGTTAGAATCACGGATTAGAAATTGGTCTGGTATGGCTACATGAGTGTAGTATATGAACGGGATGAAAGATGAGGGTATTTTGGGGATGCTAAAAAAAAATCTCCCTGAGTTTGAGTGGAATGGAGGGTGGGGTTTTGCCCCATTTTGATATGATAAGTCAAGTAACTGCCTTAGTAGGAATTTGTGGTTTTCCTTGGGAAGGAGTCCACAAGCTAAGACAGTCAAGAGTTTTTGGCTCGATGAAAATTCGCTTTGTTGATGATCACTGTTATCTTCTCTTGATGAATTTCGAGCGTGCAAGCCCTTTTAAGTTTTTTTTCTTATCTTCTTTTGTAATAATATTTTTCTCTTTGTTTTTTTTTGGAGCAAATAAATTATTCTGATTATTTTGTCCTAGAGTATAAGCTTTGAGAAAAAAGGAAGCAACCAATCACTGATCGGAATAGGCCTTTGGATTGTAATATGGCCAGTGGTTAATGATTCATGAAGGAAATGATTACTTTGCTCCTGAGAGTGTTCGGGGTTGGTTGAGACAAAGAACCTTTTATGTGCTTTATGGTAGAATGTATCTGTTTTAGGGTTGTAGCGCATTTGAGGGTTTATGGAGGATAGGATGCTTAGGCCAAAGGAAGTGTTTGGGGGTTTATTTCAGACAATGATCTTTTATATGCTCGATGGTGTGAAGTGTCAGCTCGCAAATTCTACCGTTTTGGTTTTCAGGATTTTTCGATCCTTCTTTTTTTTAATTTCACTTTTTTGTGATTTTTCTTTTTTCTCTCGAGCTGAGCGAGCTGTTAGATATGGAATCGATCCTTGTCTAAGGTGTTTGAAAGATTTTTGATTTTTTGGCTCGAAGTGGGTAGCAAAGGGCATTTCTCTTTTTTTGGATTTTTGGATATAGGAAAATGGCTAAACTCCAATTCAAATCATGATTGCTTATTTTCTCGAAATTGTAACTATAGGACAAAACTTCATCTTAACATATTTGCTTTTCTTTATTATATTTTTTTTTATGCCCTAATTTTTGCTTAGGCTGCTCTTGCGAGTTTTCAACCTAACGGGCTTTTTTTCTTTTTTGGATTTCTTGTGTTTTTTTTTACTCAAAGGACTTGCACGAGTGTTTAGAATGCTAGCAGAAAATCTTAGTGATCATTACTCTGCCCCAGTATGGAGCGTACAAAGCGTTATTCGTGAAATTTCATCACTGGGGGAAAGCGAATGAAATACTCTTGTGGGGACTGGGCCTTTTATGGATGGTTGGGTCTGGTTTTGGAAGTAGCGGAAAGACAGGGGTAGTATAACTGACTCAAACAACGGCAAACACACATGTCAGGTTAGTTTATTTTGCAAATGCTTCACGGAGAGTTAACACCGCTTAAGATAGAACAATTTTAATTGTCAAAACCACACAAGTTACAAAATAGACATTTAAGCTTCTTATCACGGGTGTGAGATATATATTGGCTAATGCCTTTGGTGGGGTGTGTCTCTTAGGCTAAGGGTCAAGCCTGCAGGGGCAAGGGTTTGAAGATGTGGTCAATGTTGGAGTGACCATGATGGTGAATGAGTCATCGGTGAATTTCATTGAAGGGTTAAGTGGGTAGGTGGTTTCCATGAACGTGGTGGGATGAAGAGTGAAGAACTTGTTGTTGGTGAATCAAGTTAGGGTATGGCCACATTTTCCAAGGAAGAGGAATCAATTAAAATATATTTTCAAGAAGGCTTCGTCTCTCATCAAACAGCATGTCAAAAAACTTATGAGTTTCATTTTTTATTTTTTGGAAAAATTATTTGAATAAAGCAGAATGCATGAACATATGGATGTTGTACACAGACAATGATGCAAGTGAATGGAATGCATAATGATACCTTAAGCAAGTATGTGATTTTTTATTTTTTTTATTTTTTAAAGTTCAACTAGAGTGAGAGGCTAACAAAACAACAAAAAAACTATTGGATGATGAATAATGCAAGAATAGAAGAAAATGAAGCAAATCCTAATTTTGTTTTAATGCATGTGATGATGAATAATGCAAGAAAGTGGCATCATTTTATTATTTTTCTTTTATTTTGCATGTCAGATGACTAATGCATTTTTATTTTTCTATGCATGAAGAGGAGTAACGAATATAGTATATTTTTGAGTATGCCGGATGATGAAAGTTGGACAGCTATGTAGCGTCTTTATTTTTTTGGAGGATGATATGCATGTTAATACCATGAGAACGAGATGTATATGAAAACAAGTTACTCGTTCTATGGTGATTTTTTATTTTCCAGCAAAATATAATGCCCATGATGACAGATATGTATGAAAAAAGTGAATGACATGAATGCATGAAGAAATAAATGTTTGATCCTAATGCAATTATTTTTATTTTTTCAAGAGGCAGTGCAACATGTATGCAGACTCTTATTTTTAATTTATTGGACGACGAATGATACAATTATAATGAAATGATTTTTTTGTTTTATTTGGGAAAATGATACCCGAACATGGAGTTGATGCATTTAAACTAGGATGGCAACATGAGGGAAAATGATGTATGAATGATATGTTTTTTTAAAATGTAATTCATGGCTTTACAAATGATGTGATGCCTACGCTATGTGATCATGATTTTGAATGATTATGAATGAATGCCGGTGCATGTTAAATATGATGCTGGTGTTTTTTTTTGATCAAATGATATGCTAACGTTATATGGGTAGAAATTGTTTTTTTTTTGTGTGTGCGAGGAAACAAAATGCATGACACTCGCAGCGACTTTTTCTTTTCAATGCGTGGAAAAGAGTAATGAACATAACTTTTGTATTTTTGGTGTAGGATATATGCAAGATGAATGCAGTTTTGAAAAAAATGATATCTTTATTATTTTTTTTTTATATGACAAGATGCGTAATAGTGCAGTAACAATGAAATGCTTATGGAAGAATGGTTTTAGTATGAATGAATGGTGATTTTTTTATGTGTTTTCTTTGAATAAAGTATAATGCATGAACATATGGATGTTTGTTGTACATGAGCAACAATGGAGATGAATGAAATGCGTGATGGTTTATCCCTTTTTTTTTATGCTTCAACTAGAATAAAAAGCAAATAAAATGCTATTGGGTGATGAATGATGCAATAATGAAGAAATTTATAATTTTTGTTTTGACGCATGTTGAAGGACTGATGCATTTGAGATGGATAGGAATAAATGACTTTTGTCCTTGTTTTTTATGATGCATGAAGATGATGCATTTAAAAATAAATTTTTATAATAGCAATGCAATGTATGAGTATGAGAGATGATGCAACTAGGATAAAATGATGCATGTATGGAGAAATTACGCATTTGGACTATGATGACAATATGAGCGAAATGTTATTGAATGTCTCATGCACTTTGTAATAATGATGTTGCAAATGACAAGATGCCTACACTATTTGATGATTTTTTTCCGATATTTATGAATTATGAATATATGATGAATGGTACGGTAGGGAAATGGCAAAGTGATGCCTATGATAAAAAAAATGATCTTATTTTATGATAATTTTTGTATGATGAATGAAAGGAATGATGTCGTCTCGTATGCATGCAAATGAAGGAAACAAGCATGAAAATGTTTTTTTTTTGAGTGATTTTATTGGTGGAGAAACGCTAAACAGATTAATAGAGAGGGTAAGTATAATGCCCCTGTGTCCTAGGTGGGTCATGTCTAAATTGGGATTTTCAATATGGTCTAGGGTCGCTTATGTGATCAATCTCTCAGGTGGCTCTATTCACTTCCTCACAAAGGTCTCCAGAGCCAAAATCCCCTTCATGACATGATCCACAACGATAGCGAGCTACCTGGTGTGGGATACCATGAAAGAGCGTACTCTGGTTGAGACTTTCATGAGAGTCAGACAGATAAAATCCAGAATGACTGTCACTAATAATCTCCACTCGTCCTAGGTTATTTGCAGACCCGGGTATAGGGCCCCACTCAAAGGTGTGTACAAAAGTGTAAGTGAGGTGTGCGATGAGAGCAAAATACTTAAACTAACCAAACTGGACAAGATGTACAACAATAATAACAAAAAAGTCGTCTACCCTAAGGTTCAATACTATAAAGAAATGCTAATAAATAAATAATATAAGAATAAGGGTAAAAACAAAATATTAATGAAATTAACAAATACTTACACATTTAGTTAATTTGGCTTGACTCTCTTAATTTTCCCCAGTGAAGTCGCCAGCTGTAGCGACCGAAAAATCCGGAGGAGGGAGACGCACGGCGCTGCTACGATGGTGGTGTCCGAACGATGGGGGGCCCCGCCGGGGGAAGTCAGCCACGGTGGGGAACCGTGGAGACGCCGACGTTGTGACAGCGAGAGAGAGGAGATGCCTACGAGCAGAGGGAGACGACGATGACTACTACGGCGCGAACGCCGGACGAGTGACGACGATCGGAAGACGACGACAGCAACGGTGTTCGCGTTTGTGGCGGTACGGCGGCGCAGTGGGTGGATAGAGGTAGAAGTTGCGGGTGGTAGAGATGGTGGTCTTGGGTGGTGTGTTGGCGAAGAGAGGGAGGGCTGAGACAGTGGGTTACGGTGATGGTTTTGTGGCTCTTTGGTGGTTGACGGTGGTAGGCTATGGCGGCTGTTTGGTGGTTACGGTGGTGACAGCCATATTTGGTTGTTTTTTTTATTTGAATGGCACTCTGTTTTGCTGTTTCCCCAGAGTGTGTATGTGATGTTGTATCTGGGTGTGATGTTGTCTCTGTGTTGAATCCCTGTATCCTCCCTATTTTCTTATTTTTTCACTGTATGCGTGTATCCCCCCCTTTTACTGTTTCTGCTTCTGTTTTTTTATAGAGTAGTAAACTAATGGGACAAATTTTGTTGTTATGATTTTGCAGAGAATCAGAGTAGTGGGAGACAGGGCAGCAAAGGAGGTGCTGCCCAAAGCTGCTTGGTTGCTGCTGATTTTGGAAAAAAACAAGGGAGCAAGAAGAAGGGACATTTGGCTTCACTCCTCAAATGCTGCTGCCAGCTTTATTTTTATTTTACTTTTAATCTTTGTACTTTTTTGTATTTTATTTTTTGTAACAAAGTTGACTTTGTAAAAACATTGATTAAAAAAACATTTATTTGCAATCTGATTTTTATTTGATTTTTATAACAAAATTAAACCGATAACAACGACGAAAAACATACGTACGCGACAAGACGCGAATGCGCGTCCACAATGAGAATACGTGAATTCGCGTACTAAAATAAACAACCGTACACAACGAGACGCGAACACGCGTTCGCAACGAGGACAAAAATGTGTACATTATTAAAAATCGCACGCGCGCACAATGAGAAGTAACACGCATATACACGACTGGGAACGACACACATAAACGACAAAAACAATATTTTGGATTTTCTAGTTTTAAATTAGCCGGACAAAATTAGGGTATGACACCCATCACGCCCATGAGTTGCTCAAACACTTTGATGAACGCCCAGGTATTAGGATGCACTGGGACGGGGGGACCCCAAGATAACGAAGAACGGAGCGTTGAAAAGGGTGAACGGTGGACGAACCCTCATGTTTCATAGAACATTCGAATACATGATAAAATTTAGGGTCGACGGAACAACTGCTACATGCTCGTCCGCGGAAGGACCTTCAACAGCCCATATCTTACCCGGTTCGCCTACCATTTCCGCATAGTACTGCAGCAACTCATCCCTAGGACGGAGTATCGAGGGCACTTTGTCAATCACACCCAGCGAAACCCATGAGCGATCTTCACCAATCACACCGCCCCAATCCGGTTCCTCAACTTCGTCAACTTGGTCGTTCCCCCGCCCAGAATGGGCTGCCTCGTTGGCAGAAGGCTCAATGGTGTATTCCGTTACTCGAGAGAGCGACCGTTCGGCGGAAGTGGCAGACTCAGACGCCCTCATGAGGGAAGGATGAATAGAAGTATCGATGGAAGGAGTACTCTCGGAAGATGTACTCGAGCTAAACAGGCCTGTAGAGGATGTAGGCGGACAGTCTTCAGATTGAGAATCACGAGAATCACTCATAACTCCACTCTCGACTGGGCGATCACGATATCCGCGCCAAAATAACTGTAAAGAGGGGGCAAGGGAGTCAGGGCCGTCTAGAATTTGCAGAAGGGGGCGACAAGGTCGACCCTGGGCCTGACACCCCCTTCTCACAAAAGTAAAGATAATAATTAAACTAAAGAATAGTGAAGAGCTGATTACCTGGAGTGGGAGATAGGTTGGTCGCCCCAGCAATCACGAGGACGAGATGATCCTGAGTACAGTCACGCTGAAGTATCAAGTCGCTTACCCGGGAGCACCTCGCCAGAATATCACCGGAGTAGTGGTCGCTCGCCGTAGAATGCAAGTCGTTCTCAGAGCAAATAATACGAAGGTAAAGCACGAAATGAAGGAATGAGAGCCCTATATATAAGGGGGCCAGGCAAAAAGTCGAAGCGACACGACCCTTCTTCTTCAACATTAATTGCGTTTCTCAGAAGTTGAGCCAACATCATTACACCCCCCTTTGGAAAACGTGAAACGTTTTGTCCATCCCATCAAAAGAAAAACATCATATCCATCAAATCTTGACTGCCACGTCATCACAAGGACGATTTCGGCTTGATTCCATCTTAAAAAGTATAAAAAGTTACCTCAGCACAGGTGACCGCCCAGAAAATAGGCCACTGCACTGGGGGCAATCGATCTCAAGCCTGAACCCGCCTCAAGGACGACTTTGTCTTGGGGGGAAACTGTTCTGGACCGGGCCTTCGGCCCAATTCGATGCTGAACTGGCCAGCACCGGCCCATTACTAAAATGGAGAAGTAATGACCGGGCCTCTGATCAACTGAGATCAACGGTTCAGATCTACCCTCGTGGAGGCTCGCTTGATCAAACGGTCGAGATCGACCATACTGATCCGATGGCCAACACTGCCCCTCTTATACTATATAAAGAGTGATTGTTCTCACTAAACAAGTAGACATAATCTTAACCCATACTGTTACTCTGCTTAAACCCTTACTCCACTGACTTGGGCGTTGGAGTGTCATTGCAGGTACAACCCAGGCAGAAATCTGCGAGTGACCAGATATCACTCACCCAATCAACTCACGCAGTTGGACTCCGGACTCGACTACCCGTACCCACTCCAGGCCGAGCACCTCAGTTCAGCGGGTATCCTCGGCGCGCAACTACATAGATTAATCCCTCGAGCCGGGTAGGACCACAATGGGAATCAAATCTCTCCCTCAAGAGATTTAACACTGCTATATGCCCATGGCTGGATTCGAACCCAGGACCTTGGTTAAGCCAGAAGATACCCCTACCATCTCATCCAAGTGCTCTTGGGTATTAGGTAGTTGTTTTATTTTCATTAGAATTAAACACTTTTTGATCTTTAATTAATAAGGAAACAATCATACGAGATCTTGTAATTAATGAGGTAATCAGAACCGTTAATTTTAATCAAACGGTTATAATTATGGGTTCTCATTTTTCACAATACACACTAGTTCTCACCTGATACGCTAACAGTTATTGTTTGCAGTTGCCCCTTGGTCTTTCCTTAGTCCCCCAGATCCGTTTCTAGCTGAAGTCATTGGACAAAAATATGCAATGACCTTTGCACTTGATATGGGTTTCTTCAATATTCAAGTTGAATCTATTTGCTTACAGCTAGTGACTAACATGAAAAACTTGCAAGAGAATGACTCTTATTCTAGCAGAATTTTATATGATTATAATTGTCTTTCGAAGTTTTTTAGTTCTTTTCAATGCCAACATGTTAGAAGAGAGGGCTATAGTGTTGCACACCACCTAGCAAAATATGCTATTCTAAACCGTGACTCTGTTTGGATTGAGGAGATTCCTCCTTATATTGCTCTTTTTTTGGCCTCTGATTTAGGACGGTCCTAATGAAAATTTTTCCACGTCAATATATATATATATATATATATATATATATATTGTAGCGACCGAAAAATACGAAGGAGGGATTCTTCGCCATTTTTGAAATGAAGCCGCCATCAATATTTATTTAATAGGAAAAACATTGAAGAAACCTTTATCTTGGGTCCGGGGGTCGATTATGTGTGGGGAAGGTATTAGCACCCCACAACATCTTTTCGAAGAAAAAGGTTACCTTTTAATTTAATGTGTAGGAAAAAAAGTTAATTCAAAGAAAACACTCTAATTTACCCGTTTTATTATTTGCAAAAATGAAAAGGAAGACCTAATAAAATTTTTAGTTTTTTGCGCTTGACAGGAGTGTGCCCCCGCTTCTACGTATCTCTTGGTGCGATGGAGAATTCAAAGCTACGTAGTTGTTTGGTAAAAAATATTTGTGTGTTGGTGTTTTTTATTATTTGAATGTTTTTGAAATTTCGATAGGTGTTCAGAATGACCAAACAAGTAAACTCAGGGTGGTCACAACCAATAGCCCGCTTGAAAACTACAGTCGTTATTAACAATCAAACGAATTAAACTCAGAGTAACCATTAGTAACAACCTATTTTTTTGTGTCGGATTGCTTTAAAAAAATGGTTTGGAAGTATCATGGTATAATAAAAGGACTGCATCATTAAAAGTGAGGGTGTGAGTAAAAATTTGGTGTTTAAAAAAACTGGGAGGTTGTGTCAGTAAAACGCATGGGGTGTGAGAATAAGTCTGAATTTAAAAAAAAGGGGCTGAGTTATTAGCAATCCAGGGGGCGCGAACAACAGCTTGATATCTAAAAAAAACAGGGTGGCTGTATGGTTAGAAAAAGGGGTGCGAATAGCACTCAAAAAAACGTAAACACAAAAAGGGAGAGGCGCTGTCATAATATGAGGGGTGTGAGTAATAATCTGATATTAAAAACAGAATTAAAATAAAAAATAAATAAACAAGCATTATAAAAGGAAAACAACACATTCCAAAAACCCTAATTTCTCCTACCCTCACAAACTCAGCGCCGCACAAACTCATCCTAATGTAAGAGAGAGAAAATTTCGGATGGAGAGAGAGAGAGAGAGAGGTATTTCGAGACTGAGGATGAAAGAGAGGGACTGCAGTGTGGGTCTTTCAACGGTGGTTAAGTGGCTGCGACGTGGGTTTTGACGACGGTCATGTGGTGTTTTCGGTGGTGGTTTTTGAAGTGGGTTTTGACGACGGTCATATGGTGTTTTCGGCGGTGGTTGTGGTGTTTTCGGTGGTGGTTTGTGAAGTGGGAGAGACAGTGGGGTCGTGGGATGGTGGTTGTTGTGGTTTTCCTGGAGGTTACGGTGGTTTGTGACGGTGGCGGTTTGCGAAGTGGGAGAGACAGTGGGGTCGTGGGATGGTGGTGGTTGTGGTTTTTGTGGTGGTTATGGTTGTTTTTATTGGTGGCGGCCACCGTGATCTTCTCTCTGACCCTTACATTCGGTTCAAAAAAAGACGTTCTAAAAAAACTTTTTGTTGATATCGTTTCAAAGCAAAATCACTTCAAACCATATCATATATACAAGCTGAGCAACATTGTTATGAGTAGAGAAAAAAGAATTTGAAACCGACCTAAGGGTTTCAATGTGAAACCCTAATTTT
The DNA here is from genome assembly GCA_039519185.1 of Astragalus membranaceus. Classification (NCBI taxonomy): domain Eukaryota; kingdom Viridiplantae; phylum Streptophyta; class Magnoliopsida; order Fabales; family Fabaceae; genus Astragalus; species Astragalus membranaceus. The sequence goes on along the minus strand of CM076849.1, from coordinate 147,106,344 downwards.
GACTCTAAACTCGTATGAATTTCTGTGTGTTTTTGTGTATTTGTGTACCTGTGCGTGAGTATTTAAGTGTCTGCTTCATTGTGCATTGCTGTTTGATATTTATAGGCAAATTGGTGTGATAGAGGTGAGGTGCTGAGGAATCAAAAGGACAGCAGCTGGGTAGTGGGGTGCTGGGGAAGGACAATCAGGGGCACTAGGAAGGACAGTCATTTGAATAAGAAAAGGACAACACTATTTTTCTTGAAATGGCCCAATATGGTTGAGCTAGGGCAGCAAGCTGTGCCCCCTCTCTCTCCTTTTTGAATTGTTTTAAAATTTTGTACTATTTGTTTTTTTTGACTATATGTGTAAAAGTTGATCATGTAATAAAAATGACTCTGGCTATTCAGATCCAAAAAGTTTATTATACTTTCAATTATTAATTTTTTTGTATATCTTTGTACCAACAATAATAAGATAATTTAAAAACTACGAGCATCAAAATAAACATCGCACGCTGAGCGTTAAAGACACGCGCACGATTAAAACGGTACGTGGCACAACGAGAATGGAAAAAAAAATTTGGATTCTTCAGTTAGTCGCACAAAATTAGGGTACAACAGCTGCCCCTCTTTATTTATATTTACTATAAAATATGAAGGGTTTCCAAATTTTCAAGTAAAATAGAAATAAAGATAAAAGGACACTAATTTTGTCAAGACTGTTGCACCCCGAAAAATCCGGTTGGGATTTCTCGATGTACAACGTGGAAGATAAATGATGCCGCCATCAATATTTTAGTTTTTAGACGAAAACATTGAAAAAACGTCTTTTTATACAAGGCGGGTGATCTTTTCGAAATCAGGAGATGTAGGTTCGGGGGTCGGTTAGACACGGGGAAGGTATAAGCACCCCGCATCTCCTTTCTACTGAAAGGGAACCATTAACTTGATGTGTGATTTCGACAAAGTTTGATTTGAAACGATGTTCTATTTCTTTTCGCTTTTCTTTTTTATTTGAGAAAAGCGTTTGGAAAGAAGACGGGGAAAAGAAAGATTTTTTTTGGTATTTTTTGAAAAGGGTGCTTGACGGGACGTGGCCCGCTCCTACGTATCCTCAGATGCAATGAGGAAATCAAAGCTACGTAGTTCTCCTGGGTCGAGAAACTTTGGGTGTGTTGGTGTCTTTTATTGCAGGGGTTCTGTAACATCCCTTAATTAGCTGATTTAATTTATCTAAATTAGCGGAGAGGTTATGGTAATTTAGTGGCTAAATCGAATATTTAGCACAAGAGGTTTATCATGAATTGATTAATTAACATAAAATTATTTAATTATGTGATGTTGGATATTAATAAATTATAGTTGTGCATAATTGAAATATTATGTCAAGTTAGTGAATTATGGGATTAGTGTGGTATTAGGAGAAGTTTAAGAGAATATTAGAGAGTAGGGGTATTTTGGTCCTTTCACCTCATTAAATGAGGTTTCAGCTGAACCATAACACCAAGGCAGCCTTCATTTTCCTCAACTTCAGAAATTTCAGAAATCCAAAAGAGAAGAAAGAAAGAAGGGGCGCGAGGGAGAGAAGGAGAGGGAGGGAGAAACCTAAGGCTCTAGTGCATGTGTGATCTGAAACCATCACTCTTCCTCATTTTTCCTCCTCTATCCGTTGATACTATTTTCGTTACCTATTCTTTCCCCAACTCAGATTCACCATTTATGTACCTTTGAAGCTCCAAGCTCAAAAATGGAGTGTTGATGCTCCACATAGTTTGCATGTCCTTGTTATAGTCCTATATTCAGTACCAAAGCTCACATTCAAGCAACAAACCTGTTTGAAACTCGTTGGGGTAGCTGGGATTCGAATCTTAGATCCTTGGGAAGTTCGGGTTCAGTTTTGGAGCAAGTTCGGAGACGGTTCGTGAGGATATTCGAACGTGTCAGCTGTGAGATTCGTCGTTGAGTGATTTTCATCACTTCGGGTGAGTTCTATAACTCGCTTAGGGAATGTATTTGTGTCTGAGTATATACTTTTTGAAAACTCTTGTCACGCATTTCCGGTAACGAAAGGAAACTATTCGAAAACCGTTTTCTTAAAAGGATTGTAACTTAAATCATATATTGTTTGGTTGATTGTTTGGGAATGCTATGATATATATTATTTCAATGTGTGTTTGAGTTTGGGTATCGATCGGAAGGGATTTTGGAATCGGAACGGAATGGAAAAACTTATGAAAAGCATGTTTTCTGGAAAACAGATAGAGACGCACGAATCGTGTGCCTATGAGCACGGGTCGTGCGCCTCCATCTGATATGACAAGAACTGGATTTTTAAAACACGCACGGATCGTACGCCTAGTCGCACGGGTCGTGCGTATGTCTCTGGAACTTTCTAAAATTTTAGTGGATAACGCACGGATCGTGCGCCAAGTCGCACGGGTCGTGCGTATCTTTCTGGAAATCTTCTGCAACTGTTCAAAAACGCACGGGTCGTGCGCCTACACGCACGGGTCGTGTGAATCCTTCTGACCTTCAATTTCAAAGTACCTTTTTATCCATTCCAAATGATTCCAATCCTTTTCTAATCCATTCCCCAAGGTTCCACAACAATGTAAAGGTAACAATGGTATGAGATTGAACATGTTCGATAGAAAGTTTGTGTGTTATGAATAAAATGGAAAACCGCACTTAGAGAACGCGAGAGTGCATATGTCAAGAATGATAATAATACACGGTATTTGACTGATATTATACACTGTAATTGACTAATATGGTACATGGTACTTGACTGAAATGACTAACAGCCCATTGCGGGTACACAGACTGTTAATGTATAATAAATACAAGAGGAAAAAGGGTGACGACCCTAAGAGGTTAGCATACTAGGGGAGGGGAAGTCATGAGCCCCAAAACCTAGACTCAATAATGTTTCCCCCACTAGAAATAGCGGGATGGGTTCACCAAAGTCAAGAGATGCCTATAAAATAGGTAGACTGAGGAGTTATGCTAAAAACATGGAACAAAGATTGCATGCTTCATGTGTCGCTTAGGAGGGCCATGAGCATGAAGGTTTCAGGAACTAAATGTATTTCCACGTGGTTGCTTTTTAGGACCACGAGTTCAAAACAAGGCATAATGAACCGCTAGAGTAGTAAGGGGTCTCGATAGGACTCACTGAGATAATGTTTATCTCACCCTTCATATTTGTGGTTTTTACAGAGAAACAGGGGAAAGCAAAGGCGGTAAAGCACGGTTAGCTGGTGTGACTCTCTGAGTCGTTGAAGATCTAGTTTCATGTTTTAGACCTTTGTCCCGTTTATTGTTTCTATGTTCCGATTGTATAACTTTCGTTGTTAAGTTGTAAAATCGTTTCCGCTACTTTATGTTTTGAGTATTGAACACCAGGAATGTGTACGAGTCTTAAGTATAGAAACTTAAGCATTTACAGGAAGTTTATGAGGTTCATAGAACCATTTGTTATGTATTATCGAAAGTTTTTAGATGTGTTCAATATTTCAATAACAGGAAGTTACTCTGATGTATGCCATTTAGTGCATTTCGGTAATTCTATATGTTAGAATTATCGGGGTGTTACAGGTTCTCGGGTCTGAACTGTACAGTCCACTAACCCTAAAACATAGACATCCCCGCCCGTACAGGCGACGTGCCCCCTACTTATCGAAAAGTGATTTGAGTTACTTGAAAAAAAGATTTGCTGTGAGATTGGAAGTTTTGTTCGAGCAAGTATCTTAGGCTCGCACGAGCTGTACAACTCGCTAATCCTAAGACTCTAACCAATGTCGAACGTTCATCCGAATCGGTTCCTCACTCATTTTTGAAAAGGGTTGAAGTTGTTAATTATTTGTTTTGATTCTCATAAGTATCCCAAGATGTTTGAGTTGTACAACTCCAATCTTAGGACGTTAGACAACATCGGCCGTACGTCCGACTTGCCTCCTTATGAGTTTTCCAAAAGGTTGATTATTGATCTAAAAAGAGATTGATTAATTTGTGAAGAAAATTAGCGAAGCATTGGATTTTGGGATATCATTTGAAAAAGGATTGATTAGAGGGGAGAGGAAGAGAATTCGAGGGTGGCTTTGGCCACAAAAGAAAAGAAAGTAGAATCTTCAATCAACTTTCAAGTCAAAACCAAAATGCAATACTTACCAATTTGCAAGCAAAGTAATCAATAATGGGAACACAAGCATAAGCATTTCCATTTACAACAATTGTACACAAGAACGACATTGAGTCATCAACAATTAATGGCATGAATATATGAGATCAAAAACAACCAAATAAGTTGCCAAGAAAGGCACTTAAGGAAACATTGCAAAAGCTTGGTTCGGATTTTAGGCATTAGACACAAGTTAAAAGTATTTGGTAATCCTTGACACTTGTTAACAATGCTCAATGCATAAGTGTCTAGTCATTTTACCAAATTAACATTAAAGCATAGGTAAAAGTTGAATCACTTTCAAATGATCCTCAACATTTAAAATGGTGCTAGAAAACACATGTTGATTCATCTCACCAATCATCAACCAATTGAATAAATTAATAACCCAAAACATCACATTTACAAGCCCCCAAAAATTAGCATTCTCAATTCGACATAAGCATAAACTTGCATTTATTCATTGAAAATTAAAAGCAAGTTGAGTCACTTGTAGTAATCCTCATCACTTAGGGTTGAATCACACCTAGCAATCCCCTCACTTAAATCATAGTGCTCTAAGCACAAGTGAGGATCAAGTTGCTAGATCATCAACAAATTAACAATAAGCACATTAAAATAAGACTAGATAAGAGGACACATAAACAAAGTTGAATCACATCTAGCAATCTTCTCACTTGAAGAAAAGTGCACTAGGCACTAGTGGGAATCAACTTGCTAGATCATCAACAAATTATTTGCAAGCACATTAAAATAGGACCAAATAAAAGGACACATAAACAAAGTTGAATCACATCTAGCAATCTTCTCACTTGAAGAAAAATGCACTAGGCACTAGTGAGAATCAACTTGCTAGATCATCAACAAATTATTTGCAAGCATATTAAAATAGGACTAAATAAAAGGACACATAAACAAAGTTGAATCACATCTAGCAATCTTCTCACTTGAAGAAAAGTGCACTAGGCACTAGTGAGAATCAACTTGCTAGATCATCAACAAATTTTTTGCAAGCATATTAAAATAGGACTAAATAAAAGGACACATAAACAAAGTTGAATCACATCTAGCAATCTTCTCACTTGAAGAAAAGTGCACTAGGCACTAGTGAGAATCAACTTGCTAGATCATCAACAAAATATTTGCAAGCATATTAAAATAGGACTAAATAAAAGGACACATAAACAAAGTTGAATCACATCTAGCAATCTTCTCACTTGAAGAAAAGTGCACTAGGCACTAGTGAGAATCAACTTGCTAGATCATCAACATAACAAACACTTGCAAGTAAAAACGGTGAAAATAGACATTTAACAACAAAACCAAATGCTAATAATAAGTATTAAACATCAACAAGCCAAGAGGAACAACAAAATCATGTCAAGACCAAGGGGTGCGAAACATATATAAGGCTTAAAATATCATTTACTTTCACTAAATGCAAGGAACAAGATGAAAATCACAAAAACACAACTTATTCAAGGGTGAGATGCCAACTCTCACCCCAACAACAACAACAACTACATTTTAAAGATGAAGATGCAAAAATGTGATGAAAAGAAAAATGGGTTTTAATGCAAAAATGTGAGAGATGATGCAAGAGTTTTAGGGAATTACCTTGGATCCAAGCTAATAGAAGTATGAAATGAAGAACAAGTAACCAAATCAACTAAAGTCTTCAAGAAATGGCCCAAGAACCCCACGCAAATTCCCAAATACCCAAGTGCTTGATGAGGAGGATATGAAATGGATGGTGAAAGGAGGAAGATCTATGAAGGAGGAGTGGACTTGAAGTGATTTGGTGGTGTTTGGGTGATGGAAACAAAAAAATGGAAGAGAGGAGAGTGAGGGGGGGGGGGGGCTACGGCCAAGCTAGGAGGGAGGAGAGGAGGAGAATTATGTTGATTTCAAGTGAGAGAATGAATGAGCAAAAGAAGTTTGTGATGTGTGGAAAATGAAAGGGTATTTATAGGGTGGGAATGAGCTTTGGGTTAAAATGGTAATCAAACCAATTAAATCAATTAACATTCAGCTGAATATTAATAAATAAAATTAATTTAAACTTGGTCACCAAGTTAGAGGGTATTTTAGTCATTGGCTTTGAGAGGTGCACTAGGATTAGACTTTAAATTTGAATGGAGGGTGGAGATTCATCATCACATGGATTGAGGGTGTTGAGGAAACACAACAAATGAGGGTGGAAGGAGGGCTGAAATTTGCAGCCATGAGGAGAGGAGGGAAGGAAAAAAAATGCAAGCTTGCACAAAATAGTACATTTTGTCTTATTCAGGACACTACCTTATTTTCATTCTTTTTGATTTTTCTTTTTATGATTATTCTTTTATTCCATGAAGATTCTTTTTTTCTATTTTGGGCTCATCTTAGGATTCAATCATTGGGCCCAAAATTCCATGACAACACCATTCCCAAAATTGATTTTGGGCCCCATTCTAGCGAAAATGACCATTTTGCCCTTTTGTTCGAAAATTGAGTTTTATGCTAGGAGACTTAATATTTATGCGCACAAAAAAAATCACAACTAAGCACAAATATTCCTCAAATAATCCTTTGGTGATGGTTCGGTGATTTGGGACGAAAAAACCGCTTCTAGCGTGAAATGACCAAAATGCCCTTTCACCCTAAAAACCCTAGTTTTTGCCCAAAGCACATTTTCACTTTAAAAATGACTTTTCCCCCTAGGAATGACCTCTAAGACCTTGGGATGCATGTTAAGTGGCTTGTTCTGAGAAAACATCCCTTATTTGCGAAATGACTAAAACACCCTTTTGCACTGAAAAACCCTAAATTGTCCAAAAGTACATTCCAACCCCAAAAATGATTTTAGAAACTTTGAAATGACTTCTATAACCCTAAATGCAATGCTCTTTTCTCTTATTTATTTATTTTTTGGGGAAAATTAGGGTTTTGACCTAAGCCGGACAAAATTGGGGTATGACAAAGACTATGATCTTTTTCAAAAAATTCATGAAAAATTGGGTCGACTTAAAACAACAGTAAATAAGGAACACTAGGGATCTGGAGATCTGAAGGAGCCATGGGCTCTGAAGGACTACCGGGGTCTAAAGGATCACTGAGGATCTGAAGGAGCACTGGGGCTCTGAAGGAATAATTCGCAGTCGATGCTTGGCGAATTCACTGGAGTTAAACTGTAGGACCGACGAGGTCTGAGGGGCTGCCCGGGCCTTGATGGACCAAGATGGTCTGATGGAAATGCTCCTTGTGGTGGAGAAATCTATGTTTATTAGGTGATGGTGGTAATGCGGGACTTGGGTGGTTTGGAGAGTAACTAAGGAGATAGGCAAGTGATGGAGAGAGAACTAGCTTCTGGAAGTTCAAATGGGAAGTGTTCTATACCTTGCAGAGTTGGGTAGACAGCAGTTGGTAAGTCAGCTGCTGCCTGGCCGGAGGTAAGTGTTAGTCTGGGAGGAGTAACTGTGAAGCCACTCCGACGCTCAAGTCAGTACTGAGAATAGATGAGTGATTTAGCTAGGAATGAGAATCTACCTCATTATGGCAATGTGAGCCGGTATTTATAGGGGATTGTGCCCGTGGTGAGCCGTTGGATCGGTAGAGTGAATCTGAGCCATCCAAGTATGACAGTCATGAATGGAGTGATTGGGCCAATCCATGTCTAAGTGCTGAATGGGCCTCTTGGTCAAGGCCAGAACAGTTTCCCCCCAAGTTGAGATTATTTCGAAGGATGGTCTTGGCTTGAAGAATTGTTGTCGATCTGCCCAAAGCGTTACTTCGTCTGTCTTGTCGGGTCACATAAGATCTATTCACCGTGACCGTGACCCACACCTCCCATGGTGTAATCCTTGTGCCAGGCACCAAGCTAATGTGCCGTATCCAGATATTGGCGCCCTCCTGGGCACCTTGTGCCAAGGTTCTGTGCCCTGATGTTGGCGCCCTCCTAGGCGCCTTGTGCCAAGGTGCTGTGTCCTGATGTTGGCGCCCTCTTGGGCGCCTTTTGCCATGCGTCCTGATGCTGGCACCCTTCTGGGCGCCTTGTGCCAAGGTGCTGCGTCCTGATGTTGGCGCCCGCCTGGGCGCCTTGTGCCAAGGTGTCGCGTCCAGATGTTGGCGCCGTCCTGGGCTCCTTGTGCCGTGCGTCCTGATGTTGGCGCCCTCCTGGGCGCCTTGTGCCAAGGTGCTGCGTCCTGATGTTGGCGCCCTCCTAGGCACCTGTTTGTAGTTTGGTCTTTGGTTCCCACCTAGCCGCCCTCCTGGGTGCCGGTTTGCAGTTTGGTGTTTGGCGCCCACCTAGGCGCCGGTTTGCAGGTTTGTGTATGGCGCCCACCTAGGCGCCCTTCTGGGTGCCGGTTTGCAGATTGGTTTTTGGCGCCCACCTAGGTGCCCTCTTGGGTGCCGGTTTGTAGGTTTGTGTATGGCGCCCACCTAGGCGCCCTCCTGGGTGCTAGTTTGCAGTTTGGTGTTTGGCGCCCACCTAGGCGCCCTCCTGGGTGCCGGTTTGCAGGTTTGTGTATGGCGCCCTCCTAGGCGCCCTCCTGGGTGCCGGTTTGCGGTTTGGTGTTTGGCTCCCACCTAGGCGGCCTCCTGGGTGCCGGTTTGCAGTTTGGTGTTCTTGGATGGCGCCCTCGTAGGCGCCTAGGTGCTTGTTTGGAGGCCCTTGTTTGCTTTGTGCCACTGTCCTTTCAAACCTTCTACCTTGCTATGGTAATTTTGCTTCACACAAACATCAACACATGGATAAATGAGCTTCTACTATATATAATCATGTATAGTATAAGGTGCCGTGAGCTACATAACATGCTAAGGTTCTGTGTGCTTGGCTCCCTCCTGGGTTCCGTGAGTTTTAAAATGACGGCACACTATATTAAAAATAGTTTTAAGAAGAAAAGGTGGAAAACAATAATTTCCTAGGCACCGTGAGCTTGGCCTGATTCAAGTAGATAGTCACTAAGTTTGGCCTGATTTAGGCAGATGTGCCGACGGCCGTCGGGACAATTTGTAATGAAGTATACCCTTAGCACAGTTTACCAAGGCTTGGCCTGGATAGAACTCGCCCAAGGGGTTATGACCACCAAAGTCAGCTTGAAATATACTCTTGGCACAGTTTACCAAGACTCGGCCTAGATAGAACTCGCCCAAGGGGTTGTGACCACTAAGGTCAGCTTGAAGTACACCCTAGGCACAGTTTACCAGGACTCGGCCCAGATAGAACTCGCCCATGGGGGTTGTGACCACCAAGGTCGCTTATTTGTTTTGGCAGGCCATGGCACTCTTGACTACATTACTAGGATTCCAAGGGGTGTTTTTTTTCTAGACTCCATTGCCTTGGAGGGATGGTCTTGGCTTTGAGCTAATGTTGAGGTTGTCCCTGCGATCTAGGCAGTCTCTCCCTGCATGGTATGTTGGGTCTCAAACTTGCCTCTCTCCACCCCTAACTATGGAGTGGGACCCTTTTTCTTTCTTGATCTTAAGGAATTTTCTTAGGAACAAGTGTTAATGCTAGTGAGCTAGAGTAAAAACTGTAATTGCAAAATGACCTTTTGTTAATCATTCATATCGAGCTTTTACATTTTGCCTTCATGCTTAAAGAACAAAATTCTTAACTAGGCCTAGCCCTAGGTTCAGGTCCTGATGACCTGCTCCCTATTCAGAGTCACGGGTCTCATCCTCTTCTTCATTCACGTAGTGGGCGAGCTTCCCTTCGCGGATCAGCTCTTCATTGTCATCCCAGAGGGTGTTGCATTTGTTGGTACTGTGCCCATAACCTTTGTGATAACGACAGTACTTCTTAGAGGTTCGGCGTTTCCTTTGCACGAGAGGTTCGGGCTGTTTGATGTCCTGAAACTCTGCGTCGACGCATTTGGAAAGGATCTCAGCCTGGGATGTGTTTAATAGGGTGTACTTTGAGAAGCGACCTTGTCGGGGTTGAGACTCCCGAGGAGTTCTCTCATCTTGGGCTTTCTTCTGCTATGGTTCCTCAATGGCTTGTAAGCCAGCTCGTCCTCCTTGCTGCCAATCTTGGCTTCCTCTTGGTACGCCATGTTGTCTTCTTCATAGTTCATGTACTTTTGTGCCTTCTGAAGGAACTCATCCAAGCTTCGGGGTTTGTTAACCCCCACGTCCCTTTGAAACAGGCTTCCTTTCTTAAGGCCATCCTTCATCCAAAAGAGCCTCCTCTTGTCTTCAAGGTTCTTGACGTTGGCAGCCTCCTTGTTGAACTTTTCCAGATATTTTCTAAGTGGTTCTTTCTCTCCCTGCCTGATCTCCCTAAGAACCTCTTCAGATTTTGGCTTCAAGTGGGAGGCGGCAAAACGGGTCGTGAACATGATAGCTAGTTGCCCCCAGGATGAGACTGAGTTTGGTTTTAAATCATGGAACCAAGCTAGTGCTGAATCCGTGAGAGTGAGGGGAAAGATCTTGCAGTGGACAGGTTCTTTTGCCCCCGGTAGCACATCATGACTGAGAAGTAGGCCAGATGCTTGTCAGGGTCCCCAGTCCCGTCATACGTTTTGAGGGCTGGGAGCTTCTCTAAAGTCCTCATTGGAGATCAATGTCTCGACGGTCACGTCGGGCTGGAGATCTCCTCGAGGTAGATCTATGGAGATGCCTCTTATGGGTCGTGGCCCGGCTCCGCGACCTTTCACGAGAATTGAAGGTTGCGAACGATGAGGTCCTGGGGGAGACTTGTAACACCCCTTTTCTACCCCATAAATTACACGTCATTTATCAGAGTAAATCTTTTTCGCAAATATTAATTTAACTGATAGAAAAGAAATGCCACATCGTCATTAACAAAAACTCGTCAATTTGTACTCATCAAGGTTTGTGCAACAAAAACACCCGTCATGAAAATTAAACTCCAAAAAAATTACGTCACAGCGGAATAAAACAATAACTCACTAATACCACTCAAACACGTCTCACATCATCAATATAATCATTAAACAATTAATTAATTAAATAAAAACTTCAACCACGCCCCCTAGGTGTCACAGTATCAGAGAGCGACTCGACAGACATCCCAATAGCTATAAAAGAAGGCAGCAGGACCTTCACTCGCGGTTACCTGCAGCGTTGCCACAATAGAGCAACATTCCAAGCAGAAGGGGTGAGAATTTCAACAAAACATAACTAAGCATATAATAGAGTAATATGAGCAAACAGTCATACATCATCATCATTATCAGCAACCTCATCGCCACTAAACGCTAACTCAAGTCATAATTTTTACCACAAGTCATAGACATGTATGTGCATGAAAATGCAACCCATGCCTGGGTATATGCATGATGGTACCATACTCGTCATAAATAAGCCACTAGGGGCACATCGTCACTGTTTTACGTCAATAAGAGGCCGAAGCCTATTCGTCATAATATGCACATGCTATGAGACACTCTGGACACATGTGCAATCACCAAATTACTCACCTGGAGTACTCGTCATCGTCGTCATAAAACACTCATAGAGTGTACTCGTCATAACCATCACAATGATATCACAACATCATCATAAACATCACTTTCAAAATTGGAGTAACAACACCTTTAAATTTTAAGTAACAACACCTCTAAATTTTAAGTAACAACACATTAAAATTTAAGTGACAACACATTTAAATTTAAGTAACTACACATTAAAAATTTGGGTGACAACATATTTAAAATTTGAGTAACAACATATTTAAATTTTGGAAAACATCTCATTTTCATGCTTAGGAAACATCACATTTAAAATTGAGAAAAACATCACATTTTCAAAGTGGAAAACATCACGTTTAAATTGGAAGAGCAGTAATAAAACAACAGCCCCATTAACACGCCCTTTCATTTACAAAACGCAAAAAATTCGGTTCACAAACAGCAGCGAATCAGAATGAAAACAGTGGCTTTTTAGGCGCGCAACAGTAGCAAAACAGTAGAAAAACAGTGTGGAAAAACAGCAGTATTTTTCGAGCCAAAAACAGCAGTAGAACAGTGGCCTTTTAGCGCAAACACCAGCAAGAAAACAGCACGATTACACATAAAAACAGCGCTTCATTTTTTTATAAAACAACAGCACATTTTCTTCATAAAAAACAGCAACTCATGTATAAAAATAACAGCAGGGCAGCGACTTATTTTCTGGGCAAACAGCAGCGTTTTTAACTTGCTAACAGCAGCATTTTTATTTTAGAAAAACAGCAAGACAACAACTCTTTTTTTTTTGGCAAACAGCAGCACTATCAATTGGTAAACAGCAACATTTTATTTTGCAGACAGCAACATTCTTTTTGATAAACAGCAAACAGCAACTTAATTTTATTCTCAATCTCTTGGTATTGTTCAAATAATTGTAAGCATATCACTCAATCACCACATAAGTCTCACATACTCAATTAAACTATAACACCCCCTAATTCAATCTCAATTTACTCATTCATATGTTCTCATCACTATATACATGAAATCGATACTAACCACTCCAAAATCACCAAAATCGAAATTCATCTCATCATCTCATATGGTAGATCACGTGACAACATCACAATTCATCAAAACAACATCACAATTAATCCAATCCTTCATCAATCTTACACATATTCATCTCAAATTCACAACAACATCAAAACCCCACAAAACCCACCACATACCCAATTATATTAAATCGAAACGCTCACCCTTACCTCTTAAACGTATGCTCCGTTGAAGATGATTGAAGGCACCACGAGTAACCACAACAACACAGTGAGCCAAAGCCTTGAGAATTGCGAAACCCTTCTTCTACCTCCCTCTCTTCTCTTCGCCGCCCTCTCTCACTTCTCACTCTCTCTAAATTTCGATTTCTCTCAAGTGAAATGAGAGTGAGGGTTTCACATACCCTTGGGGTTTAAGCTGTGGGCCTTTCACGCGTTGGGCTCACAGCTACACCCCCGCTATTACTCGATCCCACTCCTACACAAAACATGATATTTTCCTCTTAATTTAATTAAATCACGCTTCAACTAAAATTAATAATTCAACTAATCAAATTAATTAAATTAATTAAATCATTTTTCGGGGTGTTACAAGACTCCTCAGACCAGTATGTACCGTTAGACGAGGCTGGAGGGGTGCTTTGAGGTGAATCTGATCCTAGGTGTCTACCGCATCGAGTAGAAGAGTGACGAGCTCGCTTCCGTCTAAGTGGAGAGCGATGATTGTGAAGACGCCTGGGTGGAGATCAGCGACGCCTGGAGCTCATTGTCCTTGGGGAAGAGGTGTTCCAACGAGGATGGGGTTGCTCAAGCATGGCTACCATTCGCCTCTCTATTTGCCTGAGGCGTGCTTCTTGCTGCAACATAGTCTGGGTGCGGTCGCACAACAGGTCCAAGAGCTGGCGGATGGTTGCCGCATCCCCAGGTTAGATGGGGATTTGGATCGAGGCTGGCTGGGTTGCCGGGACCTGAATGTCTTGGTCTGGCATGAAAGAAGCAATGCCTTCGGGAGTGCCCTCTAGCTGTGGTTGCGGAGCGACAATGCTTTAGACTCGAGGTCTACCTCTGGGTGCCATGGGAAAGCAGGAGAAAGTTCAAAAAGTAGAGATGGTGTGAAAGATATATATCTCCCACTGTGGTCGCCAATGTTCTATACCTTGTAGTGTTGGGTGGACTGCAGTTGGTAGGTCACCTGCTGCCTGGCAGGAGGTAAGTGCGAGCCCAGGAGGGGGTACCTGCGAAGCCACTCCGACGCTTAAGTCAGTATTGAGAATAGATGAGTGATTTAGCTAGGAATGAGAATCTACCTCATTTTGGCAATGTGAGCCAGTATTTATAGGGGATTGTGCCCGTGGTGAGCTGTTTGATCGGTAAAGTGAATCTGAGCCATCCAAGTATGAGAGTCAGGAATGGGCTTGTGTATTGTGGATATGGATCAAAGTGATTGGGCCAATCCATGTCTAAGTGCTGAATGGGCCTCTTGGTCCAGTCCAGAACAGAAAGGTATGCAATCCTTTGAAATCTTCTACTTTGCCCTGTTTAGTCTAGCATGCAACATGGAAGCCTTGGTTGAAATGGGAGTTTGGAAAGAAGATCGGCATGTGTGGAATTGGTGCTGGCAGCGTGAATTAAATGAAGAAGAGACGGAGCAGGCTAGCGAGTTAGCAGCAGTGGTTGACCGGTCTAGGCCCACTAATGGCGCCTTGGACAAGTGGTTATGGAAGTTGCACCTCTTTGATGGTTTCTCTCTTAAATCTTATTATGAGACCATGATACAACAACAAAACATTTTAACAGCTTCTCCTAACTTCTCAAAGGCGGTAAAGAGGATTTGAGCAAGCAATATCCCATCAAAGGTCCAAATCTTTGGGTGGAGGTTACTGCAAGGGAGTTTGGCTAGCAGATCTTTGTTGGCAGGGAGAGTATTATGGAGGCTAAACACAACACAATTTGCCCATCTGCATTAGGGAGGAGGAAACAGTAATTCACTTACTCTTTGGGTGCAAAATTGCGAATGATGTTTGGTATATGTTATTGGCTTGTATAGGTATCTATGATGTACCCCACGAAAATGCTTTGATTTTTTTTTTTTTACAGTTTGGAAGATTCATATTTGGTTGGCGACAACTTGGGATATCCAAGGAGCAAGAAATGAAGTGGTTTTTAAAGGAATAGCCATCGATAGCAGTATTATTTTCGACCGGATTGTAATTATGTTATGGCAATGGTTTGCTGACAGGATGGGCAGAAATTCCAAGTTGATGTTCTTGGACTGGCGTGGTTCGCTATTAACTTGTCTTAACTCGGTGTGACAATTAGCGGTTTCCAGGTCGTGGGCCTTAGTCTTTACAGTAATAGCGTTGGAAAATGGTAATCGTAGAATGATGCAATTATCTCTTGCACGGGTTGGAGTACCTCTTGCACTCTCATTAATAAATAAATCCTTTTGCTTATAAGGAAATGAGTAACTGTCCTTTATCTATCTTGTGATATACTCGATCACAAATAAAATTTTAAAAAATTTAGTTTAAAAAAACTTCTTTTAGTATATACAACAATAACAGAGATAGTTAACATTATTCAATAAGTTATGCATTTCATTATAATGGGACAATTTTACCATCGAAAATCTTTAAGCTCAAAATCTTCGATTCTTTCAATGTCATAATAAAAAACCTAACACAATTTGCAGCAAAAAAAACCTACCAATGTAAGATTATCTCAAGCTTACTACTAAATCCAAAAGCCAATTAAATGGCATGGTTAATCAAAAATAAAGCACCAACTTCATAGTTTTCAGCCAACCAATCAAAAATAAATCCAACTTAAACAGACTCAAATTAGCCTACACACTTGGCAAGAAAATTAAGAGACTGCAAAATGCAGAAATGTGTTCAAGTAACAATATCCATTACGCTTTTAGTTTGCTATTATTCATTGCAGGATTAATCATCAAATCTAAAGTTTAAGATCCAAGTTTAGCCATTGATCATCATCATTGTCACTTGTTCCTTTTCCCTCTTTCTCTTTTTCCTGGTTTATATTTCTTATCATCTCATTGATGTTGCTTGAGGGAAACAGTTTAAGAGTTGTTGATGTACAATCCTCCTTGTCCAAAATGGCATTGAAGAGCGAGGACCCTAGGATTTCAGGAAATAAATGATGAGTAACGAATCTTAAGAACGAATGAGATTATGTTTTGCAAGATCTTTTTAGAAGTAAACAAAAATTGAAGAAGGACAAGGAGGTATTGGAAAAACGACGTCAAATAAGAAATTGAGAAGAAATCAGTGACAACCAACATATAGAAATTGAAAATAAAGAAAGGGGACTCCATTGAAATACATAACCGAGAAATAAAAATGCAGCCGACCTAAATTTTCAAGATGGATACCATGTGTGCTCTAGTATGTTAATAATGTCATGAATAGAAGAAGAAGAAGAGAAATGGTATTTGTATTGATAATAGTGAAATGATAAAAATGAGAAAAAAGTACGCATTGAGTGATTACAACAAGTCTATTTAATTATAAACATTCACATACTAGTAATTATAGACTAACTATGCATCTAATAAATATGTATATGAAATATCAAGGAAGAAAAACATACTTTGCAAAGACAAGATACTCATTTGGTGGTTCGTTGACTTGATATGAGGCGATATAAAAATCAATATTGGAGGAGGTCTTTACATATGCATGAATAGTGATGACCATGAAAGGCCTCATATAATATGAACATAAAATACTAGAAAATTTGGATGAGAACCTTTATCCCAATAAGCATATTTATAATCCTTTTGATGACTCAAACACTTCATCTGTTTCCTCGTAAATTTTCTATAAATCACACATGTGAACATAGTTATTATAATATTAAAGAATTCAAATAATTCCATTTATTGAGTTATAATCAAAGTTGAGTTAACGAAAGTTGATGTATCTTGTTTAAAATTTGGACCAAATACATTAATTTTCGTTGACTCATTTGTGTTTATATTCTGTAAGGGACCGAGGGAGTATATACCAGATATAATATTTAATACCCTTTAATTAATTCTATATTTAATGTCTTTCTATTTTATGTTTAATACTATTTAATTAATTCTTGTATTTATTCTAGTATTTAATACCATTTAATTAATTCTATATTTAAGAAGTACTATCTTTTAATTCTAGTATTTAATTCTATATTTAATTCTAGTATTTAATACCATTTAATTAACTCTATATTTTAGAAGTAGTGTCTTTTTATTACCAAAAAACTAATATGTTTATATGATTATTTAATGTATTTAATGAAGAACTATTGTTTCTTTTTGTTTCGGACCATTGCTGGCTACCCACAAAATGTCCCAACGCTTTCACGAAAGACTAGTCTCCACTCGTGCTTAGTGTCAAATTTCGTACGGGCCATTAACATCAAATTTGTCCATTGTGGTATGTGCTTCCGCATAGGGCCCAAGCCCAATGTCATTTTATTAGGGCCCCAAAAAATATAGTTGTGTATCACATATATATATATATATATATATATATATATATATATATATATATATATATATATATATATATATATATATAACCAACACGTCTAGCCCAGTGGTCGGGCTACCCTGAGCTACGTAGTGGGGGTCGATCCGATTTGCTCCCGGGTTTGATTCCTGCCCACGTTAAAAAGGCGTGTTGGCCAGCGAAAACCTTGCCGCAAGTAGAGAGCGGAGATTAGTCCTTCGTTGAAAGCGTTGGGACACTCCGTGGGTAGCCAGCAATGGTCCTAAATCAAATATATATATATATATATATATATATATATATATATATATATATATATATATATATATATAAAATAATCGCAATTCCTTAAGGGTCTGTTTGGGAGTTTGGAGGGGGAGGGGAGGGGGAGGGGTTGGGACTAATAGTGTAAATTCTTTAGTGATGAGAAGAAAAATTATCCCCCTAAACCCCCCCCAAACCCCTCTCCTTGTTTATTTTTGGAGCCCCTCCAAAACCCTCCATATTTGGGGGAGTTTGGAGGGGCTCTAAAAATAAACTAGGAGAGGGGGTTTGGAGGGTTTAGGGGGATAATTTTTCTCCCAATTACTAAAGAATTTACACTATTAGTCTCAACCCTTTCCTTCCCCTCCCCTACAAACTCCCAAACACACTCTAAGCATATTGTAGCTAGTTCAACGACACTAGTTCCGCCTAGAGGCTTATCGGACGTGTGTTCGAACTTCCATGGAGACGTTTTTTAATATCTAAAATCATTGTTTTAAAAACTGAATATAATTTTCCAGAAAAAGTAAAAAACCGGATAATAATTACAAATTTAGTACCATTATTACGGCACTGATGCTTTTATTAGATAATAATTACAAATACAAATGTTTTTATATATCACCTCTCTTTTTGCATATATCGTACAAATTCTTTTGTTTTTTTAGGAAAGCATTCTATCAATTTTTGGTACTCTATATTGTTTTGGTATATACCACGGTATCCACAGTCGAACGCAGTGACTAATCTCCTCGCTGGATTGGAGGCACCTCGAAGGGTGGGAGAGCTGGCCCAGGGATTTAGAGTTGCTCCATACCTGTTAGCCTGCATTTTCGACAGGCTAATATTAAATGCAGTCAACAGGGTTTGACTTAATAATTTCAGAAAGAAGGCAGATCTTCGACACCAAGATATAATTTCGACTTCAAAAGGTAATAACCAAGGGAAAGCAGCCTAATGCATAACTTAGCGAATTTGGGAAAAAGAGGCCACACTTCGACAGAGAGAAGATTATAAACAGCGAAACAAGCAAAGCTATGGAGATTTGTCGAAAAGGGACATTGATTCCTTGGTCGAAAGATGGAGCAGTTATCTAAGTCTTATCACGTAGAAATAGCAGTTACTCTGCCTTATCTTGTTTTAGAAAACCGCTGTGCGGTTATTAGTTTTTTCTTATAAATAGTAGTTCTGTACATAGAACAAAGGTCGCAAATTTCATTATACACATTTCCTAAAACACTCTACTTCCGCAGACAGAGAAAACAGAGTTAACAGGAATTCATGTATGATTCTGCGTACCATTTCTTTATATAATTGTTTTCATTTCTTTAAGATTTCTGCACTTGGTTATCTTCCTCATTTACAATTACTGCAATTTACTGCATTTGATTTCTCTTCCCGCATTTGCAAATTCTTGCACTTTATCATATTTCTTAAGTCTCTGCACTTCGCACCTCTACTGATATCAACAATTCTTAGTAAAATTTGATCACAAATGGCCTGAGATTCCTAGTTGATCTCGCAAGTAACACGTGTAGTGAAACTAGCGGTGTTTACTAAAAATCACAGTAAACAAAATGGCACGCCCAGTGGGACCTTTGTGCTAATTAATTAAAATATTTACTAAGATAATTCTGGGTTTGTTAAACACAGAACCAGTACATCGCACGTTGCATGCGTTTAAGAAGTGGTAGACAGTTACATCAAATGCCACGTTCAAACATGAATGGTGCTTCTACATCGAATGGACATTCCCAGGCGTCAGTTACTGATACTAACGCCACGAACACTCAGGGAGCAACCCTTCCTGCATCATCTCCAGGAGTAAACGCTCCCATAACTGTTCCAAACGTGGTCGGCGTAACCGCCCCATTATCGTCTTCGACAGACATGGGTATAACCGCTGTAACCGCTCCCACTATAACTCCTGGGTCGAACATGATGATTCCCCAGTCATCAACCTTTGGTTCAACTAATCCATGGATGCCCAACGCTATAGTGAGAAATATGCCATATAATTTTCCCATGAATGGTCGAAATTACCCTTATGGAATGCCAACCGCCATGATGGTAGGACTCCATACTAATGCATCTACGTATGCAGATAACATGGCTTCGAACTTTTCGCCTATGCACAACCCATCAGAGAATATGTATAGTCGAAATATACCACCTTCACTAACCACTTCGTCATTATTGGCATTGAGACAACAAATGGATGATAGTAACCATGACATGGTAAATATGCTAACACAGCAAATAGGTACAGTGTTTAATCCCCTGATACAGAACACAAATAATAGTTACCAAATGCTAGCAACACAAATGGGTCGAATTGCTGATTTTTTTGGCACTCCACAAATACAAAACCAGCAAATTCCCCAAGTACAAAACATCAGGCCTGTTGACTTACCTATCGAAAGGCCTAATAATGCAACCCCTGTGAATCGAGCACAACAATTTGTCGAAGAGCCTATACCTGAAGTGGTGCTAGTAAATAGAAATCAAAATGCTGACGAGGTAGTTAGGCAAGTCCAGCAAAATAACCTCGGACTACAAAATAATTTGGCTAATCTTGTCGAAACTATACTAGCCCAAAATGGTCTTAATTTAGGCTTACACAGACCTAATTTTGTATCTCCCTTGTCTGAATATGTGATGCAAACAGATTTGCCTAGAGGGTGGAAAATTGCTAAGTTCACAAAATTTGCTGGAGAAACCAGCGAATCTACTGTCGAACATATTGCAAGATATTTGACTGAGGCTGGGGACATTGCGCTAAACGAAAATTTGAAAATGAAATATTTCCCAAATTCTTTGACAAAAAATGCATTTACTTGATTTACAACATTACCCCCACATTCCATGTTTAATTGGAATCAATTAGAAAAAGCCTTTCATGAACAATTCTACATGGGACAATCAAAAATTAGCCTTAAAGAATTGGCTAGTGTTCGACGCACAATGCCAGAATCTATTGATGAATATCTCAATAGATTTAGACTACTCAAGGCGAGATGTTTCACCCAAGTGCCTGAGCATGAGTTAGTCGAAATGGCTGCTGGTGGTTTAGATTACTCTATCAGGAAAAAGCTGGATACTTTACACCTAAGAGATATGGCTCAATTGGCTGATAGAGTTCGACAACTTGAAAGACTCAAAGCAGAAAAAGCTTCGACAACCAAGTTTAACAATAAGAAAGAAAAAGTGGCGTTTGTTAATACTGATAACAATAGCCAAGAATTCGACATATCTTATGAAAATGTCGAGGAAGAGGTTGACATTGCAGAATTAAAACCTGGACCTCCATATACATGCAAATTGTTAAACCCCTCTAATGGAAAAAACCCTGTCGAAACAAAAAATGATAAGTTTGTTGCAAAAACATATACCTTCGATGTCACAAAATGTGACCAAATATTTGATCTTTTGGTGACTGATGGTCAAATTTTAGTGCCTAAAGGCCTAAAAATACCACCATTAGAACAACAAAAGAAAAGAGGTTATTGCAAATATCATAATTTTTTGGGTCATAACACCTCCCGATGTGTACTTTTCAGGGATCTAGTTCAGAAAGCATTGAATGATGGAAGGCTGAAATTTGATGATAAAAGTAAATCATCAATGCAGATCGACAGCAATCCTATGCCCACAGCAGAGGCAAACTATACTGAAGTAGATATTTTGATGGTCGAAACCAATGGAGTGGTTGCTGAAAGTCTTGAAGCGAACATCAAAATGGTCACCAATGACCAATATGCTGAAAAAATGCAGGTGGTTTATCCACAAGCTGAAGAGGACTTGATAGACTTCCTCAACAGATGCAAGATAAATAACACTGAGGTGATGCTGTGCCCACGGTGCAGTTCTGTATTCGACAAGGAGGCCGCTAAAAGCCTTGAAAGTGTCACTCCTCAATTCAAGAGAAAAAACAAATGGGTCGATAATAGGCCCAAATTCAGCTTCAACCCAAGAGGTGTGCCATATAAGGTTACATCTTCAACAAGACAAGCTCCAAAGGCACAAAGGAGAACATTTGTGCCACCTGCAAGGGCCCCTGTCGGAAGATGGGTATACCCAGGAAATAAGGAGACTGAATGTCACCTGAAGATGGCAGGAGAGACTTCCAATGCCATGAATCAAAACAAGGCGCCTAATTCCAATAGGTACGCCTACAGCAATAATTACAAAGGGAAAAACCCCATGACAAGAACGCAATGGCGAAGATACCAACGCCAGATGAAATTGACTGCTGTTGAGAAAGAGGAGAACATCGACACAAGCAAAGGTAAGCAATTAGCTTCCAGTGTCGAATTCCCAAGAAAGTCAGCAAAAGAGAGGATATTCCCTCCCCTTGCAGACATCAAAAAAGGTCTTGACTCTGAAGAAGGCCTGCAATTAGATGATGATATGGACTCTGAATTCTTAGATTCAGAACCAGGCCTCGACATCATCTGTGTCGTTTCAATTCTGCCAATTGAATTCGACGTCGTTTCAGAAGTGACTGAGATCGAACAAGATTTCGATCAAGATATGGCTAAGCACAGGCCAATGTGTTACTACGTACTAAATAATGGCTCCATAGAAGAGCAGAATGCAGTCTTCGAAAGGCCAGATGGAGGAATGAAACACCATCTAAAACCATTGTTTATACAAGCAAAAGTAAACAATGTAGGCGTCAATAAAATATTGGTTGATGGGGGCGCAGCGGTTAACCTGATGCCACAACATGTGCTGGCAAAAGTTGGCAAATCAGAGACTGATTTACGGCCACATAACATAGTCCTCACTAATTATGAGGGAAAATCTGGCTATTCGTTAGGAGCCATATAAGTGGAGTTAACAGTGGGGAGTGTGAAGAGAAAAACTATGTTCATAGTCATACCCACCAGAGCAAACTTCAATCTACTCCTGGGTAGAGAGTGGATTCATGGAGTTGGAGCAGTGCCCTCAACACTCCACCAGAGACTCTCTATTTGGAGAGAAGATGGCCTGGTCGAAAATATAGAAGCAGAACAGAGTTATTTCTTGGCAGAGGTCGACCATATTACAAGGAGGACCTTTGACAAACAATTGGCGACTATTGCGCCATGCACACCTTCAGACACTGCATATGTCCCTATGGACAATGTGTTTGAATCCCTAGATCTCCACCCTAACCATGGCTTCATATGGGAGAGGGAAGTGATCGATGAGGCATCACCTTCAATAGGCTTTTGCAAGCCTACAGGGTGGGATGGTCCCTAAACGGTGATGATGTCTATACCCACCGTATGGGAAAGAATTACGGCTTATGTGGCCGAAAATAAACAAAATATGGCTTTGGAGGCCGAATTGCAACAAAATATGGTTGAACAAGCCATAGAAGTTAACCCAGAAGTTAACAATAAAGATAAAATGGCCGAAGGCCAGAGACTTGACTGCATCTACGATGATGAGCCTTTAGGTTTTGAAAAAGACCCAATGGGTTCGACTAAGAAGATGCAGGCTCAAGACCCTCTTGAAGAAATTGATTTAGCAGATGGCCCCATAAAAAGGCGAACATTTATCAGTGCTAAAATCGACAAGGGTTTGAAAGGTCGAACTATCAAGTTACTCAAAGAGTATAAAGATTGCTTCGCTTGGGACTACAATGAGATGCCTGGTCTACGTCGAGAAGTAGTCGAACTGAAACTGCCCATTCGACCAGACAAAAAACCAGTGAAGCAAACACCAAGGAGGTTTGCACCTCAGGTTCTGTCGAAGATCAAAGAAGAAATCGAAAGATTACTCAAGAGCAACTTCATCAGGACTGCCAGGTATGTTGATTGGATAGCCAATATTGTTCTTGTTATTAAGAAAAATGGAACATTACGAGTCTGTATAGATTTTCGTGATTTAAATAATGCTACACCCAAAGATCAATACCCTATGCCTGTGGCAGAAATGCTAGTTGATTCGGCAGCAGGATTTGAATACCTAAGTATGCTTGATGGATATTCAGGGTATAATCAAATTTTTATTGCCGAAGAAGATGTTTCGAAAACCGCATTTCGATGCCCAGGGGCATTAGGTGTTTATGAGTGGGTAGTAATGCCATTTGGTTTAAAAAATGCTGGTGCAACATACCAGAGAGCAATGAATTCTATGTTTCATGATTTTATTGAAAATTTTATGCAAGTATACATAGATGATATTGTTGTCAAATCTTCAACAGAAAATGGCCATTTAGACCATCTTCGACAATCATTCGAAAGAATGAGAAAATATGGATTGAAAATGAATCCAATCAAATGTGCCTTTTGTGTACGTGCAGGTGATTTCTTAGGCTTTGTTGTTCACAAAAAAGGCATCGAAATTAATCAAAACAAGACGAAGGCAATCATGGAAACGAAAGCCCCTTCAACTAAAAAAGAGCTTCAGTCATTATTAGGGAAGATTAATTTCCTCAGAAGGTTCATATCCAACCTAAGTGGCAAAAATCAAGTGTTCTCGCCATTGCTTCGACTGAAGAAAGAAGACTTATTCAGGTGGGATCCAGAACACCAGAATGCCTTCGACGACATTAAGGCTTATTTAGTTAAACCACCTATATTGTTGCCACCTATCAGAGATAAGGTGATGAAATTGTATATAGCAGCATCAGAGCTAACAATAGGTAGTATGCTAGCACAAGAGGATGAT
Source organism: Astragalus membranaceus (assembly GCA_039519185.1). Taxonomy (NCBI): domain Eukaryota; kingdom Viridiplantae; phylum Streptophyta; class Magnoliopsida; order Fabales; family Fabaceae; genus Astragalus; species Astragalus membranaceus. The sequence continues at coordinate 147,082,290 of CM076849.1, read as the reverse complement.
AATGGTGTCGAAAGAACCATATATTACCTGAGTAGAGTGTTAAATGATGCTGAAACTAGATATCAGCCAATGGAGAAATTGTGCCTTTGTCTGTATTTTTCTTGTACCAAATTAAAGCAATATATCAAACCAGTTGATGTGTATGTGCATTCTCATTTCGATATTATTAAACACATGCTGTCGAAACCAATATTGCATAATAGAATTGGCAAATGGGCACTAGCTTTATCTGAGTATTCATTAACATATCAGCCTTTGAAAGCTATCAAAGGACAAATTGTTGCTGGCTTTATTGTTGACCATACATTGGTCGAAGTGACAGTTAGTAAAATGAATAATCAACCTTGGACACTTTATTTCGATGGATCAAGCCATAAAAATGGTTCTGGAATTGGTATATTAATTGTTTCACCAGTAAACATACCGACAAAGTATAAGTTTAAAATCAAAGAGCGCTGCTCTAACAATGAGGCTGAATATGAAGCCTTAATTGCAGGATTGGAAATCTTATTAGAGTTGGGGGCAAAGGCTGTCGAAATTAAAGGTGACTCTGAATTAGTAGTGAAGCAGTTAACCAAAGAATATAAGTGCATCAAAGAAAATTTAATCTTATATTTCGTCACTGCCAATACTTTGTTAAAACGTTTCGACAATGTTCACATTGAGCATATACCTCGTATTGAGAATCAAGAAGCAAACGACTTGGCACAAATTGCTTCAAGTTAGAAAGTCTCTCCAACAAAACTCAGTGAGTTAATTGAAATTAAAGAAAAATTGATTTCGACAGATCGTAAGGATGATAAATTGTCAATGCCAAAACTTGGGGGGGCAGACAGTGTAGAATTACTTCCTCCAATTGAAAATCCAATTGAAAATGGCGAAATTTTTGCCATTGACAATATGTCGAATGATGACTGGCGAAAACCAATTGTCGAATACTTGGAAAATCCAACAGGGACAACAAATCGAAAAACTAAGTATAGAGCTCTAAGCTATGTAATTCTTGGAAACGAATTGTTAAGGAAAACCCCGGAAGGAGTCCTACTTAAATGCCTTAATGAGAATGAGGCATATTTGGCAATTTCCAATACTCATAGTGGAGCTTGTGGATCCCACCAAGCGGGGCACAAAATGAAATGGCTTTTATTTCGACAAGGAGTATACTGGCCTACTATGCTTAAAGATTGCATAGATTTTGCTAAAGGGTGTCAAGAATGTCAAAAACACGCAGGAATACAACATGTACCTGCAAATGAGTTACACTCAATAATAAAGCCTTGGCCATTTAGAGGATGGGCTTTAGACATAATTGGCGAAATTAAACCAACGTCGTCGAAAGGTCACCGCTACATATTAGTCGGTATCGATTACTTTACTAAATGGGTCGAAGCTATCCCTTTAGCTAATGTAGACCAAGAGGCAGTGATAGCCTTTATCCAAAACCACATTCTATGCAGGTTTGGAGTTCCAGAAACCATCACTACATACCAAGGCTCAGTGTTTACTGGTCGAAAAATGGTTGAGTTTGCCTCCATAAGTGGATTTAAGCTATTAAGTTCGACACCATATTATGCTCAGGCAAATGGTCAGGTCGAAGCAGCCAATAAAATTATCATTAATTTGATTAAAAAACATATTGGGCAAAAGCCTAAGAATTGGCACAAAACCCTTGATCAAGCATTATGGGCTTGTCGAAATTCTCCTAGAGAATCAATCAACACTACTCCATTTCGTCTCACTTTTGGACATGATGCAGTTTTACCAGTCGAAATTTATTTACAATCAACCAGGATCCAAAGGCAATTTGAAATTCCTTCAGACCATTATTGGAGCATGATTTTAGATGAATTGGTTGACATAGATGAAGAAAGGTTACTTGCATTAGATATCCTTATAAGGCAAAAAGAAAGAGTAGCTAAAGCTTATAACAAGAAGGTGAAATTCAAAGCTTTTGTTACAGGAGACTTAGTGTGGAAAGTGATATTACCCATGGACAAAAAAGATAGAGCCTTGGGAAAATGGTCACCAAATTGGGAAGGACCATTTAAAATTTTACAAGTTTTCTCAAATGGCGCTTATGAAATCGAAGAGCTAAGCATTGATGGTCGAATTTTGCGTATAAATGGCAAATACTTAAAACGGTATAAGCCAACGTTGCAAGAAATTAAAATAACGCAAGAGTAAGATCAAAAGAGATATAAACATGGCACTCATGCCAAGAAAGATTGTCAGAATACAGATGGAAAGTTAAATTACAAAAGAAGCTTTAAGCCTCTCAAAGGCTGTTCTGGCATGCCTCAATCTAGTATCTAAAAGGGTTTCTTCTTCAGTTAGCCTCTTAACCGCTTCGTCATGTTTCTGAACCTTCTCCAAGTGTTCGATAGCCAAGGTTGCCTCAGTGCGAAGTGCGTTCTCTACAGAAATTGAAGACTTCTGTTGAACAGAGATTTTCTTCTTTTCTTCCGCTTCAATCTTCGATTGCAACTCCTTGATTTGGGCCTGGTATGTCGAAATATTTGCATCACAGTCTTCTACTTCCTTGGAATTAGTTGCTGCTTGAATTTCCAGGGCTGAAATCTTGCTTTCTGAGGCTTCGACGGCGACACTTTCCTCTGTCAGAAGTTCAAGCTCGCGCTCTTTGCTCACAATTGTACTTTTCTTTCTCTGAATATCTCTGGAAATTTGCTCTAGTAAAGGCTCAAATTCAACAATAAAGCATAAAAGAGAATCGCTGGAGCCAGAGTTATTAAGTTTATTGAGCAAAGACTTGAGTTTGTAATTGAGCATATGATTTGTTTCGATAGCCTTGAATAGATCTATCTCAAAGAGGGTTGTTTGAAGCTCCCGAATCAGGTCTTCTTTAGGACCCTCAGAGGAATTGCCAATAGAAGCAGTCGAAGCACTTGGCTTACTCTCTGTCGAAGATAAACCACTCACCATTCGTTTGAAAGCCTCAAGAGGATCTTCGCGTTTTAGGTCCAAAAATTCTTGTTCTTGAAGGCTAAGAGCGGTGTCATGCGTTGAGGGCACAGAGCGAGGAGAATTGGCTATCTCAAGAGATTCACTCCTTTCATTGTTACCGTCGTCTTCACTTTCCTCTTCGTCGTACCTTCGCTCTTCCATGTTTGGAGAAGAAGATATACTGATTTCAGCTCCACTATGGCCAACATCAGGACTTTCATCAACGTCCATAGCAACAGGCTCTGGACCATGAGCAGGAATTTCCTTGGCAGTTTCAGCAATAGTTTTTTCGGCCAACAGTGTATCTTCGACAACAGATGTATGTTGATGCAAATCTTTTTCTTCGACACCTTCTCCAGGAACATTTATTTTTGAAGGGGAATGAGTGGAGGAAGGCGTAGTTTGTTTTGTTGGGACTCCAGTTTCCTAAAAAATGAAGTGAAGTGAGTATTATCACATAAACAAAGTTTTCGGGTTGCCGAAAAACATAGGCTTCAATTGATCACCTTAGTTATGATGTTCTCAACTAAAGAGTGTGCACTTTGGGTTTTCTTGATAAGCCTTTTCGGAACTTTTTCTTCTTCTTGTTGTCTTTCGACAGAAGTTTGTCGGGAAACAGTTTTAGAGACATCTTGAGAATGTTTTGTCTTTCTCTCTCTTTCTATTTCAGGAACTTGAACCTTGATGGGTTTGGTCCTGATCAATGGCACTTCCTCTGACTGAAAATACAACAATCATATAAGCATGAATAAGAAAAAGAAAACAAACACAAATAGGCAAAGTTTTGAGAACTTCGACCTCCGAATCGCTCACAACTTTTGGTTTAACGTTTCTTGCTTTCTTTGGATTGGATGTTAAAGAGCTGCTTGTTCTTTTTCGACTCTGCAAAACGGATGACTAATTAGTCGAAGAGTATAAGAAGATAACACAACGAGTAAAGATAAGTACTTACTTTTTGTTTTTCTTCTTGAAGTGGTTGTTTTCTTTTTGACGAAGCCTCAACATCTTTTTTCTTCGTCTTTGTTGCTGCGCCATCTGTCGAAGACGATGTGATAGGTATGGCTACAAATATTCGACAAACAAGTGTTAATACGAAATACATAGAAAGGAAATTTATTTTTCCTAAGAAGTCTTGTGAATCACCTTCTCTAATGGAGGACAAGATTCGAATATGTTGAATATCTAAATGAAGATGACCCTCAAAAGTGTATATGTCCTGCTTAGTCGGAACTACTTTCTCAGCTGTTTTGTTGTTCAAAAAATCAAATAGTGCCCTGGTCGAACCACATATGAACCATTCTGGAATGGGTGACCAAAATGCCAGAGTCAGTTCACTGGTTGGTAAGGGTGGAAATCTAATTTTGTTTTGTGTTAAAGCACAAAAATATTTGTCGGGTACATAAGGTGGAAAAATCATAGTCGAGATTTTATCAAGAATTTTTTGTTTAAAAACTTTTGCAGCTTGAGAAACAGTTCGACGAAGATTAGTCGGATCATATACAGTTTCGAAATATTGTTGAAATGCTTGAATTTCTCGAATATGTATACCTTTCGACTTGGTCTTCTTTTTCTGCGAAGAAGGAAAAGCAGATATTAGTTTGACCAATAGACTAGCCTCTTCGACACCAGTGAATTTCCTGGTGATATACTCTGTCCACCACTGAGAAAATTTGTGGGTACAAGAGAAAGTTGATTCAAAAGAGAGGGGAGTAAGACGAAAAGAATCAGCAGGAAAGTCATTGAGATGATTTATCCATTCTTCTTCATTCTCAGGGACTAACAATTCCCTTCTAGACCGGAAAAAAGGGCTGGGTCGAAGTTGACACAACCCAAATTGCCGTGCATATAAACTTGGATGATATGAGAATAAACCAAATTGGTTTGATGACTTCCCAGGAGAAATTCGAGATGACAGCAGTTGAGGAGTTAAAAATGCTTTCCAAATTTGATTGGTTTCTTGCTCATCATCAGGGTTGGTAGCAGGGAATTCCCTAGTGAACCAATGTGGTCCATAATTTCTTCCAGCAAAAGGGGCCATAGAAGGAGAAAATTCTGTACAGTTCAGAAACATGTTGAAAGCCTGTGAAAAGAGATCTTCGACAGATACTCCTATTTGTTTAGGTTTCAACAAAGCAAGTCGCACACCTTCGACCCCTCTGTTAGAAATTACGTCAAGATACTCATCAGGAGTATACATTATCAATTTCGAATTGAAAGTGGCAAGAAGCCACAATTGAAACAGCCAAATGGGTCCAGAGACCAAATATTTCCCTTCTAGTTTGAGTCCTTTCAAATCAAGAGCCCCTTGTTTCAAGTTGTCGAAAAGGGATCCTAAAATAAGGGTAGCCAAGTTGATCTTTCGACGTTGATGTAATTGAATGGCTAGGGGGATATACATCTTAGCCACTTGAAGTGACGAAGAACAGAAGACATAAAAGGATAGCCAGAAAGTGAGAAAAGCAATATGCTCTTCATCAGAAACATCCTTCGACTCGGTAACGTGTTTCTCTTCAATATAACCTTTAAAGCTAGCCTTTTTGAAGTCAAAATCGAAATCAGTTTGGATAGCAGGGTCGAAAGTTTCCCCTAAAGGCTTTAAACCTGTTATAGCTGCCACATCAAGCAGGGTAGGGGCAAGCATGCCACACTTCAAATGAAGGCTGTTGGTAGTGATATCCCAAAAATGTAGAGCAGAAAGGAGCATTGGGCTTTGATACTTAGGCCCATACCTTGAGATTTGGATCAGATCGAAAATTCCCTGGCTCTTCCAGATATCTCCTTTTTTCGACTCAATTTTGTTGAGCCAGTCGATGTAAGGCATGTTTTTCTCAGTTGGTGGCGAGGATCGAAAAACCCTATTCGGGTTACTCATAAAATCCATCACGTGTGGACCTTCGCTGAAAATCCTAGGGCTGAGTCTATGATAGCTAGGGAAAATGTCCCTAATCCTAGAGGAATCATCATCAGCGAGAGGGAGAGGGCCTAAGAATGCATGATTTGAAGGTTTAGAGAAGGGGATAAGTACCTGAGACCGGTAAATTTGTGTTTCCTCCAAAGTGAGAGCAGGTTCAGGAACAAGGGTTTTCTTCCCAAGAGTTACAGCAGGAGATTTTATGGTAGAAGAAGATGCCATCGTTGGAAGCAGGAAGCTAGTGAAGAAATGGAAATGCTTAGTAGTGTCCGCTTTGCTTCGTAAGGCGAATAAGGGGAAGGAAATGCAGAAATCAGAAGATGCTTTAATGGAGTTTTTTCGCAGAGAAGAAGAAGTTGAAGGTTCAGAAAAAGAAATGAAAGGGTACAACTTCCCTTTTATAGCCGTTTTACCACGTTCAAAAATAAAAATAATAATAAAATGCTTTGGCAATCGTGGTGTTAGTGGGAAACGTGAGATTATAGAAAGTCTAGACAGTTAACTGTGCACACGTGGCGCATTCTCGTTGGAGGAAGGCACCAGCAAACTCTGTTTTAGCTCAGAAACGTCCCCTCAGATTCTGAAAAAAAGATATGCAATGATAGCATGAGATTTCATGGGATAGTCGAAAGAAGTTTCAAAAAAGCCGTTTTCTATTTTCATTCAAGAATTCAGTCGAAAACGTCTTTTTGAGGGGGCAATTTGTTAGCCTGCATTTTCGACAGGCTAATATTAAATGCAGTCAACAGGGTTTGACTTAATAATTTCAGAAAGAAGGCAGATCTTCGACACCAAGATATAATTTCGACTTCAAGAGGTATTAACCAAGGGAAAGCAGCCTAATGCATAACTTAGCGAATTTGGGAAAAAGAGGCCACACTTCGACAGAGAGAAGATTATAAACAGCGAAACAAGCAAAGCTATGGAGATTTGTCGAAAAGGGACATTGATTCCTTGGTCGAAAGATGGAGCAGTTATCTAAGTCTTATCACGTCGAAATAGCAGTTACTCTGCCTTATCTTGTTTTAGAAAACCGCTGTGCGGTTATTAGTTTTTTCTTATAAATAGTAGTTCTGTACATAGAACAAAGGTCGCAAATTTCATTATACACATTTCCTAAAACACTCTACTTCCGCAGACAGAGAAAACAGAGTTAACAGGAATTCATGTATGATTCTGCGTACCATTTCTTTATATAATTGTTTTCATTTCTTTAAGATTTCTGCACTTGGTTATCTTCCTCATTTACAATTACTGCAATTTACTGCATTTGATTCCTCTTCCCGCATTTGCAAATTCTTGCACTTTATCATATTTCTTAAGTCTCTGCACTTCGCACCTCTACTGATATCAACAATTCTTAGTAAAATTTGATCACAAATGGCCTGAGATTCCTAGTTGATCTCGCAAGTAACACGTGTAGTGAAACTAGCGGTGTTTACTAAAAATCACAGTAAACAATACCCAAGGAGAGGATCGAACCCTCGACACTTGGTTAATGGAGGATTTTGGGTACTCTATATGGCAATTATATATTTGTTTTTTTTTATAAAAATATTTTCTTATCAAGACCTTTCAGATTTGAGGTAGCTTGGATTACTCATCGAGACTATCATCAGCTTGTCCAAACAGCTTGGAAAAAGGAGAACAATAACACTATTGCTTCCTTAAACCAAGTCAAAGAGGACTCAATTGTGTTTAATACTGAAATCTTTGGTAATAATAGAAAAAGAAAGCAGACAATTGAGAGGAGAATCACAGGAATTCAACGGTCCCTTGAAAATATTGACTCTTTTAGACTTGTTTACCTTGAGTAGAAACTTCAACAGGAATATGATCGATACTATTCTTTTTCAGGAAGAGATTCTTTGGTATCAAAAGTCTAGGGAGAAGTGGATAACTCAAGGGGATAAAAATACTAAATTCTTTCATGCTCAGGCGGTGATTGGGAGGTAATGGAACAAAATCCATGGATTACATTTGCCTAATGGTATTTGGTGCACTGATGATGAGATTTTGAAGGAGGAAGCTCAAAAATTATTTAGTAGTTTGTTTTGCTCTAATGGTTAGACCCATGCTTCTCAGATACCTAATAGCAATCTCATTTTTCCTCAACTTTCAGATGATGCTAAGCAAATGTTGACGAGACATGTCACTAAGGCAATGTTGCTGGTGCTTTGAGTCAGATGTGGGCCTACAAGTCCCCTGGACCAGATGGCTTCCTGGCAATTTTCTTAAAGCAATTATGGCATATTGTTGGAGATGATGTTTGTATGCTCATTTCTCAAGCTTTTGCTACAATTTCAAAGAATTTAGGCCTATTAGCTTATGTAATACAATTTAGAGTTAAATATGTTTTTGATCCCTACAGAATTTGGGTTTTTTGTTTTTAGTCCCTTAAACAATTTTCACCAACTTTTGGTCCCTATAAAATTTAGATTTTCTGTTTTTAGTCCCTCATTACTTTTAATAGCTCTTCAAAACTTTTAATAGCGCTTTTTTGACCTTTTATAAGCGCTATTAAAAGTTTGAAGCGCTATTAAAAGTCATGAGGGACTAAAAGAAAAAAACTCAAATTTTATAGGGACCAAAAGTTGGTGAAATTTTTTAGGGACTAAAAATGAAAACCCAAATTTTATATGAACCAAAAACATATTTAACCCTACTATTTATAAGCTAATCACTAAAGTCATGGTGAATAGACTACGACCTTTTCTTAACTAGATCATTGGACCTTATCAAAGTAGTTTTCTACCTGGAAGAGGTACTAGTGATAATGCCATTATCCTTCAAGAGGTTATTCATACTATGAGAAAATCCAAGAAAAAGAAGGGAGATGCCGTATACAAGATTGACTTAGAGAAAGCATATGACCATATTAATTGGGACTTTTTAAGGGACTGGCTGTCTCAGTTTGGGTTCCCTGACATAACAATCAAGCTTATTATGCATTGTGTCTCTTCTTCAAGTTTATCTATTATTTGGAATGGCAGTCGACTCCCTACCTATCAGCCCTCGAGGGGGATTGAGACAAGGAGACCCTCTTTTTCCTTATCTCTTCGTTATTTGTATGGAAAGCCTTTCACATGCAATTCAGGCAGCAATGGATAACAATCTCTGGAAAGCCGTGAGTATATCTAATAATGGTCCACTTATATCTCACTTAGTTTTTGCAGACGATGTTCTACTCTTCTCTAAAGCTACAACTTCTCAAGCTACTCTTATAGAAGGAACTATGGCTGATTTTGCTAATAAATCTGGTTTGAAGGTTAATATTGCTAAGTCTAGGGCTTCTTTTTTTCATCTGCTACAAGTAGAAGCACAATAGACTCTATTGACTCTATTACAGGAATTAGAAGCACCACTTCCTTTGAGAAACATCTAGGCTTTCCGATGATACATGGAAGACTAAGTGTTGCGCCCCGAAAAATCCGGTTTAAGGATTCCTCAGTTTGACAACGTGAAAAATTTTGAAGCCGCCACCAATATTTATTTTTAAAGACTAAAACATTGGAAAAAGTCTTTTGAAAGAGGCGGATGGTCTTTCGAAAACACAGAGATGTAGGTTCGGGGGTCGGTTAGGTACGGGGAAGGTATTAGCACCCCGCACCTCCTTTCTACCGAAAGGGAACCATTAACTTTGATGTGTGGCTTAGAAAAAGTTGACTTGAAATGATTTTTGTTCTACTTCCTTTCTTTTTATTTTCGTTTGAGAAACGGTTTTATTGAGAAGAAAAGTATTTTTGGTATCTTTGAAAAGCGGAACAAAACAAAGATTTTTTAAAAGGGTGCTTGACGGGTTACAACCCGCTCCTACGTACCCTCTCTGGAAGAGGGATCAAAGCTACGTAGTTCTAGGCTTTTGGGTTTGGAAAACGGCTTAAGGGTTTTTCGCAATTGGGTGACAAAATGATGATTTTTTAAAAGTGTGCTTGACGGGTTACGACCCGCTCCTACGTACCCTCTCTGGAAGAGGGATCAAAGCTACGTAGTTCTAGGCTTTTGGTTTTGAAAGTGTTTTTGAGTTTTTGGAAATAAGACTCGAGTGTTCACGAATGCCAAACAAGCAACGGCTTCGAGTGGCGTTCATTACTAACTCGAAAGAAAAGAGTCGAAACCGGTAATCAAGCAAGCAAAGGCTTCAAGTGATTACAAGTAACAACGTTTTATTATCTTTTTTGAAATCCTTTTTGAGAAAGGTGAGCATTGGTGATAATTACGTTGTTTTGGAAATTGGAATTTATTTATTTTTTAGTTAAGGTGTGGGAGCTTTCATGATAGCCAAACAAGCAAAGGCTTCGAGTGACTACCACTAATAACTCCTCATTAGCGATCAAACAAGCAAAGGCTTCGAGTGATGGCTAATGATTTATTTAAGAAAAAAAAGCCTTAGGGTTTTTGTTTGGGAAACATTTGACTCTTGATTTGAAACAAGTTGAGAAAAAGAATTTGATTTGGGAAAAGGGGTTTTGGAAAACAAGTAGGACATTTCAATCAACATACCAATCCCTAGCCAATATACAAATCACTTAATTACAAATCATGCAAGCATTACAAATCTAAGAGACAAGCAATATGCATAAATATGTAATAGTCAAAACTAACTACAAATTGCCATAAGAAATGGTCACACAAAGGTGAAACATTAATCAATTGCAAAGGGGTAATTCATTGAATCATTTAAGGATCAACAATAAAAACACAAGAGTTAAGTCCCTTTTGGTAATCTTTGACACTTATTAACAATGCACAAAGGCATAAGTGTCTAGTCATTTTACCAAATTTTTAATGCTAAGATATGTGCAAGAGTTGAATCCCTTTTAAAGCAATCATCAACATCTAAAATGGAACTCGAAAGTTCATGTTGACTCATTTCACTAAATCATCAACAATTAAACAATTTGCAACCTAAGCAACTATTACATTTGCAAGCTTCAAAATGGCAAAGCGTAAGCATTCACAAGTTATCATTAACAAACATAAACACAAACTTGCATTTATTCATTAGATATAAGTTGAATCACTTGAAACAATCTTCATCACTTAGGGCTTTAGTGCTCAAAGCACAAGTGAGAGTCACTTTGCACATCATCAACAATTAAAAAAAATTTGCACCTCAAAGTAGGTTGAATCATATTAGACAAATCCTCCACACTATCGAGCATGTGCACTAGGCACAAGTGGGATTCACCTTGCCAATCATCAACCAAACAACATATTGCAAGCTAAACATAGTAAACAACTTGAGAAAATCATTTTTGAATCATCTACCATTTCGGTTTCACATAAAATAGCACGACCTAACACAAGTCAAAGCAACTTTGAAACAACTTTTATTTTTACAAGACTTGGCAACAAATATTTTTTGTGATTCAAACACATTAAACATGCATAAAAGGGCCACAAGGCCGAAGCATACTACAACTCAAATCCACATTTATTTCATGCAAAAATCAAAGGGAAAAAAAAACAACAAAACCCTAAAAATTGGCTTGAACCCGAGGCCTTACTTGCCCCAAAATCATTCAATTCTTTCATCACAATTGACCCAATCACATAGATGAGCATGAATACATGATAAACAACAAGAAACAAGCAAGAACCCTAACATTGGAGCCCCAAACCGAAGCCACATTCCCCAAAATTCAAGTCCAAAACATCAAGATTCAACAAGAAGCATAGTTCATCATTACTTCACAAAATTAGCACAATTAGTCATGCATTATTCAACTTCAAATCATCCAATGAACAATAACAACACAAGGATCATGAATTAGGCCCAAGGCTAAAGCAAAAAGAAAAGGAAAACATGTTTTTATTTGGTGAAAATCGCATGAACAAAGAGCAAATCACAATAACAACACATAATCAACACATAGTCACAAGAACAATTTATTTGGTGGGTGAGATGCCAACTCTCGCCCACAACAGCCCCTAATCTACATTTAAATGATGTTATGAGATGCAAATATAAGTTGAAAAAGGATTTTGATGCAAGAAAGTGGATGAAAATGCAAAGGGTTTAGGTTATACCTTAGTTCCAAGCTAAACAAGAGTAGAAATGAGAATCAAGAGTAACCAATCACCAACACTCCTCAAAAATCACCAACAACAGCCACGTAACCTTGAAGAAACAACCCCTTTGATGATGTAAATGTGGGATTAAGGATGAAGGAAAGAAGATATATGAATATGGAGTGAGTTTGAGGTGATTTAGTGGATGGAAGTTGAAAAGAAAATGGAGGAGGAGGGGTGAGGGGCTACGGCCAAGGGGAGAAGGGAGGAGAGGAGTTGGTGTGCTAGGGTTTTTGAATGGAGAGTGAGGCTAAGAAGATGTGTGGGTTGATCATATGAAGATATATATAGTGCTCACTTATCATTAAGGGCTTCTAGGTCATTTTGATTTCCATTGTGCTCTAGGATTGCATCTAAATTTTGAACCAAGGGTCAAGATCAAATGTCACATGGATTAGGGGCAATTAGAAAGCACAAAGTGAGGAGAGAGAGGGCTGAGGGGCGCAGCATAAGGAGGGTGGTGAAGGATAAGTTCAATTACAAAATTGTATTTTTCCATGAAGCTTATTACAAGAGTGCCATTTTAATTCAAATGAAGGGTGAGGATTGCATTTAACACTTGAATGGAAGGCCATGATTTAAACACAATTTGCAATCAATAAAATAAACCAAAAATGGGGGAAAAAGGGCTGGAATTCGCAGCCAAAGGAAAGAGAGTGAGTGGAATTGCAACTTGTACTATTGTACTACACTTGACCTTTCAAAATTCAAAGGGATATTCCTTATTCCTTTCTAGATAATTCTTCTAAATTCATACCATTTTGGGCTATGTCCCATGATTCAATGATTGGGCTCTGAATTTTATGATCTCACCAATCCCAAAATTGATTCATTGACCCTACTTCAAAGGAAATGACCATTTTGCCCTTTTGTTCAAAAAACCGAATTTCATGCCAAAAATATTCCCATGATGCACAAAAAATACACAACTCCACTCAGTTGGACTCACATAAATTCCTCAAGAGATGCATAATGGTTTTTACCGAGAAATTATTTATTTTAGTGAAATGACCAAAATGCCCTTTTGGTCCCAAAAACCCTAATTTTGCTCCGAACTTCATTTCCACTCTAACAATGATCCTGAGACCCTTTGGATGACCCTAAAACTCTAGAAATGCATGCATGATGAGAAAATAAGTCTTTTTGGCGAAATTACCAAAATACCCTTTGAACTAGGAAAAACCCTAGAAACCCTAGAAATGCTCTAAAGTGCTCTAAAATGCCATGCAATGCTTTTCTAACCCTAAATTGCATTATGAAACTTCTAAAATGCAGGCATGATGCTCTTCCTAACCTCTAGGATGAATGCTAAGACTTGATTTATTTATTTTTGGTTGAAAATTAGGGTTTTGCCCTAAGCCGGACAAAATTGGGGTATGACAGCTGCCCCTCTTTATTTGGATTTTGACAAGAAATATGAATTGCGCGGGACATATTTCGAGGCAAAATAGAAATAAAGAATTCAGAAATTATACCGATTTTGTCTGCTTAAGGAGACCCGAATTTTCCTCTTTTTCTTTTTCTATATTTTTTTTGAATAGATGGGCTTGAGAACAAACGGGGAATGGTTAACACTTGGTGCATTAACCGAGAGAGAAAATGATGGACCACTCAGGATCTGAAGGAGCACTAAGGCTCTGAAGGACCACTTAGGGTCTGAAGGAGCACTAAGGCTCTGAAGGACCACTCGGGGTCTGAAGGAGCACTAAGGCTCTGAAGGACCACTCAGGGTCTGAAGGAGCACTAAGGCTCTGAAGGACCACTCGGGGTCTGGAAGACTGCCTAGGCCTTAATTGAAGGACCATCGTGGTCTGAAGGAGCGCTACTAGCTATGGTACTAGTAAAACGGTCTGAGGGGGGCCTTTGCATTCGAGCGGCCATGATGGGTCAAGATCAGATCCGGAACTGATATGTTGACCATGAAGGACGTCCGCTGTGTCTTAGGCTGACACAACTAGTCTGAAGGACCACTTGGGGTCTGAAGGACTTACCCGCAGCTCGAATACGAGGTGAAGTCTGCTTTTGAAGGGACACTTGGGTCCTGAAGGGATTCACGAATCCTGTTGGTTGATGGGCACTTGGGCCTGAAGGGACACTTGAGTCCTGAATGGATTTACGAATCCTGTTGATTGATTAGCACTTGGGCCTGAAGGGACACTTGGGTCCTGAATGGATTTACGAATCCTGTTGATTGGTTGAGATGGCCAATGCTGCCGCACTGGATTGAGGTATCTGCATACGTCAGCTGATGCAAGGAATGATGCAAGGAGTGTGGATGCATGTTATGCGAAAGCATGTTATGCAGATGCATGCTATGCGATGAGTTTATTGAGATGATGAATGTTCATGAAATGCCCTTTATTCTTTTACTTTGGTTTTCGTCATGTGATGAATGCACAAGATGCGGTCATGCAAATGTAATGCAGATGTATGCTACGTGGATGCATGTGACGCTGATGCATGCAATGCTGGACGCTTTTGATATTGTCTTTTGGCTTTCCTTGATGGTTGTTTTTTATTTATGAAGTGAGGGTATGCAAATGCAATGCTTGAGAGTTGTGAAATGCCTTGGTTTATTTGATGGAATGCTAAATTATGGACTTGACATTAGTCTGATTTAAGGACCACAACGAGTCTAGTTTATGGGCTGACAAGCCTGGTTTATGGAGCAATATGTGTCTGCATATTGGTCTGATTTATGGACCCTAAAGGTCTGGTTTAAGGACACAAAGGTCTGGTTTATGGATCACAATGATCTGGTTTAAGGACCCAAAGGTCTGGTTTATGGATCGCAATGATCTGGTTTAAGGACACAAAGGTCTGGTTTATGGATCGCAATGATCTGGTTTAAGGACACAAATGTCTGGTTTATGGATCGCAATGATCTGGTTTAAGGACACAAAGGTCTGGTTTATGGATCGCAATGATCTGGTTTAAGGACACAAAGGTCTGGTTTATGGATCGCAATGATCTGGTTTAAGGGCCGACATGCCTGAGTTATGGAGCAATATGTGTCTGCATATTGGTCTGGTTTATGGACCCCAAAGGTCTGGTTTAAGGACACAAAGGTCTGGTTTGACCTAATGGTTTATGGAATTTCGGTGCAAGTGTATGCAAGGGAAGACTTCGCTTTTTTTTTCTATGAGATGCACGATGCAAATGCAATGCTTTGATGCAAGATTTTTTTGGTTGTTCTTTTCCTTTTATGAAATGCAAACATTAAGATGATGCAAATGAAATGTTTGAGTCCAACTGCTATGGTACATGTAGCAATAATATGAAATGGTTGATTGGGAAACATTTGGATTTTGGATGGCACGCGATGAATGCATGAAATGTGAATGCAAATGAGATATTTGGATGCAAATGTTATGATTGTTATTTTCTTTTTCTTTCTCCTATGATGAATGCAAATGCAAATGCAAATGTCTGAATTTCTCTTTTTCTTTACTTTATTATCATTATTTTTATGCCTGATAAATGCATGATTGTATGCATGATGAATGTAATGCATGACTGTGTTTGTTTATTGCCTTTTTTTTTGCTTATTTTTTATTTTTGCTGGTTCAGCCAACCCGCGACACTCATGACACGAGACTGAGGAACCTGTTGGACTTGCGGGGCTCATGGGCCGAGTGCATGTTGGTCTTGACTTTGCTGGTTTGAAGCAATCGTGGATGTAGTTGCTCTCTCTTGCATGATTGACTGATTTTGAGGATGTGCTTTCTCTCATGACTCTTAAGAACTTCGTAATCATTGTAATGCTCCATGATTTATGCACATGTTTTACAGTTCAGGACCATCATCATCATAAAACGTTTATTTTGAGCAGAAAAAGCAGAAAATAAAAGAGTGAACAGATACCAGAAATTTGAACTTTATTAATGCGGAAACCGGTCGCACAAGAAGTTACGCCGATTGTTTATTACACTTGAAAGTTTAAACTGTAAAAAGACACGAAAAAGGAGAGAAGTTGAATTCTGACTGTCCGTCTCTGTGGAACAGTACCAAACATCTATGTCCTTGACCTTGATCACTCCCTCATCCAAGCTTGTAGGAGAGTTGTATGCCTTTCTTTACTTTTCATGCCTAAGTTTTCAGACCCTAATTTTTGCCTGGATCGCCCTTTGCGAGTTTTCAATCCACCGGGTCGCTCTGATTTTGCCTAGGTCGCCCTTTGCGGGTTTTCAACCTAGCGAGCTAATTCTTACTTGGCTTGTCTTTCTCTTTTTTCATCTATTTCTTTTAGGCATAATACTTCTTCACTTGATCTGAAATGACTGGATTCCTGAGATCTTCGCCGTCTATGTTTATGAGTATTGGCGCTCCTCTGGAAAAAGCTTTCTTGACTTCATATGGACCGTCATAAGTGGGCCTCAACTTCCCGCGGAGTCAGTCTGGATAGGTAGGATCTTTTTGAGTACAAGGTCCCTTTCGCCGAATTCTCGAAGACGGACTTTCCTGCCGAAAGCTGCCTTCATCTTTTGTTGGTACAACTGGCCATGGTGCAGGGCATCAATTCTTTTCTCTTTAATGAGATTCAGTTGATCTAGACGGGCTTGGATCCATTTTGCTTCTTCTAACATGGCCTCCATGACTACTCGTGGAGAGGGTATTTCAACCTTGATGAGAAGAACTGTTTCTGACCCATACACTGGAGAAAAAAAAAAGGGGTTGCCCCTGTATGATTTCAATGAATGTGAGTGCGACAAGGGATGAGATAGGTGTAGGGTCAATTTCCCCAGTTGTAGGAGGGGTGAAGAGCGACAGGATTGCCCCACTTGGCATATCATAAACAAATTTATTTGTCCTAGAGTTAAAACTTTGAGAAAACAACAGCAATCGATCATTGATCAGAATGGACTTTTCGGGACTGTGGTGTTTTGTGGAGAAGGGATGACTGGGCTTGTCGGAGTGTTTGGGGTTGATGGGAGGATGGGTCTTATTCAGCATTGGCTGATGATCGATGGTTTATGATGGTTAACTGGCTTGATGAGGTATTAGGAAGTTTTATTCCTGGCCAAGGGTCTGTGGAGGGCGGGTTATCGCGGTCAAAAGGAGAGTGTTTGCGGTTTATGAGAGGTATAGGAATGATACAGTGTTTGAAGGTTTATTGAGAGGTATGGGAATGATACAGTGTTTGAAGGTTTATTGAGACGAGGATCTCTTGGGTTTTGTGGTAACACGTATCAACTCACTACTTACATTTCTGTTGTATTTTTCTTTTGATTTTGGGATTTTCCCTTTTTGAATTTTTTTTTTTTTTGAGCTTGGGTGAACTGATAAAGAACGATGCACTGTTTTTTTTTTTGTGATCCTTGTCTAAGGTGACTTTTGGATTTTTGGCTCTTTTTTTTTGGCTTACGGTGGGTAGGAAATGGATTTTCTGGGATTTTAGGTTTTTGAGGGTATGGAGGGATGGTCCAACTTCATTTCAAATCATGATTTCTCGTTTTCTCAAAAATTAACTCAAAGCCAATAACTTATTTTTATTTCTTTCTGTGCTATAATTTTCCTTTATTGAAGTACCCATCTTGATCTTTTTTCTTGCTGTCCTCTGCTGTACCTAAATTGATCACTTCAGTGGATTCCCCGTGATGCTGAATAACCCTTTTTCCTTGCTTCATTAACTTTCTGGAGGATTTTCCGGTCTTTCTCAACGTCCCACTCTGCTTGATTGATAAGGTGATCAAAGTCAAAATATGGACCGTTGGCACTGTTATTTTGAGAGACAATTGCTGTGGATTTGCTTTTTGCCGAGGCGAAAAAGCAGAATGAAAGGCGAGACAAACAAACAAGCAATAATAATGCAAGGAAAAGACACACGAAATGAAAAGGAATTGATTTTTACTGATTGAAATTCAAAAACAACATTTTTATTAATGATGATGATTCTGAAAATAAAAACATGATTGCCCCTAACAACTTGTCCTGTGGCCTTGGGCAGAGCCACAGGGTTGCATTACAATGATCATATTGAATTAAAGGTCACAGGAAACGCAGCAGCTTCCCCATTCTTCAACTTTCTCTGGCAATGCAGCGACGAACCAAACCAGTCTCACTTTCTTCAGCTTCGGATCCATTTTTGATGACAACTATTTGGTCGTATTGTTCCTCTTCCTCATCCCATCCTGTAGGCTGGATGTCTTCCATTCGGATTTGAGCACTCTCGGGAACGTCGTACCTGACCAAGTAATCAAACTTTCCACTGGGCTCCCCTAGGGTATCCCAACATCCCTCTTCTGACTTAGGACCATTATTGATGACAGCAATTTGGTCGTATTGTTCCTCTTCCTCGTCCCATCCTGTAGGCTGGATGTCTTCCATTCGGATTTGAGCACTCTCGGGAACGTCATACCTGACCAAGTAATCAAACTTTCCACTGGGCTCCCCTAGGGTATCCCAACATCCCTCTTTCACAGGCACCGCTGTTACTTCCTCATTGATTTCTTCTTCATCATCAATATCAGGGGTTCCTATCTGAACCACACACCGATCTATCAGGTCTTGTACTGCATGCTTGAAGGCTCTGCACTCCTCCACAGTGTGACCAACCCCGTTTTCGTGGAAACTGCAGGTAGCACTTGCATTGTGACTTCGGGAGAATGGCGGCTGAAGGGCCTTCATTGGCCGAGTGTTGATCAGGTTCTTGGAAGTCAGGTGATTAAACAATTCAGTGCATGTCATCGGTATTGGATCAAAACTGGTTCGTCTCTTGTACTGATAACCCTGGGCCTTGTGACTGTCACCGCCTTGCTGGGATGGCACAGGAGCAGAGAATGGAACAGTTTGTGGTGGAGGAGGAATGAAAGAAGTGACACCAACTGGACCCACGACGGTGACACCTTCAGCAGCTGCCCCACTCTTTAAGCTCTGCAATATGACCATCATCTCATGTATCTGGGCCTCCATTGCCTTCAATCGTTCTTCTAGCAAGTGATATCTGTCTCTACGCTGAGTGCTCTCAAACAAATGACATTGTTGATAGTTCCCCGAACTGTGATAATAACCCCCATACTGAGCGGGGTTTCCCATATGATGGACAGCATTCTGAGGGTTCATGACAACTCCCGGAGTAGGAGTAAGTGAACTTCTTGGCAGCACAATACCAGGACTAGGAGTATGAATTTGTGGTCCCATAGCAGATCCATTAGGCATAGTCATGACAGGTTGACCCGACCCCAAAGGAATAGCTTCAACAACGGACGACATATGACCCATTGGCATTCCCCAAGGATATACCTGTGCATTCAGATGATCCTGTCCGCTCGCCCCTGGAGAATGGGCGAAGTGACTGACCCCTTGTCCATGAGTAGTTGCAACTTCAGCGGACACCGGAGGAGAAACGGAAGTAACAACCCCTTCAGGATTTACAACAGCGGCGGCCCCAACAGCGGTCCCACTTCTCAGATTTTGCAGCATATTCATTATCTCGGCCCTCTGAGCTTCCATGGCCTCCACCTTAGCTTTCAGAGCCTGGTTCTCCTGAGCCAGCTGCTCAGGATTAAGGATCTCTATCACCATTTCATCTTGACCCAGACTGTCTTCGTTGGACGCCATCAGTTTCGCTTGCAAACGGGTGAGGTAACGATGTGGACGAACCAGCTTGCCTTTTCTGTTTGTTTAGATTTTATTACATAAGAATCAAGATGAATGTATGAATGGATGTATGAATGTATGTACAATATTTGCTTGGTGCCGGGAACCAAGGTATGCCCTATCTTGTCATAAGCGCCTAAACTCTTTTTTTTTTATTTTTTTTTATTTTAAGAAGTGAAGAAAACGAGGAATCGAAATAGCAAATCAACCTTCTTCAAAACTGGGAAGCGAGAAGCAAGTGAAGCCTTGCTATTTGATTCCATTCTGACGCACCTATGACAAGACGGTACATTGTTCGGTGATCCCCGGCAAGCAAATGCAAATGAGATGTAATATGAATGCAAGTAAATGAATGCGGTATGATGCAATTATGATATGAATGATGCGTGTGGAAAAAAAATAAAGGCGATGCATATGGACGGAAGTTCAAAAAAATGAGGAGCCACGCTACGTGCCGCCTCACGCACTGGTTTATTTAATGAAGGGAAATATATTATTATTATTTTTGAAAATCAGGACCGTACGTCATTTCATATGGACCGGTACGAGAAAGGCTACAGCGGTAACTCTTTCTTTCTTTTTTTTTTTTGAAAATGAAGTGGGTCATATGTCACTTCGTATGGACCGGCAAAAGAGAAAGCTACAATGGCAACCCTTTCCTCTTTTCTCTTTTTTTGAAAATTTCTTTTTTTTTTCTAGTAAAGACATGCCTAAACTACAATGCAACATACAATTCGTATGCCCTCGTGTCCTACCAAGGTGGGAATCCTAAGTTCTAGGGCAACTTCAAAGGTTCCTCCCATGTAGCTCTAATTCACACCCTCACAATGGCTACCAGAGCTATAGAATCCTCATGCCGACACCACAAATGTAGAATACTACCAAGTGTGGGGCGTCATAAGAAAGCGTACTCTGGTTGAGACTTTCATGAGTATCAGACAGACAAAGGTCTCGAATGACAGTCACTAATCGTCTCCACTCCCCTAAGTGTTTGTTGGATCCGGGTATAGGAGCCCACTCATAGCACACAAATCATAAGGTGTGAAAGTGTGTGATTGAGGAGATACTTCCTAAAATCTACCCATCCCCACCTGCAAGGAAAACCAGCACAGCCAGACAGAAGCAAGAAATAATAAGTCGTCTACCCTAGGGTTTAACAAAATAAACTACACTAAGGTATCAACAACAAACATATAGCTTACCTCAAGAAAGGGAGCGAAGAAGAAGGGATCATAAGGGCATAAGGGTATGATGCATGAGATTACCTTGTAGAAAGGGAGTAAAGAAGAGGGGACATGGGAATTAAGAAATGCATGATAAGAGAAGAAAAGGAAGAAAAGGAAAAGGTAGAACAAAGTTTTCAAGTTAAACATTTTAAGCCACACATCAGGTTAACTAGGCTTGACCCTCGCCTTTTTGAAAAAGGGTCCCCAGTGAAGTCGTCAGCTGTTGCGCCTCGAAAAATCCGGTTTAAGGATTCCTCAGTTTGACAACGTGAAAAATTTTGAAGCCGCCACCAATACTTATTTTTAAAGACTAAAACATTGGAAAAAGTCTTTTGAAAAAGGCGGATGGTCTTTCGAAAACACAGAGATGTAGGTTCGGGGGTCGGTTAGGTACGGGGAAGGTATTAGCACCCCGCACCTCCTTTCTACCGAAAGGGAACCATTAACTTTGATGTGTGGCTTAGAAAAAGTTGACTTGAAATGATTTTTGTTCTACTTCCTTTCTTTTTATTTTCGTTTGAGAAACGGTTTTATTGAGAAGAAAAGTATTTTTGGTATCTTTGAAAAGCGGAACAAAACAAAGATTTTTTAAAAGGGTGCTTGACGGGTTACAACCCGCTCCTACGTACCCTCTCTGGAAGAGGGATCAAAGCTACGTAGTTCTAGGCTTTTGCGTTTGGAAAACGGCTTAAGGGTTTTTCGCAATTGGGTGACAAAATGAAGATTTTTTAAAAGTGTGTTTGACGGGTTACGACCCGCTCCTACGTACCCTCTCTGGAAGAGGGATCAAAGCTACGTAGTTCTAGGCTTTTCGTTTTGAAAGTGTTTTTGAGTTTTTGGAAATAAGACTCGAGTGTTCACGAATGCCAAACAAGCAACGGCTTCGAGTGGCGTTCATTACTAACTCGAAAGAAAAGAGTCGAAACCGGTAATCAAGCAAGCAAAGGCTTCAAGTGATTACAAGTAACAACGTTTTATTATCTTTTTTGAAATCCTTTTTGAAAAAGGTGAGCATTGGTGATAATTACGTTGTTTTGGAAATTGGAATTTATTTATTTTTTAGTTAAGGTGTGGGAGCTTTCATGATAGCCAAACAAGCAAAGGCTTCGAGTGACTACCACTAATAACTCCTCATTAGCGATCAAACAAGCAAAGGCTTCGAGTGATGGCTAATGATTTATTTAAGAAAAAAGCCTTAGGGTTTTTGTTTGGGAAACATTTGACTCTTGATTTGAAACAAGTTGAAAAAAAGAATTTGATTTGGGAAAAGGGGTTTTGGAAAACAAGTAGGACATTTCAATCAACATACCAATCCCTAGCCAATATACAAATCACTTAATTACAAATCATGCAAGCATTACAAATCTAAGAGACAAGCAATATGCATAAATATGTAATAGTCAAAACTAACTACAAATTGCCATAAGAAATGGTCACACAAAGGTGAAACATTAATCAATTGCAAAGGGGTAATTCATTGAATCATTTAAGGATCAACAATAAAAACACAAGAGTTAAGTCCCTTTTGGTAATCTTTGACACTTATTAACAATGCACAAAGGCATAAGTGTCTAGTCATTTTACCAAATTTTTAATGCTAAGATATGTGCAAGAGTTGAATCCCTTTTAAAGCAATCATCAACATCTAAAATGGAACTCGAAAGTTCATGTTGACTCATTTCACTAAATCATCAACAATTAAACAATTTGCAACCTAAGCAACTATTACATTTGCAAGCTTCAAAATGGCAAAGCGTAAGCATTCACAAGTTATCATTAACAAACATAAACACAAACTTGCATTTATTCATTAGATATAAGTTGAATCACTTGAAACAATCTTCATCACTTAGGGCTTTAGTGCTCAAAGCACAAGTGAGAGTCACTTTGCACATCATCAACAATTAAAAAAAATTTGCACCTCAAAGTAGGTTGAATCATATTAGACAAATCCTCCACACTATCAAGCATGTGCACTAGGCACAAGTGGGATTCACCTTGCCAATCATCAACCAAACAACATATTGCAAGCTAAACATAGTAAACAACTTGAGAAAATCATTTTTGAATCATCTACCATTTCGGTTTCACATAAAATAGCACGACCTAACACAAGTCAAAGCAACTTTGAAACAACTTTTATTTTTACAAGACTTGGCAACAAATATTTTTTGTGATTCAAACACATTAAACATGCATAAAAGGGCCACAAGGCCGAAGCATACTACAACTCAAATCCACATTTATTTCATGCAAAAATCAAAGGGAAAAAAAAAACAACAAAACCCTAAAAATTGGCTTGAACCCGAGGCCTTACTTGCCCCAAAATCATTCAATTCTTTCATCACAATTGACCCAATCACAAAGATGAGCATGAATACATGATAAACAACAAGAAACAAGAAAGAACCCTAACATTGGAGCCCCAAACCGAAGCCACATTCCCCAAAATTCAAGTCCAAAACATCAAGATTCAACAACAAGCATAGTTCATCATTACTTCACAAAATTAGCACAATTAGTCATGCATTATTCAACTTCAATTCATCCAATGAACAATAACAACACAAGGATCATGAATTAGGCCCAAGGCTAAAGCAAAAAGAAAAGGAAAACATGTTTTTATTTGGTGAAAATCGCATGAACAAAGAGCAAATCACAAGAACAACACATAATCAACACATAGTCACAAGAACAATTTATTTGGTGGGTGAGATGCCAACTCTCACCCACAACAGCCCCTAATCTACATTTAAATGATGTTATGAGATGCAAATATAAGTTGAAAAAGGATTTTGATGCAAGAAAGTGGATGAAAATGCAAAGGGTTTAGGTTATACCTTAGTTCCAAGCTAAACAAGAGTAGAAATGAGAATCAAGAGTAACCAATCACCAACACTCCTCAAAAATTACCAACAACAGCCACGTAACCTTGAAGAAACAACCCCTTTGATGATGTAAATGTGGGATTAAGGATGAAGGAAAGAAGATATATGAATATGGAGTGAGTTTGAGGTGATTTAGTGGATGGAAGTTGAAAAGAAAATGGAGGAGGAGGGGTGAGGGGCTACGGCCAAGGGGAGAAGGGAGGAGAGGAGTTGGTGTGCTAGGGTTTTTGAATGGAGAGTGAGGCTAAGAGGATGTGTGGGTTGATCATATGAAGATATATATAGTGCTCACTTATCATTAAGGGCTTCTAGGTCATTTTGATTTCCATTGTGCTCTAGGATTGCATCTAAATTTTGAACCAAGGGTCAAGATCAAATGTCACATGGATTAGGGGCAATTAGAAAGCACAAAGTGAGGAGAGAGAGGGCTGAGGGGCGCAGCATAAGGAGGGTGGTGAAGGATAAGTTCAATTACAAAATTGTATTTTTCCATGAAGCTTATTACAAGAGTGCCATTTTAATTCAAATGAAGGGTGAGGATTGCATTTAACACTTGAATGGAAGGCCATGATTTAAACACAATTTGCAATCAATAAAATAAACCAAAAATGGGGGAAAAAGGGCTGGAATTCGCAGCCAAAGGAAAGAGAGTGAGTGGAATTGCAACTTGTACTATTGTACTACACTTGACCTTTCAAAATTCAAAGGGATATTCCTTATTCCTTTCTAGATAATTCTTCTAAATTCATACCATTTTGGGCTATGTCCCATGATTCAATGATTGGGCTCTGAATTTTATGATCTCACCAATCCCAAAATTGATTCATTGACCCTACTTCAAAGGAAATGACCATTTTGCCCTTTTGTTCAAAAAACCGAATTTCATGCCAAAAATATTCCCATGATGCACAAAAAATACACAACTCCACTCACTTGGACTCACATAAATTACTCAAGAGATGCATAATGGTTTTTACCGAGAAATTATTTATTTTAGTGAAATGACCAAAATGCCCTTTTGGTCCCAAAAACCCTAATTTTGCTCCGAACTTCATTTCCACTCTAACAATGATCCTGAGACCCTTTGGATGACCCTAAAACTCTAGAAATGCATGCATGATGAGAAAATAAGTCTTTTTGGCGAAATTACCAAAATACCCTTTGAACTAGGAAAAACCCTAGAAACCCTAGAAATGCTCTAAAGTGCTCTAAAATGCCATGCAATGCTTTTCTAACCCTAAATTGCATTATGAAACTTCTAAAATGCAGGCATGATGCTCTTCCTAACCTCTAGGATGAATGCTAAGACTTGATTTATTTATTTTTGGTTGAAAATTAGGGTTTTGCCCTAAGCCGGACAAAATTGGGGTATGACACTAAGGAAGAGTGATTATGAGTTTCTTGTGGACAAAATTCACCAAAGATTGGCCTCTTGGAAGAACAAACTACTAAATAAGGCTGGTAGAGTTGCATCAACTAAATCTGTTTTGACCTCTATTCCTACCTATTATATGCAGATTACTTGGCTTCCTTAAACTATTTGTGCTCAAATGGACAAGCTATCTAGAGACTTTATTTGGAAAGGCACGGATGATAAAGGAATTCATTTGGTTGGCTGGGATACAATAAGCCAACTGAAACAACATGGAGGGCTTAGCTTTAGGATGGAAAGAGAAGCTAATACTGCTATGCTAGGCAAATTGGTTAGGGATATTCATAGAGATGCTGATAAATTGTGGGTTAAATTGCTAAAAAACAAGTATGTGGGCAATAATGTTGTGTTAGATGTTCCAAAAAAACTGGCTTAGTTATTTGGAATTCGATTATGAAGGCACGAGGGGCATTAAGAGATGGCTATGAGTATAGGTTGGGTGATGGAAGTTCTCCTTTTGGTTTGATAGTTGGTCTAATCAAGGAAAACTGAGTAATCAAGTTCTTTATGTAGATATTCATGATATGGATGTTTGTGTAAAGGATGTTATTTGGAATGGAGAATGGAATCTAGCGCAACTATATACGCATCTCCCTGATTATGTCACTACTGCTATTAAGGCAATTCCCCACTGTTTACATCACAACATCCCCGATGGTCTCACATGGAAAGGTAATTTGGCTGGCTTGAAGACAGTGAAAGACGGATATCACTAGTTGACATCTACTAATCATGTTTTGAATGGAGACAATATCTCTAAATCTTAGAAGTGGGTGTGGAGGATAACAACTCCTGAGAAAAATAAGTTCTTCCTTTGGACAGCTTGTCATGATGCTTTTCCTACTAGAGCTATGTTGCATAATAGAGGAATGTTAATATTCTCTAACTGTCCTAGATGCAATGTAGTAGATGAAGACATTCTCCACTGCTTGAGAGATTGTCATTTTCCCAACCAACGAGGGATGTCTATAGGATATGAGAACATGGAGTTTTTCAGTGATTCTAATTTTAACTCTTGGTTAAAGACAAGAATCGCAGGTGCCAATCCATTCTTGTTCCTCTCAGCTGCTTGGTGGATTTGGAGGGCCCGAAATCAATTTTGTTTGGCTTAGGAAAATGTCACTATATATATAATCTAAAGACGCAAATTTATAAACTGGTTTCTTGGCATCCTGAGGCAGGATCTGAGGTTGTTTTAAATGTGGATGGGATTTGGTGGTGCGCCGAGACAATCTAATGGTAATTGGATTTTTGGATTTATGAGATCTGTGGGACTTTCTAATAATCTTCATGTCGAGTTAATGGCTCTTTACCATGGTCTAAGATTAACTTGGGCAAATGGATGCCGCAATGTTGTTTGTTATTCTGATTCTACTTTGGTCATTCATGTAGTGTGTAATACCGTTAATCCGTGGCACCATTATGCAGATATAATTTGCAATATTAAGGAGCTCATTGCTAGAGATTGGGTTGTTCAATTGTTTTATACTTTGAGGGAAGAAAATGCAACTGCTGATTATTTTGCTAAACAATGAGCATAAAATTCAGTCGGCTTGTGATCAGCGGACATACGCGGGTCAAAATAATATAAAATATAGTAACAAGGTAAGTAACCTTTGTCGTCTCACAAGGACCTCTAAATACGGAAATTACCAACAACAAGCACGAAATTAACAATAAAAGGGAGAGTTTTTGCACTAGACACGTTATGTTTAAGGGGAAAACAATTTAGAGAGAGAATCAATCCACCGGTTACGGGGTGCGCTTCTCGGATTTATCATAGGTTCTAAAAAATAATGTCTCAAAGGATTTCCAATTCCAGATTGATATAAACTAACTAGAACAAGTGTTAATTAGTTTATACGAATTAACACAGTTTTGGGCAAGCACTGAAAACGTGGGTTCAATCGGTTACAAAAGCGGACAAGCGCCGTTTAAAGCATAACCAATATCATAACAGAACTCATGTCAATCCTCTGTCAATTTCTAATCGAATTAAATAAATTAAGCATCCAAATAACACGAAATAATCAAAGGTTAGGAAACGAGATTGTATACAAGCAAGCACGTACACAAACGAATCGCGTTTTGCAAGAACAAAATTCAAATGATTCAAGCGAAATAAGAAGAACTGAAATTGCAACCATTAAGAGAAAAAACCAAATTGATAGAGACGAATTAGAATTTAAGACGAAATATCATAAACAATAAAGAACCAAACCTCAAAATCCATACAGCGACACCCGTTCACTAATGAATTGACTCCGGGTTTTTAGCTTCCTTGGAGGTTAGGACACAAAACGTAAATTCAAAGTAGGAATGCGTAAGAGAGTTCAAAGTGGCTAATCAAACTGTATCTTATAAGACTAAAAACGATAACCTAAATCCGTAAACGGGTTCTATGATAAAATCCCGTTAACAAACTAATATTCAGCCCAAAACCTGTTTTACACAGTACTGCTTCGGTAATTCGCATTTTTCAGCTTTAGGACTTCCGAATTGGATTTCGAGCTCAAAAGGAGAATTCTAGCTCTCTTCCTTAGCTTTCAAACGCATGCTTGCACTCCTCAATTGGATAACCACAGCCAAAGTTATGACCTGCAGAGCAGATAGGGGTCAATATGCAATAAAAACAAGAAGGCTTAATTACAGTTTTGGTCCCCCTATTATGACCAACTCACGATTTTTGTCCCTAAAGTTTTAATTTGACGATTTTGATCCCCCTATTTTCGCAATTTGTAAAATCAAGGTCCCCCTCTTAATTTGGTCAAAATTAAAACTGACTTTGACCAAAAGTCCTACGTGGCAGTCCTACGTGGCACTGTTCATCTCTCTCTCTCTCTCTCTCTCTCTCTCTCTCTCTCTCTCTCTCTCTCAGCACTGTTCTCTCCTCTCTCCCACCGTAACCCCTCCCCTCCCCCACCGTAACCCCTTCACATCTCCCCTCCCCCTCCCCTCCCCCCACCGTAACCCTTCCCCTCCCCCCTCCCCTCCCCCCTGCGAACTCTCCCTCTCTCTACGATCTCTCCCTCTCTGCGATCTCTCTCTCTGCGAACTCTCCCTCTTCGCGATCTCTCCCTCTCTCTATGCGAACTCTCTGCGATCTCTCTCTCTCTCTTTCGTTCCAGATCCGGTGAAGGGGGAAACGAGGGGGGTGCGAAGGGGTTCGGTGGTGCGAAGGGGGGGTGCGAAGGGGTTCGGTGCGAAGGGGTGCGAAGGGGATCTGGGTTTGGCGTTCTAGTTCGTGGTGGTGTTCGCGAATAGTGGTGGCGTTCTGGGTTTGGCGAAGGGTGGTGGTGGTGCTCGCAGAACCAGAGAGGGAGAGGGTGGGGAAGGGGGAGGGGTTCGCGAAAACAGTGAGGGGGTGGGGGGGTTCGCGAATAGTGTTCACGGAGGGGTGGGTGGTGGCTGACGGAGGGGGGTGGGTGCTGGCTGGGGTGAGAGAGGGGGTCACGGTGGGGGAATGGTTCAGAAGGGGGGAGGGTGAGGGAGGGGGAGGGGTTCACGGTGGGGGGAGGGGAGAGGGATGATGAACAGTTTTTTTTTTTAAAAAAAAGGAACAGTGCGCCTACGTGGAAGTCTACGTGGACTGCCACGTAGGATAAGTCAGTCAAAATTGACTTTCAATTTTGACCAAATCTGAAGGGGACCTTGATTTTACAAATTGGAAAAATAGGGGGATCAAAATCGTCAAATTAAAACTTTAGGGACCAAAATCGTGAGTTGGTCATAATAGGGGGACCAAAACTGTAATTAAGCCAAACAAGAATTAATCAAGAAATTACTATATTGCTCAAATAAGACCCAAAATCAAGAAACGCGCTAAGACTTAAATATTAGACACAGAACAGAATAAAAAATACCAAGTACAGAGATATAAAGAGTGCATTAAAATGCACTGATCAAATTCCCCCACACTTAAGCAACAATACATGAATTTCCAATGAACCCAAAGAATGCAAAGTCATAAGAGAGATGCTTTTCCTAGGATTCAAGGAGAATGAAAATCAAAGATGTCACTTAATTGCAGTCAAGGAAAACAAGAGAATAGAGCACCATAGAGTGAATCATAAGTGATGAGTCCTCACAGGATATGTATAAGCAATGCTCTCAATCACTCAAGTGTCTAGGCTTGTGTTTACTCTCATAAATATAATAAGCACATCAATGAAAGTTAGCACTACCATCTGCTTGACAAGCTTCTAACATCCACACTTAAGAACACATGCACATAAGATCAAAATTAAAGGTCTTTATAAGGGTTGTAATGGGGCCAAGGTCAAAGTGGGATAATCCTAAGGGGGAACTAGACTAAAAAGAATCAAAGAGGATAAAGAAGCAATGAAAATCAATTGTAAAGTGAGCATGAGAGGATCCAACTTCAACAAGGTATGACGAATTTCTCTATTTTGATATACTTCTCCACATAACTCTCTCTACACGCATTCATTCTTCTTGAAACAAAAATTAAAAGAAATGCACACTTTTTTTTTCTTTTTCTTCATTCTTTTTTTTCTTCTTTTTTTTTTTTAAATTTTTGGGGAATATTTTTCTATACAAATGTACTTGCCAAACTTTCGATTGAGAACCCAAGAACTAACCCAAGTGAGAACCACAATTGCACAATTTGGACACCCCCACAATTATGGATTTAACAATTTTCAATTCAAAGCTCCTTCACCCTCTAAGATTGGGTAATAACATTGTTTCTCACTTTTGGGCTTGTAATGAGCTACAAAACAAAGAATGGGATAAAAAGGCTCAAATGGGCTTACACAAAGAGATAAATTTAGGGTAGGCTTATTTGCTAGTAGCTATAAAAACAGAATTGCCTAGATCATTTCAAACATGCATGTGAACAAGTGTTTGAAAAAGAATCAAATCAAGTCACACACAAGAAAGGAGAGAATGACAAAATCTAGTGCTCACATACAACTTATTATACCAAGAGCAACAAGAAACCAATCAAGTCATGTCAAAACACCTATGGTCCTAGAATAGTAAAATGACTCACAACTTGTACAAGCCAAGAACTCATGGAAAAACATGCTAAAATAACAATTTTTTATTTTTTATTTTTAAAACAAGGAAATTTGAAAAACAAACCAAAATGAAAAGAAAAGAAAAACTACTAAGCTACTAAAAGACACCCCCAAACTTAAATCATACATTGTCCTTAATGAAAACAACAAGCATAAAATAAGAGTAAGGAGGATGAACTCCCTGGTCAAACTTCAGTGTATGTGGGATGTTCCAATGAGAATTCTCTTATGGTTGCATCTTCAGTTGCGGAACTCTCATGGAATAACTTGAGGCACTTTGCATCGACTTTGAAAACTTTGTTTGTCGCCTCACTTTTTATTTCCACTACACCATGAGGAAAAATGTTTGTAATAACAAAAGGACCAATCCACTTGGATCGATGTTTCCCAGCCATAATTTTCAGGCGGGGTCTGAACCATAAAACTCTATGCCCAATGGAGAACTCCTTTCTAGAAATCATCTTATCATGCTTAGCTTTCCACACTTTCTTGGCAGGAATGCCCGCCAAGGTTAAACCAAATCCACTCCTATGTTTCCTTAAGATTGGCGACTTCTCTTTTAGTTCAGATTTAAACCCTGCTATATTAGTCTCATGAAGCTTCCCACTCCCCTCTGAATATGAATAATTAAATTTTCTATTAGGTGGTTCAAGCTCTAAAACAAAGGGCTGCTCAATGGCAGTAGCAGCAGCTACATCCACCACATCAGCTATAGAAGGTGTGTCAACCTTCAAAGTATCAACCAAACCCTCAAGCAATTCAATTTTACAAAGGGAATTCTCTTCCATGGGGTATTTCTTAGCATTAAAGATGCTGAATTTTTCAGTGGTATCAACAAATTCCATGGAAAGAGTCCCTGAATGTACATCAATTTTGGTTTTGGCAGTCCTCAAGAATGGTCTGCCTAAAATGATAGGCGACCTGTTGGACTTAGTTTCTTCCTCCATGTCTAGAATGTAAAAATCTCTAGGAAAGATCAAATTATTAACTTTAACAAGAACATCCTCAACCAGTCCAGCAACTCGAGCATTGCTTCTATTTGCTAGCTAGATGGTAACACCTGTTTCCTGCAAAGGTCCAAGAGCAAGAGAGTTAAAAATAGATGTGGGCATTACATTGATTGAAGCTCCTAGATCTAGTATGGCATTGTCAAATTGAGTATTTCCTTTGGTACATGGGATGGATAAAGTTCCTGGATCATTGCACTTTTGAGGCAACATGAGCGCTGAAACATTATACCCCACGTTGACTTTTTCAATTCCTTTCAGTCTTCTCCTTCTCTTGTATGTGCACAACTCTTTCAAAAATCTGGCATATTTTGGAATCTGCTTAATTGCCTCAAGAAGGGGAATGTTGACTTCCACCTTCCTAAAAGTATCTAAGATCTCACTGTCCCAATCTGCCTCATCTTGTTTTTTAGTCATTGTTGCTCTTTGAGGGAAAAGGAGTGGTGGTATGTATTCCTCATCATCAACAGGTTCAGGTGCTTTTCTAATTTTCAAAGTAGTAGTTTCAGGAACCTTTGGAGTGTCAATAGCCTTCCCAGATCTTAATGTGATAGAACTAACATTGGGGTTTGGTGCATTCAGATTAACCACTACTTGAGCAGGCAGTTGGCCTGCCCCCCAGGCTTGCATCTGATTAACTGTGGTAGCCATCTGTCCCATTTGTGTCTGCAAATTCTGAATTGAGACATCTGTTCTCTATTGGAACTGGAGATTCGGGGCAGTCATCTACTTAATTAGATCCTCTAATGAAGGTTCAGGCCTGGCAGCAGCTTGTTGGGCAGCTGGTTTCTCCATCTCAGGTTTGGATGGTTCCTCCAGTTATGGTGGTACCTGCTAGATGACAAATCAATATTGGCTTGAGGGTTAAATATGTTTGCTGCATATGCTTGAGGGGTATCAACATTAGGATCATCTTGCAGCGTAGGACAAGAATCTGTGGGGTGCTCTGTAGAGGTGCAAATACCACAAACCCTTGCTGTCTGACCTATTGCCAAATTTTTTTTACAAAAATTGTGAGTTCATCCAACCTGTTCTCTAAGCTCTTATGATTATTAGCATGTATCTCATTTACTCCCCTTGTTAGAAGTGCAAAGTTGCTTCTGGTTGTGAATTGTTGGGAGTTAGTGGACATATTTTCTATTAAAGCTCTTGCATCTGCTGGTGTCTTGTCTACAAGTGCACCTCCACTAGCAGCATCCATGATATTACGGTCCATGGGTAGTAACCCTTCATATAAGTACTGGATGAGCAGTTGTTCAGATATCTGGTGGTGAGGGCAGCTTGCACACAGTTTCTTGAATCTCTCCCAGTATTCATGTAAAGACTCAGTGGAGTTTTGCCTGATACCACATATCTCTTTTCTGATTGAAGCAGCTCTGGATGCAGGAAAGAACTTCTCTAGGATCAATTGTTAGTGGTTAGTGAGTCCTGAAATTGGCAATCCCTAATTAGAGATCCCCGACAACGGCGCAAATTTGATCAGCGGTCGTACGCGGTCAAAATAATTAAGAGATATAAAATATAGTAACAACGTAAGTAACCTTGGTCGTCTCACAAGGACCTCTAAATACTGAAATTACCAACAACAAGCACAAAATTAACAATAAAGGGAGAGTTTTTGTAGTAGACATGTTATGTTTAAGGGGAAAACAATTTAGAGAGAGAATCAATCCACTGGTTTCGAGGTGCGCTTCTCAGATTTATCATAGGTTCTAAAAAATAATGTCTCTAAGGATTTCCAATTCCAGATTAATATAAACTAACTAGAACAAGCGTTAATTAGTTTATACGAATTCACACAGTTTCGGGCAAGCACCGAAACCGTGGGTTCAATCAGTCACGAAAGCGGACAAGCGCCGTTTAAAGCATAACCAATAACATAACAGAATTCATGTCAATCCTCTATCAATTTCTAATCGAATTAAATAAATTAAGCATCCAAATAACTCAAAATAATCAAAGATTAGGAAGCGAGATTGTATACAAGCAAGCGCGTACACAAACGAATCACATTTTGCAAGAACCGAATTCAAATGATTCAAGCGAAATAAAAAGAACTGAAATTGCAACCATTAAGAGCGAAAACGCAATTGATAGAGACGAATTAGAAACTAAGACGAAATATCATAAACAATAAAGAACCGAACCTCAAAATCCGTACAGCGACACTCATTCACCAAGGAATTGACTCCTGGTTTTTAGCTTCCATGGAGGTTAGGACACAAAACGTAAATTCAAAATAGGAATGCGTAAGAGAGTTCAAAGCGGCTAATCAACCTGTATCTTATAAGATTAAAAACGAAAACCTAAATTCGTAAACGGGTTCTATGATAAAAGCCCGTTAACAAACTAATGTTCAGCCCAAAACCCGTTTTACACAGTACTGCTTGGGTAATTCACAGTTTTCACCTTCAATACTTCCGAATTGCTTTTCGAGCTCAAAAGGAGAATTGTAGCTCTGTTCCTTAGCTTTCCAACGCATGCCTGCAGAGTAGATATGGGTCAATATGCAATAAAAACAAGAATTAATCAAAAAATTACTATATTGCTCAAATAAGACCCAAAATCTAGAAACGCGCAAAGACTTAAATATTAGACACAGAACACAATCAAAAATACCAAGTGCAAAGCTATAAAGAGTGCATTAAAAAACACTGATCAGCTTGCAAGAGTTGGAGGACCCCCTGATGGCTTCAACTTGTTTCTCCAACTAATCTGATGCTGCTAGAGTCCTCTTTATGAGGATGTAATTTTTTGTTTTTTTGTTCCTTCGTTTTTCTTTTTGTTTTCCTACTCTTACAAAAAAAAATAAACTCAATGCATTAGTTTTTCATGAGCTTAATTTTACTAAATTAAGTTTTTAAATATGTGAAATTTATGTCCTAAAAATTGGAAAATTTTTAATCGAGACCGAATCAATGGTCATGTGGTTCAACAACAAACCCCTCGGTTCGACCCTTCACCGAGTCGGTCACCGGTTTGATTCTTTAAAATAGGTGTTGAAATAGAGACACCAGACTACTTGGAAAACTAGTACTGCCGAACCAAGGAACGAAACCTCGTTACTCCGCATGGAAAATATATAAATGTTAACTTGCCCCCCTGAAGAACCATCCCAAGCTCTGCCCCTATCCATTAATCGTTCGAAAATTAGTATAATAAGCTTAAAGTTGTATTGAGATATTAGTTTGAGGTTTTGGTTTTAGGGACCGAATTTTTAAAATTTGAACAAGGCCTCCAAATTGTTTAGGATGACCTTGATCGAACCCGAGAGCACCAAGTCGACTTCCCATGTCCTAGGCCAGATTAAGCCACCGGACAAACTTTGTAATAACCCAGACATTTAATAGTATAACATTTGTATATTTTCCGTTTTAAAAAAAGTTGTGTTTTTTAATGAAATATATTTAATTAATATATAATAACTACCTTCTATAACATCCAACTTAACTATAAGTCAATTAATTTAAAATTTCATGAAGACTGTATTCAATTCTATTACTGAATCCGATATTATCACGCTTGACAAAGTTGAGATAAATATTCTATAGTTAGATACTTTGTCTCTTAACTATTTGATCATTGGTTCAGTCTCTAGTTGGTGCGTTTGGGAAAACATTTCTTGAGAGAAGTCTACCCCTTAAATGGTCTCTGTCACCTCGAAGGATTAGAGTCTCTACACTTGCGCTTGAAGGATAGTTTTGTTTACCAAAAAATATATTATAAATTGTTTTTACTAATAAAAAAATATTATAAATTTTTTTAATAGGGCTACTTCATGTTAAAATTATTAGAATCATTTTTTTTGGTAAACCAAAATATCTTACGCGTGCATATGCAAGGTTGACATAGTCGCTATAGTTAATGTTCTCAAACTGGCGTGGTTCGCTATAGTTAATGTTCTCTAATGATCTAGTTGCTATAGTTAATGTTCTCAGACTGGCGTGGTTCGCTATTAACTTGTCTTAATTCAACGTGACAATTAGCGGTTTCCAGGTGGTGGGCACTAGTCTTTGCAGTAATAGCGTTGGAAAATGGTAATCGTAGAATGCTGCAATTATTCATATTGCTACCTCTCTTTCCGGGGTACTATTTTTTCTCCTTGTGTCTTTTTCCTATAGGGTTTTTCTCCCGCGAGGTTTTAGGCAGTCTCCGTGTATTTTTTCGGGTAGGAGTACCCCTTGTACTCCCATTAATAAATAAACCCTTTTGCTTATAAAAAAATGTGTAATTGTCCTTAATCTAACTTGTACTATACACAATCACAAATAAGATTTTAACATATTAAATTTAAAAAACATCTTTTACTATATACAACAATAAAAGAGATAGTTAACTTCATTTAATAAGTTATGCATTTCATTATAATGACACAATTTTACTATCGAAAATCTTTAAGCTTAAAATCTTCAATTCTTTCAATATCATAATAAAAAACCTAACACAATTTGCAGCAAAAAAAAACCTACCAATGTTAGATTATCTCAAGCTTACTACTAAATCCAAAAGCCAATTAAATGGCAAGGTTAAGCAAAAAAATTAAGAGTCTGCAAAATGCAGAAATGTGTTCAAGTAACAATATCCACTAGGCGTTTAGTTTGCTATTATTCGTTGCAGGATTAATCACCAAATCTAGAGTTTAAGATCCAAGTTTAGCCAATGATCATCATCATTGTCACTTGTTCCTTTTCCCTCTTTTTCTTTCTCCCGGTTTATATTTCTTATCTTCTCATTGATGTTGCTTGAGGGAAGCAGTTAAAGAGTTGTTGATGATGAGTTGTTAATGTACAATACTCCTTGTCCAAAATTGCATCGAAGAGCAAGGGCCCTAGGATTTCAAGAAATAAATGATGAGTAACGAATCTTAAGCAACCAAATAAGCACAAACCAAAACTAATTGTAGATAAAATATGACTAAAGATATCGCCAATTTGAGATGACCAATTTGTGAAATATGAAGAACGAATGAGAGATTATGTTTTGCAAGATCTTCCAAGAAGTAAACAAAAGTTGAAGAAGGACAACGAGATATTGAACAGGGAAGACGAAAAAAGATATGTCAAGTAAGACATATATCAAAAATAAAAATTGGATAAACAACATGCACTACAAGAAAATCGACGATTTCCGACGGCAATTTCCGTCGCAAATGCAGCGATTTTCGTCGGAAATTGACGTTTCCGACGAACTTTCCGACGGACAAAAAGTCGTCGCAAAATCGCTCGTCACAAATTTTTTTCCGACTGAGTTTTTCGTCGCAAATTTTTCCGTCACAAAGTCGTCGGAAACCCGTCGCAAATATCCGTGGCAAAGTCGTCGCAAACGCTGACACATTTTCGTCGCAAATCCGTCGCAAATCCGTCGGAGATTTTAAAAAAAATAAAAAAAAATTAAATTATACAAAATTAAATACATTTCATTCGAATTCAATTCTTTTTCTTTTGAACGTCAATTCAATTCTTTACATATACAATCAATGTTTACATCATAAGCCATCATCATGCAATAAATATAATAAAGCATTTCAACAACAACAAGGGAATGAACATACATTCAGCAAAAGGGTTCAGTTGCAAGGGTTCATAAAATTCTAAAAAGATAAATACATTATAAGGAAAAGCTTCACCACTAAACCTCCAATTTATACACTGAATGAAAGAATGATATAGGAAGAACAAAGCTTCATTTCGACAAAGCTTCATTTCGACATCCTTTGTTCTCCTGTCTGTAAAGACAGATAAGTACTCATCATCTCGAATTCTTGCTCAGCATCGTTAACCTCATCTCGAAGACCCTTCATTTTCTCCTCCATGTCAGATTCTTCTGCCTGCTTTGTGTGAGCAAAATCACCATAAAAATTATAGTAGCAGAGAAGAGTAAGGAAAAGAGAACCATAAACTAAAATAATTATCCATGATAGGGATTAGGAGAACCTGAGTATTTTTCACATGCTGCTCATGAATATCCTGCACTTGTTGAGCTGTTGCACCATCTTCTGTAAACACATTACATTAGCTGCTGATAATATCCAATTGTTGCATAAGCAAATACATTAGCTGCTGATCAGCAAACAGCAGCCCTCTTTCTCTCAACAGCGGGTATCTAAGACCTCAATCTATAGACATCTGCAAACAGTGGAAGATTTTCACACTGTCCCCTACTTCACTTCCCATGATGGCTCAAGAGCAAACAACTTTCTTCCAGTATTCCAATTGAAAACCGGCAGGCTCATTAATTCATTTACAGTATATTCCATTATTTTCTAAAGAAAGGAATATATCAAAATCAAACTATGAAGAGAAAGAGGTATAGAAGTGCATTTCCAGCAGAAGATAAAGACACACATAGAGAGAAAATAATTGAACACATGGTAGTAAATACTAAATAATAAATCAAACAAATAGACGAACCTGGGGAACTATGTGCTGCATAGCCCACTTAGGACCAAACTCTTCAGCTAGGCGTTTCAAGTTGTTAGCAGCTGCTTCCCGAATAGAATGAACCTACAAAAACAAAAATAGTAATTTTAAATATGAAGTTCACAAAATGCGTTCATACTAGTAAGAAAGTCAAGAGCTCAAACCTTATCCTGTAACCATTGCATGCAAAGGGCACCCAGCGTGTCGTCAAAAAATCCAACCCCCAATTGACTTGCCAACAGGGGTATATACTCTATAATTGCAAACATTCAGCAGACAATTTAAAGCAGATGCTGCAAAATGAAAATATGGTTAGCAATTAGTTTCATTTGCTTCAGCTCCAGTCATGTAATGTTATATATAGATGCATCAAAAGATCAATTTTCACAAACATTGACATTAAAAACTTACAATCTTTCCTGGCAGTCTTTGAGGCCTCTTAAGTATAGACAAACGAATATCAAGCCCCAAAATCAAGAAAGAAAAACAAAACCAAAAATAGTAGATACGGGATTTAATACAACATCAGCAGACAATTTTATTTCATAAGCTTGTGATTCTACTAAAAGGAAGTTTACCTGGGAATTTTGTAGGTGAAAATAGTTAGATACAGAACGCATGATACCTGTCACAATGCAGTTCAAGAAACAATCAGGGGGGTACTTCCCCAAAAATCCTTCCGACTAATCATTAACTGATTACATTGCCATCCATAAAATTGATTGACAAACACTTGCACAAGCTCTTTTCTACTATTTTATAAACACTATCTCTTAAAATCATATATTGGGTTGATCATTCATTGCCATAGTTTAATAGCGTCAGGGTCATCTTAACTAAGTAAAATATAACAAGACAAGCAATCCATAATATGTTCTGAAAGCAAGTATATGTCTGAATGTATCCTTAAATCCCATCAAACTTCTAATGCACCTGTTAGACTTAACTATCCATCTATTAGTGTTTGTTATGAACTTATGACTAAGGTAATCTGCAAATTCTGTGATAAGCTAAGAAATGCAAACAAATTCTGCCCAATGGCTCTAAGCCTTGGGATATATTCAATTACAGATGTAACAATCCTACAACAACATCATCAATTCATCATAGTCATATAAGACTGCATAACTGCAACAACATTAATTTTACTCACTCTATGATATATAATATATTGAATTAAAAAAATTAATTTAAGACTGCATAACTGAAACTTATTAACCTAATCATTCACTTGGGCTTACCACATATCACAAGAATCACAAGCAATTGATGTATCAAGACCAGAATCTCCATCAATACTTGCAAAGCCATTTCGAACTTTGCAGTCATCACCATCCAAACAAGTAACTGCCTACAAAATGACGAAATCCATGAGGATTAGTGTTATATATTAATTTTCATAAAGACAAACAAGAATATTGACCTGAACAACAACTAAGAATATTGACCAGATCAAAGTCAAGTGCTTCAAGGCTTTTGGTAAGTCAAAAATATCGAGGAATTGATAGCACATTATGATCTTAACATTATTAAAATCACTTATCTGCAACGGGTTACTTTATTTATTTATTAAAGGAATTGAATACAAGCATAACCTGCATGACCAATTACTTTATTTATTTTAATACTGAATACAAGCAAGTTGTTAATTTTACCGGAGAATGAACATCATGTTCGCCAAGTGCAGCAAATAGTGTTGCAAGCTCAGCTTCCTTGGCTCCAACGGTTTGATGAAAGTGTGCTTTAGTGTTGGCAGCCTCATCAACCTTTCTCCTGTAAACTTCTAAGCATTCCCTCTCAAATTCCATCAACATACGATCTTTGTCCTTCTCGCTCTCCCCAATATCATTCCATATTTGCTGCACACATATTTGCTGCACACAAGTACTGAATTGGTAATTTCCAAAATTTGTTAAGAAAGAAAACCAGGCAAATACTGAATTGGTAGTTTCCTATATGATTTCAGTATATCAGACTCAGGCAAATACTTGTCTACTGTGGTTAGAAATAGATTGAAGAAAAACGGAGCATGGGGCTTAAGAGGCAAGGGAAATAAAAACAGTTATTTTACCACAGATTTTCTTGCAAGAACTTCAGGTATAAATCGATTTTCTTTGTTCATGGATCGACGAGCTCGTTGTGTTCGAACAACGGCCTGAGCTCTTATTAGAGCTTGCATACTGTGAAGAGTTTGAGCAGCCCTTTTTCTAACTAGATAGCCTCTAACAAGAGCTTGTATCTTAACCAATCCTTTCAGTGCTCTGAGAGCCTTTCTTGCCTGAAAGTAAACAATATAGAAACTCTGAATTCAAATAACATTAGAAAAGAAAGAAGGAAAATTTGAAGTTAAGTTTAAGCCTTACTCAAGTTAGTGTAAAAATTCAATTTTTTCTTTTCAAATATCCAAGATGGCTTAAAAAAAGAATACAAAGGCTTTGGTTTTGAAAAAGAAGTCAAGTCAACGAGAAGATGGAAAAAGGGAAAGTGCAGATGGCAGTTGTTTCAAGGAAAACAGAAATAGAGAGACACTGTTTCATTAAGAATCTAAAGCAAACACTTTCCCACCTTTTGAGAGGAGACAAAGGAGTAAGAATGAAGCAAAGTTAACTTATACCAACAACAAATACATTTGTCCCCAGACAAAAGCATCACAAATCATAAAACCAAATCAAATCCTTAACATTTTCAAAAACTAAGAAAACATAAAAAAAACACCAAATTTGAACAATTAGAAAAGACAAAAGGCACATACCAAATAGCCTCTGAAGAAAGTTTGGATCTTAACAGAGTTAAATTTGAACTAATATAACAATCTATTGCGATGACTATTGGACATGAATAAGATTCCTATATACAGGTCGGAGCCAGGGCAAGTTAGCACAGATGTAGCCAGTCGTCTTCTGTGTACTCTAGTATTTCAAATTGAGCTCGTCTGTCAGCTGTGAAAGACCATCTTGGATTCAGAATTGAAGACAATACATTTAAATTACAAAGAAAAAGACATAAAGGAAATAAAGAATAAAATAAGACTAACGAATTGATGAAGATATATATGCATACCAAAATTTCCAGAGTTGACACAAATCTTATCAAAGCATTCAGCTACTCGCAGAGCAACAGTGGGAGCAACATGAATGTCAGCAACCAATGGTATGTTGCAGCTGGACATAAGTAAACAAGGAAGCAGATGAATACATAAACAATATAGGGTTACAACATCGACCATGTCTAATATAGCTCAGTATAATCTATGCTTACTTTTTCGGCAAAAGGGAGTTTTTAATCTCAAAACATGCATCAGCTTCTTTCTTCCCTTGAACCGTTATCCGGACAATATCAGCTCCTTTATCAGCGATTCTCATCACCTGCCAATAGGCAGAACATAAATAAGGATAACTAAATACATAGTGAACATTATATAAAGTAATAAACTCTGGATTAGCTCAGCCAACCACCCCAAGTACAAATATAAAATATGCAATTTGAAGATATTTGTCTATACCAAAAAATTTACCTCTATATGATCGAAATCTGTGTTTCAACCTCAAGCAGTGTCCTGGGAAATTCATTTGTTTCAACCCAAACTCTTGTTTGTCAATCTAAAACATAGAAAATAGTATAATTTAGTTAGATAGCTTGATTGCTTCCAAAAGAAAAATCTCTGGAAAGTTCTGTAGGTGCAATATTTTGATCAAATTAATACTTCTCAATTTCTCTATAGAAATTAAACTGACAAATAGGTGCACATGATTTACAAGGCCAAAAGAAAAATAGTAAAGCTAAAGAGCCAGTTGAGATATTTGAAGTACAAAAAGCAAAAGCCATATGCTAAGCCCAGATATTTGAAGCCAAAAGCAAAAGCCACCCAGATCAACTCTTGTGATGATTCCCTCTGGCTCCAAGTCTGTTCCTCACGTCGTTTGTCATCTTCCTATTCTCTTGACCCTTAGACCTATCACAATTTATCGTGTTCCTTGTGCGAAAGCACCAAAGTATTTCATGGATGTATGTGTATGAATAAATCAAACAATTAAGAATGGTTTCATAAGACAGATCAAACACATACCTTTAAACAAGCAATTGCCTTGACAAAGGATGTTTTAGGTGTGTGTTCCACTACACAAATCAACGAGGGGACCACAGATCTTGCCATAAAACCAGCCTCGTTTATTTCCGGTCTGTATCAAAAAGAACTGCAACACACATTCAATATATTATAAATTATAAATCATACAAAACAAATAAAAAGAAAAAGGGATCGATTATGAACCATCACCTATTTACCTAGAAGCTTCAAAGTAGAGGAACACTCACTGAATGCTTCTTCAAAGCTTGATATAGGAACAAAGGAGGCTTAGGGTTTGGATTGAAGCTGACAAATTAGGAATAGGGGGTTAGGGATTCGAATTAATCAAACATTAGGGATTTTGTGTAGAATAGGGGGTTAGGGTTTCGAATTAATCAAACATTAAGGGTTTTTATTTAAGATAAAATCAAACTCTAACCTTGAGGGTTTGAGAGCTTGAGAGGCGTGGAGGTGGAGCTCACGATGGAGGGGAGCTTGAGACAGAGGAGCGCGGCAGAGGGAAAGGCGTGAGGGTGGAGCTCACGGCGGAGGGGAGCTAGAGACAGAGGTGCGCGCAGAGGGAAAGGCGTGAGGGTGTGGTGGTGGTCAAAACTGAGAGAGAGTGAGAGGGTTTTGGAGAAGAGGAAATGGGATGCGTGGAAGAGGAGAAGAAGGGAAGTGCGAACGGTGGAGAGTGAGGGAGAGAACGACAGAGGAGAGTGAGTGAATGAGGAGGGTTCGAGCAAACACTCTCAGTATTAATTGGGTTATTTAGTTTGCGACGACATTTTAGCGTTTTCCGACAGACATAGCCGTCGCAAATTTGCGACGAAACACGTTTTCGTCGGAAACGTAAGCGGGAAATTAAGCGCCTTTTTCCTTTGGACATTTGCAACGAATTTTTCGTCGGAAAGTGGTCGGAAATTGCGACGAATAGGAGTTCGTCGGAAAAAATGGCAGGAAAAAGCACTTATTCTTATAGTGATGAAATAAGAAATTGAGAACAAATCAGTGACAACCAACATATAGAAATTGAAAATAGAGAAAGGGGAATCCATTGAAGTACATAACTGCGAAATAAAAATTTTGCTGACCTACATTTTCAAGATGGATACCATGTGTGCTCTAATATCTTAATAATGTCATCAATAGAAGAAGAAGAGAAATGGCATTTGTATTGATAATAGTGAAATGATACAAAATGAAAAAAAGTACACATTGAGTGATTACAATAAGTCTATTTAATTATAAACATTCACATACTAGTAATTATAGACAATTTATGCATCTAATAAACATATATATGAAATTTCAAAAAAGAAACACTTACTTTGCAAACACAAGATACTCATTTGGTGATTCGTTGACTTGATATGAGCCTATATTGTGAATAAGGAAATAAGGGATTTGTAAATAGTAGATTTGTAGATTTATTTAGGCTTAAATATGTTTTAGGCCCCTGCAAATATAGGGTGTTTTGGTTTAAGCCCCTGCAAATTTTTTTTTTGTTAAAAGCCCTTGCAAAATGAAATATT
The DNA here is from genome assembly GCA_039519185.1 of Astragalus membranaceus. NCBI lineage: Eukaryota > Viridiplantae > Streptophyta > Magnoliopsida > Fabales > Fabaceae > Astragalus > Astragalus membranaceus. The sequence continues at coordinate 147,039,129 of CM076849.1, read as the reverse complement.
TTGTTATAAGCCCTTCTCAACATATCCAGCAATCATAGCATTCCATGTTAAGGCTAACATTTTAGTCATAGAAGGGCTTATAACAAAATATGTCATTTTGCAAGGGCTTTTAACAAAAAAATTTTTTTGCAGGGGCTTAAACCAAAACACCCTATATTTGCAGGGGCCTAAAACATATTTAAGCCATTTATTTATATGTATTTGGCCCAGGCCCGTTAGGTTTTCTCAGAAAAGCCTATTTAAACGCTTTCTTGTTTGTACTCAAAGAAGGGGAGACACGATCAATAAAACGGAACTACTGCTACTCTGTAGTCGCAGACGTAGGCAAAGTTTGGCCGAACTGCGTAAACAATATCGTGTGTCCTGTTTTGACATGGTATCAGAGCCAGGTTTGATCCCGAATACCATCCCAAACACTTGATCCCGATTCTGTACCACCGGCACCACGGCGTTCTGGTAGAACGTCTCGAGCACCTGACAGATATTCCCCAGACAGGTTTGTTTCCTCACATACTGCTTTAACTGCTTCTCTATCTGGCACATCTATTCCTACTTGCTACTCGCAGGTTGTTAAAGATGTGTCTTGGGTAAATGCCATGAATGAGGAACTTCAGGCCCTTCAGGACAACTTCGCTTGGGATATTGTTCCTTGCCCTCCTGGTATCAAACCCATAGGCAGTAAATGGGTTTATTCTGTGAAATTGAATTCTGATGGATCTCTCAATCGGTACAAGGCTCGATTGGTTGCTTTAGGCAACAAGCAGGAATATGGTATTGATTATGATAAGACATTTGCACCAGTTGCTAAAATGACTACTGTTAGAATGGTTCTCTCTATAACTGCTTCTAAAGGGTGGTCTCTCCACCAAATGGATGTCAAGAATGCATTTCTTCATGACGACCTGACTGAAGATATTTATATGACTCCCCCTCAGGGCCTATTCTCTTCATATAAGGGGGTGTGCAAGCTCAAACGCTCTCTATATGGTTTGAAACAGGCGCCTAGAGCATGGTATGCGAAATTCCGTTCCACTCTACTTGGGTTCTCTTTTACTCAAAGTCGGTATGATTCGTCTTTGTTCATTCACCGCACATCTACGGGCATTGTTCTACTCCTTCTTTATGTTGATGATACGATCATTACGGGTTCTGATGCAACATCCATACAGGAAGTTAAACAAAAACTTCAAGCCTCATTTGAAATGAAAGACCTTGGTCTTTTACATTATTTTCTTGGACTCGAGGTTCATTCTACCTCTAAGGGTATATTTCTCCATCAGCATAAGTATGCCACCGACCTTATTGCTATGGTTGGCCTCCAATCCGCTAATCCTGTGAATACTCCTCTTGAAGTTAATGTTAAATACAACCGTGAAGATGGTGAACTTCTGACTGATCATTTATTGTATCGACAGCTCGTAGGTAGTCTTAACTACTCAAACACTTCATCTGTTTCCTCGTAAATTTTCAGTAAATCACACATGTGAACATAGTTATTATAATATAAAAGAATTCAAATATTTCCATTTATTGAATTATTACATTTGTAAGCTTCTCAAATGTCTTTAATACCTTTTTAAATACTACTCCATCGGTTACAAAATATATATAAGCAAAATTGAGTCAACGAAAGTTGATGTATCTTGTTTAAAATCATTTAATTAATTCTGTATTTAATGTCTTTTTATTCTAGATTTAAAACCATTTAATTAATTCTAGTATTCAATACCATTTAATTAATTCTGTATTTAAGAAGTTGTGTCTTTTAATTCTATATTTAATTCTAGTATTTAATACCATTTAATTAATTCTATATTTAAGAAGTAGTGTCTTTTTATTACCAAAAAACTAATATGATTATATGATTATTTAATGTATTTAATGAAGAACTATTGTTTCTTTTTTGTTTGAACCATTACTGGCTACCCACAAAATGTCTCAACGCTTTCACGAAAGACTAATCTCCGCTCGTGCTTAGATTCAAATTTCGTTTAGGCCAACATCAAGTTTGTCCACTATGGGAATCGTACCCGGGAGCACCGGGTCGACTTCCCATGTTCTAGGCCAGATTAAGCCCGACCAACTTTGTACTAACCCAGACATTTAATAGTATATAACTTTTGTATATTTTCCCTTTTAAAAAAAGTTGTGTATATTTAATGAAATATATTTAATATATAATAATTACCTTCTATAACATCTAACTTAACAATAAGTCAATTAATTTAAAATTTCATGAAGATTGTATTCAATTCTATTACTAAATCCGATATTATCATGCTTGACAAAATATGCATCTAATAAATATGTATATGAACTTTCAAGGAAGAAACACTTACTTTGCAAACACAAGATACTCATTTGGTGATTCGTTGACTTGATATGAGGCTATATAAAAATCAATATTGGAGGAGGTCTTTACATATGCATGAATAATGATGACAATGAAAGCCCTTATATAATATAATTTGAACCTAAAAGACTAGAAAATTTGGATGAGAACCTTGATCCCAATAAGCATATTTATAATACTTTTGATGACTCAAGTACTTCATCTGTTTCCTCATAAGTTTTCAATAAATCACACATGTGAAGATAGTTATTATAATATTAAAGAATTCAAATATTTTCGTTCATTGAATTGTTACATATTTGTAAGGTTCTCAAATGTCTTTAATATGTTTTAAATACTAGTCTCTCCGATCCGTTACACAATATAAATAAAATTTAGTCTACAAAAATTGATGTATCTTGTTTAAAATTTGGACCAAAATACATCAATTTTTGTTGACTCATTTGTGCCTATATTCTGTAAGGGATCGAGGGAGTATATACCAAATATAGTATTGAATACCATTTAATTAATTCTGTATTTAATGTCTTTTTAGTACCATTTAATTAATTACGTATTTAAGATGTAGTGTCTTTTAATTCTAGTATTTATTTCTTTATTTAATTCTAGTATTTAATACCATTTAATTAATTCTATATTTAAGAAGTAGTGTCTTTTTATTACCAAAAAACTAATATGTTTATATGATTATTTAATGTATTTAATGAATAACTATTGTTTCTTTTTTGTTAGGACCATTATTGGCTACTCACAAAATGTCTCGATGCTTTCACGAAAGACTAATCTCCGCCCGTATATATGATCAAATTTCGTACGAGCCAACAATAAGTTTGTCCGCGGTGTGGGAATCGAACCAAAGGGAGCACCGGGTCGACTTCCAATGTCCTAGGTTAGATTAAGCCACTGGACCAACTTTGTAATAACCCAGACATTTAATAGTATAACATTTGTATATTTTCCCTTTTAAAAAAAGTTGTGTATATTTAATGAAATATATTTAATATATAATAACTACCTTCTATAACATCCAACTTAACTATAAGTCAATTAATTTAAAATTTCATGAAGACTGTATTCAATTCTATTACTGAATCCGATATTATCATGCTTGACAAAGTTGAGATAAATATTATGTAGTTAGATACTTTGTCTCTTAACTATTTGATCATTGGTTCGGTGTCTGGTCGGTGTGTTTGGAGACAAAGTATCTAACTACATAATATTTCTAGTTTCTACCATTTGTGTTATGCCACAAACCCTTGCTGTCTGACCTATTGCCAATTTTTTTTTACAAAAATCGTGAGTTCATCCAACCTGTTCTCTAAGCTCTTATGATTATTAGCATGTATCTCATTTACTCCCCTTGTTAGAAGTGCAAAGTTGCTTCTGGTTGTGAATTGTTGGGAGTTAGTGGACATATTTTCTATTAAAGCTCTTGCATCTGCTGGTGTCTTGTCTACAAGTGCACCTCCACTAGCAGCATCCATGATATTACGGTCCATGGGTAGTAACCCTTCATATAAGTACTAGATGAGCAGTTGTTCAGATATCTGGTGGTGAGGGCAGCTTGCACACAGTTTCTTGAATCTCTCCCAGTATTCATGTAAAGACTCAGTGGAGTTTTGCCTGATACCACATATCTCTTTTCTGATTGAAGCAGCTCTGGAGGCAGGAAAGAACTTCTCTAGGATCAATTGTTAGTGGTTAGTGAGTCCTGAAATTGGCAATCCCTAATTAGAGATCCCCGACAACGGCGCAAATTTGATCAGCGGTCGTACGCGGTCAAAATAATTAAGAGATATAAAATATAGTAACAACGTAAGTAACCTTGGTCGTCTCACAAGGACCTCTAAATACTGAAATTACCAACAACAAGCACAAAATTAACAATAAAGGGAGAGTTTTTGTAGTAGACATGTTATGTTTAAGGGGAAAACAATTTAGAGAGAGAATCAATCCACTGGTTTCGAGGTGCGCTTCTCAGATTTATCATAGGTTCTAAAAAATAATGTCTCTAAGGATTTCCAATTCCAGATTAATATAAACTAACTAGAACAAGCGTTAATTAGTTTATACGAATTCACACAGTTTCGGGCAAGCACCGAAACCGTGGGTTCAATCAGTCACGAAAGCGGACAAGCGCCGTTTAAAGCATAACCAATAACATAACAGAATTCATGTCAATCCTCTATCAATTTCTAATCGAATTAAATAAATTAAGCATCCAAATAACTCAAAATAATCAAAGATTAGGAAGCGAGATTGTATACAAGCAAGCGCGTACACAAACGAATCACATTTTGCAAGAACCGAATTCAAATGATTCAAGCGAAATAAAAAGAACTGAAATTGCAACCATTAAGAGCGAAAACGCAATTGATAGAGACGAATTAGAAACTAAGACGAAATATCATAGACAACAAAGAACCGAACCTCAAAATCCGTACAGCGACACTCATTCACCAGGGAATTGACTCCAGGTTTTTAGCTTCCTTGGAGGTTAGGACACAAAACGTAAATTCAAAATAGGAATGCGTAAGAGAGTTCAAAGCGGCTAATCAACCTGTATCTTATAAGATTAAAAACGAAAACCTAAATTCGTAAACGGGTTCTATGATAAAAGCCCGTTAACAAACTAATGTCCAGCCCAAAACCCGTTTTACACAGTACTGCTTGGGTAATTCACAGTTTTCACCTTCAATACTTCCGAATTGCTTTTCGAGCTCAAAAGGAGAATTGTAGCTCTGTTCCTTAGCTTTCCAACGCATGCTTGCACGCGTCAATTGGATAACCACAGCCAAAGGTATGACCTGCAGAGTAGATATGGGTCAATATGCAATAAAAACAAGAATTAATCAAAAAATTACTATATTGCTCAAATAAGATCCAAAATCTAGAAACGCGCAAAGACTTAAATATTAGACACAGAACACAATCAAAAATACCAAGTGCAAAGCTATAAAGAGTGCATTAAAAAACACTGATCAGCTTGCAAGAGTTGGAGGACCCCCTGATGGCTTCAACTTGTTTCTCCAATTAATCTGATGCTGCTAGAGTCCTCTTTATGAGGATGTAATTTTTTGTTTTTTTGTTCCTTCGTTTTTCTTTTTGTTTTCCTACTCTTACAAAAAAAATAAACTCAATGCATTAGTTTTTCATGAGCTTAATTTTACTAAATTAAGTTTTTAAATATGTGAAATTTATGTCCTAAAAATTGGAAAATTTTTAATCGAGACCGAATCAATGGTCATGTGGTTCAACAACAAACCCCTCGGTTCGACCCTTCACCGAGTCGGTCACCGGTTTAATTCTTTAAAATAGGTGTTGAAATAGAGACACCAGACTACTTGGAAAACTAGTACTGCCGAACCAAGGAACGAAACCTCGTTACTCCGCATGGAAAATATATAAATGTTAACTTGCCCCCCTGAAGAACCGTCCCAAGCTCTGCCCCTATCCATTAATCGTTCGAAAATTAGTATAATAAGCTTAAAGTTGTATTGAGATATTAGTTTGAGGTTTTGGTTTTAGGGACCGAATTTTTAAAATTTGAACAAGGCCTCCAAATTGTTTAGGACGACCTTGATCGAACCCGAGAGCACCAAGTCGACTTCCCATGTCCTAGGCCAGATTAAGCCACCGGACAAACTTTGTAATAACCCAGACATTTAATAGTATAACATTTGTATATTTTCCGTTTTAAAAAAAGTTGTGTTTTTTAATGAAATATATTTAATTAATATATAATAACTACCTTCTATAACATCCAACTTAACTATAAGTCAATTAATTTAAAATTTCATGAAGACTGTATTCAATTCTATTACTGAATCCGATATTATCATGCTTGACAAAGTTGAGATAAATATTCTATAGTTAGATACTTTGTCTCTTAACTATTTGATCATTGGTTCAGTCTCTAGTTGGTGCGTTTGGGAAAACATTTCTTGAGAGAAGTCTACCCCTTAAATGGTCTCTGTCACCTCGAAGGATTAGAGTCTCTACAGCTACTCTTGAAGGATAACTTTGTTTACCAAAAAATATATTAGAAATTTGTTTTTACTAATCAAAAAATATTATAAATTTCTTTAACACGGCAAATTCATGTTAAAATTATAAGAATCATTTTTTTTGGTAAACCAAAATATCTTACGCGTGCATATGCAAGGCTTACATCTCCTATATTATCAGATATTTTTCCGTACATATCGGAAAAGGATCGAACCCTTGACCAAATGGTAAGGAGCTAGCTTAAGTTTCTACCATTTGTGTTATGCCATGTTTGTAGAATTATTTTACTTTAGCACAAGTAATACACAATATTCTTGAATTCCATTAAAAATATATTACATATATAAAAAATTTATATATTTATATGACATTTAAATCAAAATAGAAAGTAAAGAATATTTCTTGATAAAAAAAATTACATTCTAGCAAAGATATTCAGTAAATTTTAGGGTGTGTTTGTTTGAGATGAAATAAGGGGGGAAAAGAGAGTGTTTTTCACATGTTTGGTTGAGGGGAAAAGTGGAAAATAGAGTGATTGATGATTCTTTTAGGGTATGTTTGGATGGAGGGTTTAGGAGGGGAGGGGAGGGCTTGATTTTCAATTCTAAATTGAGGAAGCTATAAAATGTATCTAAACAAAAATGAACTGTGATTAATAATCTTTTATCATTATCATGTTATTATTTCTATTTTTTAAAATATCAAATAGATTTTAAAATAAATACCAAGCCCTCCAAAACCCTCCCAAACATACCCTTAGTGTTTTATGCAATCTCTCCAATTGTGGGAAGAAAGCGAGGATAAAAGACATAAGAATTAGACTTTCGCCATTTTACCCTCACAAATTGTTCTCGATCGGCCAAACGCTTAGGCCCATTTTTAATATAGCCCGTGATCCACAAAAGATCAATGGTGTAGGCCCTGTTCCTAGATCAATGGTTCTGGAATATTCACAGAAACGCCAATCACGACGAGCCACGTATAGGCACCAATCCCTACAAAAGCACTGTTCCATCAATGCTACAATTACGAATTTATTACTCGTTGTGAACATTTCAAACTCACGAACTAGAATTCTAGGTTTTGCTTCTTTGATTTGATAAGTTCCTTCATGAGCAGTTTGTAGTGTGTCCCGTATTTCTTTTGCAGTTTCTTTACCAACCTCTTTTTCAAATTCATTTCTACTCAAAGCACAATTAAAATAATACTTTGCCCTTGAGTTTAACAAGACTAGACGCTTGTCATCTTTGGTCAAAGTGTTCTTTGGTTTACCAGCAATTATGCCATCATCATAAGTTACTTTTAGAAAATATGGACCTTTTTCAATGATATCCCAATGTCAATATATTTGGATTCCATGTAAAGCTTCATTTGATTATTTTAGTAGTAGTAGTGTTATCCATTGAATCCAGGAGGTCTATTTGAGGTTTCTCCTTTTGGTAAGAATGCTAAAAAATTTGGTCTTGGCATGACTTCTTCCAAGATCTTTCCTCTGATACTTTTTAAGTGTGTTCAACCAGAGATCTTGCTCTGATGCCAATTGAAGTCAATATAAATCACCAAAAGGGGGTTTCAATTACGACACATTTTTAAAATTAGTTTCAGTTATAAATCCAAATTCCTTTCGAAACTTGTTTTAAAAGGTAATGATGATTTTGCAAAACAAGTATTGAAAAGAAGAATTAAATGATTTTAAGGTGAACATAGTAAAGAGTTCTTTCAAAGATAAGTGCTGAAGGCTGTAAAGAAAGATAGTAAAGAGGACACAAATTATAGTGGTTCACCCTAATCAACAAGGGCAACATTCACTGCTCACACGCTGTGAATATTTCCACTATTTTCAAATAGCTTACAAGCCAATCACAAGCCAAAACAGTTGACAGTTTTCTTAGCACACTACACTACCAAAAAAACAGTTTCATGGCGGTTACAAGAGAAAGCGGCAGCCGTTCAAACTGCCACTAGATACCATCTACGGTGGTTTTTGGGAGACCGAACTTTGGTCCGTTGGTAGCAGAGTTGCAGCAATTCTAACAAGTGTCGTGAACACTCGCTGCCACACGGTGGTTTTTGGGAGACCGGATCGACCCCCCGTGTCCCAAGGTAGATTAAGCCACTGGGCTAACAGTGTTGGTTTTGTATCTCATTGACTTGTTATCCTTTGTATGCTACTTTTATAAATAAATTTTAGCGTGTTTTAAATGAATGGTGGTTGGGATATCTGTTTGCTTAAATGTTTTAATTAGTTGGAAGATTTCTTAGGGGGGAGGAGAAAACGTCCCACACTCATGCAAATGTATTAAACTATTTAATCATACTTATTGAATAAGTTGGAAGACTTTATGACGTCTAAAATTCAGGGTGTTACATCATAGACACCAATACAAGCCGACACCATATACCAAACATTAATGGCAATTTTGCAGCCAAAGAATAAGTGAATTACTGTTTCCTCCTACCTAAAGCAGATGGGAAAATTGTGTTGTGTTCAGCCTCTACTGTTAATTACTTTGATGATTGAATTATTTAATTATTTTTAAATTTACTTAATTGTTTGATCAAAATGAAATTTGATGTGTGTAACATCCCTAGTTCGGTTAATTTCACATAACAAAATTAACTAGAAATTTATCGTTAATTAAATGATAAGTCGAGTCATGGCTAAGTTTGTGTCGGGAAAGCAATGTTAAATTGCTCAATTATATGAATTATTGTGTATTTGTTTGATAAGAAATGAGTTTAAGTGGAATTAGAGGAAAGTTAAGTAGAGGGGTATTTTGGTAAATTACACTTCATCAAACCTTCAGCTGGAATTAGATACCAAACACACTCCTCACTTCCATTAAACAACAACCAGAAATTTAAGAAAGAAAGTATTAAGTTAGTAGTTGATTAGAGATAAATTAGAGTGAGACTTTAGTATGTTTATCACTTAAGGGTAGATTGGTCTTTTTCCCCAACCCATTTACCCTCAACTCACAACCACACTCAGAACCACATTTAATTTTTCTGAAATCAAAAAGAAGAGGACCAGAAACAGAATTGGACAGAAGGAGAGAAGAGGAGATTTGAGAGAGAGAGAGCTTGAGAAGGAGAGGAGAGAACCTTCTCCAACATTGATGCATGTCCAACTTTCTTCCACCATTGTAATCCTTATCATCTCCTCTTCAATTTGATACTGATTTCACCACCAAAGAACCCACCCTTCTTTTCTCACCATTTTCGCACCCAAGCACCATTTGGAGAGAAGTTGAGTTTCCTAGCATGGAGGAGGTTCCAATAGAGCCCTAGGAGAAGTATGAAGCATTGCATGTCAGTTTGAAGTGCTGTTGTCAAAGATTGAGAAGCCACATTGTAATTTCAGAACCTGAAAGTGGAAGATTAGGAGCTGGGGTCGTGATTTGAGCATTTTTGGGGCATCAGTTCGTGGTCCTTGATGGTGAAGTTGAAGGAATCAACTCACAACAAGTTCTGCAGAAATCGGTTTTGAACAGTCCTTGGTATTATCTATGTAACTCACTATACAGGCCTCCTTTAAAGGTAATTTTTGATCCTTTAGAAACTAGACACAAAACCCTTCAGTTTAGTCACAAGAACCACTTGATTTGACTGAGTATTGAGGGAGAAACTTTAAATACAAATTTCACTTTTGTCATAGTAACATTTTCGGACCAGTCTATGTATTTTAGCCATAATTCCCTGAATACTCCTCATATCAGTGTGGGACTTGAACCATACGAAAGTAGAAAAAATTATCCACACATTAGGAACTGGTTTGAATTGTTTTGGTTAAGAATTGAATTAGTTATGTCTGTTGCAAAACAACTTACAGATACTGCCAAACCGATTTTGGAGTTAGTTGCCGCGTTTCTAGGAGTCGGGATTAGATTGGAGTAGAACGGAGATTACATTGTTGATTGAGATGAATTTGGTTAAACATCAGTAGCTGGACACGTTTGGGATTCGTTCGTGATCGATTTCGTGTTCGTTGGAGCGTAGGTGAACATTCGGGGATAGTTCGATTGGTTACATTGTCACTTGCATTTCGTGGAGTCTTGATTGTTCGTGATTTTCATCACAATTGGTGACTTCTATACTCGCTTAGGGATTGTTTTGATATTGAGTTTTTATGTATTCTGGAGTCGAGTAAAGTTTCCCTTCGTCTCGTTAATTTCGTCAAAAACCGTTTCGAAGTTTGAAAATTTACGGTTTATTTTTCAGTTTATAGCTTGATGGTGATTTTGGAATTTGGAGTGTTATGATTGTTTGGACTGGTATATGTTGTGTAATTTTCTGTTTTTCAGTTGGAATTGTTTGCATTTCGGATTTGAATCGATCGGAATTACGAAACGGACAAAACGAAGTGTAAATGCTGTTTCTGCACAGGGAGCACGGACCATGCGTCTTTGAGCACGGACCATGCGTCCCTTTCGCAGCAACATGCTAAATGTTTAAAAGGTGAAGGACGGACCATGCGTCCCTAAGCACGGACCGTGCGTGCCTTACGGGTTTTAAGTGACGTTTTGTTGTTTCGTCGCTGCTTTTCATTCCAAATCACTTCCAAACATTTTCTAAACCAATGGGGATGTTATATATTTAATATTAACATGGTTTTAAACATGATCAACTTGGTCTTGAAGAAAGGTTTTGAAAATTAAAAATGCTTGGATCGAATTGTGAATTTCCCTAAGTTGTGTTATTGATTGTTAGTAACCACGTGTGAGGTCATAATATTGTTTAAACGGACTAAATGTCCTTTGAGGTTATGTTAATGTTTAAATGGACTAAATGTTTATTGAGGTTGAGTTTGAGGTTGCATATATGTATAAATTATATATATTCAGTATGGGTGACGTCCCTATTGAGATTAGCGTACTAGGGGAGGGGAAGTCATGAGCCCTATGAACCTAGGCCCCTTGAGGTTTGCCCGCAGTTTATGGTAAGCGGATTGGGTTCACCGAGAATATAGACAATCATTCACAGTGATATGCTATGTTATCAAGTTTCACGTGGCTATTATTTTTAGCTATGATTAAAATGATGCATAATGAACCGCGAGAGTAGTAAGGGGTCTCGATAGGACTCACTGAGATAATGTTTATCTCACCCTTTATATGTTGTGGTTTTGGGAGCTATTTGGGGTAGTTTTAAGTGCTTATGTTGTTTCCCTTTGTTATATTTGTATTATCGATTGTATGACTTATACTTGTTATTTTGATATCAGCTGAGACCACTTCATCCCCTTGCTTGTATTTTGAAATTTGTGCAAAAATTGTGAGTTCCTCACTTTGTTTTGTTGTTTTTTTGAATTGCATGTTAATAATGTGTGTATGTTCTGGTTTCGATGGAAGTGCATGTGTCTAACATTATGATTGGAACCTCTGAAATTCTGGTTTGTTGAACTAGTTGTTTTTATGAAATGTGCAATATTCATGTTGGTGATGTTGAGCAAGTGACATGTTGATATTACACATGTGTTGAAGTAAAATGATGCATGCAAGTTAGGTTAATGGACCTTGATGTGAGTTATTTAGCATGTTTCACAAGTAATTAACAGTAGTACTGAGGATTGAGAGGGGTTGGGTTGCATAAAGATCAGTATTTTCACTCAAAATGTAAAATGGGAATTTCTGGAAAACGACACAGACTGTGTCTTGAAAAGTATGGACCGTGCATTAGCTGGTTCTGTTCTGCTGCTTTAAAATTTAGCTGCCTGGACCATGGCCTTTAAACATGTTTTATTTCTACCTCTGGCCAGACCTGAAATTTTGATCTTTTCTCATACAAAATTAGTGCAATCCAACTTGACCCTAATCCTTAATCTATTGATAAGTAGTAGATGCTATTTGAGTCAAATTATTGGGATATGGTTGATGAAGTTATGTGAATGATTCAATGCCAACTCTCATCAATGTAATGAATTATACCCGATGATTCAATCGAGTGAGAAAACTAAGATTCTAAAATAGTAAACTAGATCATTAGAGAATGACAATAGATGTTGCAATAGAATCTAAATTTTTAACTATATTTTTAACTATACCCACTGCTTAATGTATTTGTCCTCCTTGCAAATGTTTAACTATATTAATATTTACTAAGAGTAATAGGAGTTATTCCTTTAGCTACTATCCTTGCCAATGTTTTGTGGTCTTAATCTGCCATATTATGTCTCTTGGTTTGCGTTTGATAATCTCTGATGCAATCCGCATGCGTGATGAGATGTTCTTGGCATCCTATAAGTACATGCAAACTATAGAGACTAGATCATTAATTAGAGAATGACAATATATGTTGAGTTTGGAACACTTCAAGTAAGGGACATGCTACAGCATCTCTTGACAGCTCCCACCCTTCAAATTCGCACTGTACTTATGAGGTAGTTGATGTACTTTTTAATTTAAAGGGAATTGATAAGCCAATAGAGGTTAATTTACAAACAAAAAACGCAGTAGAGTAAAAGAAAAAAAGTGAAACAGTTAGCGGCGGTTCCAACCGCCACAATATTTAAAATATAAAAAAAACTGGATTTCCATTTAGCGGGGGTTGCAATGACCGCAATATTTTAAAAAAAAAAAACTGGATTTTCATATAGTAGCGGTTGGAACCGCCACAATTTTTAAAACAAAAAAAACTAGATTCTCATTTAGTGGTGGTTTAAAACAGCTAAAAATTGGTGGCGGCGGGTGTTCACGAAAGTTGTTAGAATTGCCGCAGCTCTGCTGAAAACGGACCAAAGCGCGGCATCCCAAAAACTGCAGTATATGGTATTTAGTGGCAATTTGAACCGCTGCCGCTTGCTCCTGTAACCGCAGTGAAACTGTTTTCTTGGTAGTGTAGTGCGACAGTAGATAGAGTTGTGCTAAGAAAACTGTCAAGTGTTTTGGCTTGTGATTGGCTCGTAAGCTATTTGAAAATAGTGGAAATATTCACAGGGTGTGAGCAGTGAATGTTGCCCTTGTTGATTAGGGTAAACCACTATAGTTTCCGTGTGTTCTTTACTGTCTTTCTTTATAGCCTTTAGCACTTTTTTTTAAAGAACCCTAAACCCTAAAATTTACTGAATATCTTTGCTTGAATGCAAATTTTTTTAATCCAGAAATATTTGTTACTTTCTATTTTGATTTAAATTTCATATAAATATATAAATTTTTATATATGTAATATAATTATAAGGGAATTCAACAATATTGTCTATTACTTGTGCTAAAGTAAAATAATTCTACAAACATGGCATAACACAAATGGTAGAAACTTGGGCTAGCTCCTTACCATTTGGTCAAGAGTTCGATCCATTTCTGGTATGTACAGAAAAATATCTGATATTAGGAGATGTCAACTTTGCATATGCACACGTAAGATATTTGGGTTTACCAAAAAATATGATTCTTATAATTTTAACATGAATTAGCCGTGTTAAAGAAATGTATAATATTTTTTATTAGTAAAAACAAATTTCTAATATATTTTTTGGTAAACAAAATTATCCTTCAAGCGCAACAGTAGAGACTCTAATCCTTCGAGGTGACATAGACCATTTAAGGGGTAGACCTCTGCCAACAAATGTTTTCTCAAACACACCGGCCATAGAGACAGAACCAATGATCAAATAGTTAAGAGACAAAGTATCTAACTATATAATATTTATCTCAACTTTGTCAAGCATGATAGTATTGGATTCAGTAATAGAATTGAATACAATCTTCAAGAAATTTTAAATTAATTGACTTATTGTTAAGTTGGATGTTATAGAAGGTAGTTATTATATATTAAATATATTTCATTAAATATACACAACTTTTTTTAAAAGGGAAAATATACAAAAGTTATACTTTTAAATGTCTGGGTTAGTACAAAGTTGGTCGGGCTTAATCTATCCTAGGACATGAGAAGTCGACCTAATGCTCCCGGGTTCGATTCTCACAGTGGACAAATTTGATGTTGGCCCGTATGAAATTTGATTCTAAGCACGAGCGGAGATTAGTCTTTCGTGAAAGCGTTGAGACATTTTTTGGGTAGCCAGCAATGGTCCGATTAAAAAAGAAACAATAGTTCTTCATTAAATACATTAAATAATCATATAAACATATTAGTATTTTGGTAATAAAAAGACACTACTTCTTAAATATAGAATTAATTAAATGGAATTAAATACTAGAATTAAATATAGAATTAAATTAAATACTAGAATTAAAAGGCACTACTTCTTAAATACCGAATTAATTAAACGGTATTGAATTCTAGAATTAAATACAAGAATTAATTAAATGGTTTTAAATATAGAATAAAAAGACATTAAATACAAAATTAATTAAATGGTTTTAAATATTATAACTGGTAAATACTCCATCGATTCCTTACAGAATATATGCATAAATGGATCAACGAAAATTGATGTATTTGGTCCAAATTTTAAACAATTCGTTGACCCAATTTTGCTTATATTGTGTAACGGAGGGAGTAGTATTTAAAAAGGTTTTAAAGACATTTGAGAACCTTACAAATGTAATAATTCAATAAATGGAAATAGATGAAGTGTTTGAGTCATCAAAAGTATTATAAATATACTTATTGGGATCAAGGTTCTCTTCCAAATTTGTCTTTTATGTTCATATTATATGAGGGCTTTCATGGTCCTCACTATTCATGCATATGTAAAGACCTCCTCCAATATTGATTTTTATATAGCCTCATATCAAGTCAACGAATCACCAAATGAGTATCTTGTGTTTGCAAAGTAAGTGTTTCTTTTTTGAAATTTCATATACATATTTATTAGATGCATAGTTTGTCTATAATTACTAGTATGTGAATGTTTATAATTAAATAGACTTATTGTAAATTTGTAATCACTCAATGTGTACTTTTTTCTCATTCGTATCATTTCACTATTATCAATACAAATGCCATTTCTCTTCTTCTTCTATTGATGACATTATCAACATATTAGAGCACACATGGTATCCATCTTGAAAATTTAGGTCGGTTGCATTTATATTTCTCAGTTATGTACTTCAATGGATGTCACTGATTTGTTCTCAATTTCTATATCCAATTTTTATTTTTGATATATGTCTTACTTGACATATCTTCTTTCGTCTTCATATTTCACAAATTGGTCATCTCAAATTGGGGATATCTTTAGTCATCTAAGAGTATTGTACATCAACAACTCATCATCAACAACTCTTTAACTGCTTCCCTAAAGCAAGATCAATGAGATGATAAGAAATATAAACTTGGAAAAAGAGAAAGAGGGAAAAGGAACAAGTGACAATGATGATGATCAATGGCTAAACTTGGATCTTAAACTCTAGATTTGATGATTAATCCTGCAATGAATAATAGCAAACTAAAAGCCTAGTGGATATTGTTACTTGAACACATTTCTGCATTTTGCAGTCTCTTAATTTTCTTGCCTAGTGTGTAGGCTAATTTGAGTCTGTTTAAGTTGGATTTATTCTTGTTTGGTTGGCTGAAAACTATGAAGTTCGTCCTTTATTTTTGTTTAACCATGCCATTTAATTGGCTTTTGGATTTAGTAGTAAGCTTGAGATAATCTTACATTGGTAGGTTTTTTATTGCTGCAAATTGTGTTAGGTTTTTAATTATGCTATTGAAAGAAATGAAGATTTTAAGCTTAAAGATTTTCGATAGTAAAATTGTGTCATTATAATGAAATGCATAACTTATTAAATGATGTTAACTATCTCTTTTATTGTTGTATATAGCAAAAGGATTTATTTATTAATGGAGTACAAAGGGTATTCCTACCCGTAGAAATACACGGGGACTCGCTAAAATCTCGCGGAAGCAAAACCCTATAGGAAAAAGGCCCAAGGAGAAAAAATAGTACCCCGGAAAGAGAGATATAGCAATATGAATAATTGCAGCATTCTACGATTACCATTTTCCAACGCTGTTACTGCAAAGACTAGTGCCCACCACGTGGAAACCGCTAATTGTCACATTGAATTAAGACAAGTTAATAGCGAACAACGCTAGTCTGAGAACATTAACTTGGAATTTCTGCCCATCCTGTCAGCAAACCATTGCCATAACATAATTACAATCCGGTCGAAAATAATACTGCTATCGATGGCTATTCATTTAAAGACCACTTCATTTCTTGCTCCTCGGATACCCAAGTAGTCGCCAACCAAATTTATTGATACCTTACTCTCCTCTTCCTCTTACCAGAGATGAATCTTCCAAACTACAAAAAAAATATTCAACGCATTTTCGTGGGGTACATCATAGACCCCAAAACAAGCCGACACCATATACAAAACATCATTGGCAATTTTGCAGCCAAAGAATAAGTGAATTACTGTTTCCTCCTTCTTAAAGCAGATGAGAAAATTGTGTTGTGTTCTGCCTCTACTGTAACACCCCAGAGTAATTATTTTAATTACTTTGATGATTGAATGATTATTCAATGATTTAACTATTTTTAGATTAATGATGGGTTGAAAATTTAGTTGGTTGTTTGATCAAAATGAAATTTGATGTGTAATATTGTGTGCTATGTGCTAAATAAATGATTTGATTTAATTGGGGGTACTCATTAGGACAATTTAGGAAAATATAAGGGTATCACAGGGATTTCACATATAAAACACACACACAATCCCACAAGAGGACAAGCTGACTCCAACACAAAACAACCACACAAACTTCACAATTGAATTTTAGAAACAAAAAGAAACACAGAAAGAGAGGGGAGAGATAGAGGTCGAGCATGGGAGAAAAGAAAAGGGAAGAGGAACCACACAAACCCTCACCTCACTTCACATCCATAGCTGATGAATCACCAATCACTACTTCTTTTCCTTCCATTTTCATCACAAGTGAGGGATACCTGTAACATCCCAAAGAAATTATTTTAATTATTTTGATGTGCGAATGATTTAAATTATTTTTTTGGATTGAGGATTGGTTGATAATTGAGTTAATTGCTTGATTATTGATTGGTAACTTCATGAATTGATTACCTAAGTACTATACTTGTATGCTTTGAGTACTTGCTTGATTAATTAAATGTAGTTTAAGTGAGGAAATAGAGGGTAAAGGCAATATGGGAAATTCACACACTCAAAACACTGACTCATTTTCACCCATTCGGTTGAACATTTAAAACACTCAAAACACTGACTCATTTAAAAGGGAAAAGAAATTCATAGAGAGGGAGAAGAGAGGGAGAGTTGCGAGAACAAGAGGAAATGGGAGGAGAGTGCTACACATCCTCTCTTCATTATCCACCATGAATGCAATTCATTCCCTTCATCTCTATTAAAACTCAGTTTCTTCACAACCACCATCACCACCATCCAAAGCTTGGTAGAGTTGTGTCTCATATTCTGAAATTTCAAGCTACCTCACCATTTGTTCATCCTAGAAGGTTGCATGTTAGTAAATGGAGCTTGATGAGCTGAGTTTCAACTTGAATGTTCATCTTGGAGATTGATTAGAACTTCACATTCCCCTCATCTCGTCTTCCATGTTTTGAAAACTCTCACACTCAAAAACCCCAAATTCTGAATTTGTGTGGAAACCCAAACAATCCTTTGACTACCACCTTGCATGCACCAATTTTAGCAACAATAGGACATTGGGGACCATTGTAGAGCTTGCATTGCACTTCCAAAAGGATTTCATTACTCACATTGCATTTTTGGGAGCTGTTTGGGGTGGGTTTTTCGCTTCAAGTTCATGGTTGGAGTGGTTATGCTTGCATGTGTCCTTGAGTGTGATTTTGGGTAGTTTGGGGGATTGTATGTGAACTTAGGGACTTCATTAAAGCTTTGGGGTTGCTACATTGTTGATTGGAGTTATCAAGGAGTGGTCTTAGGGGCTGAGCTCGAGTTTGGGTCTTGGGGGAGCTTGTGAGTATGCTTAGGAACTTGCTTGGTGCTTAAAGTTCCAACTTTCTTGCTTGATTGTGGTTGTGCAACCATTTGAGGCGAGTTCCTTTCCTTTTTAGGTTTTCAAAATGTTTGTTCTGATGTTTATGAACCTAATGTCATTATATTATGTTGCATGTGTGATTGAACTGATTTGGTTGTCTAGTGTGGCTTGAAGTTGAATTGGAAATTATGTTTGATGTTATGTTTTGATGAATGGTATGAGTAAGTGAATGTATGCTTAGTTTGAAGTTTTGGTACCTTAAAATGCTTCAATTGGTGCTTCTAATGTGACTATAATTCTGTTTTGATGTTAAGAATGAAAGGGGTGATGGTATGCGCACAAGGGGATTGAAGGAAGTGGTTTAAAATTAAAACCAGGGCACTATGTTGCAGGGACACGGTCCGTGTCCAAGGGATACGGTCCGTGTCCAAAGGACACGGGTACCCGTGTTACTTTTTTCCAGGGAATAAATTTTTGAAAAACTCAGGGACGCGGTCCGTGTCCCATCCTGCAGTTCATATATTTCGAAGTAAAGCCTTCAATTTCCTTATATGCTATTCCTAATCCCCGCCAAGAGGAAATGTTATGTGATTTGAGTTATTTTAATATGTTTATCGAGTGAGAAAACCTAAGAGTCTAAGTAGTTGAATAACATGTCGACCGAACGAGAATGATTAAAGAGGTTAATTAAATTCATAAAATTCAAGGGAGATGACGATCCCAAGAGATCTATAGCAATACGAGTCGGGTTCTCCATTGAGATTGAGAAATAATCTCTCGGGTTGTGCTTCGAGGTAAAAAGAGGATTAAATATTAAAAGAAAGCGACTGGAATTAGAAAACGCCGAAAGGAAATGTAAGGGGTCACGGAGGAACTCATTGATATTTGTAATCTCACTGTTTTATATGTGGTGTTTTCAGATTGACAGGGTACAGTGAAGCAAACCGAGGTGGCTGCTGGCCTAGTTACTTAGTCATCGAGGGATCCTTCCGAATCAATTTTATTATGTTTGCTTAACATTACCGACTTGTATTTGGGTATTACCCTAAGATTGTAACCTTTGATTTTGTAATCAAAGCTATGATATATTATAAACTTTACTTTCAGTTTTTGGACATCTATGGTATCACGACATTATTTATCTATTGTCGGTTATGTTTATATAGTTCTGATATTGGTATCTTACCCTAAGGAACTCGAGGTGGTGGTAAATTCCCGTCAATTTATGTCACGTCCAAATTCTCAAGTAGGTTTATAACTCTGATTTTATAGACATGGTTAACATTCTAGAATTTATGACGTCTAAAGGTTAGGATGTTACATTATTGTATCAGAGCAGTTCGACCTTCTTGGGCTTAGAGATAAAGTCGTCAATAGATTAGATAGATCAAGTTAGCTAGGGACTTAGACAACTAATTGTCCGCACCTTTCAGTATATCATGCAACGTACTGAGAATATTGACAATTGGTTGTCTCGGCCCCGAAAATGTCAGAAACCCTAAACCCTAGGATTCCTGGCCTTCTCGTTTTTCTTAGAGCAAGCTGTGGAAGTAGTGGGTTAAAGACGACGTTGCGGAACGAAAGAATGGGCATTCGTGTTGGTTCGAGGAATTGTGGATAACCGTCTAGTCTTTGGAGCCGATTCGACCATTGTGTCACCGCGTAAATTGTAAAAGGTCACCTAGAGAGTTATAAGTTGAGAAAACCTTCCGGTAGGAGAAGTGTTAGTATTCTAGATTTATTCAGGACTAGTGAGCACTATAATTAACCCTTATTGTTGTCCGACCAGTCTCTCATTTAGTGAGATGTTGTCTAGGGATTGTCGTAGTATTCCTCTTTAGTGAGATCCTTCCGAATGGTAATTGTAAAATCCTAGATTATATTCGTCAACAAAATGTATTATGTTCTCATTTATTAAAATCAGAGATGTACTGCGAATTAACAAAACGGAATATAAAATTCCCTATCAACTCATAAAACATTATGTCGTTCAATAACAAAACAACTCTGTTACTAATAACATAGTTATAGGTCCACAAAAGAGTCGTGCATAACTTAAGCCGAATTCTTAAAATAACAGTACATAATCCTAGTGCAAGTGGTATCATACATTATGAACCATTTTGAAGTCTCAGAATACACTAGTTATCATCTTGTGATACCTAAAGTAAGCAAAATGTAACACCACAAGTTTTCCAATAACAAGTCAAGCTTCCTTCTCCTTGAATTTTTCTCCAATTGCTTTAACTTGTGTCTCTGAAAATCAATAACAATTATAGAATGAGATTTGGAAATCTCAGTGAATTCCTTGATCGTGCCTCACAATATTACGTACGGTACATTTTATTTATTTACTCAACGACACACCCCAAAAAGAATCAAACAAAATTTCACAGGGAACCTCTATTCCATCGTTCATGGAAATATAATACGGGTCTTGGACATGGGATCATGACTCCCCATTCCAAGTGTATCCTCATAATCCCTTAGTTCTTTTATTAATTATATAGATACATATAATTATAGTTCTCACACAGTAATCGCGTTACACAAAGTACCATTTAAATTAAAACTTCAAATTTAGATTCATTGACATGATTTTTATGTGATATGAATATACTACTAATTCGGGATGAGAATATATAAGAATGCAAGTGAAAAACATCAAAAATCAGTCCCAAAAATAAGTTGTAACACAGGTAATATGACAGTTTTTAAAATTTTGTGGCAACAGTCAGAAATTGACAAGGGTGACACGGGCCGCGTCGTTTCATCATATGCCCAGTTTGCTGATTTTTGACATTTTTCACCTATTCATCCTAATACATTCTCTTCCTTCCTCAGTTTAAAACCCATTCAATTATCAAACGACAACAATCACACCATAAAATAACTCATTCATGCCATTCAATTTTCACAATTGCATAAACACATCTCATAGCACAAATAAGTTAAAACATAGCGAGAATTTAACTATTAAGCTCCACATGCATTTCAACATGCGTATCTAATCAATCAATCTAGTTTAAATGCATAAACTAAACACACAATGCTTAAGGGTAACATGAGGAAAAAGGGGAGGAGCTCACCTTTTAGAGTGATTTCAAAAATTAAACAATGTAGCTTCCCTTACTTCAAGTGAACTCCTAAGCTTCCAACCCAAAGATGCTAATTTCAAACCCCAAATTTTATGTTCCCATCTCAGCCACAAGTACTATCTTTGGTTTAACCAAGTACCCAATTCTACAATGCTATCTTCAATGTTCAAAGTTAAACTGGATGAAATCTAGGGTGAGGCTATGATAGGTGTCAAACCCATGGAGCACTTAAGTAACCAGATCTTGCTAGTTTTTGCAACCATTTTGAAAATTTTCCCATGTACAAACAAATCCCATGAAGTCAAGCATATAGTTTCCAAGTACCAGCCCCCACAATCTTCAATTTCACTTTGCCAAAGACAATGCACTCTTTACAGCTATTTCAACTAGTAGTAAGTTTCTTGATTTTCTTACTCAGAAGTAAGAAAAACCTCGAAAGACACTACAAAGTGCAGTTCAAGCTCAACAAAAAGAACACATCACCTACCAGCCTATTTCCTCCATTGTCTTAGAAAAAGAACTTAATTTGAAATCTGTAAGCTATTTGACAAGTGTGGTAGTTACCTCAATCACTTCAAATTTGAAGCATCTTAACAACATGCAAGAACTTTGAACTTCAACTCTTGACGCCAAATCAATCATGAAAGATGAACCAAGGCTTTGAAAGGGTTTGAAGTTCTGATTTTGTTTCTACATGGTACTAGAAATGAGAGTGAGATAGAGTTGATTCTTAGCTCGATGAAGGTGGTGCTGATAGAGTTTCCCCATTTCTTCTCCCTCGTTCCCCAATCACTAGTGCAAAAATGACATTAGAATTAGACATTTAAAGTCAGGCGCCCAGAGGCCTGACTACATAGGTAGACACGGTGGCAAACTTGTAAATAAGTGGCAAAACTCGCGAGTATTAAGGTCAAGCGGATACACGCCTGACTTCTAAAGTGAAGAAGTAGGGAAAAAATAAGACTTTAGAAGTCAGGCGTGTATTCGCCTGACTACATAAGTGACACGGTGGCAAACTTGTAATTAGGGGAGAATTTTTTTTTCTTCTGTTCTAATACTTTAGAAGTCAGGCGTCTATTCTCGCTTGACCTCTAAAGTCCAAAAATAGAAAAAAAAATATTCAATCACTTTTACGAATTTGAAGCGTCGATCATCACTCTCACTACCCTTCACTTTTACGAATTCGAAGCGTCGAAGCACTCTCCTCTTCACTCTCAGCACTCTTCTCTTCGGTGGCAAACTACATGTTGTTCACGAACCCTAGCTTCCCTTCCTTTTCCGTTTCTCTCTGAGCACTCTCCTCTTCGCGATTCCTAGATTCCTCTTCGATCTGGAACGATTCCTTCTCCATTTCCACGAACCACGAACCACGAACCCTAGATTCTTCTTCTGGAACGATTCCTTTTCCATTTCTCTCTTCGCTGGTCCAAGCTTCTCCCTGGATCGCTTCTTCTTCTCACTGGTCCAAGCACGATTTGAACCCTAACCCAGGTACGATTTGAAATGTCTCACTACTTCTCACTGCGCTCGTTCACTTCTGTTTCCCTTTCCTTCTTCTTGGGTTCATCTTCTGGGTTTAGGGTTTTCGTTTTCGTTTTCGTTTTCGTTTTGTAGTTTCTCTGTATTAGGGTTTTTGTTTTGGGACAAATCTGTATATAGTTGTTTGCTAATTGCTTTTTGCTATTCTGGTTTTTGTTTAATGTTTGCTATTCAGGAACAAATCTGTAGCTAAAGCAGACAAATGATATAGAGAAGGTAAATACGCAGTTAACTATTTGCGGGTTAAGATGAAGTATCTGCAACCTTGGAAACTTTTAGCACATAGGATTTAGCGTACGTTAATGGATGTTTAAAAAAGTGGTATTATGGTGCTAGTGTTTATGCATATTTATTTAGTTGCTTTTAAAATTAACCCAATGTTTAGTTTTATTCCACCTACTAAGCAACAATTCAATTTTTGTGCCATTTTATGACAGATTGTGACTGGAGAATCTGAGAGTTTCGAGTCATCTGAAAAATCTGGATGTCAGCTAAGAAAAGGTAACATATTCAACTTGGTGGAACTTTGACCATACATATGCATTAATTATATATTGCAGCTCTATTTTGTATTTTTACCGGAAGATAATGATATTTTTGATTGTTGAATTTCTTCTAAGCATTTTGTTTCATTTTATCATTTGTATTAATATTCATGTAAATGTCTACATTACTTTGTTACGATTTCTAGGTGACCGTGTGAAGTACATTGGTCCGTCAGTTCAAGTTACAGCTGATGATAGGTAATAAAATCATCACTCTTCTTTTCTTCTTCCCCTATGATAGGAGATATTTCTTTTGCGGTCCATCCTCTCCCGTGGAATTGTATCTTTGATGCATTGATACATTTTGATTTGTTGAAAATCCGTGCCTTGTATTTTTTTGACTTTAAGTGTAGATGAACTTGCTTACCAATGTTACTATGGCTGTCAATGTGACTGATACTGACAAATCATTGCAGGAGACGTTTTTTAAGCAAACTGATGGACAATTTGATGATGGTAGAACAATAAAAAGCAGTAGAAAATAAATCAAATCACTGCTTAATATTTTTTGTTTGAATAAAGTTTAAAATCTTTTTAGATTGAAACGATAATACTGAACTGATGGATGGACTTCTTTAACCTGAAGAGTGCAGAGGGAAATTGTGTATGGCATAGTTCCTGTTTCTGTTCTGTTTCTGTTTCCGTTACACAGTTACTGCAGTATCTGTATTATCTGTATTAAATATGTATTTGTATTAAATATGTGTATGCCAGTCTAAAAGACAGTCTGTTCTGTTTCTGTTTAAATATGTGTTTCTGTTTCTGTTTAAATATGTGTATAGACTGTCTTTTAAATATGTGTATAGACTGTCTAGATTCTTTTAAATCTGAATTTAACTTTTTAGAGGAGTCATAGATTCTTTTAAATCTGAATTTAACTTTTTAATGCATGCTGATTGGCATATGGTTGGCTGTTAGCAGAGCTGGTACGTCTGAAGTTCCGCAAAGGAAATCTCCTTCAACTCCTTGGACTGCTCGTAAATTGAACCCATCATCTCCAAACCCAGCAAGTAAAACTCCAAAAGATAGGAGTCCAAAGGTTACTGAAAGCAAGTCAACCCAAAGTCCAATATCTGAGGTACATTTTAAGTTACTTCATGGCTAGAATTAGCCTATATATTATGATACTCGTAAATTGATGCCATTGGTTTGTTGAATATTTCCCGATGAACAATAAAATTGTAGTATATGTAGCATGAT
Organism: Astragalus membranaceus; assembly: GCA_039519185.1. Classification (NCBI taxonomy): domain Eukaryota; kingdom Viridiplantae; phylum Streptophyta; class Magnoliopsida; order Fabales; family Fabaceae; genus Astragalus; species Astragalus membranaceus. Next base: position 147,014,476 of record CM076849.1, on the reverse strand, counting down.
TAGGACATTAGGTGAAGGATTAATTAATATACATAATTTTGCGGCAATTAGAAGCTGTTTCTAGGAATTTACTTCTATCACCTAAAATTAATCAATTCATACAGAATTGTTCAAAACACATGTTCTAAGTTACAGCTCATAACAGCACATACCTCTAAGTTACAGAATTGTTCAATACACATATCAACATGGATTAATAAAACAGTACTGTTGAATTATTAATTATAGTATGCCCAGGCGTGCATACCATCATTTTCCAGTTAATAACCATTCAGCTCAGGTCAAAGTTTTGCACAGGGCACAAGCAAATACTATTTTTTTAAAAAGAAAACTAAAAGTCATTGGCAGCATGAAATCAACGTGGGTGCATTACTTTTGCAGTGCAAAAAGAGTCACAGTTCCAAACAACTCAGTAAAGAAAGAAAATAGTCCAAAAAACTTGGTTTTTGTTTACATATACATATATTATTCTTCACAATTAGTATTCAACTAAATTTATATTCACCATATTTTTAGGATAATAGTAGTTCTTAATTTTTCATCAATCGCATAGTGAACAAATGAAGAAGGAAAACCAATGAAACAGTAATTTGATGAAAAGAAAATTCATAATAATCAGAACTGATCAAATGAAATGGGAATTCATTGAAAATTAGAACATACAAAAGAGTCTGCAGATATACTAGCTAGACCTTATTACATCGTAACAAAAAGCTAAAAGTATAAATCAGAATTAAATTTCACGCAAATAGAAGTATAAATCTGAAACAATCAAAAGCATAGGCATAAAGACAAGGGAAATTTTGTTCAACAAACAATTTAGAGAAAGAGGGATGAAACTTTTACTTGAATCGTAACCTACCATGTGATTTCTACCCAAAAAATTGGAAAGTAGTTGGAAAATGTGTTCATAGTTGATAGTGTCTTGTAATTTAGATAGTTCAAAATTTGAAGTGAAGTGAAGTGACATACACATGCAGCCTAACACAGTTTACACTAACTGACTTAAAGTCAGTTTTCCCTAACACAGTTTACCCTAACTGTTAATCAGTATTTAACACAGTTTACCCTATCTGACTTGAAGTCAGTTTTCCCTAACACAGTTTACCCTAACACAGTTTACACTAACTGACTTAAAGTAAGTTTTCCCTAACAGTTTACCCTAACTGTTAATCAGTATTTAACACTTTTAATGAATGGAACTACACCAGTTGTACAGCTAATGTATAGGAAACTATTGTACACTTACACCCTAACTGTTATTTTTTATTTTTCGAGCGTAGCTACATGGATCGTAGTTGGATGCAAACTAGCAAGTTGAGTGACGAGTATGCGAAAGGGGTGGAAGAATTTCTAGAGTTTGCTCAAACAAAGCTTGAAGGTTGTGGTGGAATTTTTGACTGTCCTTGTGTTAATTGTGTGAACCGGATACCACAACTAGTTGCCACAATAAGAGATCATCTTCTAGTTGATGGGATTTGTCGTAGTTTTACAACTTGGATATGGCACGGTGAAAAGTTAGATATCCCAAGTGTGTCCGGAAGAGATAATTTCCCAGATTCAAATATGGATGATCGAATGGAAGACATGATACGTGATATTGGGCCGGAGTCGTTTAAGCAAGCACATGCCTTTGATACTTTGTGCAAAGATAAAGAAGAGCCTTTGTATTTGGGATGTACAACATTCACACGGTTGGCTGCGGTGATAAAATTGTTCAATCTGAAGGCGACGAATGGGTGGACTGATAAGAGTTTCACTGAGTTGCTTGAGTTGTTGAAAGACATGCTTCCAAAAGGTAACACATTGCCATGTCGTACGTATGAAGCGAAAAAGATTTTGTGTCCGATGGGTGTGGAGTATAAAAAAATACATGCTTGCCCCAATGATTGCATATTGTATCGGAATGAGTTTGAGGAGCTGCATAAGTGTCCTACGTGTAATAGGTCACGTTACAAAGTAAAGACTGGTGAATCTAGTTGCGATGATGATAACTCAAAGATTTCTCCAGCAAAGGTTTTATGGTACCTTCCAATAATTCCTAGGTTCACACGCTTGTTTGCTAATGCAAAGGACGCAAAGAACATTAGATGGCATGCAGATGAGAGGAAATGTGACGGACAGCTTCGCCATCCGGCTGACTCTCTACAATGGAAGAAGGTTGATAGTTTGTTTTCGGATTTTGGCGCCGAGTCAAGAAATCTTAGGCTTGCGCTTGCTTCGGATGGGATGAACCCATATGGTAACTTAAGTACAAATCATAGCTCCTGGCCTGTTCTCCTTATAATTTACAACTTATCTCCTTGGTTGTGCATGAAGCGTAAGTATGTTATGTTATCCATGATGATTTCTGGCCCACGACAGCCAGGAAATGACATAGATGTTTACCTTAGTCCGTTGGTTGAAGACTTGAGAAAAATGTGGGATGAAGGCGTGAATGTGTTTGACGGGTATTCCAATGAAACTTTCAAGCTGCGTGCGATGTTATTTTGCACAATCAATGACTTCCCAGCATACGGGAACTTGTCTGGGTATAGTGTTAAGGGACATAAAGGTTGTCCTATTTGTACAGAAAACACGTGCTACCATCAACTAAAACATGGTAAGAAGACTGTATACCTTGGGCATCGGAGATATCTCAAACGTAATCACCCATACCGTAGGATGAAAAAAGCTTTTAATGGGTGCCAAGAGAATGAAACTCTCCCGAATGTCTTGACTGGAGAAGAAGTCTACCAAGTGGTTAAGGACATCAAAGCTGTATTTGGCAAAAATCAAAAGCAGCTCAATGTGAAAAGCAAGTGGAAGAAGAGGTCAGTGTTCTTTGATCTTCCGTATTGGTCTAGTCTTGATGTAAGGCACTGTCTTGATGTCATGCATGTCGAGAAAAACGTTTGTGATAGTGTTATCGGGACGCTTCTCAACATTAAAGGCCAGACAAAGGATGGTATAAATTCTCGTTTAGATTTGCTCGAAATGGGCATAAGAGAACAATTACATCCAAAGCCAAAAGGTGAACGTACATATTTGCCCCCAGCATGCTATACATTGTCAAAAAAAGAGAAAATAAGTTTGTGCGAGTGTCTACAAGGAATCAAAGTTCCACAAGGTTACTCTTCAAATTTTAAGAGGCTTGTGTCAATAAAAGATCTCAAATTAGTTGGCTTAAAGTCTCATGACTGTCACGTGTTGATGCAACAACTACTACCGGTGGCTATTCGTGGCATCTTGCCAAAATGTGTTCGACATGCCATAACTAGGTTGTGCTTATTCTTTAATGCTATATGTGTCAAGGTCATCGACCCTCAGAAATTGGATGAGTTGGAAAACGAGGCTGCTATTATCTTGTGTCAATTGGAGATGTATTTTCCTCCCTCATTTTTTGACATCATGGTTCATTTAATTGTTCACCTAGTACGAGAGATTAGACTCTGTGGCCCTATTTATTTAAGGTGGATGTATCCGGTTGAACGATACATGAAGATTTTGAAAGGTTATGTGAAGAATCAATATCGTCCTGAAGCATCTATTGTTGAAAGGTATGTCACGGAAGAAGCTATTGAGTTTTGTTCAGACTATTTGGCAGAAGCAAAACCTATAGGGCTTCCCAAGTCTCGTCATACAGGGAGGTGTCAAGGTAAGGGTACACGATGTCCAAGGGTCAAGAGTATGGGTAGAGCAGAAGTGTTGCAAGCACATTTGTACATATTGAATAACACCGACGAGGTATTACCTTATTTATCTACTCATAAAAAGATTGTCAAGAGTAAAAACCCTCAAATGAATGAAAAAGCGCTATTAAAAGAGCACAACAAGACATTCTTAATCTGGTTTAAAGAGAATATTATGAATGATAATAGTGCTTCTGATACACTAAAGTGGCTAGCAAATGAACCAATGTTTAGTGTCATGTGTTGGTCTGGGTACGATATAAATAATTTCTCATTTTCTACAAAGGCACAAGATGATAAGAGCACTGTGCAAAATAGTGGGGTTATGGTCATGGCTTCTGCAATGCACTTCTCTAGTGCAAATGATAAAAACCCTGTTCTTGCATCAATTGCTTACTTTGGGGTTATTGAAGAGATTTGGGAGCTCAATTACTCTAAATTTAAAGTGCCTGTTTTTAAATGTAAGTGGGTTAACAGTAACAATGGTGTACAAACCGATGACTTAGGATTTACATTGGTGGACCTAGACAAGGTAAGTTATGGGGATGAGCCTTTCATCATGGCTGACCAAACAAAACAAATTTTTTTTGTCGATGATCCTTCTAACAAAAAATGGTCAGTAGTCCTACAAGGAAGAATCATGAATGGTAATGGTGAAGACGGAGATTCATCCCTTGAAATTTCTGAGACTCCTTCTTTTACTACAGAAATGCCTATATTCATTGAGGACATAGATGTGGACGGTGTACGTGCGACTCGTGATGATCATAATGAAGGGATATGGGAAGATATTTTAATTTGACCCCTAAAAAGAATTTGCCATTATCAAGGCAAGCACGTGATTGAATAAGTTGCAGGTGATTGACTAAGAATTTGCCATTATTTTGACAGCACGTGATTGAATAATAATTTGCCATTAGTACTACTGTTTTAAGTTGGTTGTGTTATAGCAAATTAACACTTGTTTTAAATTGCACGTGATTGAATAATAATTTGCCATTAATAATATGTTGAATAAATTTGCAATATTGATGATGTTTGTTATACTGATGTTTTGCTATACTGATGATTTGTTATACTGATGATTGCTCACATTTGTTTTTCTTAAATAGGTATCATGGCTGAATTATCTATCAACCCCCCAACAAAGAAGAAGACTAGACGTGCCACGACGTTACCGGATTTGACGTCTAGACGCTCGCCAGGTTATAGGTACCCGATTGAATTTGATGAACACCTAGAGCCTCTAGGTAAATTGGCTGCCAGATTTAAGAGTTATGTGTCTATGCTAGGACGACACAAGGCAAGCATATTATCAGAAACTTGGGAAAAAGTGGATGGCGCGGTCAAGGACTTGATTTGGCTTGATATCTTGGTATTAACTTTTCATTGCATATTGAGTGCTATACACCCAAATGATATATCGGAGTGATATTAACACTGCCTTTTTGTATATATACTTTTAGGAAACATTTGACATTCCCAATGATGAGAGGTTGAAGAACAAATGGATTGCTTATGCCGGTGAGCGTTGGACGCAATTTAAGTCATCACTCACTAGAAAATTTATCTTTAGCCCCAAAGAGGATCAGGATGACAGAACTCCATGTGAGATATACAGTTTCATATCAACTGAAACATGGGAGTTGTTCGTAAAGAGTCGCATGGAAGAACAGTTTCAGGTAATATGCTTGGTCTTTTTTAGTTTTTATTTTTGTCTTATTTTAATATGTCATGACTAATAACATTTGGTTTGGTATTTATGACAGACTAAAAGAGAAAGAGCCAAAAAAATTCAAGCCCACAATAACTTCTACCACACATCCGCTCGTGGTGGCTATAAGAGGATTAAGGGCAAGTGGAAAGAGAGCTACGTGGAAGCAAAGCGTGAGGAGTCCGGTGATCCACAATTAGTAGTAGAACCTCCATCTCCTCCACGTCATGAGTTATTTAAGTTGGCCCATCAGAGGAAAACAGGATCTTTTACAACGGATGAGTCAGCTTCTGTTGCTTCGAAAATTGTAAGTTAAAATTTTTATTCAAACACCAACGCCTTAAGAAATACATTTTACAATGTTGCCTAAAGTGCACATGGTTTTTGTTATAGGATGAGTTAGTTGATCAGGCCAAACAGGGAACACTTGTTCCACATGGACGTCAAGATATCTTGACTATAGCCATTGGAAAACCTGATCCTCGTGGTCGTGTACGAGCAGTTGGTAGAGGGGTGGGTCTATCAAAATACTTTGGACCTACTTCACGTACCGGCGTCACCTCAGATAGTGGGAAACTAGCTGCCATTAAGCAAGAGTTGAAGGAGGAGTTAACAAAGGAGTTTGAAAAGAAACAGGAGGAGTTAACAGAGAAGTTTGCAAAGAAACAGGATGAGTTAACACAGGTGTTTGAAAAGAAACAGAAAGAAATAGTCGAAGCATTGACAGAGGTATATATATGAACATTAACATAGTTTATGAATTGATTTTAGTAACTCTGTGAATATGAAGCTATAGTTATAGTTATGGATATGAAGTTATAGTTATAGTTGCTTTAAAATATGACCTTTGAATCCTGGACAGTTAGGTAATTAAGATGGCCAAACTCTTATTTTGTGTCAATCCTGAATCTCTTAAACTATGACCAGTGTAATTTATCAAACTATGACCTTTGAATCTCTCAAAGATTGTTATTTAATTCTATCTGAAATTTCTGATTGTGTACAGGGGGGTTAAGGCTAGTGATATCTGAAATTTCTGATTGTTATTTAATTCTATCTGAAATTTCTGATTGTTATTTTTAGAAAGGAAGGAATAATAAGATAGGGATGGTTAGTGCTGTTGGCTAATAATATTGAGAGGATTAGTTAGATAAATAAACAGGGGGGTTAAGGCTAGTGATATCATTCAGATTTGTTAGCAATGTAAATAGAACTGTCTGCAGGAATTCTCCATCTGTGAATAACATTTAATAAATATATTTGATTTGCAGAAGTGGGGATCGTTGCGTAGCTGTTCACCATCTCAAAAAAATACAGTCGGATCTAAAGCTAGCTGTTCACCATCTCATGTAGAGGAACCGCCCAAGAATGACTGGTTGAAAGAGTTGCATTTTTTAGCTTATGAGATTTCAACAAGTGTCAAGTTGGACTTGGACCATGAGCACCAGGAACACTTCTACATTGGATATAAAGATATTGTAGAAATGGTTCAAGGTAATGAGGAACTTGAGATGAGCCATTTGGCAATATGGTGCACGTAAGTATATATTAGTTATTTGTAAAACTTATTCCAAATACTTCAATTATAAATAGTTATAAATACTGAACAATTTGTTTTCAATATCTTAGGTATTTGCATCGCGAATGTATAGCAAGGGAAATTAGTGAAATGTATGGATTTTTAGATCCATACAAAATTTGTGGTAGTTATGGCTACAAACAAGAGACCGTCCAATCATATATCCAGAATAAGCTATTTGAGCAGAATAAAACATGCTTTCTAGCGCCATATTTGTTCAGGTACGGTAAAGTATAATTTGTCCATATTGATATGTCAGAGTTATTAAAGCATGATTTCTTGTTAAGAGTTATTCAACACTGTGATTACTATATAGATAACCAACAGTTTCTGCAATTTATAGCATAAATGTGATTTTAGCATATCATGTAACTGATGACATATCTTATTTGATTTTAGCATATCATGTAACTGACATATCTTATTTGAAGAAGAGCTAGCTGACCTTGACCATATTGTTGTTCAATTCTGCAGTAAACATTGGCAATTGTTTGTCGTCTGTCCTTCTGTTAATACAATTGTTTGGATGTGTTCGCTTCACCGCCCTCCAAACGAAACCCTGGTTGAAATAGTTGACAAGTAGGTTTTCTTTAATAATTTGTTCTCACAACTTTATGATTTAACATGCTTTAGACTTGTAACTTACTATTTGATGTTACCCTACAGAGCTCTGGATGGATATAATAGGATGAAGGGTTTAAGAAAAAGAAAACCTCACTGGGTGACACTTAAAGTAAGTATTTAATACATTAATTTTTATTTTCATTTTATACTAGTTACCGTAAATTATATTCAATTTTGATATTTGATATTCATTTATAGGGACCGAAACAAATTGATACTTATTCTTGTGGCCACTATGTGATGATAAATATGATGACCATTGTCTCCGCAACTATCACTAATAATTGGAAGAAGGTAATATAAATTTTCAACTTTTATAGGGTGATTATGTTAGAAGCTGTTAAGTAAACGTAATCAGTATTTTAGAAGCTGTATAGGGTGATTATGTTAGAAGCTGTAAACGTAATCAGTATTTTAGAAGCTGTATAGGGTGATTATGTTAGAAGCTGTTTGGTTATATTAGAAGCTGTTTGGTTGTGTTAGAAGCTGTTTGATTATGTTAGAAGCTGTTTGGTTATATTAGAAGCTGTTTGGTTGTGTTAGAAGCTGTTTGATTATGTTAGAAGCTGTATAGGGTGATTATGTTAGAAGCTGTTTGGTTAAGTATTGAGATCAGTTATATTAGAAGCTGTATAGGGTAATTTAAATTGTTTTTGTAGATGTTTGATTGTGAGTTTTGCATGATGTTTGATTAGAAGCTGTATAGGGTAAGTATAGAGATCAGTTATATTAGAAGCTGTATATTAGAAGCTGTTTGATTGTTTTTGTAGATGTTTGATCAGTTATCCTACATTTTAATAGCTGTATGTTAGATCCGTTATCCTGCATTTTAATAGCTGTATTATCAAGTTATCCTGCATTTTTGTAGATGTTTGATCAGTTATCCTGCATTTTAATAGCTGTATGTTAGATCAGTTATCCTGCATTTATTATCCAATCTGCTTTATTATCAAGTGATTTAAATCTGCTTTATTATGCAATCTGCTTTATTATCTAATTTAAATTGTTTTTGTAGATGTTTAATTCGAGTTCTCCGTTCACGCATGACGACTTGACACACGTCAGAGAAGTTTGGGCAGAGTTTTTTATAAAGCTGTATGCAGAGCGTAAACCCACTTCAAAGGAAGAACGAAGAAAACAACTTAAGTGATTTTATGTAGAATGTAAGTGACTGTGAGACTAGAATGTAATTTTTTGTACTTAAACTGATGAATGTAAGTGACTGGCTGTAAATGTATTTTGTACTTAAACTGATGAATCTTGACTGATGAGTGTAGAAACTGACCAATTATAGTTGAAATGTTTGTTTTGTTGGCCATATTCCAAGTTACAGATGATGAATGTTTGATTAGAGTGATGAATTTAGTATAACCAGGGTGATGAATTATAGTTGAAATGTTCGTACCAGTTCAGACCCAATATAATCCATTTAAACTGATGAATGTAATTAGTGGCTGCATGTAAATGTTTGATTAGAGTGATGAATTTAGTATAACCAGGGCTGCATGTAAATGTTTGATTAGAGTGATGAATTTAGTATAACCAGGGTGTAACAAAAATTTTAAAAAAAAAACTTTTAAGGTCAGGCGCAATAATGCTTGACCTTAAATCATACATACGAAGTCAAGCAATAATAAAAGCTTGACCTTAAATCAAACATACGAAGTCAAGCAAGTTTAAGCTTGACTTTAAATCATACTTACAAAGTCAGGCAAGAATTAATGCTTGACTTCGTAAGTATGATTTAAAGTCAAGCATTTATTCTTGCTTGACTTTGTAAGTATGATTTAAAGTCAAGCAATAATAAAAGCTTGACCTTAAATCATACATACGAAGTCAGGCAAAAATAAATGCTTGACTTTAAATCATACATACGAAGTCAGGCAAGAATAAATGCTTGACTTTAAATCATACATACGAAGTCAGGCAAGAATAAATGCTTGACTTTAAATCATACATACGAAGTCAGGCGCAATAAATGTTTGACTTTAAAACATACTTACGAAGTCAGGCGCAATAAATGTTTGACTTTAAAACATACTTACGAAGTCAGGCTATCGCTTGACTTTAAAACTCCAGACATACAAAGTCGACTTAATAAAAGTCAAGCGCCCGCCTGACTTTAAATCCCCTTTTCGCCTGACTTTAAATCCCTTTTTTGCACTAGTGAATTAATATTATCTTATATTATGTGTTCTTGGATGCGTTGGAAATCTAACGAAAGTATCTACACATACAAATAGATTTTTGGACTGTATTTTATCCTGATTCCAAAAAGTACTCCTACTCTACCCCAAGCCCTTAAGCTCTAAGTGCTAGTAGAACATAAACCCTAGATTGGCATAAGATGTATGTAGTGGATCCCCAACGATTAAGACTAAGTCTTTAGAGCCCAGATTAGGGCAATCCCTTTCGGCGTTTTAAGGAGGACTATTTCTCAGAAAAATGGATATTAGTAGTTATGACTCCCCTTATGAAATCTTCAGATTTAGTAAAAAGTCCTATACGATTAGGCACCCAGTTTGTGTGTCGAAAAAGGGGAAAGTTCAGTTTACCTATGTGTCAAATGTTTTTGCTGTTCTATGGGTAGTGCAAGTGTTCAGATCTTATTGATTACGATAGTTGTAATAATTTTGTTTGTATTGTTTATGGAATTCGGAAAGATGGAGGACCAAAGGAATGCCAAAAATAGGTTAGAATTCGTTTTCTAAATCAACACAGGAAGCACTACCCGTGCGGTCGTTTGATTCCTTAAAAGAATCCTTCTATTTTCTCATTTCTTTGATGCTACAACTATCCCAATTTCATATTTAATCCAAATGTAAATGGTTACACCTAGATTAGTTAATGATCACTTATGATAGAGTTTCAGGAAAGGTTCTGACAAAAAGGATACTTCGGTCATGTAGAATTTCAGCAGGCTAAAAGTTTCCCCAAAATTCCCTACACTAGCTTTATGATTGAGGTATGGAGATTCGCTCATACTAGTATTTCGGGTTAGTTGAGAGAGTCAACTCCGATAGGTCTAGGAAAAATTGTTTTATGCTCCAAGATTTCAAGAAAGTTTTTATAAATATCCTATCACTTTGTGAGTCATTTGAGAATAGCGATTGTTCCCGAGTCTAACCCAAAGTACTAGATGTATCTCCAAGAGGATCGAAAGGTAATGTCCCAAATTTTCTATCCGTTGCGAAGGAAATTTGGAACGAAGGTTGTTAGTGCATTGACTAATAAAGAAAAGCAGAAGTATTAAGCGTTGATTTGGGCTATAGTCCATAAGCCATGATGCATGCAAAATTCTCCACTCTGGTGGTGAGGTTTTAGTTAGTTAACCTCTCGTTTGTGAAGGTTAATAGTTGGATTGTATTTATGCGACCCCGTTTGACAAGTCAAACATGCATACTGCTACGAAAGTGATGTGACCACTGACTATGTTTTGGGTTGAGAGTAACCGTAAAAGGATAAATTGATCGAATTGCTTGCAATTGACTGAAATAGACGTACAATTGAAATTTGAGCATGTTGATGGTGGCATAGAGTACATGGATTTCTGAAATAAAGACATGAAGTTTGTTTTCATGAAATTGCATTATGTCTTTGGATGATTGGGTTGTGACTGAAATTTTTGAAACGAAGATTGGTGTGCTGAATTGTTGCTTTAAAAACCGTTTTGTGAGAATTTGCATGCTATTGTTGCTTTTAGAAATCCATGTTACTATTGATGATGTAAATGCGTTATGACTCGATTGAGACTGTTTTTCACTTATTTTGAGTAAGGTACAGTTTGGTATAAGTGTGGGAACAAACGGAATGGAACTTTTTTGAGGAAACATAGAATTTCGAAAACTACACAGGAGGCCCGGTCCGTGCGCCCCCTATCTTCCACCCTATTTCAAACTAATCTAAAACCACTCCGATTTGATGCCAATGCTTCCCCAACACTATCCTTACCCTAATATCAGATAATATTAATTGGAATCGACTGATTGGACCTACATTTAATGTCAGGTGAGTGTTTAAAGGGTTTACGGTGATGTGTATCGCGTAATGAAATGCATAACCTTTATAGTACTTTATGCGCATAGATAGAGTTTGTATAGTGAGACCCAATTAGATTATAAGGTCATGAGATAATATTGCATGCAGTAGAAGTATCCCAAAGTCAATTAAGCTTAGGAGTGAGTATTGGTTGCACTACAAAGAGGAAATTTTATTTTTGAAAATACCCCTAATATAATTTTGATCATTCCTTAAACTTTTTTGGTGCCATCATAACCCACTTCTATGCTTGAAGGAGTTTATTTCAAAAACTTGGTAACGAATGAAGTCGTTCTTGAATTGTATACCACTTCATTGATCGAGAAAGTTCACAGTTGAACTTCCGTCATGTTTTTCTATTATGTATAAAGGTGACTCTGGGTTTTAGAGGATTTACTGAAAATGTGGTTAACAGAAACCCCTCCCTCTTCAAGGAAATTGTTTTGCTCTTGCCTTGACCTATGAATTTGGATTATGAACCTTTTTTTCGAATGTATACTTACTAATAAGGATCTCAGGTTAAATGCTTAGATAAGATTAATCAAAGTTGGGGTGGGAACCAAACTGTTTGGGATTGCTTGAATGTTTGAAAGGAAAGTAGCCTTTGGGTAACTAGAACAACTTTTGAAGACAAAAAATTTCAAGTTGGGCTATATTGCAACATCCCAAATTAATTATTTTAATTACTCTCATGTGCGAATGATTTAAATTATTTTTTTGGATTGAGGATTGGTTGATAACTGAGTTAATTACTTGATTATTGATTGGTAACTTCATGAATTGATTGCCTAAGTACTATACATTGACTACTTGCTTGGTTAATTAAATGTAGTTTAAGTGAGGAAATAGAGGGTAAGGGAAATATGGGAAATTCACACACTCAAAACACTCACTCATTTTCACCCATTCAGCTGAACATTTAAAACACCCACACACTCACTTCATTTAAGATTTTAGAAAGGAAAAGAAAGTCATAGAGAGGGAGAGTTGCGAGAACAAGAGGAAATGGGAGGAGAGTGCTACACATCCTCTCTTCATTATCCACCATGAATGCAATTCATTCCCTTCATCTCTATTAAAACTCAGTTTCTTCACAACCACCATCACCACCATCCAAAGCTTGGTAGAGTTGTGTCTCATATTCTAAAATTTCAAGCTACCTCACCCTTTGTTCATCCTAGAAGGTTGCATGTTAGTAAATGGAGCTTGATGAGCTGAGTTTCAACTTGCATGTTCATCTTGGAGCTTGATTAGAACTTCACATTCCCCTCATCTCCTCTTCCATGTTTTGAAAACTCTCACACTCAAAAACCCCAAATTCTGAATTTTTGTGGAAACCCCAACAATCCCTTGACTACCATCTTGCATGCACTAATTTTAGCAACAATAGGACATTGGGGACCATTGTAGAGCTTGCATTGCACTTCCAAAAGGATTTTAGTACTTACATTACAATTTTGTGAGCTGTTTAGGGTGGGTATTTCGCTCCAAGTTCATGGTTGGAGTGTTTATGCTTGCATGTGTCCTTGAATGTGATTTTGGGTAGTTTAGAGGACTGTATGTGAGCTCAGGGACTTTATTAAAGCTTTGGGGTTGCTACATTGTTGACTGGAGTGATCAAGGAGTGGTCTTAGGGGCTGAGCTCGAGTTTGGGTCTTGGGTTGCTTGATTGTGGTTGTGCAACCATTTGAGGTGAATTCCTTTCCTTTTTAGGTTTTCAAAATAGCTGTTCTTATGTTTGAGAACCTATTGTCATTAATATTATGCTGCATGTGTGATTGAACTGATTTGGTTGTCTAGTTTGGCTTGAAGTTGAATCGGAAAATATGTTTGATGTTATGTTTTGATGAATTGTATGAGTAAGTGAATGTGTGCTTAGATTGAAGTGTTGGTACCTTAAAATGCTTCAATTGGTGCTTCTAATGTGAATATAAATCTGTTTTGATGTTAAGAATGAAAAGGGTGATGGTTTGCGCACAAGGGGATTGAAGGAAGTGGTTTAAAACTGAAACCAGGGCACTCTGTTGCAGGGACACAGGTACCCGTGTAACTTTCTGCAGGGAACAACATTTTGAAAAACTCAGGGATGCGGTCTGTGTCCCATATGACGCAGCCCGTGTCCTATCCTGCCGTTCAAATATTTCAAAGTAAAGCCTTCAATTTCCTTATTTGCTATTCCTAATCCCCTCCAAGATGAAATGTTATGTGATTTGAGTTATTTTAATATGTTTATCGAGTGAGAAAACCTAGGAGTCTAAGTAATTGAATAACATGTCGACCGAACGAGAATGATTAAAGTTGTTAATTAAATTCATAAAATTCGAGGGGGATGACGATCCGAAGAGGTTTATAGGAATACGAGTTTGGTTCTCCATTGGGATTGAGAAATATTCTCTCGGGTTGTGCTTCGAGGTAAAAAGAGGATTAAATATTAAAAGAAAGTGACTGAAATTAGAAAACGCCGAGAGGAAATGTGAGGGGTCACGGAGGAACTCATTGAGATTTGTAATCTCACTTTTTTATATGTGGTGTTTTCAGTGTGACAGGGTAAAGTGAAGCAAACCAAGGAGAAGTGGCTGCTGGCCTAGTTACTTAGTTATCGAGGGAGCCTTCCGGATCAATTTTATTATGTTTGCTTAACTTTACCGACATGTATTTGGGTATTACCCTAAGATTGTAACCTTTGATTTTGTAATCAAAGCTATGATGTATTATAAACTTTACTTTGAGTTTTAGGACATCTATGGTATCACGACTGAATTATTCTATTGTTGGTTATGTTTATATAGTTCTGATATTGGTATCTTACCCTAAGGAACTCGAGGTGGGGTAAATTCCCGTCAATTTATGTCACGTCCAAATTCTCAAGTAGGTTTATAACTCTGATTTTATAGACATGGTTAACATTCTAGACTTTATGACGTCTAAAGGTTAGGATGTTACAATACCCATATTCTTCTACTCCATTTCTCTACCCATTTTCTAAAGTGCCAAGGTTGGATGAGTTGAAACTTTCTGGTTTGCATGTGTGACTGGGAGATGGATTCTAGTAGTTTTCAAGTCACATTGTGAATTGGGGGGGGGGGGGGGGTGAGCTAGGCATATTGAGGGCCGGGGGTTGAAGACCACTTCGTCTCCTTGCTTGTATTTCGAAATTTCAGCACCAATTGTGAGTTCCTCACTTTGTTTTGTTGTTTTCTTGAATTGCATGTTAATAATGTGTGTATGTTCTGGTTTCAATGGAATTGCATGTGTCTAACATTATGATTGGAACCTCTGAAATTCTGGTTTGTTGAACTAGTTGTTGTTTTTATGAAATGTGCAATATTCATATTGTTGTTGATGTTGAGCAAGTGACATGCTGATATTACACATGTTTGAAGTGAAATGATGCATGCAAGTTATGTTAATGAACCTTGATGTGAGTTATTTAGCCTATTTTACAAGTAATTAACAGTAGTATTGAGGATTAAGAGGGGTTAAAATGGGAATTTCTGTAAAACGACACAGACTGTGTCTTGAAGAAGCATGGACCGTGTCATCAGCTGGTTCTGTTCTGCTGCTTAAAAATTTAACTGTATGGATGAATTGCTGGAAAACGACACAGATTGTGTCTTGAAGAGCATGGATCGTGTAATCAGCTGGTTCTATTTTGCTGCTTAAATATTTAGCTGCATGGACCATGGCCTTTAAATATGGACTATGTCTACCTCTGGCCAGACCTGAAATTTTGATATTTTCTCATATGAAACTAGTGCACTCCAACTTGACCCTAATCCTTAAGCTATTCATAAGTGGTGGATGCTATTTCAGTCAAATTATTGGGATATGGTAGTCGAAGATATGTGAATGATTCAATGCCAACTCTCATCAATGTAATGAATTATACCCGATGATTCAATCGAGTGAGAAAACTAAGATTCTAAAATAGCAAACTAGATCATTAGAGAATGACAATAGATGTTGCAATAGAGTGAAAAATTTTAACTATATGTTGCAAAAAATCCTTTACACAAATAGAACATACATTAAGGCCTCCCTCTGAAAACAATTGCTTTTGCAAAGTGTCAAAGATAGAAATTCCATATGATGCATTATCATTTTCAGCTTATTTGTTTATATTGCAAGCATGGCTGGTAAAAGTGGTGGAATTCAACTCAGAATCAATTAAGAAACAAGAGGAATTTAACATCTCCTTACATATTAAGATGCATCCAATTCCAAGGCATAAAAGTCACTGACTCCCTGTCATACACCAGCCAACCATGCAGGGTTGCTCATATTGTCTTTATCCTTCACATCACATTCACATGTTAAGGCATTTGAATCTCCAAATTTAGACTTAGCATTCTATTTCACAAAAATTAAATTTTCAAAAATGAACCAATGAGCCAAAAAACTTAGACAGCAATTTGGTGATATGAAAATGCTTCAAAGCAGAAAGTAGAGATAGCTAATCATTATAGAGAAACTGCAAAAAGAATTATTAGGAGCAAATCCACCTTCATCACCAACATTGGTAGCATCTTGTTTCCTTCCAACTATTTTTTCAAAAGCAAGTAGCAAGTAGGGTAAGAGTGATATTAACCTTCAATTATGGTATACTTCTATACCCATCTTCATCGCTTCTTTCAAAGAAGATGCCCCAACAAGGAGAATCATAAACTACTATAAGAGGCAGTGGCGTAAGTATTTCAACTAAAAAAGAAGGTCAATATGAGCCTCAGCTACTATAAGGAGAATCATAAACTAATTTTCTATGTTAAGTAGATGTTACCTGCATTACTAGCTTTTTTCCTCCATGTGAGCCTCCATTGATAACATACTCAATAATATAGCTTCAACTGCTCAATAAAATATCATTTCCACAACTTTCATACAAGATAACATACTTTCTAAAATATCATGTATGTGGCAAAATAAAATAAGATTCTACAAATTACAATTGTCCTCTACGTGTTTTCATATTTTGAAAATGTTGTATGATAATTTCATTGTCAATACTATCAAAAATATCACTCTCATTATGGGCCCGTTTGGATAAAGCTTATTTCGAGCTTATACAAAACAACTTATGCAAATAAATAAGCTTTTATGTATTATCCATAAGCTTGTCAAGGTAGTTTATGGAAAAACAACTTATGGAGATATAATTTTTGTTAGTGAGAACTTGTGAATCAACATAAAAGCTTATTTATCTCCGTAAGTTTTTTTTCATAAGCTCAAAAATAAGCTAATCCAAACGGGCCCTATATGTAACCAAACAATCATTTAACCATTCATCTCCGGTATAGTTGCGCAGTCCATTCTTTACATAGCTCATTGCAGAGAATACAAATTTAAAATTAGGATTTAGGGTAACTCTGTAACTGTGTCAATTAAAAAATAGAGTGGGATATAGGTGGACTATGTAAAAAATCGATTTGGGCTTGTACATTTTGGGCAGTTGGATATTACTGGGGTCAAACTCAATTTTTTATTGCGGGCAAAAATAAATTTTACTAGGTATATCAAAGTATTATTTTCTTTTTGGGGGGGACAAGTGCCCCTAGCAGCTACTAGTTGCGTCCTCCACTGTACATACACCATGCGAAAAACCCTAAATTACAGAGCAATTTAAGAGTTTACCCTAATCTATTGCAGATTTCACCAGAAACGATGAGCAACAATGAAGAGATGATGAAATCGATGGGAGTGAAGTAAAAACAAGAATGAAGAAAACGAAGAACTGAAAAATCTCAACGGAATAGAGCGATTGATTTGAAGAGAGAGATTCTAGGTCTCCATAGTTCCATTTGCGATTTGAAGAGAGAGAGAGAGATTCTAGGGTTTTGTCAAGCGATTTCAGTGAAAGAGATAGATGAGAGATTTTCGGGCGCGAGGAAGGTGAAATAAGATCGCGCGAGACTGCTTCTTGCTTCAAAACACAGCCGCTGCTACGTCCATACTTACCCGCCGCGAAGCTTCAATGATAACGACAGGTGCAGGTGACCGCCGCGAATGAGCAACACGCTTCAAGCGGCGGCGGTTCTGGGGCAACTGCCCCAATCTCAGTGTCGCTAAAAATGAAATTTTGGGAAGTGCTACTTTTCTTTCAAGTTCTAGTAACTTAACCTCTATGAAACCTCTTAGACTTCTTCCCTAATAGTACAGCAACCAATGCCTTTTTTAAAAGGTACACATATACAGAATATTTTAGTTTTTGGACTGGGTTAGAAAATAGCTTTAATAAGATGCATACATCAATTGACACAAAGCTATGAACACACTCAGAATGTTTCTAGAGGATGTTGAATGCAGTGAGTGTGCTTGAGAGACGGTAGATATGTCAAGCTCTTGAGAAGCTTCTAAAGTAGATGATCAGTAATGTGTATTATCTCTCTTAGTCATAAATGAGGTGCTCCATGTTGTATTTATAGAGTCTTGGACTCAGAAGAGCCGTTTAAATGGATCTCCATGGTGATTATAGTCGTTGTGGCTTTTGCTCAAAATCGGGTGCACTTTCTGCAGAACCGTACATTGCAAAAGGTGACCGTTGAAAGCTTGTGAACTCGATTCTTAAGAAAAACTATTGATGAATGCTTCATTGTCTTGATTTCAACTCTTTTAAAGACTTAGCTTATTTTTATATGTCCTTTGGACCGTTTAGAAGAAACTGACTTTTGTCTTTTATTCTTGATAAGCTTTTGAGGTATCTTCTAAACTCTGTCTTCTGAAGATACTTCTGAGTCGCTTAGATTTTGATTTCGTGTCATATCTTGGCAAGAGACCTCTTTAGTTCAATTCTAGCCCTTTTGAGACTAATCCAGTATTCTTATCTTCTGAGCACCTCTATGAGCTTCACTTGTATCTTTTGAAGCTTTTTACTACCTTCTCATGATGTGCTTTGCTTAGCACATGTTCCTCTTGAGACTAAAATGATTTGTTCTTGCTTAAGGCCACTCAAAAAGATTCATTAGAAAACTAATGAATCAGAAAGCTTAAAAAGCTTATCAAAACTTTAACTTAGGGATTTTGCCACAACAAAATGTTCCACGATTATGTATTTCGAAGGGTAAAGACAATTCATACATTATGTACTTTACTATTTTGAGATTGAAAAGTTTATGATTTTGTATAATGAAAGGGTACGAGTACATTTATATTAGGAAAAATGCTAAATAGCACACAAGTGTATTTTTATGTCTAAGGACTATTTAGGGCTAGTGATCTCTCATTAGTTAATAAAGTTTCATTGCATTTACATATCCCGAAAAAACCAAAGTATATGTGTGGACGATTTTCTTCCATTCAATAAATTGCGACTTCCTTGATACATAAATATAGACAACCAAAAGTTCAAGCTCGTGTATTTTTTGGTTATCATGTCATTGGTGCGCAATTTTCACTGGTTTTATCGTTGGCTAATCTACGCTGGGAAACCTGGCTGGCCACGAGTACCCGGCTTTACAGCCCGTGTGGTTCTCCCCTCCCAACAGAGTTTTTACCACACCTAAGATCTGAATCTGAGACCTTGGAGTGAGTTCCAAGTCCAATTACCACTTCGACCTTGGGGTAGGATCCGAGTCCAATTACCACTTCGACCAACCCCCCATTCGTTATCTTCAAGCTTGTGTTTGCCAATATTGTTTATCGTCAAAATCAAAGGCCACCAAAACTGATAAAAAAATCGTCAAAATCAAAGGCAAATAATTTTTGTTTTGCCAAATTACCATTTCATTTATATAAACTTTCATAATTATTGGACTAGCTAGATTACTGGACCGGGCATAAAAATATATTTTGACACATTCGTAATAATTTATATTAACCATTTGCTTTTGTTTATACGCAAGTAACCATATGTTGATAGCTTGCATCTAATCATAATTATAAGTTTATTTTTGTAAAAATGAAAAGAAAAAAACCTTACTTATTGATTTTTCTTTTTCCAGGATTTATTTATGTATCTCATTGACTTTTTTTTGGTTCGGACCATCGCTGGCTATCATCGGAGTGTCCGAACGCTTTCAACGAAAGACTAATCTCTGCTCATGCTTAGGATCTAATTTCGCACTCGTCAACACCGAGTTTTTCCACTACGGGAATTGAACCCGAGAGCACCGGATCGACCCCCCGTATCCCAAGGTAGATTATGCCACTGACCAACGGTGTTGGTTTTATATCTCATTGACTTGTTATCCTTTGTATGCTACTTTTATAAATAAATTTTAGTGTGTTTTAAATGAATGGTGGTCAGTTAGGTGCAACCTAGTTGGGATATCTTTTTGGTTAAATGTTTGGCTTAAATAGTTATTACCCCCTGCAAATATCCTCATTATCCAGTTACCCCCTTCAAAAAAAAAAGTTTAAAAAACACCTTGTAAAATGTAACGTTATCCAGTTACCCCCTTGCTGTTAACTTTTCTGTTAAAAAAATGTAAAATGTAACTTTATCCAGTTACCCCCTGACGTCAGTGCCACGTGTCACCATATTATTGGGCCTCTGTGACACGTGGCACTGAATGCCACATCAGCATTTATGTCACCACTGCCACGTGGCACTGACATGTGCCACGTAAGCAACCAATGGATGGCTGCCACGTGGCATTGACTTGGCTAAGTGGTGGTAAATGCTTACTTAAAAAATGTATTAAACTTTTTAATCATACTTATTGAATAAGTTGGAGTCTCAAAGTAATATTATTTTTGCTAAAAAAAAGAAACTGTTATGAATAGTACGATAATAGATGTCTACTCCTACTAGACTTCCACTTTCTTTGATGTAATGGGTTGTTAGTGGAACTTTAAGATTGATCTTTCATTTACCTTTTCTCACCCTATAAATAGGGTTCACTCCTATGTAAAGTCACACTTGAAAAGAAATACAAAGACTTCCATCTTCTCTCCTTCCCTCATTCTCTTGTTCTTTTGATATAGCGTTGCTTATTTTATAACAGAAACACTTAATTAGTGTTTATGTTCTAAAAAGAAATATAACAAGAGTGGTAAGCAAAATAATATGCAAAATTTTATTTAATATGTGTGCGTGTATGTGTGAGTGGTACTAAGAGCTAAAAAGCATTTAAGCAAACATGGCATCCATGGAAGAAGAAGATAGAAAATATAAGAACACATTTGTATTGATAATGGTTTTTTTTTTTTGGTGAAAAATGGGCCAACAGGCCACACAAACACAACTATCAATTGATGGGCCAAGGTACTAAAAATTCTGGAATAACTTCAAACATTACAACTTTGTCCCTAATTATGTGGCATCTCTTGGCAGTTGCATCAGCAACCACATTAACATCTCTGTTGATTCTCACCCACACATTTTTCAGAGTGTCGTTCCCAATTCCTTTGATACTATTCACTATCTCAGAAGCTTCATGATTGACGAAAGCTTCACTTTGAACAAGATCAAATGCATCCATGGAATCGGTTTCAATATTATCAAGTTATTGAAACCTCTGTTGTGTGCAATCGTGATGCCATGAAATAACCCCGAAAGCTCCGCGTGCAGCGTCGTGCAAGGATCAAGACGCCGAGTGAAAGCAAAAACGAAATTACCTCTGTGATCGCGAAGAACTCCACCACAACCAGCAGAACGACCATTGTTCATCACTGATCCATCACAATTGAGCTTCCAACAACCTTCCGGTGGTGGTTTCCACTTAACCCTCTCTTCTTCATTCAACGTAGAAGGCATCAGACTCATCAAATTATTCTTCTTGATGCAGGCAATCATCCATTCAACCTGCTTTCGAATTGTGATAATTGAAGCATGAACAGGGGAATGTATTTTAGAGAACACCCAATCATTTCTGTTTCTCCAAATTGTGTCAATCACCACTCCAAAAGTAATTTCCCAGTAAGGATCTTCATTTCTTCTACCTTGTTTTCTCAGATTATCTTCAATCCAATTTTTCCAGTTTTGTTCACTGAAAAAGCTGTTTTGATTTTTAACTCCGAGACTATACCACACGCTGAGGCTCTTCCTACAATCTCTAAAGCAATGGAACAAAGTTTCTTCATGGAGATTGCAATTAGGACAAATGTTACAAGAAGTCATCATTCTTCTTTGCCTTTCAGCATTAGTCATCAAAGTTCCATGTCCCAACTTCCATAGCAAGGTGCGTATTCTTTCTGTACCTCTCCAATTCCAAATTGTTTCAAATATGGTAGTGGTAGTGGTAGTGATAGTAGAACCCCCATTTAAGATAGAGTATGCTGATTTAGTGTTGAAACACCCATCTGGTGTTCCACCCCACGTAAAAACATCACTCTCATTGAAGAGAGATGTTGGGGTAGTGTTAGCAATTATCTGAAGAATCCCATCAGGAAGACAATTGCCAATATGATTGATATTCCACTCACCATGAGACACAAAGTGACTGATAGGAAGTTGTAGCACTTCCTCTTTGATACTGTTGTTGTCGTAGTTAGCTAGAGCATCATACCCAATCAACCATTTATCACTCCAAAATCTTATAATATCCCCATCACTAGGTTGCCAGACAAGATTGGATCTGAATGCCTCCCAATGATTAGCTAAGCCATTCCAAAAATTAGATCCTTTACTTTTATGATTAATTGTAGGAAATTCTCTCCAGCCACATTTGTACTTACTTTTGATGATAGAGCACCAGAGGCTATCTGGTTTGGAACATAAATTCCACAACGCTTTCATAAGAAAAGCTGAATTAGCTGTTCTTGTAGATCTCAGCCCTAGTCCACCATCTTTATTTGGCTTACAAACTTTATCCCAAATTAGAAGATGAACTTTCTTGTGATTTTCCTCATCACCCCATATGAAGCTTCTGCAAAGCATATCTATCTCATCACTTATACTTTTGGGAAGCACAGTAGATTGCATAACATATATAGGCATAGCTTGTATAACTTATTTTGCAAGAGTAACTCTACCAGCAAAAGATAATGTTCTAGCCTTCCAGTTACTAAGTCTTTGGTGAACTTTGTCTAGGACAAACTTGAAGGTATTGTATCCCACTTTCTTATGAAAAATGGGAATGCCCAAGTACTTGCCTAGATCCTCAGTAACATTGTAACCCAGAAAATTAGAAATATCCTCTCTAAGAAGTCTAGGAACATTTTTAGAGAAGAAAATCCTAGTTTTATCTTGACTCACCTTTTGCCCTGAACTCATACAGAAGTTCAAAAGAGATTGATGGATAATTTCTGCTTGTTCAGTGCTAGCTTCAGCAAAAAGGATAAGATCATCAGCAAAAGCAAGATGTGAGATCTTAGGGCCCCCTCTAGTAATCTGTATAGCTTTCCAATTATTGTCAGCAACTTCCAGCTCAATGACTTGGAAAAGTCTTTCTATCCAAAGCACAAATAGGTAAGGAGAGATTGGATCTCCTTGCCTAATGCCTCTATTAGGGGTAAATTCTTCCAGAACCTCTCCATTCCACAAAACATTCATAGAAGGAGATGAAATGCATTGCCATATGATTTGGATCAGATTGTTAGGTAACCCAATGTCTTCCAATGTGTCTTTGACAAATTCCCATCTAAGACGATCATAGGCCTTCTCAAGGTCTATTTTAATGGCCATCCACCCTTTAGTACCTTTCTTGCTTCTCATAGAGTGAAAAATCTCTTGAGCTATGATGATATTATCATGTATCTGTCTCTTAGGAATGAATGAGGACTGTGCAGGCCCAACAAGCTTCTGAATAGCCTCCCTAAGTCTGCTAGCAATCATTTTTGTAATTGTTTTATAAACCACATTACAAAGACCAATAGGTCTAAATTGCCTCATACAAGTGACATGCTCCACTTTAGGGATAAGAGCAAGGTAGGTGGAATTTATCTCTTTGATTTTCCAAGGATTAGCCCAACAATCATGAACAAGCTTGCAAAAAGAATCACCAACAACCTGCCATTGTTTTTGGAAAAATACAGCTTGATAACCATCCGGTCCAGGTGCTTTGTAGGCACCAATATTCCTAACCATGTTGTAAATTTCCCCATTACTAATATCTCTACTCAAATCAGCAAGTAATAGAGAGTTTAACACAGGGAAATGTCCTTCTAGAACATAAGGAGTTAGAGGTTCCCTAGCAGTGAATAATTCTCTGAAATAATCAGTAGCTAGCCTTTCAAGATTCATAGGATCAGATATCCACACACCATGGTTGTCTTGAAGAGAGGAGATGTGATTTCTTCTTCTTCTGACAGCAGTTACCCCATGGAAATACTTAGTGTTTCTATCTCCAAATTCAATCCATTTAGCACGAGATTTTTGATACCATAAAACCTCCTCTTTAGCAAGAACATCTTCATATTCTGCCCAAGTCTTCTTTTGCAGATTCAACAAATAATCATTCCAATTAAACTGAAGCTTTTTATCTAAATTCTTTAGCTTCTTGAGAAGGATTTTTTTAAGAGTGAATATGTTGCCAAATACATCATGGTTCCATTCCTTCAAAATACCTTGTAATTCCTTTAGTTGAGAAGGAATATTAGACATCTCAGGTCTCCAATTGTCCTGAATAAGTTTATTGAAGGTAGGGTGAGTTAACCAAATAGCTTCAAATCTAAATGGTCTTCTCCTTCTGTTTAAGAACCCTCTATTCCCAAATTCCATGAGTAAAGGAGCATGATCAGACTTAAGTTTAGGGAGGTGAGAGATACCTGCCTCAGAAAATCTCAATCTCCAATCAAAATTACTAAGAGCCCTATCAAGTCTTTTCCTAGCATTTCCCCTATTCCAAGTAAATGGATCACCACTGAATCCCAAGTCAAGCAGATTACAATTATCCATTGTACGTTGAAAACCAGTTTCCACAGATCTAGTGGTAGCTATTGTAGGACCATCCCTCTCACAAATTTTTAAGATAGCATTGAAATCCCCTAACAAACACCAATCTCCATCAACTTCATCATGAAGTTCCTGGATTTCATCCCACAATGTTTGTCTTGGAGTAAAATGAGGACTCCCATACACAATAGAAAGGAACCAAGAAGTATTATTATTAATCATTACCTCAACATGCACCATTTGATTAGATTCTTTAAGAACTTTGATATTCCAGAAGTTTGAATCCCAAAGTTGCCAAATCCCTCCAGCTTGTCCTCTTGCATCTTTAATGAAATGGTTTTCAAAGCCAATTCTACGAACAATTCTCTTTGCCACAGTGCCACTAGTATGAGTCTCTAGTAATGCAATAAAGGAGGCAGAATAGTCTCTTTTCATATCCTTGATAAGACCAGCAAACCCTTTTGAAGCTGTACCACGACAGTTCCAAACGATTAGATTCATTTAACAAGATTGTTGGTTTTGAGGATCTACTTCCTCATTGACTTCCTAAGGTGACATAACACCAACAGTATTACCATTGATTTTATCAACCATTTGGCACACAGTACCTCCAGTTCCAGAACTGTTACCACCCCTGTTTCTCACAGTTGCAACATTTTTTAGAGCCTCAGCTCTCAACTTGTCTCTATAATCAACTTGACCTAAGGTCTCTCTAATAGGTCCTGTACTCCTAAACTTACTTAGGAGACTTTCTCCATGAGTCTTGTACATAATTCTCATGTAATCCAAAATGTAGTCATCTTCTTTTTTCTTTTGCTCTTCTAGCACATTTTGATGACTTGATGGAGGAATATTTCCCTTATCTATGGCCATATGGTTTGATGTATCTATGTGTTTGGATTTACTTTTGACATTGGAAGCATCATTAATTAACACATTTCTATCTTTCTTATTGATTCCTTTACCAGGTTTAGAGATACCTCTTCCTCTGGAGTGCATTTGAGGATTCTTGCCTCCATTTGGGTTCCTGACCTTAACTTTCACATGAGGTTTGGAAGCAACTACAACAACTTCAACAGGGGCAGCATTGGCAGCATCCTTTTGATCTTCGGGGGACTTCTCAACTACCTGAGTAGCTGCTGGCTTGGTAATAACAGTCTTTTCCTCATGAATAGAGTTAGCCTTAGTAGTCATTTGACTACTATCTGTATTTTTTGGCACCACGTGCCCTTTAACAACATTTCTCTTCTTTAAATTGTATTTAGGAATATTCCAAGGCCCCATATTCTGTTCCTCTTGTTCTGTGCTCTGGACATCTTCCCCTGCCTTGCTAGCATTAACAGGTACTTCTTGAGGTATCATCTCAATAGTTGGCTCAGGTCTCATATCAACTGTAATAGCAGCATCTTGCATAGCATTTTCTTTTTGGGGTGCATAGTTACTAGCACTAGGAATAGCAGACTCAACCTCAAGTAACTCATGGCAACTGTCTTTCTTATGTCCATATTTACCACACCTAAAACATATAGCATGTAGCCCTTCATACTCAAGAATGTGTTTCCTACCACAAGTATAGAAATGAGAAGCTAATGGTTTCTCCAAATCCAACTCAACACATGCATATACGAGCAAATTTTCCCCTGGAGTGTAAAGATGTAAGTTTATCTATCTTTAACATAGTACCCAAAGTAGCTCCAAGTCTTGTAAGAAATTTATCATTACACATCTCCATTGGAAGCTTTGGAATCCTGATCCACACAGCAATTTTTTGAGAAACAGAGGCTGTATGTGAGAAGTAAGGTCTCCACCTTTGCACCACAAGATAGTGGTCAGCAACTTTCCAAGGACCCTCAAATAAAGCATGTTTATAGTCATCAATAGAAGATAGAGTAATTAGATAGTAATCATCAGCTAGATCAGCGATTTTAATAGTTCCATGTTGCATCCATTCTCTTCTAAGTTTGTTTTCCAACATTCTATAGTTTACTCTCTTTCCCAACACCTTCACAATAAGAGTGTTTCTCCAAGGAACAGCCCAGTCAGCTAGTTCCTCCTTAGAGACAGGAATAACAGGGATAACTGGCCCAGCTTTTAGGGTTTTGTTCTCTATATTTTCAACAGTAGGCTCCTTGTACCATTGATTTTCAGGAAAATTTTCCTCAATAAGAGCAGCCCAGACTTCATTAGAAAGGTCTACTTCTTCAACTTGTTTCATCAAAGCATCCTTGAAAGAATTGTTTGTTGTTTCAGTAATGATATGGGTTTCGGTCATTTTTTCTTCTATGGAGATTCCACTGGAATTAGCTTGATGAAGCTTACATTTCTCGTATTCTCTTTGCAAATTTTCAGATTGAGCAGCGCTTGAATCCTGGAGGCTACGCAAGCTTGAAGAACGAGGGCTCATGCCCTAGCGGAGCTTAGAAGGATTAATATTTCTAGAGTCGGTGTTTTGACTGGATTCCCCTCTTTGCAAAGCTGTGTATTGATAATGGTGAAACGATACAATTGAGCAAAAAGTTCAATTGAGTCATTATAGTAAGTCTATTTATAGGCATTTAAAAACTATTAGCTAACTCCTACATAACTATATCTCTAATACCTATTTGCAATCTGGGAGGTGTTTATTACACTCCTGACAATGTTCCTCGCGCATCCATCATCACTGACTTCACTTTATCCATTTAGGTGATGTTGCAGGCACCTCATGCTATGTATCTCAACCAGTTTGATTTCACCCTCGTTTTCAATACCATATTTCTCTTTATTGTAGGTTGATTAAAACGGTTCGTGAGTTTCTCAATAAATTGCCTTTCGAGAGAAT
The DNA here is from genome assembly GCA_039519185.1 of Astragalus membranaceus. Lineage (NCBI taxonomy): Eukaryota > Viridiplantae > Streptophyta > Magnoliopsida > Fabales > Fabaceae > Astragalus > Astragalus membranaceus. Next base: position 146,987,260 of record CM076849.1, on the reverse strand, counting down.
TGAAATGTCCTCACACTTGTAACTCCTTATAGAAAATTGAGATGTTACAAACACGAAAAAAAGAATAACAATTAAATTTCTTAACACTTATGACATGTAATTGAAAATAGGTTTATTTTAGGAGACAAAACATCAACTTTGTAGCTAGATTAGATGCCTTTCGACAGATTTACTAGTGCAGAAAAGATATTTAGCATCATTTATTTTGGACATTTAGCATCGGTTATTTGTCGATGCTAAAAGTGAGACATTTAGCATCAGTTAAATAACTGATGCTAAAGCATCGGGTGTTTAAATAGCCGATGTTAAATGTCCATTTCATCACTGATTTTGATGTTTGAAAATGACATTTAGCATCAGTTATTTGAAACAACCGATGCTAAATGTCCTGAAAATGACATTTAGCATCGGTTATCTGAAACAACCGATGCTAAATATCCTGAAAAATGACATTTAGCATCGGTTATTTGAAACAACCGATGCTAAATGTCCTAGAAATGACTTTTAGTATCCGTTATTTGAAACAACAAATGCTAAATGTCTTTTTAAAAAAAATTAATTGGCACTATTAATAGATATCAATTGACCAATTTATAAAATTCTGATATACAAAAATTATTTCCAGAGAGAAACTCATAATAAATTAATAAAAATACTTCAAATTCTATTGAAATTTAATGTCATACAATACAAGTCATTAATCTTATAAGTTCTACAAATTTCTTACACAAAATTCTACAAATGTTAATAAAAATTAATTAAAGGCGTAGAGACTCCCTAAAGGGTACTGTTTTGTTGCTTTGGTCCTTCACCTTGTTCTTCTTGGAATTCAAATCTCTTAGAATTTGAACTAGAACTTGTAAGAGAACTACTAGCAGTGGACATCAGTGAATTATACTCTTCCTCCATTCTCTGCAACAATATCCCCTTTGACAATCCCTCCATTTTCCTTCTCAAAATCTCCACATGTAAAGTTCAATAAAATCCATGAGAAAACACACACAAAAACACAACAAGAAAATAATTTGTAAGAAAAGAGAGTCCAATCACAAACTGGTGAGCATTAGTTAAAATTGAAGAGAAATGAGTCCAATCATACAAATTTATACCTTTAAGACACCATGTTCAACAACATGTATGCCAGCACAAGATGTGGCTCCAGCGGTCAAGAAGCTAAAATGTTGAAATGAACCTTTCTTCTTTTTACCAACATACAAAGTGTTAGATGTGCTGAGGACAAAAATCCACTTTGCTCGTGAACTTTCTCCAGTAGTGTGAAAAAGCTCTCCTGATTGCTTGTAGACCAACGTGAAATCACTAGTGGAAAAAATGCATTTTATAACTGTCATTCATATCGGTTAAAAATGACCTGATGTTAAAAGTGACGCGGTGGCAGTTTTGTAATTAAAATTACAATTTTTATATCGGTTGCCACAGGAACCGATAGAAAGTGCAAAAACCATCTTTCATATCGGTTCCATTGCATAATCTTTATAGAAAGTGCAAAAATTTAGGCTTCCATAACGGGTCACAAAACCACCCGTTATAGAGACAAAAAAAAATTAGGCAATGAATGGCTTACTCCAAAACCCTCTCGCATTCACAGGTCGATCTCTTCCTCTCGCATTCTATCCTTTCATTCACTCTCGTTTTCACTCTTCTCTCCCTAACTCTCCTCTCTTCTCCCTTGAACCTCCTATCTCCGCCTCAACCATCTCCATGCCACTACAAGAATTTCGGTGATTTCCGAGGGAAAATTCCCTCGGAAAAGCAGGAAAATCGGTCGGTAATTCACGTTTCCGACGGAATTTCTGACGGACAAAATTCCGTTGGAAAAACGGTCCTCGCAAACGATTTCCGAGGGAATTTTCCCTCGGAAACGCTTCCGTCGGAAATCCCTCGGAAACTCCCTCGCAAATCCCTCGGAAATATTCGTCGGAAATTTTTAAAAAAAAATAAAAAAAATTAAATTATACATCCAAAATACTATTTAATAGTTATATCTATACATACTAATGAGAATACATACAAGACTGAAGTAGGGATGCAAACATAAATAAACAACTTAACAATAATCTATACAACTAAAAACTTGAAAACTCATTGTCATTCACTTGAACAAAACAAGTAAATACTTGCTGCAAAATGCAAGTCTGTAAATTCCTTAATGGAGTCAAAAAAGAAAATTGAACAACCCCTAATACTTGCTGTAAAATGCAAAGACTGTTACAAATTAACTTTAAGAGCCCCTAAAAGAAGTCTGCAAAATACAAAGTTGAACATTCATGAATGAGAAAACTTGGCTAAATATCTTCCTTGTTATCATGGGAGGAACCTTGTAGCGACCGAAAAATCCGGGCGAGGATTCTTCGAAGATTCAAAAATGAAGCCACCACCAAAGTTTAGTTTAAGGGCAAACATTGGAAAATCCCTTTGAGCTGGATAAGGGTCCTTGAGACCAGATAAGGGTTCGGGAGTCGGTTATGCGTGGGGAAGGTATTAGCACCCCACGACATCCTTCCTAATGAAGGTTACCTGCTAATTAATTGTAGGAAAGAATATTAATTTTAAAAATGTTTATTTTTACCCTTTTATTGTGAATTGAAGAGAAAGAAGAAAATTGATGTTTTATTTTAAGAAAATGGTTATTTAGGAGAAGACTGAAAAAGGTTTTTCATTAGTGCAATTGACAGATGCGGGCCCCCATCTGCTCCTACGTATCTCTTGGTAGAGAATCAAATCGCACGTAGTTCTTGGTAGAAAATGTTTGTTGGTTGGTGTTTTTTAATATAGGGATCTTAGGACTCCTGAGTGATCAGTTCATTTGTCATAAAACAATGACTAACCTGACTGTACAGCTGGTTTAGTCCCCTACTTTGTGAAAATAGAAATTTTTTGGAATTTTGGAAAATGATTTGAAGTGTGTTTGCTTGATTTTATTGGGATAGGGGTTTTAGGGTTCCTGAGTCGTACGGCTCATTTATCCTAGAACGCTGACTAGCCCGTCCGTACAGTCGGCTTAGTCCCCTATTTTGAGAATTTGATTTGTGGGAAAGACTGTGTTGGTGTTAATTTTAATTTAAAAAAAAAGTTTATTTTAAATAGGGATTTTAGGGCATGATCCGTAACGGTTCATTAGTGACCTAAAAAGCAGACTAACCCGACTGTACAGTCGACTTAGTCCCCTATTTATATTTTTGAAAATAAAATATTTATCTACTTATTTTTATGTTTTTTGCAAAAGAATTTAAGTAAAACGAAAAAGGGGTGTAGTAGTAAAAAAAACGGTGCGTTTAGCAGAAAGGAGTTGTATTATTAAAAAAACTGGGTGTAAAAAGCAGCAGCCCAATTTGAGGAGTGGTCCACGAATTCGTGGGCTTTTCAGGGGGAGCGTATTCAGGAAAACGAGAGGGTGTGTTTAGTAAACTGAAATAAAAAATTAAAAAAAAATAAAATGAAATAGAATGGGAGGGGGTATAAAAGGGAATATTAGGTTTTTGTAACCCTAGTTTCCTTCTCCTTACTTGCTGCGCCGCAGCCAACTGTGAGTGGAGAGAGAAAGGGATTTGCGGAGCGAGGGAGAGATTTGCGCAGAGTGAGAGAGAGAAGCGAAACTTCCGGCGAGAGAGAGGGCGAGGGATCGTGGAGCGTGAATGAGGGAGAAGGCTTCGTGGAGAATGAGAGGGAGAACGAAAATCGGAGGGAGAGAAGAGACGGTGGTAGAGTGGCGGTGGGTTCCGGCGACGGTGAACGCAACTCACGCTGTTTCCGGCTACGACGCGTAAGAGGGGAGACGGCGTGACTGGTGATGATGGCGACGAAAACAGAGGCTTCGACGGAGGAGGAGGGGGAGACAGTGAGAGCTGTGGGGAGATTTGCGGTGGTTTACGGCCTATGACCACCGTCCACGGTGGTCGGACTCTAAGGAGGTGAGTTTCGCCATTTTTGTGTTTTTACTATTCTCTTCTTCTTTCTGGTTCCAATCTTTTCATTTTAACGTCTGTTGTTTTTTTTTTCTCTGGGAGGGCGAAGGCTGGCGGCTGACGGCGTACGGTTTAGGGCCAACGGAATTGAAAGGGTATGCGTTCGGTCCTACTCTTTTTTTGCTTTTTATGGTTCTAATCTCCAGTCTCTGATTTCTGATCTTCTTATTTTGATGTTTGTCTTTTGTTTCTCTGGGTGATTCACGGTGCGGTGGCGGAACGCAAACGACGACGCGGAGGAGCACGGTGGCCACGCCTTACGGCGACGACCTCCGCCGTGGTGGCAGTCGGAATCTGGGTAAGTTTTTTCTATATTTTTACTGGTTCTCTTTCTGTTTTGTTTTTTTTTTGACTGAAAGAGGAATCTCTACAGAACCCTAATCTTTAACGAAGACAACCCTAAAAAGGCTAATTTCGTTTTTATTGCTTGCTGGTTTCGTTTTCTGCCAGCAGGACAGAAACCCTAATTTTCTAAAAACAAACAGAGTCTGTTCGTAACCGATGCCTTACTACAAATTGATTGATTTTTTTTAATTTCTATAAACCTGATTAGCTCCCAAATTTTTTAAAAGTCCTAATCTGTTCATACAAAACATGTACAGAGTATGCGTATCGCTAAAAGAATGATAAAAACGCTTGCAGTTGTTATATGTACGATTTACTTAACATGGGAACATCTACAAAGTTAAAGCATCACAGATTGCACTTATGCCTACATGATTTTGGTATTTTTGAATAAGAGAAGCACCAACCTGTCTTCCTGCTTCTGATCTCTTGTATGATTGCTGCTGTTAACTGAACACTGCTGCTGTTATTCTGGTTGTTCCTGCTTCTGCTACTTCTGTTTCTGATTTTTTTAATGTTTCGTGATTAGGGTTTCAATGTGAAAACCCTAATCTTTTGGCTCTGAGTTTTATATAATTTCTGTCTGTGTCCATTGTTCTCCTTGTCATCTGAATGTAACTTGTTTATATAGGTAAAAAATTAGGGTTTTTTGCTGATCCTTCTCCATTTCTTTCCATTTTCAGGTATTTGGACTTGTTGAGAAAACTTGCTCAGCAAGAACAGGCCCAAGGAAGCTAGGAAGCTGCTGTTGTTGCTCTTATTTTTATGCATTTTCGTTTCTTCTATTTTTTGTATTTTTTTATTATTTTCGGATTGCATTATTTTTGTATTTTTTTAATTTAAATTTTTGGATTTTTGGGTTATTGTAAATTAATTTTTATTAATTCTGATTTTTATTATTTTGGGATGCTTGTAAGCTGCTATTTGGACAGATTTTTGTTTTTTGGTTGAAGTGGAAGAGAATGATTAAATTGGGCCAAGCCCAATCAAAACTAAGCATAGGCCCAATTTAGGAAAATGGCTGAAATAGGGCCTAACTAGAACAAATTTTTAAGATCAGGTTCAATCTAGCCACATAGTTCCAATAGCCACATAGGCCCAATTCGTCCCACGACTAAAACATTAGACATAAGCCCATTTATTAAAAAACTGGTTTGAAACACTAAGCGTAAAAGGTTGGGCGTAGGCCCACTTGGACAAACCGGTTCGAATTAAGAGCAAAACAGCGTTCGAAGCGCCATGAGCTTGTGATACGGGGCCAAAATAGATACGATAGAAATGTCGGGCAAAATTGGGGTATAACAGCTGCCCCTCTTTATTTATATTTTACCAGAAAAGGTGAATGGTTTTCAGATTTTCGTAGTAGAAATAAAAATAAAGATAGAATAGACTCTAATTTTGTCCGCTTGGGGGGGCGGGGGGGGGGGGGGAAGATGAGCTAGGGAAAAGAGGGACGATTAACACTTGGCGTGTTAAACGAGAACAATAAAGAAACGAACATTGGGGATCTGGCAGAGCACTGGGGCTCTAAAAGAGCATTTGGGCTCTAAGGGAGCACTGGGGCTCAAAGGGGTTGCCTAAACCCTAAAGGACCAATTGGGGTCCGAAAGTGCACTAGGGCTTTGAAGGACTGCCGGGGTCCGAGGGTGGCCTTTTTCGAGCGGCCGCTAATAAGATCAGGTCTAGAACTGATCACGAATGACGTCCACTATGTCTTAGGCTGACACAGCTAGTCTGAATGACCTGGGGCCGGATGATCCGTCGGTGCTCGATGCCGACGTGCGATCTGGATTGGATGACCGTTGGAGGTCTAAGGAGCGCTGGGGCTCGCGGTGTTAACATTACGATCTGGTTTGCTGAGTTAAGGTCAGCACTTATCGTGTTTAAATAATAAAAAATAAGAAATAAAAAATAAAAACTAAAAAAAAAACTGAAAGGGTCGACACTTGAGGTCGGTATGCAACATGTGTTATGCATATGACATGCATGTAATGTATGCATATGTAATGAAATATGGAATGGTTCGCTCTTGCTTTCTTTCCTTTTCTCGCTCTTATTTATTTTTCTTTGCTTCTTTTTGCTTTTCTTTTTTGGCTTTCTTTTTACTGGTCTCATCAACTCGCGGGACTTCTGGTGTGAGATATGAGGGTTGCCCCGAGTAATGGTATTGCCGAATTGAAGCACAGGCTATTATGATTCTTTGTTTGAAGTGATCGTGCATGTATTTGTCCTTTTGCAAGTTTTATGAGAGATTATCTCCTTTCCGTAATTTTCAGAAATTTCGTAATGATCGTAATGCTCTTGATTATGCACATGTTTTGCAATTCAGTATCATGTATCATAAAACATTATTTTAGAGTGGATTGGAAACAAAGGAACAAAGCAAGTGTTTAATATTCAAATGGAGGCCGAGTGTGCAGAAAGGTCACACTGACCGGAAATTACATTGAGAGTTTTAAACTGAGAACCAAGGTTCAATACTCAAAGGAAAGTGCGCAGAATGTCACACCGACCGGAAATTACATTGAGAGTTTTTAAACTAAAAAGAAAGAAAAAGGAAGAGCAGATTCCTTAATGGTTTGCATCTTTGGAGTAACGATGTCAATCACCCATACATAAACTTGACCACTCATCATTCAACTTCCAGAGGCGTGAACTGCCTTAGTATCTATTCAAAGTCCAACTTTCTGACCCTAATTTTTGCCTGGATCGCTCTTTAGAGTTTTCAATCCATCGGGTCGCTCTAATTTTTGCCTAGGCCGCCCTTTTGGGTTTTCTACCTAGCGAGCTCGTTTTTACTTGGATCATCTTTCTCTTTTTTCCATATATTTCTTTTAGGCATAGTACTTCTTGACTGCATCTGAGTTCACTGGGAGTGGGAGGTCATCACCATCCATTTTTGTGAGGATTAATGCCCCTCCAGAGAATGCTTTCTTCACCACATAGGGTCCTTCATAATTAGGGGTCCATTTCCCCCGAGAATCTTTTTGGATAGGCAGAATCTTCTTGAGCACTAGGTCTCCTTCCTGAAACTGTCGAGGACGAACGTTCTTCTCGAAGGCCTTCTTCATTCTTTGCTGGTACAACTGCCCATGACACAGAGCGACTACTCTCTTTTCTTCGATGAGATTCAACTGATCGAGACGAGCTTGAACCCATTCCGCTTCTTCTAATTTCGTTTCCATCAGCACTCGCAGAGAGGGTATTTCAACTTCGATGGGAAGAACTGCTTCCATCCCGTATACTAGCGAAAATGGAGTTGCCCCTGTTGACGTGCGAACTGAAGTTCGGTATCCGTGCAGTGCGAAGGGAAGCATTTCATGCCAATCCTTGAATGTCACTACCATTTTTTGCACGATCTTCTTTATATTCTTGTTTGCCGCCTCGACCGCCCCATTCATCTTTGGACGGTATGGAGAAGATTTATGGTGTTGAATTTTGAAATCCTCACACAACTCTTTCATCATCTTGTTATTCAGGTTGGTCCCGTTATCTGTGATTATCTTATTTGGAAAGCCGTAACGGCAGACCAAGTCCCTTTTTATGAACTTGACGACCACAGATTTCGTTACACTGGTATAAGAAGCGGCTTCGACCCACTTGGTGAAATAATCAATAGCAACCAGGATGAAGCGATGACCGTTCGATGCTTTAGGTTCGATAGGACCGATGACATCCATGCCCCACATTGAGAACGGCCATGGTGCTGCTAAAACGTTCAAAGAAGCGGGCGGCACATGAATGTTATTAGCATAGATTTGACATTTATGACACTTCCTCACATAGTTAAAGCAATCGGTCTCCATTGACAACCAATAGTAGCCAGCCTTCAAGATCTTTCTTGCCATTGTATGCCCATTAGAGTGGGTGCCGAACGAGCCTTCGTGGACGTCTCTCATAATCCTTTCTGCTTCCTCTTTTGCCACACATCGGAGGAGGACCATTTCGTGATTTCTTTTATAAAGTACTTCCCCATTTAGAAAGAAACCCATTGACAATCTCCTGAGCGTTCTTTTATCATTCTCTGTGGCACCAGGAGGGTATTCTCTGTTTATTATATACTGCTTGATGTCGTAATACCAAGGTTCACTGTCGGGTTCTTCTTCAATTTCCATACAATGATGTGCTGCCAAATCTCGATGTTGAATTCGGATGAGTGTCAGACTCTTATTGTCATTGATATTGAACATTGACGACAAAGTTGCCAAGGCGTCTGCCAACTGATTTTCTTCACGAGGGAAATGGTGGAAGGTGATCTCGTCAAACTGTTCGATCATCTTTTGGACGTGATCGCGATAGGGGATCAACTTGGAATCTCTGGTCTCCCAGTCACCTCTTATTTGATAGATGACCAAGGCCGAGTCTCCATATACATCGAGTCTCTTAACCTTCCACTCGAGGGCCGCTTGGATGCCCAGAATACATGCTTCATATTCTGCGATGTTGTTGGTGCAATAGAAACTCAATCTAGCAGTACACGGTATGAAGCGGTTATCTGGGGAAATCAATACAGCTCCGACCCCATGCCCCCATAGATTGGAAGCGCCATCAAATGACATTCTCCACCTTTCGTCGCCTGGCGATTTTCCTTCTCCGAGTAGAGCCATTATATCTTCATCGGGGAAATCGCATTGCATTGATTGGTAATCCTCAATGGGTTGGTGTGCCAAGTATTCAGCCAATGCACTACCTTTGATCACTTTTTGAGTGACGTACAGGATGTCGTATTCAGATAGCAACATTTGCCAGTGAGCAATTCTCCCTGTGAGTGCGGGTTTTTCGAAGATGTATTTGATTGGATCCATTTTAGATACCAACCAAGTAGTATGGCTTAGCATATACTGCCTCAGACGGCGTGCAGCCCAGGCCAAAGCACAACACGTTTTTTCCAACAACGAGTATCTTGTCTCGCATTCAGTGAACTTCTTGCTGAGATAGTAAATGGCATGCTCCTTCCTTCCGGACTCGTCATGTTGCCCCAGCACACAACCCATTGATTTGTCTAGCACTGTTAGGTACAAAATGAGAGGTCTGCCAGATACAGGCGGCATTAGGACTAGTGGATTTTGGAGATACCTCTTGATCTTCTCAAAGGCTTCTTGGCAGTTATCGTTCCACTTTGTCTCTTGGTTCTTGCACAATAATTTGAAGATAGGCTCACAGGTGGATGTTAATTGGAATATGAATCTGGAAATGTAATTCAATCTTCCCAAGAATCCACGAACCTCTTTCTCGGTTTTTGGCGCCGGCATTTCAAGAATTGCTCGTACCTTGGCTGGATCTACCTCTATTCCCCTTTGACTGACTATGAAACCCAAGAGCTTTCCTGATTTTACTCCGAAAGTGCATTTGGTAGGATTTAATCTGAGTTTGAACTTCCTTAGACGTTCGAAGAGTTTTTGCAGATTAACGACATGTTCTTCCTCAGTCTTGGATTTTGCAATCATATCATCCACGTAGACCTCTATTTCTTTATGCATCATATCATGGAATAATGCTACCATTGCCCTTTGGTAAGTTGCACCAGCATTCTTGAGTCCGAATGGCATTACTTTGTAACAGAACGTACCCCAGAGGGTGATGAAGGTGGTTTTCTCTATATCCTCAGGGGCCATCTTGATTTGGTTATATCCGGAATACCCATCCATGAAGGAAAAGAGAGAGTGTTGTGCTGTGCTGTCTACCAGGACATCAATGTGAGGCAAAGGAAAATCATCTTTAGGGCTGGCTCTGTTCAAATCTCGATAATCGACACACATTCGAACCTTCCCATCTTTCTTTGGAACTGGAACAATGTTGGCGACCCATTGAGGGTATTTGACTACTGCTAAGAATCCAGCATCGAATTGCTTCTTAACCTCGTCCCGGATTTTCATTGACATATCCGGCTTCATTCTTCTTAATTTCTGTTTCACCGGTGGGCATTCGGGTTTCACTGGTAGTTTGTGTTCGACTATGTCGGTGTCTAGTCCGGGCATGTCTTGATATGTCCATGCAAAAATGTCGACATATTCGAACAAAAGTCGTACCAGTTTCTCCCGTTCGCTGTCTTTCATTGTGGTGCCGATCTTGACCTCTCTCTTGTCTTCTTCTGTGCCCAAGTTAATTGTTTCGGTCGATTCCTCGTGGGGCTGGATCACCTTATTCTCTTGTTCCATCATTCTCATCAACTCTGGAGGGGTTTCCCAGTTATCTTCAATATCTTCCTCAGTTTGATTAATAGGGTGGTCAAAGTTACAGCATGAGTTATCAGCGTCGTTATTTTCAAAGATAATTTTTTTAGATCTGCATTTAGCGAAATTGACAGAATAAATAAAAACGAATAAAAGAAAAAGACCAAAGCAAATGAAAAGGGAAAAGGAAAGTGGAAATTCATTGGAGAATTCAAAACAACGTTTCATTAATGATAATACTGAAAAGAAAACATGTGTGCCCAAATGAAATGTCCTAAGGCCTTGGGCAGAGCCAAAGGATTGCATTACAGGAAAATTACTTTGGACTAAAAACTACGGGGAAGTCAACAATCTCCCAATTATTAAGCTTTTCACTTGCAGGACAAGGGCGCACAAGGCTGGCGACGCCATCTCCGGCATTTAGATCATCTTCAATGGCTGCGATCTGATTTGGATTCAGCATTCCCGCGCTCCGAAAGTTTAACTTGATGTCGCCGATGATGATTTTCTTCATGCTTGCCTCTCTACCTTCAAGCTTGGATATCCTCCGCTCCTTCTTTTCCTCAGCTATTCTTCTCTTGTCAGCACGACCAGGCCAGTATCCTATCCCATGTCTGTCTTTGTTTCCCTGCAATTGTATCGGGGTCAGTATCCCTTGTTCAGTCCTCCCTAAACCGCTTCCAGCTTGGTAACCTTTGCCTATCATGACTTTAGCAACCATTAAGGCAGCCTTGGACAATTTAGGCTTCAGTGGAAGGACTTCTCCCCTCACCGAGGTGGCATTTGCAATTTCTAATGCTTGGAAGGCAGTCTCGAGCGATTCTTCGGCAGCCTCAATGCAGCGGGCAGCAGACGACCTATTCACTAGCATTTCTTCTTTACCAAAAATAACTACTAGCTTGTTGTTCACTATGAACTTAAGCCTCTGATGTAGAGAGGAGGGAACAGCCCCGACAGAATGTATCCATGGTCTCCCCAAAAGACAGCTGTAAGATGGATTGATATCCATTATTTGGAAAGTCACTACGAAGACTTCTGGACCTACCTGTACAGGTAACTCCATCTCTCCGACGACCTCTCTTCTTGATCCATCAAAGGCCCTGACCAATATAGAGCTGGGTCTCATGTATGAACAATCCACATGCAACTTTTCCATGGTCGATTTGGGTAACACATTCAAGGACGATCCATTGTCAATGAGCACTCGAGCAAGTGAGTACTCTCCGCATTTCACGGAGATGTGTAAAGCCCTGTTGTGCCCTCTCCCTTCGGCCGGAATCTCGTCATCAGTAAAAGTGAGGTAGTTGCTTGCAACAATGTTCCCAACGATCCCATCAAACTGACCCACTATGATATCATGAGTGACATAGGCCTCGTTCAATACCTTCATTAATGCCGCACGATGAGCTTCTGAGCTGAGCAATAATGATAACAGAGATATCTTAGCAGGGGTCTGATTCAGCTGGTCAACCACCTTATACTCACTCTGCCTCATAAGCTTTAAGAATTCACCGGCTTCCTGTTCAGACAGTGTCCTTTGGCCTGCATTCTTATCAACAGGTTCTACTTCTTTGTCTTTACCCTTGCGGGTTCTTTCTTCTTCTTCTCTTGTTTTCCCTCCACCGAGTCTTTCAGGGGCATAGATACGCCCGCTACGAGTCATTCCACTAACCCCTGAGATGTTAATGACGTCCGGGCTGTTCTGAGGACCTTTCACTTGGACTTTCGCGCTGTAATTCCAGGGGACTGCTTTGGTGTCCCTGTAGGGAAAGGGAGCAGGCACTTGGATAGTGATTGGTTTAGGTGTACCCAGGGACGACTTCGAGTCCTTAGTGTAGCGGATCTCTAGCGGCTTCCGGGTATCCTTGTCCTGGCCATTACTCGATAGGATGGTTGACACTTGGTCCTCCCTCTTTTGAAATCCCACTTGTATATGTCGGTCCAGCAGATCTTGAAGGACTGGATTGAACGCTTCGCATGTCCCGGCACAGCGAAGGTTGGTACATAAATCTTTTCCGGCGCATCCCTTCATAACAACTCCGAAGTGGCACGATTCAGCATGGGTAATGTCTAGAGGTGTGCTGATATCTTCCACCTTTCTGATTAGGGACTCTCCTTCAAAAATTTCTACGGCATTAACAGAGGAGTTCCCATGCCCTGGCAGAGGGTTAGTGGCAACATTTGGGCCGTCTTCTTTGAAATTCAGCCATTTGGATTCGATCAGGTCTTGTACCACATATTTCAAAGCTTTGCAGTTTTCAGTGGAATGGCCGACTGCTCCAGCGTGGAACCCACAGGTAGCATTTGGGTCATAGTTTTTGGGGAAAGGAGGCTGAATAGGTCTCATCGAACGGGGAGTGATTAGGTTGTGATCGATGAGATGGTTAAACAGGTCTGTGTACGACATGGGTATCGGGTCAAAGCTAACAGGCTTTCTCTCTGGGTAATTTTGTGGTCTGTAGCTGGGAAGGTTTTGGTGAGGTGAGGCTGGTGGTGTTTGGGTAGGGAATTGATAGGCTTGTGGCGGTTTGGTGTAGGAGGGTTTTCCGGCTCCAGTGATTGCGTTAGTTTCCCCCTCTATTCTTTTGGGAAAACCAGCGAAAGGCTTTTTCTGGCTATTGGTTCCGGTGAAGCTGTGTGCAATCTTTCCATTCTTTAAACCATTCTCTAACCTCTCTCCTATGATGACCATATCCGAGAAGCTTGAGGATACACTCCCTACCAATCTGTCGTAGAAGGGCGACTGTAAAGTATCCATGAACATTGTTACCATTTCTTTTTCCAGCAAAGGCGGTGCTACTTGTGCTGCTAACCCTCTCCAGCGTTGAGCGTATTCCTTAAAGGACTCGTTATCCCCTTGCACCATATTCTGTAGCTGTGTCCTATCAGGTGCCATATCAGTGTTGTACTTATAGTGCTTTAGAAAAGCGTCTGCTAGGTCTTTCCAGCATCTGATGTGAGCACGTTCCAACTGCATGTACCAATTCGAAGCTGACTCAGCTAGGCTGTCTTGAAAGTAATGGATGAGCAGTTTGTCATCATGTGCGAATGCGGCCATTTTCCTGCAGTACATGGTCAGATGGCTTGCTGGACGGGTTGAACCTCTATATTTGTCGAAGTCTGGCACTTTGAATTTAGGAGGGATGGCCACATTTGGGACAAGACATAGGTCGTACGCGTCCCTTGCACCGACATTGGATCCTTCGATTGCTCTCACGCGCTCTTCAAGCATTTGATACTTATCCTTGGGCTGAGAGTCCTCCATTGAGTAGTTATGAGTGGGTCCTCTCATGTTGTAGTGAGGAGGTACCATTGGTATTGCAGCGGAGTTCGCATTCAAGATGTGCGAATTGGGAGTAGGAGCGTGATGAATTACTACTGGTGACGGAGTATAACCCTGTGGAATGACCTGAGGTGCAGTCGTAGGACTTGAGAAGTGAGCTTGCGATATTTCTGCATTTGTATTTTGAGTTGAAGGTCCAGCGACTCCCGAAGGTCCAGCGACTCCCGAAGGTCCCCCCTCTAGATTGACCTCCATGGTAGGAGGAGTATAACCAGCTGGGAGACCGTAAGGGGGCCATGGGTAGCCCTGTATGTTCACTCCAACGGTGTTCTCAGTATTGTTCTCAGTATTCCCTGCCGAGGCATTTTCGTCTGCGCTTCTTTTCTCGAGGAGTTTCATGAGTTCGGCCATTTGATCTTTCAATACCATCATCTCGCTCATTTGATCCTTCAGTTTCGCCATGTCTTCTCTCAGAGCCTGATTATCTTCTTCGGCCATCTTCTTTGCTTGAGAACGAGTCCGGTAGCGATGTTGATGAACCAGTTTGCCTTTTCACTCTGTTTTTTTTCAAGTTTTTTGACGTAAGTACATGAATGAATGAATGAATGAATATGCATGGAGTGCAAATGTATGCTTTCGTGTTACGCCAGGAGAATTGTAAGTTTCTATTCAACACAAAATAGATTCAAAGTTCAAAACAGAACGAACGAGTCTTATATATGAAAAACAATCAAGCAAACTGGCGGACTACATCTTTTTCCATGAAACCAGGATAACGTCCTTTAATTTTTAACACAGTAACAAGACGTTTACAAAAATCAATGAATCTTGTAATCTCGATGGGCGTGTCTTTATCTCTGGCAAAGTCCGCTGCTATTAGGTGTCTGGGGATCTCTCTGACAGCCTCATTTGCCAGCTCAGCTAACTGGGAGAATTTGTTCCTCCAGTACTCATAGTCGTCATTCAGCTTCACATAATGCTCTTTCAAAAACACATGTTCCTTGTTGAGGTCACCATAGATTTTGTCTTGATATTCGGCATAAGCCTTTAGTTCGATGGTTTTCTTGCATTCTTCCTGCAGAGCTTCTTGATACTCTTCAAGCTTCTTTTGTATCACTTCTCTGGCCTTTCTTTCAATTACCAGCCTATTCTCACATTCAGCAGTCATTCCCTCTAGCTGAGGTTTCATATCTTCGAGCTGGCTTCGTAGTGTTCTCTCATTCGCGGCACACTTGGTCAGTTGTTTTTCCCATTCATATGCATTGTCTATGGCCCGATCTCTCTCTCGATTGCGCACTTTGAGCTCTTCGTTTGCGCCCATGAGACTTTCTTGCAGGCGGTGCATTTTTTCTTTTCCGGCCCGCTCCCTTTCATTACATTCAGCCAGGCGTTTTCTTTTCGAGATACTTTCCCGTTGCAAATCAGCATTTTCTTGGAGCACTTTCTCTAGTTTAGCTTGCAATTCTGCCTTTTCTTGTTCTGCTTTGGATAAGGCGACTTGGAGTTTCTCTAGATCTTCATCGAGTATAGGGATAGGCGGAGGAACCTCGGGGGTGACCAGAGTTGCCAGACGGAATGGTAGTCCAATTTCTTGGGCTCTAGTTTTGACCCACTGGATGTAGCTTTCTTTGGCATCAATGCCTCTGGGCCCTAGTTCATGACCTTTTCTGGATATTTTGCCCCAAGCCCGACTAATCTTTCTTAGCGTATCAAGATCTTCGGAACCTCTCTTCTCCAGTACAAATGAGAGTAAAGATTCTTCCGGGGGTGGATTCATCATAGGATACCCCAACTGCCTCAAAGCAATGGCGGGATTGTAGTTAATGCAGCCTTTAGTCCCTATGAGGGGGACGTTTGGGAAGTCACCACACTGATAGACGATTTCTTCTATATTTTGGTCCCGAGAATACCAAGAAATGTCACTCCCTTTGAGGCCGGCGATGTATTGGGCCCATTCTGTCTTGCCCCTGACCTCTATATGATGATTTCTTTTGAAGATGTGGGAAGTGAACCAGCGATACAATACAGGCAAACAGCATAGGATCAAGCCTGATCGCTTTTTATGACGTTCGTGCATGGTGTAATACACGTCAGCAAGAACAGCTGAGGTGGGATTTTGTCCTCGGAGTTTGAATGCTAAGAAAACGTCTATTGCAGTGTAATGAATATAGCCGTCGTCATTGGGGAATAGAATGACCCCATAGATGATTAGAGCGAAGACGTCCATGAATGTAGCCCAATTTTCTTTACCAGCCCAGAACGAGGCTTCCTCTTCCAAGTACCATCTTGTCAATCCTTCTACCCCCTTCTTTACAATTATCTTCTTGGCCAAGTGTGATGTTGGAATTTTTAATATTTCAGACAGTTTTTCAGCTATAGGATAATTTTCCACATATCGGTATGGCTTTTTGTTTGCTGGAGGGAAGCATAGTATATTTTCAAACTCTTCTAAGGTCGGGGCCAACTGATAGTCTTGAAAGGTGAAACACCGTAACGGTGGATCATAATACTGGCCCAATGCAGTGAGAGCTTCAGCTTGTACCTTGATATTCAGCAGACTTAAAAGATTCCCATACTTGGCGGTGAAGGAGTCACGAAGCCATGGCGCCATTTTATTGCCTAGGTCTCTCAGACTTCGTAGGTTTGGTTGTTTGATTTTCAAATGTATGGTCTGTCTTAACGTTTGATCCATCTTGTCTGAAAGAAAGCCTTACAGTTTCCTGGCGGTACATGAAATGTTGATGTAAAAAAGGAGTTTATGTCATGCAAAAAAAAGGAACAGGAATAAGTAAAAATGCATGAAGTATGCTAAATAACTTGTCAAAATAACATATGATTTTTTGAAACTTTTTCTTTTAAGAAGACCGGAAAAATGTATCAGTGTTTGTTTGAATGCAGGGGTATGAGGCTCCTTTGTGTCCTACGAGGGTTCCTTAGAGAATAGGTCTAGGGCTTGTCTATTGAGTGAACCTTTCAAAAGGGTATCTCTAAAGAGTCCTACATAAGGTTCCTAGAGCCAACGACCCCAATTAAGAACACTGATCAACAAAAATAGGCAAGCTATTAGGAGTGCCAGCATTCTCAAGAGGGACCAAACTCTAGGTGAGACTTTCGTGACCACCCAACAGAACGCACATCCAGTAGGCCATCACTACGCAGTCTCGTTCTAACTTAGGTTATTCTCCAGTCCGGGTACAGGACTATTCTCACGTGTGTGCAAAAGTGTGATAGTGGAGTGTGTGAAGGAGCAAAATATCAATAATACCCCCCAATCTGCAAAACAAACAAATACAGATACAAAAAAGTGGTCTTCTATCCTAAGGTTTACATATCACATAAATACATAACATGCAACAAGAATAAAAGATGAAAGGGGAGGGTAAAAATAACATTAAATTAACAACTAATCCTACAACTAATTTAAACTAGGTTTGACTCTCTAAATTTCCCCAGTGAAGTCGCCAGCTGTAGCGACCGAAAAATCCGGGCGAGGATTCTTCGAAGATTCAAAAATGAAGCCGCCACCAAAGTTTAGTTTAAGGGCAAACATTGGAAAATCCCTTTGAGCTGGATAAGGGTCCTTGAGACCAGATAAGGGTTCGGGAGTCGGTTATGCGTGGGGAAGATATTAGCACCCCACGACATCCTTCCTAATGAAGGTTACCTGCTAATTAATTGTAGGAAAGAATATTAATTTTGAAAATGTTTATTTTTACCCTTTTATTGTGAATTGAAGAGAAAGAAGAAAATTGATGTTTTATTTTAAGAAAATGGTTATTTAGGAGAAGACTGAAAAAGGTTTTTTATTAGTGCAATTGACAGATGTGGGCCCCCATCTGCTCCTACGTTTCTTGGTAGAGAATCAAATCGCACGTTGTTCTTGGTAGAAAATGTTTGTTGGTTGGTGTTTTTTAATATAGGGATCTTAGGACTCCTGAGTGATCAGTTCATTTGTCCTAAAACGATGACTAACCTGACTGTACAGCCGGTTTAGTCCCCTACTTTGTGAAAATAGAAATTTTTTGGAATTTTGGAAAATGATTTGAAGTGTGTTTGCTTGATTTTATTGGGATAGGGGTTTTAGGGTTCCTGAGCCGTACGGCTCATTTATCCTAGAACGCTGACTAGCCCGTCCGTACAGTCGGCTTAGTCCCCTATTTTGAGAATTTGATTTGTGGGAAAGACTGTGTTGGTGTTAATTTTAATTTTAAAAAAAAGTTTATTTTAAATAGGGATTTTAGGGCATGATCCGTAACGGTTCATTAGTGACCTAAAAAGCTGACTAACCCGACTGTACAGTCGACTTAGTCCCCTATTTATATTTTTGAAAATAAAATATTTATCTACTTATTTTTATGTTTTTTGCAAAAGAATTTAAGTAAAACGAAAAAGGGGTGTAGTAGTAAAAAAAACGGTGCGCTTAGCAGAAAGGAGTTGTATTATTAAAAAAACTGGGTGTAAAAAGCAGCAGCCCAATTTGAGGAGTGGTCCACGAATTCGTGGGCTTTTCAGGGGGAGCGTATTTAGGAAAACGAGAGGGTGTGTTTAGTAAACTGAAATAAAAAATTAAAAAAAAATAAAATGAAATAGAATGGGAGGGGGTATAAAAGGGAATATTAGGTGTTTGTAACCCTAGTTTCCTTCTCCTTACTTGCTGCGCCGCAGCCAACTGTGAGTGGAGAGAGAAAGGGATTTGCGGAGCGAGGGAGAGATTTGCGGAGAGTGAGGGAGAGAAGCGAAACTTCCGGCGAGAGAGAGGGCGAGGGCTCGTGGAGCGTGAATGAGGGAGAAGGCTTCGTGGAGAATGAGAGGGAGAACGAAAATAGGAGGGAGAGAAGAGACGGTGGTAGAGTGGCGGTGGGTTCCGGCGACGGTGAACGCAACTCACGCTGTTTCCGGCTACGACGCGTAAGGGGGGAGACGGTGTGACTGGTGATGATGGCGACGAAAACAGAGGCTTCGACGGAGGAGGAGGGGGAGACAGTGAGAGCTGTGGGGAGATTTGCGGTGGTTTACGGCCTATGACCACCGTCCACGGTGGTCGGACTCTAAGGAGGTGAGTTTCGCCATTTTTGTGTTTTTACTATGCTCTTCTTCTTTCTGGTTCCAATCTTTTCATTTTAATGTTTGTTGTTTTTTTTTTCTCTGGGAGGGCGAAGGCTGGCGGCTGACGGCGTACGGTTTAGGGCCAACGGCCACTGCCTAGGTGGCCGGAATTGAAAGGGTATGCGTTCGGTCCTACTGTTTTTTTGCTTTTTACGGTTCTTATCTCCAGTCTCTGATTTCTGATCTTCTTATTTTGATGTTTGTCTTTTGTTTCTCTGGGTGATTCACGGTGCACGGGCGGAACGCAAACGGCGACGCGGAGAAGTACGGTGGCCACGCCTTACGGCGACGACCTCCGCCGTGGTGGCAGTCGGAATCTGGGTAAGTTTTTTCTATATTTTTACTGGTTCTCTTTCTGTTTTGTTTTTTTTTTACTGAAAGAGGAATATCTACAGAACCCTAATCTTTAACGAAGACAACCCTAAAAAGGCTAATTTCGTTTTTATTGCTTGCTGGTTTCGTTTTCTGCCAGCAGGACAGGAACCCTAATTTTCTAAAAAACAAAATAGAGTCTGTTCGTAACCGATGCCTTACTACAAATTGATTGATTTTTTTTAATTTCTATAAACCTGATTAGCTCCCAAATTTTTTAAAAGTCCTAATCTGTTCATACAAAACATGTACAGAGTATGCGTATCGCTAAAAGAATGATAAAAACGCTTGCAGTTGCTATATGTACGATTTACTTAACATGGGAACATCTACAAAGTTAAAGCATCACAGATTGCACTTATGCCTACATGATTTTGGTATTTTTGAATAAGAGAAGCACCAACCTGTCTTCCTGCTTCTGATCTCTTGTATGATTGCTGCTGTTAACTGAACACTGCTGCTGTTATTCTGGTTGTTCCTGCTTCTGCTACTTCTGTTTCTGATTTTTTTAATGTTTCGTGATTAGGGTTTCAATGTGAAAACCCTAATCTTTTGGCTCTGAGTTTTATATAATTTCTGTCTGTGTCCATTGTTCTCCTTGTCATCTGAATGTAACTTGTTTATATAGGTAAAAAATTAGGGTTTTTTGCTGATCCTTCTCCATTTCTTTCCATTTTCAGGTATTTGGACTTGTTGAGAAAACTTGCTCAGCAAGAACAGGCCCAAGGAAGCTAGGAAGCTGCTGTTGTTGCTCTTATTTTTATGCATTTTCGTTTCTTCTATTTTTTGTATTTTTTTATTATTTTCGGATTGCATTATTTTTGTATTTTTTTAATTTAAATTTTTGGATTTTTGGGTTATTGTAAATTAATTTTTATTAATTCTGATTTTTATTATTTTGGGATGCTTGTAAGCTGCTATTTGGACAGATTTTTGTTTTTTGGTTGAAGTGGAAGAGAATGATTAAATTGGGCCAAGCCCAATCAAAACTAAGCATAGGCCCAATTTAGGAAAATGGCTGAAATAGGGCCTAACTAGAACAAATTTTTAAGATCAGGTTCAATCTAGCCACATAGTTCCAATAGCCACATAGGCCCAATTCGTCCCACGACTAAAACATTAGACATAAGCCCATTTATTAAAAAACTGGTTTGAAACACTAAGCGTAAAAGGTTGGGCGTAGGCCCACTTGGACAAACCGGTTCGAATTAAGAGCAAAACAGCGTTCGAAGCGCCATGAGCTTGTGATACGGGGCCAAAACAGATACGATGGAAATGTCGGGGAAAATTGGGGTATAACAAACCTGAAGTCACAAGATGCAGAATATTGAGAAATCTCTTCTCTGATAAGCACAATCCAGCCAAAGCAATTAGGAGAATAATTCTTGCTTACATATGCAGAATAGCTGGATACTTGGCTTCCACTTTGGAGTGTTCATTTGGCTTCTCCACCATTCCACTGCACCCACTTGAAATCCCCATGCCCATTGAAGATGTAGAAGATGCTGACCTTGAGTGTGCAATGCAGGTAAAACAAAAGTGTTGATGTTGTTGAAAGCTAATATGCTAGATCATTGATTCCTGCCTCACCCTGCCAGGATATAAAATGGTAAATTGTTTTCAAACAACAATATGAGTTGATGACATTTAAGGTTAAAAGCTGTTAGATGAAGTATTAAAGTTGTTGGAGGATACTACCTCTATAGATGATCTGATGGCATGGGTAATTTTATCAAATATGTTTGTCTTAGTTGCTTCAAAGGATCTCCAGTGAAGAAATGCTTATATATGTTAGTTTCAATTTCAAATTTATATTTCACTAGTCCTTCCTAAATATGTTTTTAAGATAATAGTGTGTAAGGAACTTAAGGTGACGTGGTAGAGAAACATAGTATGGTCTTTGTCATGGAGAAACTATTTGTGATAATTTGGAAACTTCAAATCATTACTAAAACCCTTGCTTATTAGCATTAGCTACATTAAAGTGCATCCTTGTTTGGCTGATTGTCTCTGACAGCTAAATATCAACCAAGCAGAAAAATAGTAATAAATGGTGCAAATAGTAGGCTGAATCTTACATTTTCATCTCTTCAGAGAGTTCTTCATTTTTTGATTCTACCAAAGCTTGCTGGCATAGAACCTGGTTCTCAGACTCAAGGTTTGACAAACTCGATTCTAATCTATATTGATACAAAATAAATAGTCAGTGCAGTAAAAAACATACAGTTGGGAAAAACAAATCATAAATGAAGAAGAAGAATAAATGCTTATTTGAGTAATAGGAATTCAAACACATGCTGCACAATAATAGTCATGCATGCTGAAGAAGAAGAATAAATGAAATTCTGGAATTCCATCTCCTACAAATAAATAGTCATAATTAGACTTGGAGACATACCATGTAATGTTGTAGTCTTTCTGAATCAGAAATATCCTGGCAAGAAATCTGCTCTTCAAGATGAATGCGAGCATTATACGTTTCCAAGGCCTTCTGGTATGAAGATGCAACGTGGGGATAAATATCAATCAGGTCACTGGATACATCATGAAGATTTCCTAGCTCCATCTCCCAAGTTTTATAGGCCATAAGTGTTGAATTCATATCAGCAAGGGGAACAGACAACTGGCGATGGAATAAACTTCTAATGTGTTGAACTTGCTTATCTTTTGCCTGCAACACTAGAAAAGAACTTGTAGAACTGGAACAATCTACATTGCTACAAAATGCTTCAACATACAACATGTAACAACAAAGCTATCCACTAAATCAAGTTTCATGTGTTTCTCAGTTTCCTTTGTTCTTAAACTCTCTTCAACAGACCAAAATTAAACAATGCTCTCAATTGAATTTCTACATTTAGCTAAATCAGCATATTCTTGTAGTGTGCGTTGCCGTAGCCCTCGCCTTCTCTCTCTGTGTTGTTGTTACCGTAGCCTGCTGTCACCGTAGCCTGCTGTCACCGTCGTTTGCCATCACTGTCGTTTGTCGTCACTGTCACACTCTCCCTACATTGCCATCGCCGTCTAACAATGAGTTCTTTTGCTTTTCGATTCTGGTATTAAATTCGTTCTTCGTTTCACGCGTGTGTGTGTGTGTGTGTTTCCTTGTTTTGTTGGCTTGGTTTTGGATCTGAATAAATATGTGTGTGCTATTTGTGATTGGATCTGGTAGATCACAGAGTTATGCTTGCGAGATTAAGGCCTCGCAAGATACGGTCAGCTTACAGGAGGAACAGTAAGTTTCTGGCCTTCAAGATCTTGCAGTTCTTACAGGAGGAACAATAAGTTTCATGTTCTATGAGGTTACTGCTACATTAAATCTATCTTATGAACATGTCAATGATACCTTTCTTGTGTCCTAATAGCTTATCACTGAAGAGCTTGGCATGAATCTTGAAAAGGTGGATCTGGATATGCTCGGCACCTGCAAAAAAGTAAGATTTCAGCTCAATTTGTAAAGCATTACATTTGAATCCACCGTAGAAATTTAGTACACTTGCGGTCATTGTTTTTCAATAAATTTTTTGCTCTTACAACATGCATCAATTTAATCATTAAATGGATTGCTGCTATTTTGTATTTATAATCGATGATAGTAATTGTAATTTTAATATGAGTTTTTGTAATTTCAGCACAGAAGTTTGGACTCCCTTATCTTAGTGCATATCCTAATTCTCTGGGGTCCAACTTTTCACATGGTGCAAATTTTGCAACAGCAGGATCAACAATAAGAATACCGAATAGTATTATACCTAATGGTAGATTCAGTCCTTTCTCCCTCGGAATTCAATACCTTCAATTCAGTGGATTCATACCGAAAACCAAACTCATTACACAACAAGGTGATTTTAGAAATATTGTTTTAATTTTATTATTAAAAATATGAACATATTCTGATCTATTTAATCATGAATAAGATTTTGAGTATTTTTTAATAATTTATCCCACAAGAGGCGTCTTTGCAACGTTGATGTAAGAGTATAGAGCAAGTCAATGCTACTGTGCCTGATATCGTCAACAGTTTCTCAACGAGTATTAAGGTACCACATTACCCTCTTTTTGGGTAGCACAATTCATTTATTTTTAGAATTATTTTATAACTTCCTTAATTTAGGGGTAGGTAGCTAATTCTTCGTATCTATCTCTCTTGTTCTCTCTGATCAGAACATATACAATTTAGGGGCTAGATCATTTTGGATACACAACACAGGACCAGCCGGCTGTCACCCATTATTTTTGACTAATTTTCCAACCGCTGAAAAGGATAGCTATGGTTGTGCAAAGAAATACAATGAAGTATCTCAATATTTCAATTTAAAGTTGAAGGAAGCCTTAGCTCAACTCCGTGATGATCTACCTCTGGCTGCAATCACATATGTAGATATCTACACTCCTAAGTACTCTCTTTTCCGCAACCCAAAGAAATACGGTGAGCAAATAATTTTTTCTTATTTGGTACTGATTGTATATATTTAATGAAATAAGATTAAAAATTTACATTATGATCTTTTGGTTTTGGTTTTTCTTTCACTGCAATTTATATATATATATATGCTTCTCTTACCGTTGGAATTCGTATCTTTCTGAGTTTTAGGTACGGTTCAGTTTTGTTGATTCTGGTCCAGAGTTTCACATGCCACCTCCTTGTTCTGTTGTTATTCAGGTAAGAAAGGTAAATCCTTATGTTTTTTGGTACTTACTAATTAATCTGTCATTATGTCTTTTGGTACTTTTTATTTAGAAAGTAACCAATAATTAGGATGTTCTTCCCATGAGTTATTAGAACATTGATTAGGTAGTATATTTTCAAGTTGCATGACATTCATGTTTTCTTATGTAGTGATTGTTTTAATTATCTTTGAAAGGTGGTTGTTTTAATTTTCAAGTTGCATGACATTCATGTTTTTTGTGATGTTACTGAATATATTGAAATGTGGTTTTAAGTGTTGAAGTAGTAGCAGTTAAAGAAGTCCTATAAACTGAATTATTGTCTTTGTGATTTTCAGTGGCTCCATTTGTATTATTGAGTTTGGCTTTCCTACTAAATTTGTAATTGTGGTCTATTTAAATGTACATAAATATGATTGCATCATTGTCATTAGTTGTAATATAATTTGATACGTTCAAATTTTTCTTGGGAATATTAACATCCTGGATGCATCATGATGCATTAGCTCCTCCTTGGATTATATATCTCAAATAGTTGCCATTATAGATTATGCGTTTTCCATTTTCCCATAGATATCATTTGGGTGATGGTTTGTCTGCACTTATAATGCTTAATTATTGTTAGTTTATTTAATTTTCAGGCATACTGGCAACCACATAACAGAGCCGTTGCCAGAAGAATCCAGAACATGGGATGGAGAGCTGATGGTGGTCTGTGGCTTTTTGTTCGTGGATTTTGAATGATCTGTGGTGGAGTTATGTATATGAATTTGAATGTGGTGGAGTTATGTAGGATAAAGTTGTGTTGGATTTTACTCAAAAAGAAAAGGTAGTCCCAGAAAAGAAAGGATATTGCTTAGCATCATTCGTGGATTTTGAATGATCTTTGGTGGAGTTATGTATATGAATTTGAATGTTATATTGCTTAGCATCATTTGTTTAATGAATTTGAATGATCTGTGGTGGAGTATATGTAACAGGGTGTTTGTGTTGTGTTTCTATCATTTCGTTGCTTCTATGTACAGAGTATTGTTCCATGTATATTGTTGAACAGAAACCAGTTTTTTTTTTTTAAAAAAAACCTGACTTTTCATATCGGTTCTGATAGAAAACTGATGTTAAAAATCAGTATTTCATATCGGTTCTGATAGAAAACCGATGTTAAAAATCAGTATTCATATCGGTTCCCATATAAAACCGATGTCAAATATAAGCAAAAACTTACTTTTCATAACGGTTCTAGGGGAAACCGATATAAAAACAGCTTTTCATAACGATTCAGGAACCGATATGAAATGTCCCTATTTTTTATATCTCCTTTTTCGGCATCGGTTCCAGAACCGATATGAAATGTCAATTTTAAACTATATGAAATGCCTTTTTTCCATTAGTGAATTGAAGTTTCATGTTTCTCAATGTCAAAGAAAGACACAGAGCTACGCTTTAATTCAGCATAATCTAAAAGCTTCCACCTACAGAAAATCAAATTAAAAGATGTCAGAAGCATATGAAATATTTGCAAAGGAGAACAAAGGTAATTACTCTTAAAAGCAAAGGAATGTGCCAAATGTTGGGAACATCATAAAGAGTAATTATGTTTTCCCCCTGGAAAAATGTAGCTTCAGTAAGCAAAACTCTTGCAAAGCAAAAACAAACATCATATACACGAAAACTAATATGCTAAGAAAAATCATACCGGAATTAGGCAAAATTGAGCGAGTTTCGCCTTTGCATTCTCTTATAGTGCCAAATGTTGGGAACATCTTGTGTGTTGTTCTGTGCACATTTGTCCATCTTAGTAAAATAGAACGACTTTTACGCCCTCTTGGGGTTGTAGAAGTACTTTTACACCCTCTTGGTTAAATAGAACGACTTTTTCGCCTGTATGAAGATACACATGATCATGAGCATTGAACCTCAACAACCGAACAACTATCATAAGTGAATATAAAGCCTGCCCATCATCTAGTATGCTAAATGCAGAACATGTATAGTTACTTCATAAATGTGCTCCATCTTTTACCACACATAGTGCAATTGATTAGGCAGTACCTGAACAGTTTTTCCCAAATAGTCCCCTCTTCTCTCCTTATCAAGGACGGAATGTCATGAAAAACAAGTAAAGTTAGAGAGATTAAGCCAAAGAAGCGACCGGAAATAAGCCATTAGTCCATTGCTGTGTAGAAAAAGAAGCTACCGGAAATAAGCCAAAGAAGATACCTTCTTCTTGCACCATCCCCACTCATTGAGAGTTCCATCAAGTTGCTGTACCATAAAATTGTCAATTTCTGTCTGCTTGGTTGGGTCCTGTAAACACATATAACAAATAATTAGCTGCCAACAAATAGCATGATTTATACATTATACAATACCCATTTTATAGCTGCACAATACCTTGCCAAGCAGAGCAGGTACTAATCCCTCGCTCATTATAGGTGCCTCGAGGGGCAGGACAGCTGGCCCAGAGTTTTAACGTTGCTCCGTACCCAAGGCGGGGATCGAACCCCTGACCTTTGCTTAAGGGAGGATCAACCCCAACCGTTGAACCCCACGCTCTGGGTTAACGATATTATACTTTGTAATACAAACATTTAATAGTTTAAGATTTATACATTTTCCCTTTTAAAAAAAGTTGTGTATATTTCATGAAATATATTTAATATATAATAACTACCTACTATATAATCCAACTTAACTATTTAAGTCAATTAATTTAATATTTAATGAAGATTGTATTCAATTCTATTACTGAATCCGATCTTATCATGCTTGACAAAGTTGAGATAAATATTATAAATTTTAGATACCAGGGTCTTTTAACTATTTTGTCATGGATTCGATTTCGGGCCAGTGCATATGGAAAAATAGTTATTGGAGAGGTCAACCCTTTAAATGGATCTCTAATACCTCAAAGGATTAGAGTCTCTACGTACAGTTGCGCGTGGAGGATAATTTGGTTTACCCAAAAAAATATTATAAATATGTTTTTGTAATCGAAGTAACAAATAGTGATGGAATTTAGCCGTAGGTATAGTAAACCTAAGAGTGTTGTTAAACTCTATACCAACGAAAATCTAGTCGTGGGTATAGCTCTAATGTTTTGTCCAACAGTCAAAGAAACTGTCGGTAGAGGTTATTGTGATACCTTTTTTCCGGGGGTATAGCCAAATAAAGACTACGGAGAAGACTGCCAATTGTGGGAAAAAATTGAGGAGAAAAGGCTTAAGAGTTAGGCTTTTACCATATTACACTCACTTTAATTACCCTCACTAATTAAATCAAATGATTATAATAATTATTTAACTAATTAAAATAAATATTTAGCAAAGTTAGTTAAATAATTAAAGTAAATATTAAGTTAATTAAATTAGAAAAGTGAAATAATGTTAACACCCAAATTAAATTAAGTTGTTGGGCAAGGGAAAATGAAGAATTCAAGGCTATGATAAGGCCGAGGCAGCTATAGGGAAAGCTCGGTTTGGAAGCATGAGAGGGAATATCCAGAAAGTCTGAATCACCGAGGGAAAGATAAGGATCACCGAGGTACAGTGACACTCGGTTAGAGGGTACCTCGACCACAGGGCGACTAGGGTAGGGCACCAACGGTCAAAGGCCGAGAGTGAGTCATGGCCGAAGAAGGCTATGCCGAGGCAAGGAATACTTGCTCGGAGTGCAAGTATTCAATGCACGTGGACACACAACGTTAGAGTGGTTAAGGTCAACGAACTGATGACGCTGTGGAAATAGGAGTGGGTAGGGTTTACCCCACTAACCTGTGCTAGTGAGGTCGTGGAGAAATGCACTACGCCAAAAAACACCTTTTATAGCATTTATTTTCACCTTTAATATATACATCTGACCGTTATAGTAGCTTTCAGTCTTAGTATAGTGCTTCCAAAGTGCTATTATAACTAAACTTTTGATAGCGCTTCCTTTAAAAAGCGCTATTGTAGCGGGTTAATTTTTTGTGTTTTTCTTATAGTATTTATTATTTAACAGCGCTTTCTTGAAGAAGCGCTATTGTATGGTAAATTTTGTGTTGTTTTATAGCGCTTTCTAGAGGAAGCGCTATGAAAAGTCTTTTTTAAAAAAAAAATTATCCTGCTATATACAATCAACCAATCAAAAAAACAATATAAAAGCCACTATCAAACCAAAAGTGTAAAAATACTTTAAACAACTAAATTTATCCATAAGATTCAATAAAACACAATATACAACTACATCAAACCGAAAGTGTAAATTTGTTTGGAGAGCTTTCAATCTCATCAAGAACAAACTTTTCCAACTTTTCTTTATCAACATTCAGAACAAAAATATCTTCACTGACTTCATTTTTCTTTTGCTACATGATCAGAGAAATATACGAAAATGAGAAGAAAATCAAATTTGGCACTAAGAATATAAATAAATTATAAATTAAGAAAAAATAGATAAGTAAATTCACAACTAACAAAATAAGTAATTAGATAAGTGAATTTCAACATTTAAACAACATTACTCACCCTTCATGGGTTTCGTGGTTTTACAGATGATCAGGGAAAGGTCTTGTTTGGTGAAGACGAAGTTATGAAGCTTTATTTATTTGTTGATGGAGTTCTTAAATGATTATAAGGCATTATGTATTGAGTTGTGAGACCCTCGAGGTCTTCCTCCCATAAATCTCAAAAGGCAAAGCATCCAGTAATGGTGTTAGAAGTTGCAATTTGGTACCTGCTGAACGAAGTAATGCAAATTGGGTGGTCATGGAAAGATCAAGTACTTGAGTGCCTTTAACTGATGTTGCTGTTACAGCATCAACTATAGGAACTTTCACTCAAAGCTCTAGCTCAGGAACACATGTACACTACATTATAGCCAATGAAGGGAATCATTCTAGAAAAACTAATGAACTGAGGTGCTCGTCCTTGGAGCGGGCACAAATGAACGAGGCCTTCAGTTCGAGTGTGAGTTGATTGGATTGATGATATCTGGTCGTGCTGAGAGATCTGCCCGGGTTCTACCTGCAATGACACTCCGACGCCCAAGTCAGTGGAATAAGAGTGTGAGCAGAGTAACGGTATGGGTAAAAATGTGTACTTGTCATCTGAGGTAAGACTCCTATATATAGTGTCAAGACTCTCATGGACGACCATCGGATCTCGTACGCTTTGATCTTAGCCGTTGATCTTAGTGGATTTAGGTCATTCCTCTCTGGCTCGCTTATGGGCCAGTCTCGGCCAGGCTTGCATAGGATTGGGCCTTTGGCCCAACCCAGAACAGTTGCCCCCCAAGTGGAGCGGTCTAGTCGCTGGGCGGTCATCTGCACGGAGGCGACTTGTTACGCTTTTCATGATGGAACGACGTGTCCCTTCCTTTGGCGATGTGGCAGTCAAACTTTGACTGATATGACGTTTCGTCTTTCGATGTGATGGATAAGACATTTCACGCTTTTTAATGGAGCGTGTAATGGTGATGGTTCAATTTCTAAGGAATGCATTTAATGCTTGAGACAAAAGGTCATGTCGCTTCGATCCTTGTCCTGCTCTCCCTATATATAGGGTCCCCATTCCTCCATTTTGTACTTTACCTTTGCACTAATTTGTCCGAGGACGACTTGCATTTTTCGGCGAGTGACCAGGTTTTTGGTGAGATTCTGGCGAGGTGTTCTCCGATGAGCGACCTTACACTCCGGCAGGATTCTACTCCAGACCGTATTGTCCTTGTGATTGCTAGAACGACCAACCTATCTCCCACTCCAGGTGATCATCTCGTCGTTATTCTTTTAGTTTGATTTACATTTTTACTTCAGTGAGGAGGGGGGTCGGGCCTGGGATCGACCTTGTCGCCCCCTTCTGCAAATCATCTTTCTAGGTGGTCCTGACTTTCTTGCCCGCTCTTTGCAGGGTAGCTTACTCTGGCGCGAACGAAGAAAACCGCTCGCATTTCCGGTGGACCTCCCGTTCATTTAGCCAAGCATTGTGCTCGCCATACTACGTGTGGAGCAATGAGTGAATCTCAATCTGAAGATCGCCCGTCTACTTCTTCTACTGATCTGTCAAGCTTGAATACTTCTTCTGAGAGTACTCCTTCCATAAACACACCCATTCACCCTTCTTTCCTGAGGGATTCTGATTCCGCCCCTTCTGCTAAATAATCGCTCTCCCATCCATCGCCTTCTCAAGGAACGGGAAACGACATTGAACATTCTAGTGACGAAGCCAACCCCGATCAGCCTGCTGGTAAAGTCACCCATTCTGAGCGGAGGGAGAACCAGGTTGAAGAACATGAGGAACCGTGTTGGGGTGGCGTCATTGGTGAAGATCGCTCTTGGGTTTCCCTGTGCGTCATTAACAATGTACCCTCGATATCCGCCCTGGGGATGAGTTGCTTCCGTATTATACGAAGATGGTTGGTGATCCTCTGCAGATGAGCATGTAGCTATTGTTCCGTCTACTCTTAAATTTATCATGTATTCGAATGTTCTACAAGACATGAAGGTCCGCCCGCAGTTCACCCCTTTTCATTGTTCTGTAATGCGCTACCTGGGAGTCTCCCCGTCCCAGTTGCATCCTAATACATAGGGCGTTCATCAAGGTGTTCGAGCAACTAATGAGAGTGATGGGGCGTGATTGTTCTCGCTCTCTTTTCTTTAAGATCTTTGAAATGAGCAGACGGCTCGAACCCCGCAGCAACAGGAATCGGTGGGAGCATCAAAGGACAGCAAGACTTTAAGATCTTCAAACCTTACTCTGATTCATTAAAGCCCTGGAAGCATTCCTTCATGTGGGTCGTGCCTCTTTGTGAAAGGGCCTGCAAAGTGGTAGGGTCTCTGGATGCTCAAAGGAGAGTGAGCGATCTTAAATTCCCTATTGCATGGACATACGCACATTACCACCGCACTCTGATCACCTATAAGACTCGGTATCGTCTTGGTGAGGGCGATTTGGAAACTCTGAGATTGCTTGAGAATATGGCCTCTTGGATGAAGGAGGAGTTGATCAGATGCTACCAGTTGGCGCAGATTCGTAACGACGATGAATTTAAAGTCGCTCTTGGTGCAACCGGTTCTCGTCCTTTCCCATCTTCTTTCTTTTGCTTAACTTGCCAAGTGTTTCTAACCGTCCTTCTTTCTTTTCGCAGGTGAAATGGCCAGCATGGGATATGAAGATCTTTTGAAGAAGGCCAGGAAAGGAAAAAAGCCTCAACCCGGTCCTTCTCCGACTGTCGGCTGCTGGGTCTAGTGGGCAAGATGCTGGGGCTAATCCCCAACACAAGAAGACTAAGGCGGTGAAGGAAAAGGATGCTC
This sequence comes from Astragalus membranaceus, assembly GCA_039519185.1. Lineage (NCBI taxonomy): Eukaryota > Viridiplantae > Streptophyta > Magnoliopsida > Fabales > Fabaceae > Astragalus > Astragalus membranaceus. Next base: position 146,956,042 of record CM076849.1, on the reverse strand, counting down.
AGAGGAGATCGTCCTCCAACCCTGACATGGATCAGCTCTCTGAGGCGGACTTCGACCGTTGTCGCCAAGATCCCCTCCTCTTCATGGCTGAGGTTGCCAACACTGGTTCTCGTCTGCTCGCCAAACTTAAACAGGGGGAGGCGGATCGGACAGCAGGTAAGCGTCTTCTTGCTCAAAACTTGTGGTTGGAGAGTGACAATTTAGATAAAACCGATAAGCTAAATCGCGCTTATGAATATATCTCAGAGTTGCGGGAGGAGATGGAGTCCATTAAGAAGAAACTCCGAGAGTCTAAGGCCACTCTTAAGCCTACTGCTGACGCTCTTGATGAGACCAAGAAGTCGCTCTCCTCCATGACCAAAGAGCGAGACGATGCTCTGGCCGCCAAAGCTGAAGCGGAGAAGAAAATGCAATCTGAGACGACCAAAGTTAACGGGTTGTCGGACCAGGTCAAGGAGTTGGGGAAGGAGGTCGTCGGCCTGAAGAAGAACATTGGGGTTCTAGAGAAAGAGCAGGATGAGGCTTTGGAGGAATGTGACCGGGTGATTGAGTCTACACTAGCCATTTGCCAAGAGCAGTTTAATGAAGCTTTGGCTCAAGTGCAGTATGACGTCTATCCCAACCTCGAGATCAACCCCAACATAATTAACCACGCCCACTCCCTCAAAGACGGCCGCATAATCTATCCTACGGAGAAGGACGAACAGGGGAAGATCATAAGGGAGGAGTCTGTTGTTTATGAGCGTCCTTTGTAACTTTGTAATCTTTGTTTAATGGTTCTGTATTTTGGGCGGCCTCGTAGTCGCCCTTCTTGTTGTAAAATATACTCTAATAGAGCCCGGCCTTTCCGGGTGACTTTAATCAAAGTTTTGCTTTGTCTCGGGTTTACTTTATTCTGTGTCAGCAAGTTAACATCTGGTTGTTTACTCTTGATTTGTGATCGTTCTTTTGCTTTTCTATTAATCGTTTTATTCGCAAGTATGTGCGCTCGCTCTTGGGTGGTTTACTGGATTTCTATCCAGATTGACCTCGCCTTTAGGAGTGTGGCTAACTTTGAAGGACAGTCTGTGTCATCCTTGGGCAGTTTACCAGATTTCTATCTAGATTGAACTTCGCCCTTGGACGTGCGGCCATATTTTCGGCCGCTTCTTTCTAGCTTAAATCGATTAAGTACATTTATCCCTACTAGTAGTTTATCAAACTCGGTTTGAATTTAACTCGCCTTGCAGGTCGTATACTATGGACGGGAATATGAGATTGAACACAAAGTTATAAAAAATGCATTGTCTTTATTGACGGACGGGCGGGCCTCAATTAAAAACCCAGTGGGAAAAAGAGCGTCCCGCCCATTTCAAAATTCTCTATCTTATATGATATTCTTTCAATGTTTACAATCAAATGAAGTATCTTCTCATGTTCATCGCATTCCAAGTTCTTGGAATAGGTCCTCCATTCATCGTTTCAAGCTGGTAGGCACCCTTCCCTGTCTTGGAGATGACCCTATAAGGGCCCTCCCAATTGCATGAGAGGCGCTCTTTTGAGCGATGCTGGCTCTTGAAAGGACGAGCGGTCCCAGAGCAAAGTCTCTTGGGACGACCCTGACGTTATGCCTTGTGTCCGTCGCTTGCTTGACCAATGCTTCTCTGAGGTCGGCTTGTGAGCGGAGTTCTTCAATCAAATCAAGTTTCTCTCTCATCGTCGCATCTTTTTCTTGGGGCAGCTTGGGGTTTGTTGTTCTTCAGCTTAATTCTCCGATCTCGACCGGGATCACCGCGTCCATGCCATACACTAGTTTGAAAGGAGACTCACCAGTGGTCGAGTGAGGAGTTGTTCTATACACCCATAATACGTATGGGAGCTCTTCTGCCCATTTCCCCTTTGCCTCATCTAATCGCCTCTTCAGTCCGCGCAAGATAACTCTGTTGGCGGCCTCTATTTAACCGTTAGTCTGAGGGTGCTCGACTGAGGTGAAGCGCTACTTCACCTCTAACTCGGTCATGAACTCTTGGAAGTTTTTATCTGTGAACTGGTGTTGGACTATATGATAACCTTAGAGGGGGGTGAATAAGGTTATATGCTAAAAATGAAATCTTTTTTATTTTTGAGAATTGAAGATGCTAGTTTAAATCGAATGCGGGAAAAAGGATTTAAACTATATGCAACAATTATGCAAGCTATAACAATAGGCAGAAACAATTACAATGATAATGATATCTAAGAATAATAATATCAAATGCAATAACAATTAACAATTATAAGGGAAATGCAATGTAAAGATAAGGGAAAGAAGTACACCGTGATTTTTACGAGGTTTGGCATAAATAGCCCTACGTCCTCCGGCTTTGCAACCTTCGGACTTGATAATAACCACTATAAGAGAAGAACTTCTTCAACGTCTTACAAGCAAGCAAATCCCCTATAGCTATCACACTCCCCGCTAAGGATTTCACTACAATTCAATCTCCCTGATTGAATTACCCAAGACAACTCTCAGGATTTCACAACAATCAAATATAGATCTTTACAATTGAGAACTAGGATCCAATCACTCAAGCATGTGACAATGATGTAGTTGAGAGAGATGAGAGATTTTGATTAGCGTGATTTTGATTAGAGTGTGACGGTGAGAGTTCGCGTTCTGTTCTTTTTAGGTTTTGTAGGTTGTTAAAAAAATGTGAGAAACCCTAAGCCTATTTATAGAGTTTGTAAAAATTTGACGGTTGGAACAGTTCTTAACTCTATTGTCATAAGAGGGAAATCGATTGTTTGTTTAAAAATAAGGCTTAAAGGTCATTTTGGCCCCTGCAAATTACACATTAATCCATTTTGGCTCCTACAAAATAAAAAACTTTAAATAAGCCCCTGTAAAATAGTTAGTTGTTCAGTTATTTTGCAGGGGCCAAAATGACCTTTAAAAGGTATTTTGCAGGGGCCAAAATAACCTTTAAAACTACACATTAATCCTCGCTGTTAGTGGTCCACTAACGTTGTTAGTTTTAAAGGTATTTTGCAGGGGCCAAATTGGATTAATGTGTATTTTGCAGGGGCCAAAATGGATTAATGTGTATTTTGCAGGGACCAAAATGACCTTTAATGTGTATTTTGCAGGGGCCAAAATGACCTTTAAAACTAACAGCGTTAGTGGACCACTAACAGCGAGGGCATAACTGAACAACTAACTATTTTACAGGGGCTTATTTAAAGTTTTTTGTTTTGCAGGGGCCAAAATGGATTAATGTGTATTTTGCAGGGGCCAAAATGACCTTTAAGCCTAAAAAGTAATAGGCTAGAAATCGATTTCTTGCTTGAAAGCAAGGAAGCCACAAATCGATTTCTTGCTTGAATGAATTAGGCTAGAAATCGATTTTCATCTTTAAAAACACAAAGTCTTCAATCGATTGTTTTCTTTCCAAAACAAGTTCTTTTAAAAACAATCAAGTCCAAAATCGATTTCTTCCTTTGACAAGGGAGCCATGAATCGATTTTACACTTTTAAAAACAACAAGTCATTATTTGTGCCTAACCTATTTAACATGCTTTTATATAAAAGATTTTTCCAAGCCTAACTCAATTCTATTTTAATAAAACAGTTCTATTTTAAAAGATCATCTCTCAACTACAAAAGTCATAGAGCTGAAGTGACGGGATCTTACACGCGTCCTACGGAAAGCAAAATAACACATAACTCTTGAACACTTGAGTAGCTTCTCCTCCGAGCTGCTACACTTTAAGATATCATGTCAAGCGCTTTAGTTCATGCCCTGTGCTTTGGTTCAACTATAACCATTAGTAAACAGATTGTAATTTGTTATCATACAAAACAAATAGTGTTTGACCTTGGTTCCCCCTAAGCATAAGCATCAAAAAAAATAAACTAATCCAATAACATAGTGAGTGAAATAAACGAGTAAGCAATGCAATAAGCAGCAAGTCTTTCTCCCCCTTTGTTTTCATCAAAAAGGAGGGAAGACACAAAAGACACATAGCATATGATATAACAAGCACATAGCACCTCAAAAATACATCACATAATCACATTACAGGCTGGCAAAATCAAGCATACCGAGCTCTCTCCGGATCTTACAAAATTGAGCTTCGACTAGTGGTTTCGTGAAGATGTCCGCTAGTTGGTCATCGGTGCCTACAAAATTTAATGCTATGCTCCCCCTAGAAACATGGTCTCTAATGAAATGATGCCTTATTTCTATATGCTTAGTTCTAGAGTATTGGATGGGGTTCTTAGCAATGTTAATGGCACTAGTGTTATCACATAGGACTGGCATATTGTCATTTAACAAACCAAAATCCTCCAAAGTCTGTTTCATCCAAAGAACTTGTGCAACGCAATTTTCAACCGGCACATATTCGGCTTCAGCGGTGAAACAAGCAGGTCAAACACTGTTCTGTTCTGTTTTCAACCGGCACATATTCGGCAACACTGTTCTGTTTTTTACTAGACCAGCAGGTCAAACAAGGCCCTAAGAAATGACAGGTTCCACTAGTACTCTTCCTATCTAATGTACATCAAGCAAAATTAGCATCACAGAAACTGACCAAAGCAAACTGACTCGATTTCGGGTACCACAGTCCAAAATCTGTGGTTCCCTTAACATATTTAAGAATCCGATTTACAGCTTTTAAATGTGATTCCTTGGGACATGCTTGAAATCGAGCACACAAGCACACAGCAAACATAATATCAGGTCGAGAAGCAGTTAAATACAAGAGACTACCAATCATACCTCGATACATCGTTTCGTTGATTGGTTTACCTTGCTCGTCCTTATCCAACTTTGTTGCAGTCGCCATGGGAGTACCAATTTCCTTTGCATCACTCATGTCAAACTTCTTTAGTAGCTCCTTTGAGAACTTGTTTTGACAGATGAAGATTCATTCCTTCATTTGATTCACTTGAAGTTCCAAAAAGAAGTTCAGCTCCCCCATCATGCTCATCTCAAACTCGCTAGTCATCATTTCAGAAAACTCCTTGCACAGATCATCATTATTAGACCCAAAAATATTATCATCGACATAAATTTGAACTACTATGATATGTTTGCCCTTGGTTTTAAGGAATAAGGTAGAATTAATCTTACCCTTTTTAAAACCAATTGCACTAAATGTTTGCTCAGTCTCTCATACCAAACTCTAGGAGCCTGTTTTAATCCATAAAGTGCTTTGTCAAGTTTGAAAACATGGTTTGGTTTTGTAAAATCTTCAAAACCAGGGGGTTGTTTTACATATATTTCCTCTTCTAAAAATCCATTTAGGAAGGCACTCTTGACATCTATTTGGTGTAGTTTGAAGTCCATGTAACTAGCAAAGGCTAGTATTATACGAATGGACTCCAACCTAGCCACCGGAGCAAAAGTTTCTTCAAAATCCCACTACAACAGAATTGATAAAAAAGGCGCACTCTTTAGAGGTGCTTTAAAGGAAACGCCTCTAAAGTTATATCATTAGAAGCGCTTTTTAAAAAGCGCCCCTTATTCTCAAAACGCCGAGGGCCTTTAGAGGAGCTTTTTAAAAAGCGCCCCTGATTCTCAAAATACGGAGGGGATTTAGAGGCGCTTTTTAAAAAGCACCCCTAATGCTCAAAAACACGGAGGGCCTTTAGATGCGCTTTTTACAAAGCGCCCCTGATGCTCAAAACACGAAGGGCTTTTAGAGGCACTTTTTAAAAAGCGCGTCTGATTCCCCAAAATTCTAATTCCTCTCTTGCGCTCTATCTCCCTCTCATTTGCAAAACCCTAGTCTCTCAAAGTTCACGTTCTCACTTCCATCAAACTCACATTTTCTCTGTCTCTCTCTCTCTGTCTCTCTCTGTCTGTGTGTCTCTTTCTCTCTCCATAGCTTCCTCTTCCCCTTCCTCTCTTCGCCATAGCTTGCTCTTCTCCTTCCCTCTCTGCCAACTTTCCGTCGTCCTCCCCTGCCCTTCCACTGTGACGCCTCCGTCGTCGCTCTCTCTTGCTCCATCACACTCTCTCGCATTCTCTCTCTCTCTCTCAAGGTGTGTTTGTCCCTCTCTTAGAATTGTTTTATCTCTTACAAAAGTGAATCGAGAGTCCAAACATGTACTAGGTATGACTTTACTTGCGTATTTGATTGTTATGCACTTCACTTGTGAACACTTCTTTTATTTTCTTTTTTGCTTTTTAGTTTGTTTTAAATTTGAATATTCTGTGTTACTGATGATGATGATGATGATGGTGAGAAATTTTTCATTTACTAATTTTAAATCTGATGATGAGAAATTAGTGAAGTTACTGATGTTTCCGGTTGTTTTTTACTTTATAGTGATTTTGTTTCTAATACTGACGTTAATATTATGGAATTATTAGTTGTTTGTTAATGTTTATTCACTCTACATTGAATTAGTTAAAAAAGAAACGGAGTCGTACGTTTGTGAAAGGTATATTCTGTTAATGTTAAAAAGAGGGAATATATTTCGGAGAAATTAAAAGCAAATTTGCATTTTCATATGAACCATCAATCGCTTTAGTCCCATGTGTGATCTTTTGGGCGTTAGTTATGGATTTGTGGTTTCTTTTTTGTGTTTGGCTGCTTTTCCTTTTCCAATTTTATTGCTTTACTTGATACTGTAATTGGTATATATGCGTGGATGGTTTCTTTTATGCCAGGTGAGATGACTTCCCACAGTGATGATAGTGCACATGACAGTGGTCATGAGAGTGAACATCAGCCCCAAAAAAGGTTCACTTGCCGTGGAATGACAGTTAAGAAGAATATCATCAATCGGGGGAGCAAAGGGCTTCCTAAACTTACAGTAAGATAGTTACTAATTAACTAACTTTGTTACATACTTTTAACTGTTTGTTATCTAATTTACACAAGTAATAATGCAGGTCGAAAATGGAATGCTAAAGACCAACCGATTGGTGAAAATGGTAGAGAGTTGCAAAGCTTCATTGGTGCTAGAGCAAGGCAGGATATACCAATTACAATCACAAATTGGAATAATAAAAAAGATGCATCTTTGGAGAAATTTAAAGAGGAGCTATGGTATTTGATACAGGTATGGGTCTTATTTTGACTATACAGTTATTTTATAATTAAATATGCAAGCATATTTATAATCATTTTGTTGAATGTGGTTGCCAAGTGGCTTCAGTCTCAAGAGGGGGGGTGAATTGAGATTTAAAAACTTTTGAAAACTTTTTCCCCTGTTCAATGACTTAGATTAATAAAGCAATAAATCACACAGAGATTTATCCTGGTTCGGTCACCTCCTAGTCACCTACGTCCAGTCCTCACACCCTTGTGAGATTTTCCACTAACACAAAAACAAGGCTTACAGGTGCCTTGGAAAACCTTTACAAGACTTAGGCACTCTTCTCCTAGGATACCCCACCTATGAAGAGCCCTCAAATCTAACCACAATACAAGAAGAGATACCCCACCCTTGTTACAACAAGCTGCCCCAAAAAGATACCCCACTTCCTAGTACAAACAGCTACCCTAGAGAGATACCCCACTCCCTAGCACAAAATACAACAATAAAACAATTACAAATGTAAAGACCAAAATACCTCTACTGTAGGCAGATATTACAACTTAAAGATTCCAACCCCGACTAACCCTTGCGAGAGATCAGCTTTGACAGACCAACAGTGCGTGAAGAGCAGAAATGAAAATGTAAAGGGTTTTTCAAAATGATGCAATTTGATCGTGAGAATGGTTGTTGTGAAATGATTTGTAAAGCCTTCTATTTATAGGCTTAGAAAAATATGACCGTTGAATCAATTTTGGAAATGGCAAAATCGATTGTATGCCTGAATTAACTGAAGATGATAATCGATTTTATGCCTGAATAGATCTAGGATGATGATCGGTTATGTCTTGTTTGAAATGAGATGCAAATCGATTTATAGCTTTAAAAACAGGAAGGGAATCGATATTATGCTTGAGTGCATTAAGAGAAGAATCGATTCTTTGTCTGATTATAGTGAAGAGCAAATCGATTGTGTGCTCAGAAAACAGGAAGGAAATCGATTTTATGTTTTAGGGAAAATAGTAGGAATCGATTTCTTTCTTTTTGAAAACACTTGTGAATCGATTTTATACTTAGTAGAAACAATATGAATCGATTGTATAGTTTTATATTGAGTTGAAAAACGATTTTGATGTTTAGTTTAAAATAGTGTGAATCGATTTTATGGTTTCTCAAAATGCTTTTTATGTTTACGTGTGCATGCATGCATTTCGAAAATCATGGGACTTTGAGAGATGAGCTGACCCTCGGAAGAGCTTACACTTTTTCCTAAGACAATCTCAAACCCTAAGGACTACCCTTACTTCTTGAGACATGATTCTTTAGTCTTGATTGTCTTGGATTGTGACTTTGATATTTTGTCACTTTCATCAACTTTTGCCTTTGGCCACTCTCATCAGCTTTGGCCATCAACTTTGGCTTTGTCTTTTTCATCATCAAAACCTAACCTGCAATATAATTCACCTGCAGTACAAGATATCCACAAATGTAAGAAGAAATACTTTGATGTGGATGACTCTCGAAAAGACTATTTTCTTAAGAAAGCTGGAAAGGCGCACAGAAGATTCAGATCAACTCTAACAAGTTGGGTGAGAGATGAAGAAGGGAACATCAGAAACCGTTCTCCACCACGATATGATGGGATTATAATTTTGTTGAGTTTAAGAAGAAATACTTTGTTGTCTATGTTGACATTCAGAATTTGGTTAACGATTTATGTAATTTTTGTTGGTACTTTGTTGTCTTTGTTGGTATGTATGTATATTAGATGGATTTATAAGTTTGTTCGTTGGAATTTGATTTGAAATTGGTTAGTTGATTTGAAATTTGGTTCATATTGGTTGTTGTTGGTTGATGAAAATGAGAGTAGGGATGTGCTGCAAAATATTGGATATACCAGAAACAGAAGAAAAAAAATTTTAAAAAAATATAGAATCAGGAGCGCTTGCAGTTAGAAGCGCCCCTGTTGGTCTTAGCGCACTTGACAATCAGGGGCGCTTGCAAATTGAAGTGCCCCTGTTGGTCAGACCTACAGGGGCGCTTCTAACTGCAAGCGCCCCTGATTGTCAAGTGCACTAAGACCAACAGAGCCGCTTCTAACTACAAGCGCCCCAAATTGTCAAGTACGCTAAGAACAACAGGGGCGCTTATTTTGCGAGTGCCCTTGATTCCTACTAATTAGAGACGCTTGTTGTGCGCTCCTGTAGAAGGGTTGACATCAGGAGCGCCAGATTTAGGGGCGCCCGTAAGCGTCCCCAATGGATAAAAAAATGCCCCAAATGGCTTTTTCTTTTGTAGTGAAACACTTACTTTGAAAACATAAGATACTCATCTGGTGATTCATTGACTCAATATGAGGCTATACATAAATCAATATTGGAGGAGGTCTTTGCATAGAGAAGATGAATAGTGAAAACCATGAAATCACCCTCATAAAGCACAAAACGAATATAAACAATGACAAACATTCGATGTGATGTTTGATTTCAAGAAGTGTATTTATAAACCCTTGGATGACACAAACACTTCGTCTATTTTCTCATACAACTAGTACTATACCCGTGCATCCGCACGGGCCGACCGCGTTACGTGACACGATTACCTCAAATAGAAACGTTAATTTGAAATCTCATTAATCTAAAATCAATTGTAAAATATAGAGGATGACTTGCATACGCACAGGTGCTATCGTATTATTTTTATGAATAAATTTAGACAGTATTTAAATAGTCTGAACATTACCCCGTGAAAATAAAGAAAAATTTAAAGTAAGATAAAAAAGGAGTTTCAAATAAAAAATTGATAAATATAAAAACTAAAAATGTAAAAGTATCATTTAAAAACAATATGTGCATTTATTCCGTGTGTTTTTATATATCAGTGCAGTGTTTTTTATATATCAGTGTTGTTATCCCATGGTTTTTTTATATATCAGTGCAACTATCCCGTGTTTTTATATATATATATATATATATATATATATATATATATATATATCATTGCAGTTATCCCCGTGTTTTTTTATATATCAGTGCAGTTGTCCAGTGTTTTTTATGTATCAGTGCAGTTATCTCATAGTTTCAATTGATTATTTGAGTTAATTAGTAGATTATTGTAGATAGTAAAAGATAGATAGTAGATTATCAATAACAAATATTTATCCCGTGTTTTTTTATATATCAGTGACAATTATTTGTCCTTTTTAGGTATTATTGACAAATATTTGTCACGTGTGTGTTAAATATTAATCAGTTTAAATAGTCATTAAGTCTTCTTATTTTTTTAGATAGTAGGATTATAGTAGTCTTCGAAAATTATAATTATCAATGACAAATATTAATCCCATATTTTTTAATATATCACTGCAGTTATCCCGTGTTTTTTTATATATCAATGCAGTTATCTCGTAGTTTCAATTGATTATTTTAGTTGAATAGTAGATTATAGTAGATAGTAGATTATCAATAAGAAATATTTGTTTTAAATATTAATTAAATATTCCTTTCTTACCAATGATTAGTAGATTATAGTATATTATTGCAGTTATCCCGTGTTTTTTTAGATAGTAGGTTTATAGTAGTTTTCCAAAATAATAATTATAAATGGTAAATATTAATTATAAATTGTAAAAAAAAGTTATAAATATTAATCCCGTGTTTTTATATATTACTGCAGTTATCCCGTGTTTTTTAGTTATCAGTACAGTTATCTCGTAGTTTCAATTGATTATTTTAGTTGATTAATAGATTATAGTAGATAATAAAAGTTAGATATTTGATTATCAATAAAAAATATTTGTTTTAAATATTAATTACTAATTTAAATAGTCATTAAGTCTTCTGGTTTTTTAGATTGTAGGTTTATAGTAGTAGTCTTCAAAAATTTTAATTATCAATTACAAATATTAATCTCATGTTTTTTTATATATATCAGTGCAAGTGCAGTTATCTCGTGTTTTTTATATATCAGTGCAGTTATTTTGTAATTTGAATTAATTATTTTAGTTGATTAGTAGATTACCAATAAGAAATATTTTTTTTAAATATTAATCGGTATTTTAAATAGTCATTAAATCTTATAGTTTTTTAGATAGTATGTTTATAGTAGTCTTCAAAAACTTTAATTATCAATGACAAATATTAATACTGTGCTTTTTTTTATATATCAGCGCAGTTGTCTCGTGTTTTTTTATATTATTGCAGTTATCTCTTAGTTTCAATTGATTACTTTAGTTGATTAGTTGATTATAGTATATCGTAAAAGATAGATAGTAGATTATCAATAAAAGGTGATAGTAGATTATAAATAAGAGTGTAAACAGATTTTGGAGAGAAAAATTCAAATTTTAAGGTGATAACATTTTCAAAAAAGGTGATAGTTTTTGTTTGTTTTTTAGTATGACCCGTTTACATTTTGATAGGTAATTTTAATAAAGTAATGTTTGTATAAATTTAGAAATTTAGTTAAAAGAATTAAAGTGAGGGTTACGCAGAAGAGGGGGAAGCCATGGTTGTTTCACGCAGAAGGGGAGGTTCAGCAGGGGAGGGTTTTTTGTTTGTAAGGAATTATAAAAGATTATTATTAGTGAGTGAGGGAAATAAAATTGAAAAGAGAGGGAAGCGAAATATTGGAGAGCTGACAAAATTTTGGGTTAGCGAGGAATTAGTATTTCCTCACTAATAGCGAGGGATGCCTTTTCATCTCTAGATCCGTCTCTAAACAGCTTTTTGATATTTTGTGACGAATTTATTTCCTCACTAATAGCGAGAGATGCATTTTCATCTCTAGATCCGTCTCTAAACAGCTTTTTGATATTTTGTGACGAATTTAGAGACGGAATTTTTTGAGAGGGATATTTTTCCGTCTCTAAATTCGTCACAAACGTAAATCAGGGCTGATTACTTATTTTCGTAGCTAAATCTCTCACTAATAGTGAGGGATAGTTATCCCTCTCTAAAATTCCTCACTAAAATCAACTTTTCTAGTAGTGGAAAGAGAATAATTATTTATGGGAAAAGTAAAGTAAAAAGAAAAAAATGAAGAAAGAGAGTGTAAAAGAAAAGTGAAAAGGAGGAAAGAGAGTGTAAGAGAAAAGTGAAAAGTAAGAAAGAGAGTGTAAGAATAAAGAGAAAAAAAAGAAATAGAGTGTAATGACATTTTTACCCTAAAAAATTTGAGGTGTCTTTTAGATAGAATGGGGGTATTGGTAAAATCATATGTGGTGAATTTGTATAAATCTATAGTAGATTTCAATAAATTACATATAAACATATTTATCATAATAGGAAACAATTCAAAACTTTTCATATATTAAATTACTATATTTATATGGTTTTAATACCTTTTATGTATATATTATATAAGAAATATAATATTTAAGTAATTCTATTTTAAAGAAAAAATTACAATTTTAAATTTCTATTTCTATTTACTTTGATCTTATCTTTTTTTTTTTGTTACCATGTCATTGATCTTATCTTTTCTTTTGTAACAGATATACTTAATAATTTAACAATTGTGTATATCCCCTTTAAAAAAAACAATTGAATACATGTATTTATATATGTTTAATATATTACCTAATATAATTTTTTTTTCACAAGAAAATTTATTATATATACTTACGACAGTTTAATATTTAATAAATGTATCATTTTATTTTATTATTACTCAATTTAATTATATTATTACATAGGATGTGATTTAGACTCTATTTGGTAAAAAGTAGCAAATAGCGAAAAATTGTTTAGTAAAACTAGCGGTTAAACAAACTGATAAACATAAAATGAGATAAAAATTAGGTATTTAAAATTGTTTAATTTATTTCAATAAGGATAGAGAAAAAACTTATGAAAAATAATGAGCGTAAAAATGGCAAAAGAGTGAGACGCTATACACTTTAAGTACTGTTTGAAAAAAGGTACTTGAACCGGCGTTTGAAAAAACTCTAAATGCTACCAAAAATTGCAAAACAAATGCTATTCCTTACCAACCACATCTATTTGTTATCTGTTAGTAAAATCTGTTATCTGCTAGCATATGAGACTTGACAAACAGAGCCTTCAATGTATAAAACTTACGTGTTTTAGAAGTTATGACATATTATTGAATATAGATCAATTTTAGGAGAAAACATAAACATTCTAGCATGAGGAGACGCCTTTTGGTAGGTTGTGCCATTTCTTTCTTGTAACATTAATTATGGAATATAACTGAATACATGTTTAAGAAAAAAACAACAATATTCTAGTTTGATGAGATGTATTTTGATAGGTTTTGCTTTGTCTTTCTCGTAACAATCATGACATTTAACTAAATTTAGATTTAAGGACTGTTAGTGTTGGATTTTGCATAATCGTGGCTCTCCTTTGCTCGCAGTGGATGATTCCTTAAAGCTACAATTTCGAGAGGAGAGTAAGTGTAAAACAGGGTAAAAGTGACGTAACCAAACCGGAGGAGTTGAAATATATAGGAGCACATGCCCTATTTATAGTGGTGCGCTGCGGTTATTTAGAGTGTAGTGCTCTATGCTAAGATATATAGGAGCACATGCCCTATAGTCGAGGAGCACATGCGTTGACTACATCTCGAGATAAGAATGTTGTTGAGATAACGAGAAAAGCATGTGATAAATGCTTCCTGCGTATGAGGACTTGGTGAAGATTGCCTCAATCTTCTGGAAGGTTTAGGGCTCAGTCCCGAGATGTAATACTCGGGATAGCACTCGATACTCGACCCTAAAACTTAGCAATTTCCATGTTGAATCGCGCTTAACCTGAGTTGCCATCTAAAGACAGAGCTCTCAAATCACTGACTGCCATCGTGGAGGTCGGCTCTGTCTAAGCTGGAACTCCACTGAGGGAATCTTCCACAAAACTCGACGGGGCAAGTAGGGACCATAACAAGGATAAACTTCAATACTCAAACTTAAGGAGATTCCTTGTGATTAGTTGTTAACTAATGAGAAATCTTTAACCCGAAAATTTATTTGAAGATTTTGAGAGGCTTTTGCTCCAATGCATTTACATATCTAGAGAAACCCAAAGCATATGTGTGAACGATTTTCTTCCATTCTAGGAATTGTAACTTTTTTTATAGGCAATGTTAGTGGGAGAAAGGGGGAATGTTAGTTTCCCGCGTTTGAACTCAGGACATCCTTCTTGCACTCCTTTCGGGCATCTCTTCGGTATCCCTTAGCTCGCCAACTGAGCTACCTACGTAGGATCTATGAATTGTGACTTTCTAGAGACATAAATCTAGACAACTAAAAGTATCAAACTTGTATTTGCCAAAGGCGAATACAGTTTGCTTTGTCAAATTAACTTGTATAATATTTCTTTATTTGGTGTTAACCAGGTATCCTCTGTGCGCAACTGTAGAGACTAATCACTCGAGCCGGGTAGGACTACATATTAGATGGTACCAAAGCTGAATTCGAACCCAGGACCTTGATTAAACCGGAAGAGACCCACACCATCTCATTCAAGCGCTCTTGGGTAACCTGTATAATATTTCATTAATATTAACTTTCATACTTCTTGGATTAGATTATTAGACCGAGGCATACAAAAACATTCATAATAATTTATAGTAACCATTTGTTGATAGATAGCGTTAAAACACGAAACAAAAAAATTCAAACCAAATGAACTCAATCTAATCATAGATATATGTTTTATTGAATTACCTTAATTAATTACCATTTTCAAGGGCTTTATTTATGCCTCCCATTGAGTTATTATCCTTTCTTTTCGGTTTTTATAGATGTATTTTGATGTGTTGTAAATGATAGGTAGTCAGCTTGGTGCAACATAGCTAGTTGGGATATCTTTGTGACTATTGTGTTGCCTTTACGCGCCACTTTTTTGCTTAAATTTTTTACTTAGTGTTAAGATTTATTATGCCTTGTTAGATAGAGAAAGAAGATTCTTATTCGGGGAGGAGGAGGAGAAGACGTACCACACTTTTTTTTATAAGCAATGTTAGTGGGGGAGGGGGAATGTTGGTTTCCGGGGTTTGAACTCAGGACCTCATTCTTCCACTCATTTGGTGCACTCCTTTAATATCTCTTAACTCGCCAACTGAGCTACCTACTTGGGATGACGTACCACACTTATACAAGTGCTTTAAACTATTAGATCATACTAAGTGAATAAGTTGGAACAACACAAATAAGTATTATCTTTTAGAAAGAAAAAAACACTTATTTTAAACAACAATATAACAAAACGAAAATATGAGACATAATAAAGGCAAATAATATGCAAAAGTTAATTTATATATATGTGTGTGTGTGTGTGTGTGTGAGATAATTCAAATCATATATATATATATGTGTGTGTGTGTGTGTGTGAGATAATTCAAATCAAGATAGTTTAAATTGGGGCACAAATATGATTTGACAGATGAATGATCCAAACTATATGATATTATACGTATAAGAACGTCGCAAGAGTGCAAGAAGGAGTGTACCAAAAGAGTGCAAGAAGGAGGTCCCGAATTCAAACCCCGTAAACTAATATTCCCCCACCCCACTAACATTGCTTATAAAAAAAACGTATAAGAACGTCCCAAGAAGACTTAGTGGTACAACACAAGTAAGTGTCGTATGGAGAATGGTGTCATACCCCAATTTTGTCCGGCTTAGGTCAAAACCCTAATTTTCCACAAAAAATAATAAATAAATAAATTGAAAGAATGAAGAGCATCATGCATTGCATCTTGGGTCCTAGAAGTCATTCCAAGGTCTTTAAAATCATTTTTAGGATTGGAATGCACTTTTTAGGCAAATTAATTAGGGTTTTAGGGTCAAAAAGGGCATTTTGGTCATTTTTCGCAAAAAGATGATTTTCTCGCCAAAAATGCACATCCACAAAAAGTACATTTTTATTCTATCAATGATAATTTTTGTACATTTTTTAGAAAGAAAACCCTAGTCAAAAATAATTAAAATGTATTTTTCCATTTTTAGTACATAGAAAAATAAAAAGGGACCATTAAATATTCCTCAATTTTTAAGTGACAATTTTTATTGTCATGGGTGACTAGAGAGAATATTTTATGGTGCCCAAAAACATGTGACACATTTTCAATAGTTGCATTCCCATTATTCCCCATGCCCAAAAATTCAAAAAAAAAAAACTCAAAAAAGGGAAGTGTCTTCAATAAGACAAAAGACCAAAAAACAAGTTTTTTTTTTCTCCCTCCTCTCCCCATAATTTCGCATACTCTCTCTCTCCCTCTCTCCATTTTGTGATCATTGCCCTCTTTGGTAAATTACTTCACTCCCTTACACTAACCTATTCATAAGAAAACCCAAAGTTCCCTCTTTGGTAACAATTCTCCCCTAAAATGCCCTTAACCCTATTTCACATAAAATATCTCTTCTAAAATAAGAAATTCATTTTTCTTTTCCTTTTTCTTTCCCCTAATATTCGCCCCCCACTCTCCATATCTCTCACATTTTTGTGTTTCTTCAACACCATCAATCCATGTGATGTTGCATCTCCACCCTCCATTCAAATTTAAAGTCTAATCCTAGTGCACCTCTCAAAGCCAATGACTAAAATACCCTCTAACTTGGTGACCAAGTTCAAAATTAATTTTATTTATTAATATTCGGCTGAATATTAATTGATTTAATTGGATTGATTACCATTTTAACCCTAGCCCTTCACCAATCCTATAAATACCCTTTCATTCTCCACACATCACAACTTTGGCTCACTCATTCTCTCACTTGAAATCAACACAATTCTCCTCCTCTCCCCCTTCTCTCATAGGCCGTAGCCCTCCCCCCACTCTCCTCTCCTCCATTTCTTTTGTTCCCTTCACCCAAACACCACAAAATCACCTCAAATCCACTCCTCCTTCATAGATCCTCCTCCTTTCACCATTTATCTCTTGAAGATTCTAGTTGATTTGGTTATTTTTTCTTCATTTCCTACTTCTACTAGTTTGGATCCTAGGTGAATCTCTAAAACCCTTACATCATTTACAATATTTTGCATCAAAATCCATATTCTCTTCATCATTTTCGCATACTCATCATTTTCATCTTTAAAATGTAGTTTGTTGTTATTTTGTGTTGATCTTTGCATTTTAATGGAATAAGCATGTGATTTTGTCTCCTATGGGGTTCGCATTATTTTGGGGTTTTAATTTATCTTGTTGTTCCTTTTTACTTGATGTTGATCAACCTTGTTATTAGTGTTTAAATCCTTGTGATTAAATGTGACTTTTAGTCCATATTACTTGCAAATACTTGTGTTGTTGATGATTTTGCAACTTGATTCTCACTTGTGCTTGGAGCACCATAATTTAAGTGAAAGGATTGCAAGATATGATTCAACCTCATCTTAGTTTACTAATCTTGTGTTATTTGTCTATTGTTTGTTGACGATTTTGCAACTTGATTCTCACTTGTGCTTGGAGCATCATAATTTTAGTGAGAGGATTGCAAGATATGACTCAACCTTGTTTATGAGCTTTCTTTGTTTAATCGTGGGAATTGTTGTTTGTTGATGACCTAGCAACATGATTCCAACTAGTGCCTAGTGCACCTTAATCCAAGTGGTGAAGATTGCTAGAAAGGATTCAATTTAGTTTTTGTGTTCATTTACTCTTCATGCTTTTTATGATTCTTGTTTATTTACTTTCTTGCCCTTTAATTTCTTGCACCTTTATTTTCCAAGTCATTTACTTTCCTTGCTATTTAATTTCTTGCACCTTTATTTTCCAAGTCATTTACTTTCTTGCCCTTTTATTTCCCAAGTCATTTACTTTCTTGCTCCTTTAATTTCTTGCACCTTTATTTTCCAAGTCATTTACTTTTCTTGCTATTTAATTTCTTGCACCTTTATTTTCCAAGTTATTTACTTTCTTGCACTTTTATTTTCCAAGTCATTTACTTTCTTGCTCATTTACTTTCCTTGCTCTTTAACTTTCTGAGTCATTTAAATTACTTGCCATTTACTTTTCAAGCAATTTACTTTCTTGTCATTTACAATTCCGCTATTTATGATTTTGCACTTTACCGCTTTCTTTTATTTCTCGCTATTTAACTTTATGTACTCTTTCTTGCAAGTTATGTGGTTAGTGTTGATCTTGCATATGCATGCCATTAAATGTTGGAGACTAATTGTCATCCTTGTGCGCAAATGTTATAATTGGCAATGTGTATGCCTATGCTTGCATTGATGATTGATTTGCTTGCAATTTGTTAAAATTCGCACTTAGGTTCTTGACTTGGAAATTGATTGAATTTTCTACTTCTTTTTCTTTTGGATGCCACGCCATCCCAACAAACTCTTTGTGATCAATATCACCCTCAAACTCTCTTCCCCTTTCTTCAAATCAATTCTTTTCCAAGGCTTTTTCCAAAGCTCAACTTTTCTCAAGTTGTTTTCATAAGACAATCAATTTCTTTCTAAGATCAATAACACACCTAAAGTTTCTCGACCCTTTAGAACTACGTCGCTTTGATTCCCATTTGGGATACGTAGGAGCGAGTCTCGTTCTCGTCAAGCGCAACAAATAAAAATCCCTTTTCGCAACCATAAACAAATCATTTTCAGAAAACAAACAAAAAGAAACTTTTACTTTCAAAATAAAAATAAATCAATCGTCATTAAACACCAATCGCGCCGTTGCCGATTAGGTTGTTAATGATGATTTTGTTTTCAAAAGAGTTAGTAGCGAGGCCATTCTAACCGTTGTTGTTCGGTCTTCGCGAAAGCTCAATCCTTTTTCAAAACAGAAAAAACCTGAGAACTACGTAGCTTTGATCTCTCTTCCAGTGAGGGTACGTAGGAGCGGGGTCCTGTCCCGTCAAGCACGCTCTTAAAAAATCTTTGTTTTGTCCTAATTTTCAAAGACACCAACCGAGAACTACGTAGCTTTGATCTTTCTTCCAGTGAGGGTACGTAGGAGCGGGGTCCTGTCCCGTCAAGCACCCTTTTAAAAAATCTTTGTTTTTGTTCCGCTTTTCAAAGATACTAAAAATATTCTTCTTCCCCCCGTTTTCAATAAAACAATTTCTCAAATGAAATAAAAAGAAAAGGAAAGAAAAGAAAAGAAGTAGAACAAACCGCTTTCAAACTCAAACTTTTGTCCAAACCACACATCAAGTTAATGGTTCCCTTTCGGTAGAAAGGAGGTGCGGGGTGCTAATACCTTCCCCGTACCTAACCGACCCCCGAACCTACATCTCTAGTTTTCAAAAGACCATCCGCCTTGTATAAAAGACCTTTTTTCAATGTTTTGGTCTTAAAATTAAAATATTGGTGGCGGCTCCAAACTTTTTCCACGTTGTCAAACGAAAAGTCCCAAACCGGATTTTTCGGGCGCAACAGCTGGCGACTCCGCTGGGGACCTTTTTTTTTTTAAAAAAAAAAAAGACGAGGGTCAAGCCTAGTTAACTTGATGTGTAGTTTAAAATTAATTGAGTTGAAAGCTTTGTTTTACTTCTTTTCTATTTGTTCACAATGCCGTGTTCATGCATTCCTCAATTCCCATGTCCCCTATTCTCTGCTCCCTTTCTTAAGGTAAAAACATGCATTTCCTCCCATTCTATTATGATCCCTTCTTCTCCGCTCCCTTTCTTGAGGTAAGCAGTGCATATGACTGTTGCTGAAACCTAGGTTGGATTATTGGTATTGTGATATTGAACCCTAGGGTAGACGACATGTTATTGCCTGCTATTGTTTGGACTGTTCTGGGTATTCCTTTGTAGGTGGGGTATATGTGGGTAGTTTTAGGCGGTATGCCCTTGCTGCACACACTCACACCTTATGCTTACTATGCTTTGAGAGGGGCCTAAAACCCAAGGTCTGACAAAACTTAGGAGAGTGGAAACGAGTAGTGACTGGCAATTGGACCGTTGTCCTTCCGACTCTCACGAAAGTTTCAGCCAGAGTATGCTCTTTCATGATGCCTCACACCAGATGGCGTTCCATCGTTGTGGGTGCTATTGTGAAAGAGAATTAGCTCTGGTAACCTGGTGAGGAAGTGACTAGAACCCACATGGGAGGAACATTTGAGTTGTCCTAGAACTTAGGTCCCCACCTTCGTAGGACACAAGGGGCATACCAAATTGTGTGTTGCATGGTAATATAGACATGTTTTCAAAAAAGAGTAGGAGGTTTTTCAAATAAAAAGTAGAGAAAGAGCTGCCGTTGTAGCCTTTCTTCTGCCGGTCCGTACGAAGTGACATATGGCCCACTCTTTTCAAAAAAAGAGAGAACGAGCTGCCGTTGTAGCCTTTCTCTTACTTGGTCCATATGAAACCACGTACGGCCCGCATTTTTCAAAAAAAAAAAAGAGAAAAAAAAAACTTGAACTAATGCCAATAAAGGTTTCGCCCTAATCTGCATATGCATAAAACATCATCATCATTTTGCATGCATCCCCGCATTGCATCCAACATAAGCTTTTACAGCTCATGCACGCATCCTTGCATTTCATCAAAGTTTGTCTGCCGAGAATCCCAAAGTGACAAAGAATCTTGCCATAGGTACAGTATGGAATCAAGAAGTGAGACAGTGCACCCCCCGAGATATCTGGTTGAATGTATGGGGCGTGTTTGTTTCATTTGTTGATTCCACTCTTGTTATGTTCTAAACAAATCAAAATTCACTGTTAAATCTATGGCAAGATATGACACGTTGGGGTTCACAGCATAAGACAAACTAAAACTAACACCCATCTGCATTGCACGCATTGCATTCATTAATTTGCTCCTTCACTTAATAAAAATGTTCTACCAACAGAAGCGAGAGGCAAGCTGGTTCCCCGCCACCAGATACTTCACCCGATTACAAGCAAAGCTGATGGCTGATCCTCAAGGGCATCCAGAGATTGAAACTGAAAGTAATCCAGAACATGAAGATTTGGGCGTACAAATTCTGAATCCTGAGCAGCTGGCTCAGGAGAACCAAGTGCTTAAGGATAAGGTTGGGGCAATGGAGGCCCAGGTGCAGGAGATGATGGTCATGCTGCAAAGTTTAAAGAGTGGGACAGCTGCTGAAGGTGTCGCCGTCGTGGGTCCAGATGGTGTCAATTCTTCCGTTCCTCCTCCAATATCAGCCGCAGTTCCTCCGGGATCCGGGGTCAGTCATCCCGTCTTTGCTTCAGGAATGAAAGGGCCGAATCAATACACTTCACAAAGATATCCTTGGGGTATGCCTGCTGGGTACATGCCGCGAGCTGTTGGACCTATCCCCGTCAGTATGGTTGCGCCTAATCAAGTCACTACCGCCGTGTCCGGGGGAGCTGCCGGAGGACCGCAGATCCAAGTTCCTAGTCCTCATACTATGCTCAGTCCTACTCCGGGGCTTGCAGCACACCCTCACAATGTTCCTCAGCCTGGAGGGTATTATTACAGTATGGGGAGTCACCCCCAAGGACATATGTTTGAGGGATCACAGCCAAATGACCCGATTCGTGCACTTGAAGAAAGAGTAAAGGCAATGGAGGGTGTTGGTGTCAGAGCCAAGGAAGCTCGTGAGCTATGCTTAGTCCCAGATTTGGTTCTGCCACCAAAGTTCAAAGCTCCCGAAGTGGACAAATACAGAGGAACAGGCTGTCCGGAGAGCCATGTTACGATGTTTGTCCGAAAACAGTTTGGCTGGAGCTCCTTTAGATTGGTACATGAAACTGCAATCCTCTGAAATTCGTTGTTGGAAAGATTTGTGCGAAGCATTCATGAGACAATATAAGTATAACATGGACATGGCTCCAGACAGGTCGCAATTGCAACACATGAGTAAGGGCGAAAGAGAGACTTTCAAAGAATATGCCCAGAAATGGCGAAGCCTAGCCGCTCAGGTCCAACCTCCTTTGACTGAAAAAGAAATGGTGTACACGTTCTTCGAAACTCTGCCAGCAATTTACTATGACCGGCTGATTACAAGTGTTTCAACTAGCTTCTCCGATATGATAGTCTTCGGGGAAAGACTTGAGCATGGTCTCCGAAGTGGGAAGATTTCGAATCACCTCAGTAATGCAGGAAGCTCTGGTGGTTCAAGCAATCAGAAGAAGCCTCACTCCCATTTCCCGAGGAAGAAGGAAGGGGAAACAAATGTAATCTCGGGAGGAAGTTCATCCTTTGGTACCCCTCCACCACAAACGGTTCCATTTTCTGCTCCTGTGCCATCTGTAACACCCATTTTCTACCCGTTAATTTAATTGGAAAAAATCAGAGTTTTAAAAATTTCTTTTCATTGCAAAGGATGGTACACACACTCCAATAAAACTACGCTTCTCAATAAAACAGCTCAAATATATTAACCAGGTATTACGTAGCACGTCACAAAAGGCGAATCTCAAAACCACAGTTATCATCGCAATAAAACTCAACGTCAATAAAACCATTTAAGCAGCGGAATGATAAAATAAAACCAAATTGTCAACAAAACACAACAACCAACACCAATCATAACATTAAGTTCGTCCCACCCCCTGAGTGCTACGTATCAGAGCGTGACGACTCGACTCGAATTAGCGAAGGTACCTAGTCCTTCACTCGCAATCACCTGCACGTTACCACATGGGGGTAACATTCAAACAGAAGGGTGAGTCCAATTCAATTCATATAATAAATCATATGATAAATAATAAGTCAGGTCACAGCTCTAAATGAATCATATCACAGTCATCGATCAAATCACCACAATATCTCATCACTATGTCATGTAAGCATATGAAATGCAACCCACTCGCGGGCATATGCATGAGGTACCTTTTCACAAACGTCGCTTAGCCATTAAGGCCTCATCGTCACTTAGCCACATGGGCCTCAAAAACGTCGCTGGGTTTATGCATATGAGGCATGAGACACTATGACATGCACCACTCACACAACACACAAATACACAATTAACCAAATCACAGTCAACTATGTGACTCGTCACTTACCGGTTTGCCAAATAAGAGGCACAGCACCTGCCAATTCACAATTACACAACAACAACATCACTTAGCCTTTTGGGCCTTAACATCACTTAGCCATTTAGGCCTCAAAACTTCACTGGGTTTCATCATCACGAATACATAAACATCCACAACTCAACAATAGCCACTGAGAGCAAAAACGTCATTTATTAGCCAGCAAGGGCATCATCGTCATTTACGCATCATTATAAATAATATTAGCCACCAAGGGCAAAACAGTCTTTTACACGTCATTATAACTAATATTAGCCACTAAGGGCAAAACAGTCATTTACACTACATTGTAAATAATATCAGCCACTAGGGGCAAAACAGTCTTTTACACGTCATTATAAATAATATTAGCCACTAAGGGCAAAACAGTCATTTAACTAGCCACTAGGGGCATCATCGTCAAAATCATCATTTTTGACACTAAATCGTTAAAACCACTGGCCATACGCAAAAGAGAATTTCTAAAGACACCCAGAACATCTTTTCATTGTCACAGCAACGGTCACCGGAAACGGCCACTTGGGGCGCCCCAGCAACCTTCAGAAATAATAAATTTTTATTTTTAAAAATGGAACACACAGATAGACAACTGAAAATGCTTCACAACGCTTTTTGAATCGTTCAAAACGGATATCCGGGTCAAAAGATACAGCGAAAACAGTTTTTGGAAATATTTTGGAATATCCTGAAAACTGGCGCCATGGGCATCCAGCGCCCAGGCGCCTGGCGCCCAGCGCCTAGCAAAGTGCAACACACGCACGCACACACCCGGGCGCTCAGCGCCCAGCGCCTGGCGCCCAGCGCCTTGGCGCAAAACACAACGCACGCACACGGGCGCTCAGCGCCCAGCGCTGGCACCCAGCGCCCAGCGCTACGCACACACACACGCGCACGGGCGCTCAGCGCCCAGCGCTAGCACCCAGCGCCCAGCGCCCCAGACACACACACACAGCAACACACGCTGGCGCCCTTGGCGCCCAGCACAGGGCGCCTGGCGCCCAGAACACATCCCAGCACCAAATTTTCACACAATTTCAGCACCAACATCATTTTTCTCAAATTGTTACTTGAATCAAATGTAACACACATTACAACCATCATTGATACGCATAGGAAATCGTCAAAATTATACCCAACCATCGAAGTCAACAACAACCCCAAGCACAACATATAATCACGCATATGGCAACAATCAAGTCATGAATTTCTCAAACACTATAACAATCATACTTAACATCTAGGCTATCACTAACTTAGGATCCATCATAGAAATTATTATAGAAATCGATAGAACTCCCCTTACCTCGTATTCGAAGAGTAGGAGCCTCCGAGACGATCACGAACGGAACTACGGCAACGGAATCACGTTCTCCTCTTCTCCTTGTGGCTTGTGAACCTTCTCTTCTCCCTCTTCCTCTCTACGGCGCGCCTCCTCCTTTCTTTTCTCTCTTTCTCAAACTTTCGCAAATGATAGCAAGGAAACCCTAACCCCTAGGTGCCTTGCTACTTCGCATATGACTAGCTTCATGGGCTTGGGCTTCTCACTTAAGCCCAAGTCCATCTACTTTGGTGCCTCCATCCTCTAATACCACCTACACATATTGATATAATTTCTAATAATTAAATTATATTCAATAAATTAATTTAAATTCCTAAATACTTAATTAAATAAATTAATTAAATATTTAGGGTGTTACAACTCTCCCCCACTTAGAATATTTCGTCCTCGAAATTTACCTGATCAAACAACTCTGGGTAGGACTCTCGCATCTTGTTCTCTAGCTCCCAAGTCATACTCTCGCCGGCAGCTCCTAGCCAAACCACTTTCACTAATGCAATCTCTTTGACTCTAAGCGCTTTCACTTCCCGATCGTCAATCCGTACGGGCATCGTCTCCAAAGTGAGATTATCCCGCACCTCTACATCATCCATATGGATCACATGAGATGGATCCGAAACATACTTTCGAAGTTGCGACACATGAAACACGTCGTGCAAATTCGAGAGATTCGGCGGTAAAGCCACTCTATAAGCCACATTTCCGATTCTCTGAGAAATCTGATAAGGACCAACAAAACGAGGAGTGAGCTTCTTCGATTTCAATGCTCGACCAACACCGGTAATAGGAGAAACCCTCAAGAACACATGCTCACCCTCCTGAAACTCTAAATCCTTCCCCGCTTGTCATGATAACTCTTCTGACGACTCTGCGAAGCCTTCATCTTTTCACGGATCATCTTGATCTTCTCTGTAGTCTCCCGGACAATCTCCGGTCCCAACACTACACTCTCTCCCGACTCATACCAACACAATGGCGTTCTACACTTTCGACCATACAATGCTTCAAATGGTGCCATCCCGATACTGGAATGGTAACTGTTGTTATAGGTAAACTCAATCAACGCAAGGTAGGAATCCCATGAACCCCGTTGTTCCAATACACAAGCCCTCAACAAATCCTCTAACGACTGAATTGTTCTCTCTGACTGACCATCTATCTGAGGATGATACGCCGAACTCATTTTTAACTTTGAACCCAATTCCTTCTGCAAACCCGTCCAAAATTCAGAAGTGAACCTTGGATCTCTATCTGACACAATACTCTTCGGAACACCGTGCAACTTCACAATTTCTTTGACATAGACCTCTGCCAACCTCGACACCGGATAAGTGATATTAATAGGAATAAAGTGAGCAGACTTCGTTAACCTATCAACAACCACCCAAATAGCGTCATGCCCCTTAACTGTATTCGGCAATCCCGTCACAAAATCCATCGCTATGCTATCCCACTTCCACTCTGGAACTTCCAACGGTTGCATTAACCCCGCAGGCTTCTGATGCTCAACCTTAGATTTCTGACAGGTCAAACAGGTATACACAAACTGTGCCACATCTCTCTTTATACCATACCACCAAAACATCTTTTTCAGATCTTGATACATTTTCGTCGCTCCAGGATGGATACTCAACTTGCTACGGTGACCCTCCTCTAAAATTGCCTTTCTCATCTCTTCATCGTCCGGAACGCAGATCCTACCCCGGAACCTCAACACACCACTGGAATCTAATTTGAAATCTTCCTCTTCAGATTGACCAACCCCATTAATTAAATCCACTAACTTGACATCTGACTTCTGAGCCTCTCTGATGCTGCTCAGGAAATCATTATCGATCTTTAACATTCCCAGCTTGACACTGCGAGGTGTCATTTTACAAACCAAGCTCAAATCTCTGAATTCCTCGATCAACTCTAATTCTTTCACCATCATTGCTGACATATGCAAAGACTTTCTGCTTAAAGCATCAGCCACGACATTAGCTTTGCCGGGATGATAATTCAAACCAAAGTCATAATCCTTCAAGAGCTCCAACCACCGACGCTGCCTCATATTCAGCTCTTTCTGATCAAACAGATACTTCAGACTCTTGTGATCACTGAACACTTCGAACCTCGAACCATAAAGGTAGTGCCTCCAAATCTTAAGCACAAATACCACAGCAGCCAATTCCAAATCATGCGTAGGGTAGTTTTTCTCATGAACCCGCAACTGCCTCGACGCATACGCAACGACTT
This sequence comes from Astragalus membranaceus, assembly GCA_039519185.1. Taxonomy (NCBI): domain Eukaryota; kingdom Viridiplantae; phylum Streptophyta; class Magnoliopsida; order Fabales; family Fabaceae; genus Astragalus; species Astragalus membranaceus. Next base: position 146,929,508 of record CM076849.1, on the reverse strand, counting down.
TCCCATCTTGCATCAACACACCCCCAAGACCCATCTTCGAAGTGTCACAATATACAACAAACGGTTCCTCCGGATTAGGCAACGTCAAAACAGGCGACGTTGTCAATCTCTTTTTCAGTTCCATGAAACTTTTCTCGCACCGAGCATCCCTAACAAAAACTTTACCCTTACAAGTCAACTGAGTCAACGGAAGGGCCAACTTGGAAAAACCCTCGATGAACCTCCTGTAGTACCCAGCCAAACCCAAAAAGCTTCTAATCTCTGTTGCGGACTTCGGAGCCTCCCACTCCAACACTGCTTCTACTTTTGTCGGATCAACCGCAATACCATTACCAGAAATCACGTGCCCAAGGAAACTCACCTCTTTCAGCCAGAACTCACACTTCGATAACTTAGCATACAACTTTTTCTCTTTCAAAACTTCTAACACTGTCTTCAGGTGCTCAGCATGCTCTTCCTCTGACTTAGAATAAACTAGAATGTCATCTATGAAGATCACCACAAACCGATCTAGCTAATCATGGAAAATACGATTCATATATTCCATAAATACACCAGGAGCATTGGTCACACCGAACGGCATCACTGAATATTCATAATGCCCATACCTTGTCCTGAACGCTGTCTTCTGAACATCTTCATCCTTTACTTTAATCTGATGATATCCGGACATCAAATCAATTTTGCTGAAAACACGGGCACCCACTAATTGATCCATCAGATCGTCGATCCTCGGAAGCGGATACTTATTCTTGATAGTTACCTTATTCAACTGACGATAGTCCACACACAACCTCATGGTCCCATCTTTCTTCTTTACTAACAATACCGGAGCTCCCCACGGTGATACACTCGGTCTCACAAACTTTTTCTCAAGCAATTCTTCAAGTTCCGTCTTCAACTCAGACAGTTCCGACGCCGACATCCTGTACGGTGCCATAGACACAGGCCTCGTACCAAGTACAAGATCAATCGAAAACTCAACTTCTCTTTCCGGTGGCACACCCGGAATTTCATCAGGAAAAACCTCAGGAAACTCGCGTACCACTTTCAGTTCTTCAATAACAGCCTGACTCTCAGCAGACAACGATGCCATCAACGCAAATAGCTGAACTCCTTCTTTCTTCAACTTCTTCAATTGACCGGCAGATACCAAAACAGAATCTTCTTCCCCGAAACTGACCGACTTGCTACGACAGTTGATATGAACGTGATTATTCTCTAACCAGTCCATGCCTAAGATTACATCCAGACGTCTCAACGGCAAGCAAACAAAATTCACAACAAAGTCCCTGCCGAATATCGACACGGGACACTGAGAACACACCTGGGACGTAATCACCGACCCCTTCGCAGGAGTATCGACAACCATATCCCCACACATAGCAGATAACACAAGACCCAATCTTTTACAACAATCAACAGATATAAAACAATGGGTAGCACCAGTATCAATAAGAGATTTCAGAGAAGTACCATTAATAAAACACGTACCTCTAATCAGACCATCCTTCTCATCGGGCTCCTCTCCTGCCAATGCAAATACCTTCCGAGTAGACCTTTTCTTCTTCGGCTTGGTACACTTTGTACTGATATGCCCAGACTCACTACAATTGAAGCACACCACATCCTTGACCTTACACTCGGCCGCCATATGGCCCTTTTTACCGCAACGATAGCAAACTCTCTCATCAGACCTGCATGTAGTACTCTTGTGGCCAGGCTTGCCACACTTATAACAGACAATGCTGGCAGGGGCATCTCCCCCACTAGAACTCTTACTTCCAGCAGCTTTCTGATAACTCTTACCCGCAGGAACCTCATACGGCTTGCTTCGACTCTGAAACTTACCCTTTTTCTCAGAAGTAGCTTTGTAATGAGCAGTACTGTCCTCCTCAAAGATTCTGCAACTGTCAACTAGATCTGCGAACACACGAATCTTCTGATAACCAATGGCCTTTTTAATATCAGGCCTCAACCCATTCTCAAATTTGATGCATTTAGAAAATTCAGCTGTAGCTTCACTATAGTGTGGATAAAATTTTGCTAGCTCCACAAATTTCGCCGCATAGGCAGTCACAGACATACCACCCTGCTTCAGTTCCAAGAACTCTATCTCTTTCTTCCCTCGGACGTCTTCAGGAAAATATTTTCTCAGAAATTCTCTGCTGAATACCTCCCAGGTAATTTCTTCCTGCACAGCCTCTAACCTCTGCCTAGTAGCCAACCACCAGTCGTCGGCCTCCTCGGCTAACATGTGGGTACCAAAACGGACCTTCTGCTCAACAGTGCAGTCCATCACCCTGAATATCCTCTCGATCTCCTTCAGCCAAGCCATAGCACCATCTGGATCATATTTGCCCTTAAATGTGGGTGGATTCTCTCTCTGGAAAGTAGTCAGACTCCGAAAACCAGCGTTCTCCCCAGCATTCTGCTGATTCTGCACAGCCTGAGCCATAGCTTGCAATGCAGTAGCAAGAGCAGCGTCGTTTCTCCCAGCCATTCCGAACTATCACTACAGCACAAACCCAAGAATTCAAAACTAATCTATCGTCATAAGACACTATGACAGGACAACATTGGCCGGACAGACCGAACTGCTTTGATACCACTAATGTAACACCCATTTTCTACCCGTTAATTTAATTGGAAAAAATCAGAGTTTTAAAAATTTCTTTTCATTGCAAAGGATGGTACACATACTCCAATAAAACTACGCTTCTCAATAAAACAACTCAAATATATTAACCAGGTATTACGTAGCACGTCACAAAAGGCGAATCTCAAAACCACAGTTATCATCGCAATAAAACTCAACGTCAATAAAACCATTTAAGCAGCGGAATGATAAAATAAAACCAAATTGTCAACAAAACACAACAACCAACACCAATCATAACATTAAGTTCGTCCCACCCCCTGAGTGCTACGTATCAGAGCGTGACGACTCGACTCGAATTAGCGAAGGTACCTAGTCCTTCACTCGCAATCACCTGCACGTTACCACATGGGGGTAACATTCAAACAGAAGGGTGAGTCCAATTCAATTCATATAATAAATCATATGATAAATAATAAGTCAGGTCACAGCTCTAAATGAATCATATCACAGTCATCGATCAAATCACCACAATATCTCATCACTATGTCATGTAAGCATATGAAATGCAACCCACTCGCGGGCATATGCATGAGGTACCTTTTCACAAACGTCGCTTAGCCATTAAGGCCTCATCGTCACTTAGCCACGTGGGCCTCAAAAACGTCGCTGGGTTTATGCATATGAGGCATGAGACACTATGACATGCACAACTCACACAACACACAAATACACAATTAACCAAATCACAGTCAACTATGTGACTCGTCACTTACCGGTTTGCCAAATAAGAGGCACAGCACCTGCCAATTCACAATTACACAACAACAACATCACTTAGCCTTTTGGGCCTTAACATCACTTAGCCATTTAGGCCTCAAAACTTCACTGGGTTTCATCATCACGAATACATAAACATCCACAACTCAACAATAGCCACTGAGAGCAAAAACGTCATTTATTAGCCAGCAAGGGCATCATCGTCATTTACGCATCACTATAAATAATATTAGCCACCAAGGGCAAAACAGTCTTTTACACGTCATTATAACTAACATTAGCCACTAAGGGCAAAACAGTCATTTACACTACATTGTAAATAATATCAGCCACTAGGGGCAAAACAGTCTTTTACACGTCATTATAAATAATATTAGCCACTAAGGGCAAAACAGTCATTTAACTAGCCACTAGGGGCATCATCGTCAAAATCATCATTTTTGACACTAAATCGTTAAAACCACTGGCCATACGCAAAAGAGAATTTCTAAAGACACCCAGAACATCTTTTCATTGTCACAGCAACGGTCACCGGAAACGGCCACTTGGGGCGCCCGAGCAACCTTCAGAAATAATAAATTTTTATTTTTAAAACTGGAACACACAGATAGACAACTGAAAATGCTTCACAACGCTTTTTGAATCGTTCAAAACGGATATCCGGGTCAAAAGATACAGCGAAAACAGTTTTTGGAAATATTTTGGAATATCCTGAAAACTGGCGCCATGGGCATCCAGCGCCCAGGCGCCTGGCGCCCAGCGCCTAGCAAAGTGCAACACACGCACGCACACACCCGGGCGCTCAGCGCCCAGCGCCTGGCGCCCAGCGCCTTGGCGCAACACAGAACGCACGCACACGGGCGCTCAGCGCCCAGCGCTGGCCCCCAGCGCCCAGCGCTACGCACACACACACGCGCACGGGCGCTCAGCGCCCAGCGCTAGCACCCAGCGCCCCAGACACACACACAGCAACACACGCTGGCGCCCTTGGCTCCCAGCACAGGGCGCCTGGCGCCCAGAACACATCCCAGCACCAGATTTTCACACAATTTCAGCACCAACATCATTTTTCTCAAATTGTTACTTGAATCAAATGTAACACACATTACAACCATCATTGATACGCATAGGAAATCGTCAAAATTATACCCAACCATCGAAGTCAACAACAACCCCAAGCACAACATATAATCACGCATATGGCAACAATCAAGTCATGAATTTCGCAAACACTATAACAATCATACTTAACATCTAGGCTATCACTAACTTAGGATCCATCATAGAAATTATTATAGAAATCGATAGAACTCCCCTTACCTCGTATTCGAAGAGTAGGAGCCTCCGAGACGATCACGAACGGAACTACGGCAACGGAATCACGTTCTCCTCTTCTCCTTGTGGCTTGCGAACCTTCTCTTCTCCCTCTTCCTCTCTACGGCGCGCCTCCTCCTTTCTTTTCTCTCTTTCTCAAACTTTCGCAAATGATAGCAAGGAAACCCTAACCCCTAGGTGCCTTGCTACTTCGCATATGACTAGCTTCATGGGCTTGGGCTTCTCACTTAAGCCCAAGTCCATCTACTTTGGTGCCTCCATCCTCTAATACCACCTACACATATTGATATAATTTCTAATAATTAAATTATATTCAATAAATTAATTTAAATTCCTAAATACTTAATTAAATAAATTAATTAAATATTTAGGGTGTTACAACTCTCCCCCACTTAGAATATTTCGTCCTCGAAATTTACCTGATCAAACAACTCTGGGTAGGACTCTCGCATCTTGCTCTCTAGCTCCCAAGTCATACTCTCGCCGGCAGCTCCTAGCCAAACCACTTTCACTAATGCAATCTCTTTGCCTCTAAGCGCTTTCACTTCCCGATCGTCAATCCGTACGGGCATCGTCTCCACAGTGAGATTATCCCGCACCTCTACATCATCCATATGGATCACATGAGATGGATCCGAAACATACTTTCGAAGTTGCGACACATGAAACACGTCGTGCAAATTCGAGAGATTCGGCGGTAAAGCCACTCTATAAACCACATTTCTGATTCTCTCAGAAATCTGATAAGGACCAACAAAACGAGGAGTGAGCTTCTTCGATTTCAACGCTCGACCAACACCGGTAATAGGAGAAACCCTCAAGAACACATGCTCACCCTCCTGAAACTCTAAATCCTTCCCCGCTTGTCATGATAACTCTTCTGAAGACTCTGCGAAGCCTTCATCTTTTCACGGATCATCTTGATCTTCTCTGTAGTCTCCCAGACAATCTCCGGTCCCAACACTACACTCTCTCCCGACTCATACCAACACAATGGCGTTCTACACTTTCGACCATACAATGCTTCAAATGGTGCCATCCCGATACTGGAATGGTAACTGTTGTTATAGGTAAACTCAATCAACGCAAGGTAGGAATCCCATGAACCCCGTTGTTCCAATACACAAGCCCTCAACAAATCCTCTAACGACTGAATTGTTCTCTCTGACTGACCATCTGTCTGAGGATGATACGCCGAACTCATTTTTAACTTTGAACCCAATTCCTTCTGCAAACCCGTCCAAAATTCAGAAGTGAACCTTGGATCTCTATCTGACACAATACTCTTCAGAACACCGTGCAACTTCACAATTTCTTTGACATAGACCTCTGCCAACCTCGACACCGGATAAGTGATATTAATAGGAATAAAGTGAGCAGACTTCGTTAACCTATCACACGGGCGCTCAGCGCCCAGCGCTGGCACCCAGCGCCCAGCGCTACGCACACACACACACACGCACGGGCGCTCAGCGCCCAGCGCTAGCACCCAGCGCCCCAGACACACACACACAGCAACACACGCTGGCGCCCTTGGCGCCCAGCACAGGGCGCCTGGCGCCCAGAACACATCCCAGCACCAGATTTTCACACAATTTCAGCACCAACATCATTTTTCTCAAATTGTTACGTGAATCAAATGTAACACACATTACAACCATCATTGATACGCATAGGAAATCGTCAAAATTATACCCAACCATCGAAGTCAACAACAACCCCAAGCACAACATATAATCACGCGTATGGCAACAATCAAGTCATGAATTTCGCAAACACTATAACAATCATACTTAACATCTAGGCTATCACTAACTTAGGATCCATCATAGAAATTATTATAGAAATCGATAGAACTCCCCTTACCTCGTATTCGAAGAGTAGGAGCCTCCGAGACGATCACGAACGGAACTACGGCAACGGAATCACGTTCTCCTCTTCTCCTTGTGGCTTGCGAACCTTCTCTTCTCCCTCTTCCTCTCTACGGCGCGCCTCCTCCTTTCTTTTCTCTCTTTCTCAAACTTTCGCAAATGATAGCAAGGAAACCCTAACCCCTAGGTGCCTTGCTACTTCGCATATGACTAGCTTCATGGGCTTGGGCTTCTCACTTAAGCCCAAGTCCATCTACTTTGGTGCCTCCATCCTCTAATACCACCTACACATATTGATATAATTTCTAATAATTAAATTATATTCAATAAATTAATTTAAATTCCTAAATACTTAATTAAATAAATTAATTAAATATTTAGGGTGTTACACCATCCCAGCAAAGCAGTGACAGTCACAGGGCTCAGGGTTATCAGTACAAGAAACGGACCAGTTTCGATCCAATACCAATGACGTACACTGAATTGTTTGATCACTTGACTTCCAAGAACTTGATCAGCACCCGGCCAATGAAGGCCCTGCAGCCACCCTTTCTCAGAGGTTACAACGCTAATGCTACCTGCAGTTTCCACGAAAACGCGGTCGGTCATACTGTGGAGGAATGTAAAGCCTTCAAGCATATGGTGCAAGACCTAGTAGATGCTGGGTGGATCTCGTTCAAGCAGAGCAGCCCGAATACAACAACTAATCCATTGCCAGGTCATCAGAGGCCAGCTACCAATGCTATAGAAAGTTCTGTTGGGCAATTGGTAAAGGATGTGCAGAAGATCAAGACCCCGTTGGGTGTTATCTACTCTGAGTTATGCCATGTTGGGGTGGTTAAGAAGGGGTGTTGCCATGAAGAGGGGTGTGCTGACTCCATGTGCGTGGGGAATTGTGAAAGCTTTGAGATGATCCTACAGGACTTGATGGATCGGTGTGTGGTCCAGATAGGAACCCATGATGTTAAAGAAGAAGTGTTGACTCTACATTCTGATAAAAGTAGAGGACCCAGAAGACCTGTCGAAATTCCTTACAATTACAATCCCAGATTGGTGCGGGCAAACGCCCAACCAATAGTGATTGAAGTTTCGGCTCCTTTTCCCTATAAGTCGGACAAGGCAGTTCCGTGGAAGTACACTGCACTATCTACAGTCGAATGCTCCCCAAGCGCTCCTATCGTAACCAACATAGGGGGATCAAGCGGGATCACGAGAAGCGGAAGAGTATATGCTCCTGAGACTCTCCGAGCTGAAACTTCCAAGGAGGCAGAACAGAGGGGCCGTAAGGAAAAAGGAAAAGAGCCAGAGGTTGCTCAAGAGAAAGTGACGGAAAAAGAAGCAGATGAATTCTTGAAGATCGTCCGGCAGAGTGATTATCGAGTGGTTGATCAGTTAAAGCAAACTCCATCCAAGATATCCATGCTATCATTGTTGCTTAGCTCGGAAGCACACAAAACAGCTTTGATGAAAGTGCTCAACGAGGCTCATGTTGCAGAGGATATCTCAGTAAATCAGTTTGATGGGATTGTGGGGAATATAGTGGCTGCAAATCACCTAACATTTGCCGATGATGAGTTGCCTTCAGGAGGAAAAGAACACAATCAAGCCCTGCACATCTCGGTAAAGTGTGGAGACTATGTGCTGGCCAGAGTACTAATTGACAATGGGTCTTCATTGAACGTGATGCCGAAGTCAACTATGGATAAGTTAGACGTTGATTGCTCCTACATGAAGCCGAGTTCGACACTGGTGCGGGCCTTTGATGGGTCCAAAAAGGAAGTTCTGGGGGAAATGGAATTTCCCATCCAGATTGGTCCCGAAGTTTTCTACATCAATTTCCAAATCATGGATATTACGTCCTCATACAGTTGTTTGCTGGGCCGACCATGGATCCATATGGCTGGAGCAATCCCTTCTTCTTTACACCAGCGGGTCAAATTCGTGGTTAACGGCCAGGTCGTGGTAGTATTCGGTGAGGAAGAGACTCTGGTTAATAAGTCATCAGAGTTCAAATATGTGGAAGCTGCCGAAGAGTCTTTGGAAACAGTCTTTCAGTCTTTGGAGATCGCCAATGTAGTATTTGAGAGGACCAATGAGGAGGAGATGGTTGCTAAGATCATGTTAGCCCAAGGATATAAGATTGGTTCTGGCTTGGGAAAGTTTGCTCAGGGAATTCTAGCTCCCATTCAACTGAAGGAAAACAAGGACCGTTGCGGGCTGGGATACACCCCAAGTGAGGAAGAAAGAAGAAAAATGGCAGATGAACGAAGGGGCAGATGGTTGGCCAAGTCCAAGGGCCAGGATCCAGGACCCCAGAGGATTCCAATTTGCGACATCAGTCAAAGTTTTGTGAGTGCTGGTTTGTTGGATCCCAATCAAGTTGCGGTCATCAAGGATGGTTCTGAGTCTGAAGAGAGTGGTGCAAGTCTGGTTCGACGCTGCGATGCCGGTGAAAAATTAAAGAATTGGAAGGCTGCTGATCTTCCTGTGACTTTTAATTTAAAGTAATCATTTGTAATGCAACCCTGTGGCTCTGCCCAAGGCCATAGGACAAGTTGTTAGGGGCGAGCATGTTTTCATTTTCAGAATCATCATCATTAATAAAAACGTTGTTTTTGAATTTCAATCAATAAAAATCAATCCTTTTCATTTCATGTGTCTTTTCCTCGCTTTATTATTGATTGCTTGCTTGTCTCGCCTTTCATTCTGCTTTTTCGCTTCGGCAAAATGCAGATCCACAGCAATTGTCTCCCAAAATAACAGTGCCAACAGTCCATATTTTGACTTTGATCACCCTATTAATCAAGCTGAGGGGGATGTTGAGGAAGACCGGGAAGCTCCTCCAGAACTCATGAGGTTAATGAAACAGGAAGAAAGGGTAATTCAGCCACATAGAGAATCTACTGAAGTAACTTGGGTACAGCTGAGAGCAAGAAAGAGGTCAAAGTGGGTACCGCCATGAATGACGAGGATCGCATGAAGTTGGTTCAGCTGTTGCACGATTATATGGATGTGTTTGCATGGTCCTACCAAGATATGCCTGGGTTGGATACTGACATTGTGATGCATAAGTTGCCAGTCAAACCTGAATGCCCGCCTGTGAAACAGAAACTTAGAAGGATGGAGCCTGAGATGTCCCTAAAGATTAGGGATGAGGTAAAAAAGCAGTTTGACGCCGGATTCCTAGCGGTGGCCAAATACCCACAGTGGGCTGCCAATATTGTCCCAGTTCCGAAGAAGGACGGGAAGGTCAGAATGTGCGTTGACTACCGAGATCTGAATCGTGCTAGTCCTAAAGACGATTTTCCTTTGCCCCACATTGATATCTTAGTGGATAGTACAGCTCAACACTCGTTATTCTCCTTCATGGATGGATATTCGGGATATAATCAGATCAAGATGGACCCCGAAGATATGGAAAAGACAACTTTCATAACGCTTTGGGAAACGTTCTGTTACAAGGTCATGCCATTCGGGTTAAAGAACACTGGTGCAACCTACCAAAGGGCCATGGTCACGCTGTTTCACGACATGATGCATAAGGAGATTGAGGTTTAAGTGGATGACATGATCGCAAAGTCTAAAACCGACGAGGAGCATATTGTCAATCTGCAGAAGCTCTTTGAACGATTGAGGAAATATAAACTCAAGTTAAACTCGGCCAAGTGCACGTTTGGGGTGAGATCAGGGAAGTTGTTAGGCTTCATTGTCAGCCAGAAGGGAATCGAGGTGGATCCAGACAAAGTAAAAGCCATCCTCGAGATGCCGGTGCCCAAAACAGAGAAAGAAGTCTGTGGTTTCCTCGGAAGGTTGAATTACATCTCCCGATTCATCTTCCAGTTGACTGCTACTTGTGAGCCGGTCTTCAAACTGCTGTGCAAAAATCAAGAGTTGAAGTGGAATGACCAGTGTCAAGCTGCCTTTGAGAAAATCAAGGTGTACTTGCAGAATCCACCAGTCTTAATGCCACCTGTGTCAGGCAGGCCTCTCATCTTATACCTTACAGTGCTAGATAATTCAATGGGCTGTGTGTTGGGGCAGCATGATGAATCCGGGAAAAAGGAGCATGCCATATACTATCTTATCAAAAAGTTCACCGATTGTGAGACAAGATATTCTATGCTGGAAAAGACTTGTTGTGCTCTAGTTTGGGCTGCTCACCGTTTAAGGCAGTACATGCTGAGTCACACCACTTGGTTGGTGTCAAAAATGGATCCAATCAAGTACATATTTGAGAAGCCAGCTCTTACAGGACGAATTGCCCGTTGGCAGATGCAATTATCAGAATACGATATCCTGTATGTCACACAAAAAGCAGTTAAAGGTAGTGCACTTGCTGAGTATTTGGCATGTCAGCCGATTCCAGACTACCAACCAATGCAGCATGATTTTCCTGATGAAGATATCATGGCACTGTTTGATGAGGGGAAGTCCCAAGAAAGTGAAAGGTGGAGAATGATCTTCGACGGTGCGTCAAATGTATGGGGGCATGGGGCAGGTGCTGTGTTAATATCTCCTGACAATCGCTTCGTTCCTGTCACTGCAAGGTTGAGCTTCTATGTCACAAACAACATAGCAGAGTATGAAGCGTGCATCTTGGGTATTCAAGCAGCCCTAGAATGGAAAGTTAAAAGGCTAGATGTGTATGGAGATTCGGCCCTGGTTATTCATCAAGTAAGAGGCGATTGGGAGACCAGAGATCCCAAACTGATTCCTTATTGTGTTTATGTGCAAGAGTTGATGGAGTCTTTTGACGAAATTACTTTCAAACACATCCCTCGAAGCGAAAACCAGCTGGCTGATGCATTGGCAACTTTATCATCCATGTTCAATATCAATTGTGATAAAAGCTTGACTCATGTCACAATCCAGCCACCGGAGTCTACCTGCGCATCACTACTGCACAGCCATAGATGAAGAGCCGGATGACAAGCCTTGGTATCATGATATCAAACAGTACATCATCAGCAGAGAATACCCTCCTGGGGCATCTGAAAATGACAAGAGAACTCTTCGGCGACTGTCAAGGAATTTCTTCCTCAGCGGTGAGGTTCTCTACAAAAGGAATTATGACATGGTCCTCTTAGGGTGTGTTGCTAAAGAAGAAGCTGAAAGAATCATGAAAGATGTACACGAGGGCTCATTCGGAACTCATTCCAGTGCGCATTCTATGGCTAGACAGATTTTAAGGGCGGGCTATTACTGGTTGCAGATGGAAGGTGACTGCTACAGCTTTGTCCGAAAGTGCCACAAGTGCCAAATCTACGCTGACCACATTCATGTGCCGCCTGCCAAATTGAATGTCCTGACTGCATCCTGGCCGTTTTCAATGTGGGGAATGGATGTCATTGGTCCCATTGAACCCGAAGCATCAAATGGGCATCGCTTCATCTTGGTCGCCATTGACTATTTCACGAAGTGGGTTGAAGCTGCCTCATACTCCAGTGTAACCAGTTCAGTGGTTGCCAAATTTGTGAAGAAGGATCTGATTTGCCGTTATGGTCTTCCTAACAAGATCATCACTGATAACGGCAGCAATCTGAATAGCAAAATGATAAAGGACCTGTGCGCAGAGTTCAAAATTCAGCATCATAATTCTTCCCCCTATCGGCCCAAGATGAATGGAGCAGTGGAGGCAGCTAACAAGAACATCAAAAAGATTGTGCAAAAAATGGTGGTCACATACAAGGATTGGCATGAAATGCTTCCCTTTGCTTTGCATGGCTATCGTACTTCAGTGCGTACCTCAACTGGGGAAACTCCTTTCTCTCTGGTATACGGGTCAGAGGCGGTCCTCCCAATCGAGGTTGAGATACCATCCCTACGGGTACTCATGGAAGCTAAACTGGAAGAAGCAGAGTGGGTGCAAGCTCGTCTGGATCAGCTAAACCTCATTGAGGAAAAAAGAATTGCAGCTTTGTGTCATGGGCAGCTGTACCAACAGAGAATGAGAACAGCTTTTGACAAGAAAGTCCGGCACCGTGAATTCAAGCAGGGAGATTTGGTGCTTAAGAAGATCTTGCCCATCCAGACTGATCCCCGAGGGAAATGGACACCCACTTATGACGGCCCATATGTGGTCAAGAAAGCCTTTTCTGGAGGAGCACTGATACTCACGAACATGGACGGAGAGGATTTAAGAAACCCAGTCAATTCCGATCAAGTGAAGAAGTATTATGCCTGAAAGAAATAGACGAAAAAAGAGAAAGACAAGCCAAGTAAGAGTTAGCTCGCTAGGTTGAAAACCCGAAAGGGCGGCCTAGGCAAAATCAGAGCGACCCGGTGGATTGAAAACCCGCAAAGGGCGATCCAGGCAAAAATTAGGGTCAGAAAACTTGGGCATGAAAAGTAAAGAAAGGCATACAACTCCTCTGAAGACTTGGATGAGGGAATGATCAAGGTCAAGGACATAAATTTTTAGCACTGTTCCACAGAGACGGACAGTCAGAATTTAACTTCTCTCTTTTTTTCGTGTCTTTTTATAGTTTAAACTTTCAAGTGTAATAAACAATCGGCGTAACTTCTTGTGCGACCGGTTTCCATATTAATAAAGTTCAACTTTCTCATATCTGTTCACTCTTTTATTTTCTGCTTTTTTTTTTCTGCTCAAAATAAACGTTTTATAATGATGGTGATGATGACCTGTAAAACATGTGCATAAATCATGGAGCATTACAATTATTGCAAAGTCCCTTAAAGGTTGCGGAAAAAAGCAATTCCCCAAAACCAGTTAATCATGCAAGAGAAAGCGATTGCACTCACGATTGCCTCCAAACGGCGAAGCCAAAGCCAACATGCACCCGGCCCATGAGCCCCGCAATTCCAATGGGTTCCTCAGTCTCGTGCCATGAGTGTCGCGGGTTGGCTGAACCAGCAAAAAATAAGCCAAAAGCGCAAAAGAGCAAAAGGAAAAAACAAACGATCAGACAAAAGAAAGCTGATCAAAGAATGAAAAGCCAAGGAAAAAACAAACGATCAGAAAAAAGAAAGCTGATCAAAGAATGAAAAGCCAAAAAAAAAAATAAACAGTCAGAAAAAAAAAAAGAAAGCTGACAAAAGAAACGAAGAATCAAGAATAGCATCCCATTGCATTCATCATTCCACTAAATCATCACATCGCATGCACTCACATGACATGCATTCGCATAACGGACTTTTCATAGCATGCATTCATATTCCATGCACCATGTCTTGCATCTGTTAACGTGTGCAGGTGTCCTGGATCCGTGCAATGGCATTGATCATCAATCAGAGGAAGCTGAAGAAAGGTCCGCTAACCTGAGCAGACATCCTGGATCAGTGCAATGGCATTGATCATCAATCAGAGCAAGCTGAAGAAAGGTCCGCTAACCTGAGCAGACATCCTGGATCAGTGCAATGGTATTGATCATCAATCAAGAGAAAGCTGAAGAAAAGTCCGCTAACTTGAGCAGGCATCCTGGATCGGTGTGGAAGCATTGACCGACTAAAGGAAACCAACTGGATTTTGGAATACCCTCTGGACCCACGTGTCCCCAGCAAGACTGACTTCACCTTGTATTCGAGCTGCAGGTAAGTCCCCCTGACCTCAATAGGTCCAGTCGAAGAGGATAGCTGTGTTGGCCTAAAACATGGCGCAGTCCTAGGGAAATATCGAGATCTAGACTTGATATAGTACCCTCCCTTGGTCGCTCGCAAGACCACCCCTTTGGAGCCCACGTGCTCCCAGGCCCAAGTGCAAGCTCGGATCGTTCGCGATTCGTTAAAAGGCTTTAGGCAGCCTCCGTCGCCGGCTTATCAAGGGCCGGCGCTCTTTTTGCTTCCCTTTTTATTGCTTTCTTTATTGCTTTCCGCTAGCTAATTGAGGGTTGGCACCATTTAATTTCGTGCTTACTGAGAGTTGACGATTCATCCATTGCATTCACTTCGAGCTAACACCCAATAAAAATAGAAAGAGGAAAAAGAGGAAAATTCGGGTTTCCCTAAGTAGACAAAATCGGTATAATTTCTGAATTCTTTATCTTCATTTTGCCTTGGAATATGTTTCGGCCAATTCATATCCCTCGTTAAAATTCAGATAAAGAGGGGCAGCTGTCATACCCCAATTTTGTCCGACTTAGGTCAAAACCCTAATTTTCCACAAAAAATAATAAATAAATAAATTGAAAGAATGAAGAGCATCATGCATTGCATCTTGGGTCTTAGAAGTCATTCCAAGGTCTTTAAAATCATTTTTAGGATTGGAATGCACTTTTTAGGCAAATTAGGGTTTTAGGGTCAAAAAGGGCATTTTGGTCATTTTTCGCAAAAAGATGATTTTCTCGCCAAAAATGCACATCCACAAAAAGTACATTTTTATTCTATCAAGGATAATTTTTGTACATTTTTTAGAAAGAAAACCCTAGTCAAAATAATTAAAATGTATTTTTCCATTTTTAGTGCATAGAAAAATAAAAAGGGACCATTAAATATTCCTCAATTTTTAAGTGACAATTTTTATTATCATGGGTGACTAGAGGGAATATTTTATGGTGCCCAAAAACATGTGACACATTTTCAATAGTTGCATTCCCATTATTCCCCATGCCCAAAAATTCAAAAAAAAAACTCAAAAAAGGGAAGTGTCTTCAATAAGACAAAAGACCAAAAAAACAAGTTTTTTTTTCTCCCTCCTCTCCCCATAATTTCGCATACTCTCTCTCTCCCTCTCTCCATTTTGTGATCATTGCCCTCTTTGGTAAATTACTTCACTCCCTTACACTAACCTATTCATAAGAAAACCCAAAGTTCCCTCTTTGGTAACAATTCTCCCCTAAAATGCCCTTAACCCTATTTCACATAAAATATCTCTTCTAAAATAAGAAATTCATTTTTCTTTTCCTTTTTCTTTCCCCTAATATTCGCCCCCCACTCTCCATATCTCTCACATTTTTGTGTTTCTTCAACACCCTCAATCCATGTGATGTTGCATCTCCACCCTCCATTCAAATTTAAAGTCTAATCCTAGTGCACCTCTCAAAGCCAATGACTAAAATACCCTTTAACTTGGTGACCAAGTTCAAATTAATTTTATTTATTAATATTCGGCTGAATATTAATTGATTTAATTGGATTGATCACCATTTTAACCCTAGCCCTTCACCAATCCTATAAATACCCTTTCATTCTCCACACATCACAACTTTGGCTCACTCATTCTCTCACTTGAAATCAACACAATTCTCCTCCTCTCCCCCTTCTCTCATAGGCCGTAGCCCTCCCCCCACTCTCCTCTCCTCCATTTCTTTTGTTCCCTTCACCCAAACACCACAAAATCACCTCAAATCCACTCCTCCTTCATAGATCCTCCTCCTTTCACCATTTATCTCTTGAAGATTCTAGTTGATTTGGTTATTTTTTCTTCATTTCCTACTTCTACTAGTTTGGATCCTAGGTGAATCTCTAAAACCCTTACATCATTTACAATATTTTGCATCAAAATTCATATTCTCTTCATCATTTTCGCATACTCATCATTTTCATCTTTAAAATGTAGTTTGTTGTTATTTTGTGTTGATCTTTGCATTTTAATGGAATAAGCATGTGATTTTGTCTCCTATGGGGTTCGCATTATTTTGGGGTTTTAATTTATCTTGTTGTTCCTTTTTACTTGATGTTGATCAACCTTGTTATTAGTGTTTAAATCCTTGTGATTAAATGTGACTTTTAGTCCATATTACTTGCAAATACTTGTGTTGTTGATGATTTTGCAACTTGATTCTCACTTGTGCTTGGAGCACCATAATTTAAGTGAGAGGATTGCAAGATATGATTCAACCTCATCTTAGTTTACTAGTCTTGTGTTATTTGTCTATTGTTTGCTGACGATTTTGCAACTTGATTCTCACTTGTGCTTGGAGCATCATAATTTAAGTGAGAGGATTGCAAGATATGACTCAACCTTGTTTATGAGCTTTCTTTGTTTAATCGTGGGAATTGTTGTTTGTTGATGACCTAGCAACATGATTCCCACTAGTGCCTAGTGCACCTTAATCCAAGTGGTGAAGATTGCTAGAAAGGATTCAATTTAGTTTTTGTGTTCATTTACTCTTCATGCTTTTTATGATTCTTGTTTATTTACTTTCTTGCCCTTTAATTTCTTGCACCTTTATTTTCCAAGTCATTTACTTTCCTTGTTATTTAATTTCTTGCACCTTTATTTTCCAAGTCATTTACTTTCTTGCCCTTTTATTTCCCAAGTCATTTACTTTCTTGCTCCTTTAATTTCTCGCACCTTTATTTTCCAAGTCATTTACTTTTCTTGCTATTTAATTTCTTGCACCTTTATTTTCCAAGTTATTTACTTTCTTGCACTTTTATTTTCCAAGTCATTTACTTTCTTGCTCATTTACTTTCCTTGCTCTTTAACTTTCCGAGTCATTTAAATTACTTGCCATTTACTTTTCAAGCAATTTACTTTCTTGTCATTTACAATTCCGCTATTTATGATTTTGCACTTTACCGCTTTCTTTTATTTCTTGCTATTTAACTTTATGTACTCTTTCTTGCAAGTTATGTGGTTAGTGTTGATCTTGCATATGCATGCCATTAAATGTTGGAGACTAATTTTCATCCTTGTGCGCAAATGTTATAATTGGCAATGTGTATGCCTATGCTTGCATTGATGATTGATTTGCTTGCAATTTGTTAAAATTCGCACTTAGGTTCTTGACTTGGAAATTGATTGAATTTTTTACTTCTTTTTCTTTTGGATGCCACGCCATCCCAACAAACTCTTTGTGATCAATATCACCCTCAAACTCTCTTCCCCTTTCTTCAAATCAATTCTTTTCCAAGGCTTTTTCCAAAGCTCAACTTTTCTCAAGTTGTTTTCATAAGACAATCAATTTCTTTCTAAGATCAATAACACACCTAAAGTTTCTCGACCCTTTAGAACTACGTCGCTTTGATTCCCATTTGGGATACGTAGGAGCGAGTCTCCTTCTCGTCAAGCGCAACAAATAAAAATCCCTTTTCGCAACCATAAACAAATCATTTTCATAAAACAAACAAAAAGAAACTTTTACTTTCAAAATAAAAATAAATCAATCGTCATTAAACACAAATCGCGCCGTTGCCGATTAGGTTGTTAATGATGATTTTGTTTTCAAAAGAGTTAGTAGCGAGGCCATTCTAACCGTTGTTGTTCGGTCTTCGCGAAAGCTCAATCCTTTTTCAAAACCAAAAAAACCCGAGAACTACGTAGCTTTGATCTCTCTTCCAGTGAGGGTACGTAGGAGCGGGGTCCTGTCCCGTCAAGCACACTCTTAAAAAATCTTTGTTTTGTCCTGATTTTCAAAGACACCAACCGAGAACTACGTAGCTTTGATCTCTCTTCCAGTGAGGGTACGTAGGAGCGGGGTCCTGTCCCGTCAAGCACCCTTTTAAAAAATCTTTGTTTTTGTTCCGCTTTTCAAAGATACTAAAAATATTCTTCTTCCCCCCGTTTTCAATAAAACAATTTCTCAAATGAAATAAAAAGAAAAGGAAAGAAAAGAAAAGAAGTAGAACAAACCACTTTCAAACTCAAACTTTTGTCCAAACCACACATCAAGTTAATGGTTCCCTTTCGGTAGAAAAGAGGTGCGGGGTGCTAATATCTTCCCCGTACCTAACCGACCCCCGAACCTACATCTCTAGTTTTCAAAAGACCATCCGTCTTGTATAAAAGACCTTTTTTCAATGTTTTGGTCTTAAAATTAAAATATTGGTGGCGGCTCCAAACTTTTTCCACGTTGTCAAACGAAAAATCCCAAACCGGATTTTTCGGGCGCAACAAATGGGAGCAAGAGTTTGAACTTGTAAAGCTCCAGGTTCCTTCTCTCTGTCCCCTCACCCTCGACTATTGGTACTAAGAGCTCAAAAATATGTTAGTAAACATGGCATTCATAGTAAACATGGCATCTCAAAAGGCACTCATATTCATAATGATGAAATTTGATCAAAATATTGATAATGGTGAAATGGTACAAATGAGAAATGAAAAAGTTCAATTGAGTGATTATAATAACGCTTTTTATAGGCATTCCATAACTATTAGCTAACTCCTAACTAACTATATCTCTAATAGTCCTTTGCAAATTAAAAAATGTTCATAACACTTCTAACTTGAAATGACCAACACAAAGACATATCATTTCAAAAGAAAAAATACACTAAGAAATGTGGAAAATAAATCGACTAATGAAAAATATTGTAAATACATCGGCTAACAGAAGACACTGAAAATACATTGGATGAAATCAATGCCACAAGGCAAAGGCTTAACCACCAAGGCAGAAGCCCCTTAACCACTTCAAATATGCATACCAACAATGAGATTGTCAAACTCAAAGTCGAATTAAGGCTGAAAATCAATAAAGTAGCATATAAATTATAAATTATATCACTAAACTTTGGTGTGCACATCAAGCATTAAAAATGGCCTTGTACAATATACTTCTTGTGCATGACTTCTCTATCTACTATTTTAAAAAGTAAGAGGGCAGAATTAAGAAGAGCACTTCGCCTGATGATGGGTTAAATGGGTATTAGATTATTTAAAAATTCATTTTCGAATCAATTTAGATAAAAATTCATTTTCGAATCAATTTTAAAAATTCACACGGCTCAATGAGCAAATTTAGATAAAATCAAAATAAACAGTGGAATTCACAAACTTTATTTTAGGTGTTAAAAAAACAAACATATTTATCTACCTTGTGACATACTAAATCACAGATAAGATTTTACCAAATTCAATTTAAAAAACTTCTTTTAGCATATACTACAATAACAGAGATAGCTAACATTTATTCAATAAGTTAGCCATCACAGGGAGAGAGTGCAATGCAGCACATCCATTCTGGTTGCTCGTGTGGACTTCGTAGCGATCAGATATTTTTCTGATTGGTGATCAGAGCACGTTACGAGAGGTGATGAGCAAACAGATGGTGATGAAGCTGTCTACATGGAAGTCGAGAAGTAGTTCGCGTGAGACGAAGACTTTAGATATTATGTATTGATTATTCGTTTGTTTCCAAAAATTGTAATAAGTGGTAAAGACTCTTTTTTGGTTCGGACCATTGCTGGCTACCGACGGAATGCCCCAACGCTTTCAACGAAAGACTAATCTCCACTCGTGCTTAGGATCAAATTTCACTCTAGCCAACACTGAGTTTCTCCGCTGCGGGAATCGAACCCGGGAGCACCGGGTCGACTCCCCGTGTCCAATAAGTGGTAAAGGCACTGATACCATGTAGAAAATAATTTCTGAATATTATTATAATTCTATTTTGTATACAGGCGCAAAGGATGTATATATAGACTACTCTGAGACTAATCTTAATGGGCCTGATATATGGGTCGGACACATAATTACGAATACAATGATACTTATATACTATATTTACAACACATCATAATGGCACAATTTTACTATAGAATATATTTAAGCTCAAAATCTTCATGTCTTTCAATATCATAGTCAAAAACCTAACACAATTTTGTAGCACAAAAAAACTACAATGTAAGATTATCTCAAATTTACCACCAAATCCAATAGCCTGTTAAATGGCAAGGTTAAGCAAAAAGAAAGCACCAACTTTCATAGTTTTCAGCCAACCAAACAAGAATAAATCCAACTTAAGCGATCTCAAATTAGCCTACACACTAGGCAAGAAAATAAAGAGACTGCAAAATGCAGAAAGGTGTTCAAGTAACAATATCCACTAGGCTTTTAGTTTGCTATTATTCATTGCAGGATTCATCATCAAATCTAGAGCTTAAGATCCAAGTTTGGCCAATGATCGTCATCATTATCACTTGTTCCTTTTCCCTCTTTCTCTTTTTCCTGGTTTATATTTCTTATCATCTTATTGATGCTGCTTGAGGGAAACAGTTCAAGAGCTGATGATGGGTTGGGCTGCTTCATTGGAAATGGGCCCATTGGAGCCCTTGTCCAAAACAACTGATGACTCTTGCTTTGAAGAGCGAGGACCCTAAGATTTGGAAAGAAAAATGATAAGTAACGAATCTTAAGAAATCGAATAAACACAAACTAAAACTAAATGTAGATAAAAGACTGAAGATATCGAAAAATTGAGATGACCAATTTGTGATATGAAGAGTGAATTATATTTTTCAAGATCTTCTAAGAAGCAAACAAAATTGAAGAAGGACAACGAGATATTGAATAGAGAAGACGAAAGAAAATATGTTAATTAAGTAAGACAAATATCAAAAATAAAAGCTAGGTAAAGAACATCAAATAAAAATTGGGAACAAATCAAGGACAACAGAAATTGAAAATAGAAAAAGAGACTGGTGAAATACATAACCGATAAAGGAAAAATGAATGCAGCCAACGTGAATTATCAAGGTGGATACTATGTGTGCTCTAGCACCGTGTTAGCAATGTCATCAATAGAAGAAAAAGAGAAATGGCATTTGTATTGATAATGGTGGAATGACACAAATGAAAAAAATATCCATTGAGTGATTACAATAATTAGTTTTTTTAATTATAAGCATTCACAAGCCAGTAATTATGAACTAACTATACATCTAATAAATATGTATATGAAATTTTAAGGAAGAAACACTTACTTTGCAAACATAAGATACTCATCTGGTGATTCGTTGACTTGATGTGAGGCTATATAAAAATCAATATTGGAGGAGATCCTCTTGCATATGCATGAATAGTGAAGACCATGAAATCGTTCATATAATATGAACATAAACGATGAGAAAAATTGGATGAGAACATTAATCCAATAAGCATATTTATAACCCTTTTGATGACTCAAACACTTCATCTCTTTCCTCGTAAAATTTCAATAAATCACATGTGAACATTGTTATTTTAATATTATTAAACAAATAAAATATTTCCATTTATTGAATTATTATTTTTGTAAGGTTCTCAAATGTATTTAATTCCTTTTATATATTATATACCAAATATAGTATTTAATATCATTTAATTAATTCTATATTAAAGAAATAATTATAATTAGAAATTTCTATATATATACACGTAATTATATCTATTTAATGTAAAATAATTAACTAATATAAATTTAATATATATATATATAACAAATTAATATTTAAAAAATATTACATTTGATTTTATTATTACTCAATTTGAATTATGATTCTTACGTACGATGAGATTTAAATGCTTTAGAAATTAAATAATAGTCTATAATAATTAAAAATGTTAACTTCGAAAATTTTGAGATTATATAAATATGCTCTACACATTATATTCATTCAATAAAAAAAATGCGCTATTAATTTAAAGAAAATATTATATGTATTTTACATTTAAAATAACTTAGAAGATAGCCAATAAACTACTGTTTACATGAAGAAGTAGTATCTTTTTATAACCAAGAAACTAATAAGTTTATATGATTATTTAATGTCTTTAATGAAGAACTACGAACCCTTTTTAATTCCTAAATTTTGTTTTTATGCAAACGACAACTATTTTCTTTATACACTTCACTTTAGCATAAGAATAGTTGAAAGACTAGTTAATATTACCAAATCCCAGTGATACTTGATACACTGTATTAGGATGGTTGTAAGACGAATTCACGTAAATTTATCAGGTGTCGCGGAAGAACTCACTGAGATTGTAATCTCACCATTTATCTGTTTTGTGGTTTTACAGATGCTCAGGGAAAGGTCTTGTTTGATGAAAACGAAGTTATGAAGCATTATTTATTTGTTGATGGAGTCCTTAAATGATTATAAGGCATTATGTATTGAGATGTGAGACCCTTTTGGGATTTTCTAATTATTTCCAGTATGAACTTTAAAGGTAACCAGTATGTACGTTCCCCTTAGTTTGGATTAAAACGAAGTATTCGAGTGTAAGTGGTTTTGTTTATACCACAATATATGATAATGGTGTTCTTATGATATATGTTTATGAAAGTTCGTTAAATATGCTTAGGTTGAACTTTTATGATAGCTATATGAGGATATATTTTAATCTAAGCTTAGAATTGCGTACCTCTGATTAATTACAAAGTGTAATGTACTAGACTTTATGACGTCTAAAAGTTAGGATGTTACATTTAACTAATTAACTAATTAATTTCAAAAGTAGTATCGTTTTCTCTTCTCTCTTTCTCTCCAACCAAACCAAGACACATCTCTCTCCCCAATTTCTCTTCTCTTTCCCTTAAACCAAAGAACACCTTAATGAAAATTATAAAATTTAAACAAATTATTTCACACTTTTAATTATAATATTGATTATACCTACCAACAATGGTTGGTCTGAGTGGTAATTAAGCTCGGATCCCACCCCAAGATCTCAGTTTCGAATATTTGGTGTGGCAAAAACTCTATTGGGAAGGGAGAACCACACGGACCGACAAAGTCAAGTATACACGTGGCTAGCCAGAGATTCCCCTACATAGATTAGTCACCGGAAAAGTCGATGGATATTGCGCATCAGTAACACGAAAACCAAAAAAAAATAGGCAAAATTGCTCATAGGGTCCCTTAACTTATTTTCATATTTTGAATAGGTCCCTTATGTTTTTTTGTCTCGAATAGGTCCATTACGTTTTAAAACTAATGCACCGTTACCATTTTCAAAGTTTTTGATTAACTCCGTTACAAAAACGTCTATCTGGTTTTTAATGTGCTTATGTGGTTTTTTTTTATGATTATGTGGCATTGGTTGACTTGCTTAGTCATAGTTTTTAATTAATTTTTATTAAAAATATGTTTCTTTAATTTGGGCAATCTCTACATTTACATCCTGAGGACTTCTCCAGCTCAGCATGACATCACCATTTTGGCGCCAATTTTCAGCTTTCCCGCCCAAAAGTTCCAGCCAATAGAATAATGCCATGTGTCTTCCTGCCACTCCCATGTAAGTCAGCTGAAAAGACAGGTACATAGAGAAAGAAGAGAACCACTTTGCTATTCATTTCTGAGAAACAACTACACTGTTGCTTCTCATCTCTCACTCTCTCACGCTCTTTGTCTCTCACTCCGTTCTCTAATCTCTCACTCTCTCATCTCTCATCGCTCTCACCCTCTTATCGCCCCTCTGATTCTTCTCTTCCACTCGACCATCACCAAATGTTTTCCTGAGGATTCTGGAAAATCCAAGGAAATGCAGAGAAGACAGAGGAAGCGAAAACCCAGAGAAGAAGGGAGAGAGAGAAGAACAAAAATCAGGTTTGCATGTTCATCTTCTCCCTTCAATGGCCGGGCTGAGAGAGAGGAAGAAAGAGAGAGAAAGAAAGAGGGAAAGGGAAAGGGAAAAGAAAAGGGTGTGACAGCCAAAGTGCGACGGTTCGACGGTGCGACGGTGCGAACGCCAACGCGGAGGTCGTGCCTGCCGGCGACAGCCACCAGCTGTGGTGGTTATAAAACTTAGGTTTGATTTCACCCCCTTTCTCCTACCATCTCTTCATCTCTATTCTCAAATTTTTTCCTGGTTTGGCCTTCTTCCTATTTCTTAAATTTGATTTTGGGATTTCTGTTGAACTTTTTAAACCCTAAATGTATTACTTCAAACATTAGTTGATTGGTTAGTGGAGGTTGGAGAAGAGTATATGCTTCTTTCCGACACCCTTCATCTCTGTGTTTCATAGGTTTCCAGGCTTTTTTATTTAGATATTTGCTATATCTTGCATGCAGTCGATTAAGGCTCATTTTTCTGTTGATGGCAGTATATTTGTTGGTGAAAATGATGAGTTCCTAAAGAAAGGAAGCAAGCCAATTCCTCTAATAGAATCCAAGGGTCATGCTCTCCATGCTTTTGTGAATCGGGAATATCAAGGTTATCATCTAATATATAACAATGACATTTTTTTATTAATCAGTTATCACTGTGTAACCAAGTCAGAAATGCATGCAAGATATTCTCATAAGTTTATTTGCCTCTAGATTCTCTGTCTTTTTTCCCTGTTGTATTATCCTTTCCTTGCAAATGATTCTTTTGTTTCCTCTTATTGGTTTTTCATAATTTTAACTCTTCATGTTCTAGGTACTGGTACCTTCAAAGGAGTTCCATGTTTGAGAATTTGTTGCATCAAATTGAAATAAAAAGGAGCTGTTTCTAGGTTCAAAAGAAGTTAATTTTGGAAAATGATTGTTGAGAAACCTAGATGGGTTAGACATGAAGAGGGCATGCAGATTTTCTCCATTGATGTTCAACCATGTGGTCTTAGGTTTGCTACTGGTGGCGGTGACCACAAGGTAAGCCCATTTTGTTTATATTGTTGCTGAACTGAATAGGAAAAAGAGGTTTGCTCAGATTTTGATGTGTTAAGTTGAAACCCCTTTTCCCCCATTGATGCTTGCTTAGAGCGAATCTGACAACGACGGCTTCTCCACCGGCAAAGTCGAAGAGGAAGCGAAATAGGAAACAATGGCGGGAATGAGGAAGAGGTATGTTTAGGACATTTTGTGGAAACTTGGGGAATTTTGAGAGATTGCAATTGTAGGTTTTTGCTTTTTGGTATCAACAACGGTGGCCGAATTGATTGTTGTTTTTATTGCAGATGTAAATGAGGATCAACAAGCAAGAACTATTAAAAGGACTCAATATGAGGAAAGTCTATAAAAATTCCAACACCCACTAGATAGAAAAAAGCTGAAACCCAGAGAAGGTGTACTCAAATAAGCTATTCCCAATTTTTTCCTAGCTTAATATATCTAAATATATTTTGAGCTTGATAATTTAGTATATATTGTTTTTGTTTGGTATTGACAAAACAAAATTATAATGTAGACAAGTTTTATTTTTTGCTCATGTATACCAGCATTGGCATATTGTTTCTGGTTTTTGTCCATGAGGTGTGGGGAGGACAATGGGAGGAACCATCTCTATTAGCAGAAGGTATGTGTATATTTAGCCAAAACAAAATAAAAAGGAAATATTTCATTCTTTTGGTCATTTTATTATCTGTGATTTTATTTGAATTTAATGTTGTCAAATGGTACAGAATTAGTGTTGATGAGTGCATGTGTGTTGCTCTGCGGAAGATGTCTTTACCCTTGGGGATTGTGTAGGTTTTCTTGAACAAATTAGAAGGCTAATGTATGCCAATACAAAAGAGTAGCACAAAAAATCAGTATGAACACTATTATGCGATACATGTATATGCGAGAAAGAAGTCGGCAACAGAGAGTAGTACAATATGAATGTCTTTATTGCATGTTGATGCTTTGTCATGGTTGCAGTTATTGAATTCTTTTTATCTAGCTCTTAGAAATGAGATTAATGTTTTGCATACTTTTTCTTTTTTTTTGCCTAAGAAGCTTACTTAAGATGAATTGGTGTGTTGCTGTCAACACGTGCTTAGCAATATTTTGAGATATCTGCTGCAAATTTTTGTTCTTAGGATTGGATGAACAAAACATGGATGAATTACTAATATTTCCTAATTGAAGGAAAAAGAAAAGCAATAATGAATGGATGAAATACTTGAATATATGTTTTGAACACATCTATTCAATTAAATTTTAAAGAAAATTTACTACTAGGCAATTGAGAATTTGGAAACATGTATATATATTCTGTTTTTTTGGGGTTTATCCTTCCTGTTTTACACATGATTCTTTCCATAAATGAAATTAAATGATTATCCTCATTCTATTCCTAGCTATTTGCTATAGAACAAGATTTTATCATTTTTTTTGTTCACAAAAAGTTGTTGCGCTTGGAGCATCTTGCGGCTGCTTGCTAGGCCAAGTATCAGCTTTGGTGTTTTTTTAATGCAGATTTGTTAATAATGTTGCAGGTGAGGCGAGTGCACAAGCTGTTGGGACAAGTAAGTGCCTGCAGAGTAGTGTCCAATACACACCGGACCCAAGTGGGGTGATGCACAACGAGGTATTGGCTTCATCTTTTGTGCAGGTGGTATTTTTTAGTCCTATGGTGTTAATATTAGTGTTTGATTTCAGAATTGATGTTTGATTTCAGAGTTGAAACCTTTAATTTGTTTCACCTTTGTGCTTATTAATCTAACTACCATTTTCTGCCTTTGCAGATATCTAACGGATTTTGGTAAGAACATGTGCTAGCAAGGCAGAGGGTTTTGACTTGAAGTGAGATAGACTAAGAAAATGTTGTTTTTAATGGCCTCATAGAAATCTAACTCTCAATGAATTTTTATGACATATGTTGTTTACTTCTTTGACACTAAAGGTAACATCTTCTTTGATATATAACAAATTGTAGCTTTGAACTGATTTTGTATGAAAAAAGGGTGTGCAGAGAGGCATTGTGTAACATCCCCTAATTAGCTAATTAGATTTAATTAAATTAGCAAAAGGTTAAGTTGATTAATTAGCATAAATTATTTAATCATGTGATGTTGGAAATTAATCAAGATATAGTCTTGCATAATTAGAATATTATATTAAAGTTAGTAAGTTAGGGTATTATGATGATAAGGGTAATTAAGGAATGATTTTAGAGAGGAAGGGCATTTTGGTCCTTACCCATGTTAAATGAACTTAGCTGACCAAAGGCAAAACAAAAACACAACACATAAGACCCCATTTCAGTTTCAGCTGAGAAGAGAAACCTGAAACAAGAGAGGGAGAGAAGGAGAGGGGCGCGAGGAAGAAGAGAGGGAGAGGAGAGGAGAACCAGATTTTCTGAGTGCATGTCCCACATAATTCCATCATCCAAATCAGATTTTCCTCCTCTATCTCCTGATATAAACACCATCACCATCACAGCTCCCAATCCCTTTTCACCATTTCTAAGTGCTAGAGCTCCATCTTTGTAGAATTGAGAGTTTCAGTCATGCATGTTGGCTTGAACAACTGTGAAACCAAATTCAGCACCTGTACCACGAAATAGAGCAGCTAAGAGAAGGATTGAGTTGCTGAGTTCGAGTCTTAGATCCTTGAGAAGTTCGGGTTCAGTTTTGGAGACGGTTCGTGAGGCTATTCGAACGTGTCAGCTGCTAGATTCGTCGTTTGAGTGATTTTCATCACTTCGGGTGAAATCTATAACTCGCTTAGGGAATGTGTTGGTGTGTCTGAGTCTTTACTTTTCGAAAACTCTTGTCACGTGTTTCTGGTAACGAAAGGAAACTATTCGAAAACCGCTCTCTCAAAAAGGGTTGTAACTTAAACCATAAATCATTTGATTGATTGTTGGATTGATTGGGAATTGCTATAATATATTGTTTCAATGTGTGTTTGAGTTTGGGTCTCGATCGGAAGAGATTTTGGAATCGAAACGGAATGGGAAAAACTCATTAAAAGTCTGTTTTCTGGAAAACTGATAGAGACGCACGGATCGTGTGCCTCTAAGCACGGGTCGTGCGCCTCCATCTGACACTACAAGAACTGGATTTTTAAACACGCACGGACCGTGCGCCTAGTCGCACGGGTCGTGCGTATGTTTCTGGAACTTTCTACAATTTCATTGGATAACGCCCGGATCGTGCGCTTATTCGCACAGGTCGTGCGTATCTTTCTGGAAATCTTCTACAAGTTGTTCAACAACGCACGGGTCGTGCGCCTATACGCACGGGTCGTGTGAGACTTTCTGACCTTCAAATTCAAAGTACCTTTTTATCCATTCCAAATGATTCCAATCCTCTTCTAATCCATTCCCCATGGTTCCCCAACAATGTAAAGATTGATATCATGGAGTTAATCATGTTTGATTGAAAACTTGTGTATTATGAATGTGACGAAAACCGTACTTAGAGAACGCGTGAGAACACAAGTCAAGAAATGTTAACGGACCTTGAGTCCAATCATGTTACGATAGCGAACTTCAAGTTCATCATGTCATGTAAGCTAATTGATTGTAAGTCTATTAAGACATAAAAACTCTCAATTCATGTAAACACAAATCAAGTTACTTTCCCTCGGGGAAAGGTAGATGGTATACCTTGTGTATATCGAGGATGACGATCCTCCAGTTAATAGCATACCTAGTTGAGGGGAGTCATGAATCCAAAGCTAGGACCCTGGCATTATTCGAATAGAATTTCGGATTGGGGTTTCCGTAGATATTGGGCAATCAAGATTGTCTAGCATTATATCTCGGGTTGTGCTAAGTTCATGTTAAAATATGATCCGTAGTCGCTTATTAGGGCTACATCAGGAAAAATCAGAAATGTAACAAGTAGTCGCTTATTAGGGCTACAAGTTACAAGTAAACATCATGTATTCACGTGGTCGCTTATTCGGGCCAGGAGTTCAGATTCAAGTATAACAAACCGTT
Source organism: Astragalus membranaceus (assembly GCA_039519185.1). NCBI lineage: Eukaryota > Viridiplantae > Streptophyta > Magnoliopsida > Fabales > Fabaceae > Astragalus > Astragalus membranaceus. The sequence continues at coordinate 146,900,686 of CM076849.1, read as the reverse complement.
AGAGTTGGTCAGGGGTCTCGATAGGACTCACTGAGATAATGTTTATCTCACCCTTCATATTTGTGGTTTTTACAGAGAAATAGGGGAAGGCAAAGGCGACAAAGCACGGTTAGCTGGTGTGACTCAATGAGTCCGGAAGTCTATGTTTCTTGTTTTAGGCCCTTGCCCTTCTGTAGTACTTTTGTTATCGGTTGTATAACTATCATGTATAAGTTATAAATCGTTTCCGCTACTTTATGTTTTGAGTATTGAACACCAGGATTATGTACAAGTCTTAAGTTTTGAAACTTAAGCATTTTCAGGAAGTTTATGAGGTTCAGAGAACCGTTTGATATGTATTATCTTCAGTTTTAGAAGTGTTCAATATTTCAATAACAGGAAGTTACTCTGATGTATGCCATTTAGTGCATTTCGGTGATTCTATATGATAGAATTTATCGGGGTGTTACACATTGTCACAGCAGCTGAAAGACAATTTGCAGCGAGCACAGCAGAAGATGAAGGTATATGCTGACAAGAAAAGGCAAGATGTGCAATTGAAGGTTGGAGATAGAGTATTGGTGAAGCTCCAACCGTATAGACAACATTCTTTGGCTCTGAGAAAAAACCAGAAGTCGAGAACAATAGAAGAGGATTTAGCTATCCATAGTGTTCGAGAACAATAAAATAAAATTAGGAGTCATAAATTACAGAGATAAAAATAACCCGGAATAGAGAAATTTCTGATCCTGCAAATTTCGTATCCTTTTTCTGCTCCAGTGCTCTCTCACGGTGTCAAGAACGGGTACCCAAAACTCTCTCCTCTATTTGCCGGCGCTACTGTTTGCTTCTCGTGTACTGTGCGTGTGTGACTTTCTTTCTTTTGAATTCCCACGCGGCTACCTTTTTATATTGCTGTTGGGTTGAATCATTGAATTCCTTGCTAATTGAATAATTGAATAATTTAATTCCTTGCTCATCACGTATTCACGTGTGCTAACCCTCGTAATGCCCAAGTGTGGGCTTTTAATTGGCTTGGGCTTGCTTCATGTGAGTTAAGGGGCTGGATGCTTCAAATTGGTCGTGGGCCATTTCTTTTGTTAGACGGCTGCTCTTTTAATTGATACTCCAATTGTGTGACAATTGTAATTTTCGGCCCACATCCTAAATATATATATATATATATATATAATTTTAGTGACTTTAAATTGGACAATTATTCTTTTTGTCTTTTCTTCCTTTCTGTAAAATATTAAGCATATTAAGTTAGTGATTTATACAATTGATATATAATTACTCTAAAAGTAACACAAAAGTATCTCTAAAAATGTATTAAATTAGAGTTTATCAACTCCCCCACACTTAACCTTTGCTTGTCCTCAAGCAAATTTTCTGGCTCAATAAATTTCAAATAAATAATAGAGACAGTCAAATAAGGAACCCAAAGTTAGAAGCACAATGATAGACAATAGATTTTTATTGCTTTAGACATTTTTTTTATTGATAAACTTCAAATAGATTTTTAGAGATACACTTGCTCTAAGCAAATTTTCTGGCTCAATAAATTTCAAATAAATAATAGAGACAGTCAAATAAGGAACCCAAAGTTAGACATACGCTCGCCTCACGCGGTTACTGGATATGCTACCGAGGCGTGACTAGGGGGTTTTGTGGGATTGTATGTTTGAACTATTTTTATATGACTTGATTATTATTATTTCTTGTTTATTATATTTGTGGAGTTTCATTAAAATTTCGATTTCATTCATGCGATAAAAGATAAAACATAACCAACTACAATAACAATAGACAGATACGTTTTCCTAAAATTCCGGTCCTCGAACACGACGTAAAATCTCATTTACACTCCGTTGAGTTTCCACGTACAGCTCCAACGGCTTATACCCTTGAAGCGTGTCATGGATGTTTAATATGTTCGCCACGTCTTCGTCAGTCTTAATTGTCATGGACGAGAAGGAAATGCGACCATCGTCTCCAAGATAGGGTTTGCGATAAGTGATACTAGTGACGGTCGTCACCAGTCACTTGAACTTTGGACCACACTTTATCCTTCAAACCTTCAAACCCCGTGCCACAGGTGGATTCTGCATAACACCGGCTAAGGACTCCAGAAGTGGACCCCATATTCTCTCTTCGTGATTTGGCCCCGATGATGTATACTGCAAAGCCTATTATTATCTGAGCATTGAGTGAGGCATATCTCCATTTTGGATGAGTGAAATAAGCAAGTGAGAGTGAAATTTTTCAGTGAAAAGAATGAGGTTGGCAATGGGTATTTATAGAATTCGTCAATGATTATCAACCGTTGATATTTTCGGTGCAATCTACACAGTTGATCAACATTGGCAGTCAAATCCTACCCGTGGAATTTAGTACAAATCGGATTTACCTATCAGGGAGGTAAATCCGATTTGCATTTTAACAAAGCGGACAAACCCCCACTGATATGTATATCCACTTTGTTAATTGCAAAGCGGATTTACCTATCAGGGAGGTAAATCCGATTTGCATTTTAACAAAGCGGACATACCCCCACTGATAGGTATATTCACTTTGTTAATTGCAAAGCTGATTTACCTACCTGATAGGTACATCCGCTTTTATATTTTAACAAATCAGATCTACCTCACTAAAGGTAGATCCGATTTCCCCCCACTAATTCTAATCGGATATACGTAAATCCGCATTTCATTTTTGTGAATCGGGTCTACCTAACTTATATGTAGATCTGATTTAAGTCAATTTAACTAGGGGTATTTTCGTCTTAAAATTTATTGTGGGGGATATAAGCTGAAAAGATGGGGGTACAAATAAAAAATCCCAAAAAAGACAGGTCCAATAAATAAAACAAGATGAAAAGCCCAAATAAAATAAAAATCCACTAGCTATATTAAATGAAGCCCATTAATTCTTGCTGCAATAAAAGTCGTTGTTTTTTTTTTACCCCCACCACATGCATGTATATCCCACACAATTTGATAATCCGAAAATACCCCTCAGTAAAACCACTTTTCGAATTTATCTAATTAAATAAAAATCTGTTTTTGGTTTTTTTCCCAAAACGGGAAAAAACCAAAAACCAGATTTATATTGAATTATATAAATCCGGTTTTCAAAAATAACAAAACGGATTTACATAAGAACTACATAAATCCGTTTTGGTTATTTTACAAAATGGATTTATCTATTTATTAGATAAATCCGTTTTGAAAATATTCAAAACGGATTTATCTAATGAATAGGTAAATCCATTTTGTGTATTAAAAGTAACAGTTTTTTATTTAATTTTTTTTTAAAAAAGGTTATAAAAACACTACTAAAAATACGTTAAAGAGTCAAAACTAATCTAAAAATTATAAAAACAACCACTAAAAATCTAATAAAACCAAAATAAGGTTATGCAAGTTATTTTAGATTTTTTGGAGATTATGAAAAACTAAAAAAATTAATAAAAAATAGTAAACGATGGAATTTGGGGTATTGAGCCCCGCTATCCCGATGTAGTCCTTTTTTGAAGAGTCTTGATCCTTGATTTTTTTCGGATTTAATGGCTATGATTTCATTAAAATCGGAGTTGGTTGCCCGAAAACCGAACTTTTAGCCTAAATTATTCACACGGCCCGATTTTTTAACCTAGTTAAATTAAATTGAGTTTGTACAACATCAAAACTTTCGGGACAAAATTTAAAGGCTAAAATATGAAAAGATTTGGGACGGATGAAGTAATAATTTTATTCACATGAATCAAGCTAACTCGCTGAACCGTGCTACTTTGTCATATTGAGTCGTGCCGGCTTCAAGCTGATCGAAAAGAGTTATGTTGAACTAAAGTTGAACTACGAGCTGAGCCGATTCTTATAAATCGAGTCGAGCTGAACTAAGTTCGACTCAACTCGACTCATTTCAGTCCTGGGTATTCACGAGTGAGATAGTCTAACCTTTGAAAAGTTCAATTTCAAAATCAAAAACACTTAAGATTGCTTGCCATCTGGCTGACAAAAACTTGTTTCGATGCTATTTGTCGTTGCAACTCAAATCATCCAGTCTCATAAGCATAATTAAAAAACTAAACAAAACTTAAGGCGCTTCTACTAAGATATGTGCTATTTCCTATCATGTCCCACAAATTCGATTGCGATTTAATTCTCATTGACTAATTTGCCACATTATTACTCTAAAAATATTATGTCCTTAAAATTCATTTCTTAATTTGAACTCTCAACGCGGCTAGATGTGAACAACAATGATAATTATTAGCATAATTATTCAACGAAATGGAGAAAATATTATTGAATATAGACATTGTCATCGCGAAGGCAAATTTAATATAAGAAGAAAATCGATACACATAAAATAAATACAACAAAAGAAGAAGTATACGTAAGGGGGGAGAGAAAACCAACACCATATATAGCCTAGTAGCTTAATCTACCTACTATGGGAACGAGGTTCGACTCAATGTTCTAGGGTTCGAGTTTTGCAATGAACAAATTCGGTATTGGTTAGTGCAAAATTAGATCTTAAGTACGAGTGGAGATTAATTTTTGTTAAAAGTGTTGGAACACTCCATATATACCAGTAATGGTCTGAACAAAAAAATACGTAAGATGAGAACCTTAAACTTCGGTGCATGTGGTTAACACACTCTATCTAAAGAATCGATTCAACTAATATCCCAATTCGATTCTGAATAATGAAATAAATTGTGGTTAGAGTTCACTTATCTCCTAACCAAACTCTATATTAGTTAACAAACTCCAAATTAGTCGTAACTCTTTTCCCCTAAACACGTCTAAAAACTACGTAATGGGGGTGGGGAGAGAGAGTGAATAGAGAAAAAAGATTTGACATTATCATCGAGATAGAGAGAGAAATATCAAATATGGAAGAGATAAAAAAAAGGGTAAAATATATTTTTAGTCCCTACAAAATCTGGCCCTTCTAACATTAGTCCCTACATTAACGAAATAGGCATTTTGGTCCCTATATTTTTTTCCCGTTTTCATTAAGAGTCCTTGTCGTTAACTCCATCTAATTAGGCAACGGAAAAGTGACATGGCTTTTACACGTGGGGTTTTTTTAATTACGTGGCATATCAGGTCCCATAAGTAGGTCCCATTAAGTAAACCCCAAACTTAGAAAATTTTCTAAGTTTCGTTATTTCAATCTCTCTTCGTTCCCTTCACTGTATTCTCAGAAAACTCACTCCAAAATCCTCCTCTGCTCAAACACAGAATCGAAGAAGATGAAGAAGGAAACTCGAAAATCGTAGGTTACAAAGCTTGGTATTGTGGGGACCAAATGTTTCATGACCTTTTCTTTTGGGTGTGTTTTACTGTTGGCAGGTATGGGATTTACTGTTGTGTTTAATACTAAGGTTTTTTTTTTGTTGTAAAAGACCCTCACCTAAAGTACATAGGTCGTGAAGTGCATGCTTTTAAGAACCTAGAGTTAGATTACTGGTTGTCATACCCTAATTTTGTCCGGCTTAGGTCAAAACCCTAATTTTCCACAAAAATAAATAAATTGAAGAATGAAGAGCATCATGCATTGCATTTTGGGTCCTAGAAGTCATTCCAAGGTCTTTAAAATCATTTTTAAGGTTGGAATGCACTTTTTAGGCAAATTAGGGTTTTAGGGTCAAAAAGGACATTTTGGTCTTTTTTCGCAAAAAGATGATTTTTTCGCCAAAAATGCACATCCACAAAAAGTACATTTTTATTCTATCAAGGATAATTTTTGTACAAATTTTTAGAAAGAAAACCCTAGTCAAAAATAATTAAAAGAGCAATGCTATTCGGCCAAATATTTTTAGAGAAAAATAGACAAAAACCATATTACAACATCAATTAACCAAGTTTTTTAAGCAACTAACCAACATATTTTTTCACAGTTTTCTAGGCCATTGACTAAAAACTGTGAAAAAGTAGATTGGTTATTGGCTTAAAAAACTTGGTTAATTGATGTTGTAAGATGGCTTTTGTCTATTTTTGTCCCAAAAATTTTGGCTGAATAGCATTTCTCTAATTAAAAATGTATTTTTCCATTTTTAGTGCATAGAAAAATAAAAAAGGACTATTAAATATTCCTCAATTCTTAAGTGACAATTTTTATTGTCATGGTGACTAGAGGGAATATTTTATGGTCCCCAAAAACATGTAACACAATAGTTGCATTCTCATTATCTTCCATGCCCAAAATTCAAAAACTCAAAAAAAAGGGGAAGTGTCCTCAATAAGACAAAAGACCAAAAACAAATTTTTTTCCTCTCTCTCTCTCTCTCTCTCTCTCTCTCTCCCCCCACAATTTCGAAATTCTCTCTCTCTCTCCCCCTCACAATTTCGAAATCCCCTCTCTCTCTCTCTCCCTCTCACAAAATTCTTCCACACTCTTCTATTGTACTATTATTCCTTATCTTGAATGAATATGCCTTGTACCATCCTTAAACCTTCTCCTTTGGTGCATATCACCAATTCTCACTCACTCTCATGAAGATTCATGGCCTCTTTGGTAAATTACCTCACTCACTTACACTAACCTCTTCTTAAGAAAACACAAATTTTCCTCTTTGAGAACAATCCATCTCAATAATACCCCTAACCCTACCACACATGAGAATTCCATTCCCAAAATAAATAAAAGTTCATTTTTTTTTTCTTTTATTCTCTCTCCATGCGACACCTCTCCCTCTCCCATACTCTCCATTTTGTGTTTTCTCTCCACCCTCAATCCATGTGATAAGTGATCTCAACCCTCCATTCAAAATCAAAGTTCAATCCTAGAGCACCTCTCAAGAACAATGACCAAAATGACCCCTTTGCTTGGTGCCCAAGTTCAATTATTTATTTCTATTTTATTTTCAGCTGAATATTAATTCCTTTTTATTGCTTGATTACCATTTTAACCCTAGACCTAATCCCCTTCTATAAATACTCTCTCTTTTTGCTTCTCAAAAAAACCTTTGGCCTCTCATTTTCACCCTAGCACAACTCTCTCCCATCCTTCCCTCTCCTTGGCCGTAGCCCCTACACCCTCCTCCTCCCTCCATCTTTTTGTTTTCCTTCACCCAAACACTACCATTTCACCAAAAACCCATTCCTCCTTCACATACTTCCTCCAGTTTCTCACCCAAAATTCAAGCATCATCATCTAGTGTTTGGATCATCAAATTTGCGTGAGGTTCTTCTTGGGTTCCTTGAAGATTTGTTGATTTGCTCTAGTTTTCTTTCTTCAATCTTACTTCCTAGCTTGGAGATAAGGTAAAATCTTTAGCACCCTTGCATCATATTTAAATCCTTGCATCAAAAATGTAAGATCATGCATTCTCTCATCTTAATAATGTGATATTGTTGATTGTTGTTGGTGAGAAGTGCCATGAGCACTTTGACAAGCACTTAGGGAGGCTTGGGTGCTTATGGTGCTTCTCACCCTTGAATATTTGTTGATTTGTGTTGGTTTGATATTGCTCCTTGCATTTTGTGAAATAAAATGATGTTTTAATAGCTTGTATGTTTCGCACCCCTTTTGATTTTGTCATGATTTTATTGTTCCTCTTTGTTTGGTGAGGTTTAATCTTGTTATTAGTGCTGCATTTTAGTAATTAAATGCTATTTTTTATCACACCTTACTTGCAAATATTGTTGTATTGATGATCTAGCAAGATGATTCCCACTAGTGCCTAGTGCACCTTGATCTAAGTGGTGAAGATTGCTAGAAAGGACTCAATTTAACTTATGTGTTCACTTATCCTTGTGTCTTAGTTTGCTTATTGTAAATTGTTGATGATAGGCAAGTTGATTCTCACTAGTGGTTAGTGCACTTTTCTCAAAGTGAGAGGATTGCTCTATGTGATTCAACTTAGTTGTGTGCTTATTTAATCTTTGTATTTAAATTGCTTATTGTTAGTGGTTGATGATAGGCAAGTTGATTCTCACTAGTGCCTAGTGCACTTTTCTCAAAGTGAGAGGATTGCTCTATGTGATTCAACTTAGTTGTGTGTTTATTTAATCTTTGGATTTTAATTTGCTTATTGTTAGTGGTTGATGATAGGCAAGTTGATTCTCACTAGTGCCTAGTGCACTTTTCTCAAAGTGAGAGGATTGCTCTATGTGATTCAACTTGGTTTTAGTGTTTATTTACTTTTTACCATTTTACTTTACCACTTCATTAATTTATTTACTAAAACATAAAAAGATTTTACCACTTCCCATTTACCTCATGCATTTTTACTTTACCATCTCATTAAATAATTACCATTTACTTCATGCATTTTTACTTTACTTTTCACTAACTTCTTACTTAAAGTTTTACAACTTATCAACTTGCAAAAATACCCAAAACATTTTCACATTCATGCATCTTCATTCATACTTAGTTTATGTGACACTCTCATGCATCCTCATATGCTTATATCTCTTGCATCCTCTTATGCATCCTTGTATGCCATCCATTCATAAATAAAGTGCTATGCATCCATTCCTTGTACACTCATGCACTTACACGCTTACCTAATCATGCATCCTTGCTTACATATTCAATCATTTAACTTAGAATACTCTATGTTTACAATCAATTGTATTCACTTGTTCTTGATGCCATGTAAATGTCTTGACTTGATTGTGTGCCCTCCTCTCCACTTGTATGACCTCCTAATGGAGACGTAAGCCTGCATGCATGTTGTAGCATAGAGCCATTAGGGTAAATACAATCCTTCTTGCACACACACAATTACTTTGAGAACTTTGTTTTGCATCTTTAATAATTGAATCCTTTGATTGTATGGGCATGTTTAATCTTGGTTAATGAATGATATGTTCATGTTTGCTTGAGTATTATTCATTCATTTGCATTTGGTTATGGATTTAGAATTGACATGAAATGTTCTACTCCTTTTCTAAAACTCATTCCCTAAAATCATTTCAAAACAAAAAGAAACTTTTACTTTCAAAACAAAAATAAATCAATCGTCATTAAACACCAATCGCGCCGTTGCCGATTAGGTCGTTAATGATGATATTGTTTTCAAAAGGAGTTAGAAGCGAGACCATTCTAACCGTTGTTGTTCGGTCTTCGCAAAAGCTCTATCTCATTTTCGAAAACTTATTCATTTCTCAAAAATAAACCAATTGTCATTAAACACCAATCGCGTTGTTGCCGGTTAGGTCACTAATGATGATTTCATTTTCAAAAGAGTTAGTAGTGAGGCCATTCTAACCGTTTTTGTTCGGTCTTCGCGAAAGCTCAATCCTTTTTCAAAACCAAAACCCGAGAACTACGTAGCTTTGAATTCTCCATCGCACCGGGAGATACGTAGGAGCGGGGTCCTGTCCCGTCAAGCACACTCTTAAAAAAATCTTTGTTTTGTCCTGATTTTCAAAGATACCAAAAATATCCCTTTCCCCCTCGTTTTCAATAAAACAAACTCCTAAAGAAAAGAAAAGAAGTAGAATAAACCGCTTTCAAACTCAAACTTTTGTCCAAACCACACATCAAGTTAATGGTTCCCTTTCGGTAGAAAGGAGGTGCGGGGTGCTAATACCTTCCTCGTATCTAACCGACCCCCGAACCTACATCTCTAGTTTTCAAAAGACCATCTGCCTTGTTTAAAAGACTTTTTTTCAATGTTTTGGTCTTAAAATTAAAATATTGGTGGCGGCTCCAAACTTTTTCCACGTTGTCAAACGAAAAGTCCCAAACCGGATTTTTCGGGCGCAACAGCTGGCGACTCTGCTGGGGAATCCACTTTTTTTTTAAAAAAAAAAAGACGAGGGTCAAGCCTAGTTAACCTGATGTGTGGTTTTAAAATTAATTGAGTTGAAAGCTTTGTTTTACTTCCTTTTCTATTTGTTCACAATGCCGTGTTCATGCATTCCTCAATTCCCATGTCCCCTATTCTCTGCTCCCTTTCTTAAGGTAAAAACATGCATTTCCTCTGTTGACTCTCAATTATATGATGTAAGTTAGGCATTTTTAGGACCAATTGTGCAGGATTTTCATTGTATCACAGTCATTATCTGGGATTTAGTTCAGTTTTAGATAATTGTAGTAGAAAGTTCAATTGTAAGTAATTCCTTCACTTTTGGAGCTAAATGGGACTTGAAGACCTCTTAATTGGTTGTGGCATCTTTCGGCGAACCAGACACTTGCCCGGAAATGCAGCGATCTGGAGGAATTTTGCGAGTCAGAACTTTCTGTTGTTTTTTGCGTCGCGACCAGGAGGGTTCGCGACGCGATCTGGAGGAATTTTGCAAGTCAGAACTTTCTATTGTTTTTCGCGTCGCGACCAGGAGGGTTCGCGACGCGACCTGAAACAGTTTTGCGAGGCCTGAAGCTTCTGTCTTTTGTCGCGACGCGACGGACACGGGCCGCGTCGCGATGGTGCGTGAAAATTAGGGTTTTTAAAGCAGTTTCAGCAATTTTTGAAGGGACTTCGTTTTTTGGGATTGGGAGCCACACTTTGGAGCAGCTGGAGGGTGCGATTTTGGGGGCCTTCTCACCACTTGGGAACAAGGGATTGAAGGTTCTAGTGTCTTCCTTTATGTTTGTCTTCTATTTTATGTTGGTTTCTACAATTAGGATGGATTATAACTAAATTGCTAAGATTAGGGAGAGATGAATCTCCCAACCCTATCATGTGAACCATTGTTCTAGTCAATTCGGTTGTTATTCGATTTACTTTGTCTAATTACCTATGTTCTTAATGCTTTTCAATTACATATGATAATTGTGATGATCCAGGCTAGTGATTGCATAGGAATATGAATTAGTAGCTGGAAATTGGGTAATTAGGTCACATGCTAGTAATCATCATAGGAATATGTGGTAGCTTATGTGAATTCATTAAAATTCTCAATCTTAATGCGTTACCCTCTGGCATGACTCACCTAAGGAATTAGGGTAACTCTTAGGGTAATAGGGGTCTTGAGACAAGGAATTGCCCTTGACCTTAATTAGTGAATTGAATCTAGAAATTGAATAACCAACTTGAATTGGCTAAGGTTCATGTGATAGGCGAGGTGAGAGGATTCGATCCCTAGTCATTTTTCTCGCATTATTAATTCACGTTTGTGTACTGTTACTATTACTCAAATTACCAAATCGCTATAATCTAAGAATTTACAATTTTGCTATTGTTGTCAACGCGCAATCCCTGTGGAATCGACCGGTTACTTACCGTTTAAATTATTACTTGCAACGAATTTGGTACACTTGCCAAAGTCCTAACAAGTTTTTGGCGCCGTTGCCGAGGATTGTTGACTTTGTTGTCAACAAGGCAAACGAGTTGATTCTAGATTTTTAGTTTTTGATTGTTTGTTTGTTACTTAATTTTGCTACTTGTTGGTTCCTTGAATTTGTTGACGTTTGCTTCAGTGTTTCAGAGATTTGTGCATGCGGAGAAAGGGTCCACAAGAACTCTTGTTTGACCCGGAAATTGAAAAACTAGCAAAGGCAAATCGAAGAAAAGCTAAGCTCACCAAGCAGCAAGCAAGGGAATTGTCACAGGTACAATCAACTTCTACCTCGGTACCGGAAGAATCGTCGAGTGAGGAGGAAGAGATGGCCGATCCTCCACCTCCACCCCGACATACTCTAGGTGACTTCGGGCGAAGAAATCAAGGTGCCCAAGCATTAGCATTTCAACCAGTGGGCGTGGCCCAGTTTGATATCAAATCCTCTGTGCTCACAGCTTTGAAATCAGAGCAATTCTCTGGGTCGGATGCCGAGGATCCTAATCAGCACTTGTTCCAATTCTACGAGATATGTGGGACTACACACCCTGAGGGAGTGACCGATAGTGCAAAGAAGGTCCGGCTGTTCCCTTTCACTCTCACAGGGAGGGCCAAGGATTGGTTGAACACTCTCCCAGGGACAATCAACACTTGGAATGACCTTGAGAACAAGTTCTTGGAGAGGTTCTTCCCAATCTCTAAGTTCATAAGGAAAAGAGCCGATATCTCCAATTTTACACAGGGAGAGTCCGAATCGTTGTATGATTCTTGGGAACGATTCAAGCTACTACTCAAGAAGTGTCCCGGCCATGGCATAGAAGATTTCCTACAGTTACAAACCTTTTGCCATGGGCTGAGACCACAAACAAGAATGATGTTGGATGCCTCAGCTGGAGGATCCTTAGGTACCAAGACTTGGGAAGAAGCCAAACAGTTGGTTGAAGACATGGCTTCCAATGAGTACAGGATCCAAAATGATAGGGGGGCCGTAGGAAAGAAAGGTGTACTGGAGCTTGATTCCAACAGCGCGGTGTTAGCCCAACAGAAACTAATGACCATGCAAATCGAGGCTCTCACTAAGCAATTAGCGGCAGCATGTGAAGTAGGATCCAAAGCCCCAGCAACAGTACAAGCAGTGCAAGCAGGTGGGTGCAATTATTGTGGTAGGGAATCCCACGAAGGTGATTGTGCAGCTTATGGAGAAGCATTGGAACAGGCCAACTATATGGGAAATTTCCAAAGACAAGGCGGGAATCCATTTTCTAACACCTACAATCCAGGGTGGAAGAATCATCCCAACTTTTCTTGGAAGAATAATAATGAAGGCACGAGTTCCAACCAACAACAATCTCAGGCGCCTGCCAATCAACAACAGAAACCACCTTCTCGGTTAGAGGATGCATTGACACAGTTTATGCAGATGACTAAAAATACCTTCCAAGCTCAAGAGCAGGTAATGAAAAATATGGAGAAAAACCATGAAGCATCAATGAAAAATTTGGAGGTACAGATTGGTCAATTATCGAAGCAACTTGCGGAGACATCCAAAAGCGGCTTCCCTGCCAACACTGTGGACAACCCGAGGAAGGAGAATTGCAATGCCATCTCTCTGAGAAGTGGTAAGGAGTTGGAATCGTCTGAAGTAACCAAGCCCCGGGAAAAGAAAGCAAATGAAGAGAGTGAGGGAGCGGGGAAAGACAACCCTAAAGTGGAACCCCAAGAAACCCCATCGTACATGAAATTGCCCTATCCTCAGGTAAGCAAGAAAAATCAGAAAGATGAGCAGTTCTCCAAGTTCTTGGAGGTGTTCAGAAGCCTCCAGATCAATATACCTTTTGCTGATGCCCTGGAAAAAATGCCGGTCTCTGCGAAGTTCATGAAACAGCTATTAACCAAAAAGAAAAAGTTAAGGGAGAATGAAACGGTTGCGTTAACAGAAGAGTGCAGTGCTATCATTCAAAACAAAATTCCCCCTAAGCTGAAGGATCCAGGAAGCTTCACCATTCCCTGTGCAATTGGTAATGTGAATATAGATAAGGCCCTCTGTGACTTGGGGGCAAGCATAAACCTAATGCCCTTGGGAATGTGGAAAAAGCTTGGGGGAGGTGAAGTCAAATCGACCCACATGGCCTTGCAACTGGCTGATAGGTCAATAAGGTATCCGTATGGTATTGTGGAGGATGTCCTGGTAAAGGTGGGAAAATTCCTCTTCCCGGTAGATTTTGTGATTCTGCAGTTGGATGGTGATACTGAGGTCAAGAGTTCAATGGATGGGGAAAATGACATCCCCTTCATCTTGGGAAGACCTTTCCTAGCCACCAGTAGAGCTGTCATAGATGTGGCAGATGGGACTGTGAAGCTGAGAGTGCAAGATGAAGAGGTGACCCTAAAAGTGATCAAGGCAGCAGGAAAGGATGAGAAAAAGGAAGGGTGCTATAGTGTTGAGGAACCCCAGATAAAAGCCAAAAAAAGTATGCAAATTCACTCGCCACCAGATAAGTCATCTAGCGAGTGGGTAGATCTAAAAGAAGTGGTGGGTGAGCCTAGCTGGAAATTCAATGGAGAAAAATTGGAAGGAGCTGTGAATGGGGCACTTGAAGAGCAAAAGGCTCCACCGGGGCCAATGTGAGATATCTTCTGAACCGTCAAGCTCGTGACGTTAAAGAAGCACTGAGTGGGAGGCAACCCACTGAGGTACCAAGTCTTTAATTCAATTTCAATTCAAGTCTTTAATTTACTTTATTTTGCTGTTAGCCTTAGGCATGAGAAGAAAATTTTTGTGTTCGGTCAAGTTCATGTCGCGAAAGGGAAGTAATTTCAAAGAAAAAATGTTCTGGTCTATTTCGCGTCGCGAACCTGTTCTGTCGCGTCGCGATTGGTTGAAAATTTGCCAAGAAAAATGTTTCTGCCATTTCTCGCGTCGCGAGAGAGGTGTGTCGCGTCGCGATGCTTTAAAATTTTGGAAGCTGTAACGGTTCTGTGTAATCTCGCGACACGAGACACACGGGCCGCGTCGCGATTGGAGCCTTTTTAGTGTAAAACTGAGCAGTCCGAACACAAATACAAAAATTTTTTCAACTTCTCTATTTTCCCTCTTTAGTGCATACTACGAACTCCCCTCCCCATTACGGTTTTTGATCACATTTGATTGTGAATTCTTGCTACCTTGCACGAATTCCTCACCATCAACATCTCCAGGTATCAATCTTAACCTTATTCTTTAATTAGAGTATAATATTTTGAGTGTTTTTGATGGTTGTTGGGGTGATTTTTGGGTAGGAAGTGTGAGGATTCGAAGTCAAATTAGAAGAGTAGGATTGTTCCCTATGATATGGTGTGCATGATTGTTGCTTATTGCTAATGTGGGAGAGAGAATGATTGAATTGGGGGTAGAAATTAAGTGGATTTTGGGCATACACAAGGTGTTCGATAAAATGCTTGAATGAAATTTTTGTGTAGCCAAGCTGTTTGTGAAAATGTCAAAGTGAATTCTGTTTTGGTTGCTAGCCGGTGCTTTAATTTTGTCAATGATCATTGAACCTTAGGGTAGTTGATTAGTGCTGAGAAGATGTTATTGTCTGTTTTTGTTGGATTCTCTGCTGTGAGTGGGGCCCACAGCAGGGACCCACCGAGAACTAACGATTGGTGCTGGATTCTTTTTGTTTTAATTTTTACAAGACATTACAGGTAAGCAGAAATGATGAAGAAAAGCAAAGCAGGCACCTCCAAGAAAAGGCGAGGGGAACCCGCAGTTGAGGTTGACAGATTCAGGTCCCCCGTACATGAGGAGAGGTACCACCAAGTGGTCAAGGGGAAAAAGATAAATCCAGAAAGGGCCTTCAACCTCAGCACGGGAGAATTCCCCATCATTACCTCCACTCTCCGGGAATTGGGTTGGCTCTCGCTCAACTCAATGATCAAACAAGCGAACCAAAGCCTGGTGAGAGAGTTTTATGCAAATGCTTATGGGGAGGAAGACAATAGAGTTTCAGTGGTGAGGGGAAGAGAGGTGTCCTACTCTCCTGATACCATCAACAGCCTCCTCGGGCTTCCTACTACTGCTGATTGTGCCATGATGGATGCCTGGGACAGCAGGGGGCGCACGATTATGAGGGTTTGCTGGGGGAGTTGTGTCGTCAAGGAGCGACATGGGACAAACATCTTATCGGTCCGATTGGACAAGACTTTCCCCGCCGCTTTTGCAACATGGCTCTGAAGGCAATTCCTAAGGCCTGGAACAATTTCTTTAATCAGACTATCATTTCATGCTCCAACTCCACCCATGTCAAGACAAAGGTAGCCATGGGACTACAAGCTATCATGAGAGGCCAGAGGGTCAATCTGGAGAGAGCCATTTCAGCGAGCATTGCAGAGATTGCTAGATGTCCCAGGGCTCGATTGGGGCACTGTTCTATCATCCATGCTTTATGTAGACAGCAGGGCTGCCCGGAGTACCCATATGATCTTCTAACTGACCCCAGGGAGGGTATCACAGCAGCATGGATCTTGAAGCATCCCGAGGGGCCCATGGATGGAGCAGCTCCACAGCAGCCAGCACCGCAGCAGCCAGCACCGCAGCAGCCAGCAGGCCCATCTTACCGGGAGCAGTTTCAGACCGACTCCTCTTTCCAGTATGACCTCCTCATGGCCAGCTGGTGCGGGTCGTCTCTGTCATTGCAGCAGCAGGGAATAGATACTTCACACCTGGCATCATACAGAGTCCACCGTGCTGCTGAGGAGTATATGGCCGAGAACAGAGCAGCCGCCGCTTCATCTTCATCAGTACCACATGCAGAGCAGCAGCAGGGCCCCCAGGATCCACTTCTTTCAGGGGATGAATATTTGGAGGAGCACATTTCATTTCCTTGAGCAGGAGGCTCATTTATTTTCCTGTTTTACTCAGACATCTTTATTTTGCACTTTTGGTTGTATTTCGCCCTATTTTGACTTTATTTCGCACTTTGGTCTGTACTTATTATTATAACTTACTCTGTGATATTGGGACACCACTGCCCTATATTTTGTTTTTGTTTTGTTAAAGCAGCGTCAATGGTGATGATGTGTGGCATTTGGGGTCGCATGTTTGCATTTTTTCCTTTTGACACTCGCACTTCAAGTTTTATCATCAAGTAATAGCAGCGGTCATGACAAACGTTGCGGAAGTTCCTTATCATCGGTGAGCAGCATCTCTCAAGTTCCATCTCTATGATCCCAACTGTGAGGTTTGAGCCTAAACACGTTCTCATATATATATATATATTGTGTGTATTCCTTGCCTGCATTAGTCTGCAGAACTTGACATTGTGCTTAATTGTTTTTGCATTTGATTTTCATACACACTGAGGCATTTCTGTTGGCACCCCTGAGCCTTTCAAACCACACCTAATTAATGTTTATCCTCTGCTAGCCCCTCTGAGCCTATTGTTAAAAATTGTATGCTGTTTCTCTGACAATCATAGCCTAGTTAATTCTTAACTTGGAGTTAGGTAACAAAAGCTGTGAGAGTGGGGAAATTTTTAAGTTTGGGGTTGCTCGTGGAATAGCAACAATATAAGTTTGGGGTGGTATACAAGAGAAGGAGCAAGAAAAGAAAGAAAGAAAAATATATATATATATATATGTATATATATATATATATATATCAAAAAAAAAAGAGAAAAATAAATAAATAAAATCCTTCTCTTGTTTTGTTAAATGCTTTGGGAAAATGGGTGAGTATTGTGTGAAATTGACAAAAAGAGAGGTAAGCCTAACTCCAAGTGCAACCTACTTATCCAAATGTATCCACCCTTACCTAAGCCCCGCTATAACCCTTAAAGTCCTCAAATGTGTGTATGCATTTCATTGTATAGAATGATATAGAGCTTTGTCAAGCCTATGAAACGATGATGCAGGTACTGTTGTCATACCCCAATTTTGTCCGGCTTAGGTCAAAACCCTAATTTTCCACACAAAAATAAATTATGCATCATTTTTAGGTTTAGAATGCACATTTTGAGAAGTTAGAGTCAAAAAGGGCATTTTGGTCAATTCTCACAAGGGTCTCTAAAAACAATTTTTGCAATAGGCCTCATGCATCAAATTAGGGTTTTTGAAAAATATGTTATGCATGCATGGCAAGCTTTGGAAAATATTTTATGCATGGCAAAGACCTAAAAGCATTTTGTGGAAAGCAAGAATTGATTTCTATTTTGTTCCAAAGGCCAAGAATCGATTTATAGTATATTGCATAGGCCTTGAAATCGATTTTCAGGCTCTTCCATAGGCCATGAATCGATTCCTAATTGTTGTAACTAAGTGAAGAATCGATTTTTACCTATTTAGGATGTCCTGAAAATCGATTTCCCTCTTCTTGCATAGGCCTGGAAATCGATTTTCAGGCTCTTCCATAGGCCATGAATCGATTCCTCATTGTGTTAACTAAAGCAAGAATCGATTTTCACCTATGAAGAAGGTCCTGAAAATCGATTCCTCTTGTTTTCAAAGGAGCCAAGAATCGATTCTTTATTATCTCCAAAGGCTCAAGAATCGATTCCCACTATTTTAACTAAAGCAAGAATCGATTTTCACCTATGCAAAAGGTCCTGAAAATCGATTCCTATTGTTTTCAAAGGAACCAAGAATCAATTCTTTATTATTTTCAAAGGTAAAGAATCGATTCCTACATATTTCCAAAGGCTCAAACAAATCGATTCATCCTTGCAATAAATGTTTTTAAAAATTCTACGCCTATAAATAGGCAGCTTCAAAATCACATTTGGGGGGGAGAGGAGACTTCACAAGGTCAGAAAAACAGACACAGCTCACAAGATCAGAGAGAAGAATTGCTACACACATTTTTTCACAAGATCTGAGAAGAATTGCTCCAGAAACATTTTCACAAGATCTGGGAAGACAACTCTCGCAAATCTCATTTTCCAGTTCTCCGCTTCATTTTTGTTCTTCAGATCTGTAATATCTGCCTTCATCAGAGGTATTTCTGTTTTTATATTTGTTAAAATTCAATCATTCTGATCCATGCCAAAATTGCCCTATGTGATTTAATTTAGCTGTAGTGTCCTTGTTGATGATGAACCACATGATTCCCACTTATGCCTAGTGCATCATTTTCTAAGTGGTGAAGATGGTCTCAGATGATTCAACCTCCCCTTTTAAACCCTTTCAAAAACATTTTTTAATTAGAACTACGTCGCTTTGATTCCCGTTTGGGATACGTAGGAGCGAGCCACGTTCTCGTCAAGCGCAACAAATAAATATTCTTTTCACCCCCCCTAAACCAATCATTTTCATAAAACAAACAAAAAGAATCATTTTCCAACCCATTGTTGCTAATAGCTCATCAGAGCCTCTGTTCGTTTAGCTATTGGCGACAATGTCTTTTTTCTCATAAGGATAATAAACGATGGTCCATCATAACCTTTGTTAGTTTGATCATTGTGCAAATCAATCTTTTTCGAAAATCACTTTCAAAAAGATAATAAAAACAAGTTGTTATCAATAGTCCATCAGAACCTTTGTTCGTTTGACTGGCGGTACAACTCTTTTTGAGCATTTAGCAGTGATTCATCATAGCCTCTGCTAGTTTAATCATTTGCTAATGCTCGTCCTATTTCAAAAAACTCACTAAAAAAGATAAAAAAACAAAAACTTTAAAAAAGGAACCTAGAACTACGTCGCCTTTGATTCTCCACCCGGAGATACGTAGGAGCAGGGCCACGCCCCTGTCAAGCGCAAAAGTAAACAATTTCTAAATTAAAAAATACAAACACATCTCTTTCATCTCAAAAATCAAAAAATATTATTTTCAAAGTAGGGGATTAAGTCGGTCGTACGGCCGGGTTAACCATCGTTTTAGGATAAGTGAACTGTGGTCCTTCAGAGCCCCAGTGCTCCTTCACACCCCCAGTGGTCCTTCAGACCCCCAGTGGTCCTTCAACACAGATCACACAATTCTAAAACCCCTATATTAAAAAACACCAACACACAAACATTTTCTACCAAGAACTACGTAGCTTTGAATTCTCCATCGCACCGGGAGATACGTAGGAGCGGGCCATGTCCCGTCAAGCACTTTTTCTAAAAACCCTTTTTTTTCCCCCTTCTCACCTAAAATAAAAATTTTCATTAAAGGTTTCCCATTCATCTCCAAATAAGAAATAAATAGGCAAATCTAGGTATTTTTCAAATCAAACGTTAAAACCACACATTTAATTAGAGGTTCCCTTTCGGTAGAAAGGACGTGCGCGGTGCTAACACCTTCCTCGCACGTAATCGACCCCCGAACCTATATCTCTAGTTTTCAAAGACCATCCGCCTTGTCCAAAAGACCTTTTTTCAATGTTTTGGTCTTAAAATTAAAATATTGGTGGCGGCTCCAAATTTTTCCACGTTGTACATTGGGAAACCCCAAACCGGGATTTTTCGGGGTGCAACAGCTGGCGACCCCACTGGGGATCTTTTTTTTAAAGACGAGGGTCAAGCCTAACTAATTTAAATGTGTGGTTTAATGTATTGTTGATTTGATTAATACCTTGTTTGCCTTTCTTTGTTATCATTAATTGTAGGCATATGCATTTGTCTTCTTTGTTGTTCCCTATCTCTTCTTTTAATTCTTTTCTTTTTATATGTTTATGCTCATGCATTCTTCCAACCCCCATGTTTCCTTCTTTCTTTGCTCCTTTTCTTCAAGGTAAGCTCATGCATTTCTCCCCAATTCTATCATGTCCCTTCTTCTCAGCTCCCTTTCTGAAATAAGTAATGTGTTTGTTGTTGGTACCCTAAGCTAGTTGTATTTGAATGATATTAAACCCTAGGGTAGACGACATGCTATTGTCTGGACTGTCTGGATTCTCATTTGCAGGTGGGGTAGTACTAGGGAAAATGCCCTTGACACACACTACACTTATACCCTGTGACTATGTGCTTTGAGTGGGACCATAACCCAGGTCTGCAAAACTTAGGAGAGTGGATTCGAGTAGTGAGAGCCCATCAGGACCTTTGTCCGTTTGGCTACTTGCGAAAGTTTCAACCAGAGTTGTGCTCTTTCATGATGCCTCACACCTAGCAGTTTGCTGCATTTGTGGGGAATTTTGTGAAAGGGACTGTAGCTCTGGTGGCCTTGTGAGGGAGTGAATAGAGCTACACGGGAGGATTACCCTTTAAATTGCCCTAGATCATAGATTCTACCCCCTTTTAGGTCACAAGGGCTTTCCAAATTGTGTGTTGCATCGTTGCATTCAGTTCAATAAATTTTTCCTTCAAAATTTTTGAAAATTAAAAAAAAAATGCTTTCCCTTTTCAATAAATACCTATATGAGGTGGCATATAGGGTGAAAATTTTCAAATCACCACCTGTAAATATCCTCTTTCTGCAAAAACACAAAAAAAGAAACATCCTTGCATCATCGTATCATTGCATCATTTGCATTGCATAAAATTCCAATTTTGAAAAAAACCATTCATATTACCTTCCCTTTCATTACATAAAGATAAAACAAAGAAAAAAACAATTATCATCTGCATAGCATAAACATTTCATTTATAATCATGCAAAAAAAATCCTCGTCAAGTTCGCCCAAAACATGGCATTCATGCATAAGCATTATTTCAAAAAAGACACAGTAGAACTACGTAAGCTTTGATTCCTCATTACAATGGGGATACGTAGGAACGGGCCATACCCCGTCAAGCACATTTTTCTAAAACCTTTTTTCAATAAATCATTTGCATCATACTTGCATTCATTCATTACCTAAAATAAGAGAAGCGAGACGTCCTTGCAAAACAATCATCCTTTTTGAAAAAGTTTGTCCTTACTTGGTTGCAAACTCAAGGTGTTCCAAGGCACTCAGTTTTTTTTCAATAGCTCATTTGCATTTCTTTCAAAAGCACTGCATCCCATCCAATCTATGACAAAAGACTGAAATAGTGTTAACTCTCTGAGAAGCATTCTTCTAATGAGCATGCATGCTATGAGTACATTCTCTTGTTTGAGTCCGTTGATTTTCCTCCCTTACCACAGTTTCCCGTCCAAGTCTAGTCCCACCCCGTCCACCCATAAAGTGCATATTCTCCCCATCAGTGCGTATTTGACTTTTGGTTCAAGTCCTCCATGCTGGGGCAAGTCTGTGATCAATAATTCCCCTTGATTAATATCATATTCCTTCAGTGCAAGTCTCTCAAAAAATAATAATAATAATAATAATAATATAATAAACAAGAAAACAAGCTCGCTAGGTTGAAAACCCGCAAATGGCGGCCTAGGCAAAAAAAGAGCGCCCGGTGGATTGAAAACTCGCAAAGAGCGGTCCAGGCAAAAATTAGGGCACAAAAAGGAAAAAAGAGCAAACACATGAAGATAGATAAGTTATTGTTCTAAAGTTAAGTCTCATAGAAATAAGCAATCGGGATTTGAAATGAAGTTTGGCCATCTCCTCAAAAACCCCAAAATCCCAGAAAATCCCTTTCCTACCCACCTTGAGCCAAGAAAAACCGAAATCCAAAAATCACCCTAGACAAAGATCTCCCCAAATAAAAACAAAACAGTGCATCACTTTTATCAGCTCACCCGAGTCAAAAAAAAAAAAAAAAAAAAAAAAAAAAAAAAAGGGGGATTCAAAAATGAAAACCCCAAAACAAAATGGTGAGTTGGTACATGTTACCACAAAGTACAAGAGATCCTTGTCTAAATAAACCTTCAAACACTTCATCATTCCCATACACCCCTCCTTCCATAAACCGCAAACACTCCCTTTGGCCTCAACATCAAACCCCTTAGTCATTCTACCCTGAGACATGAATTTGCCTTAACAGAGCCCAAACAAGCCCAATAACCATCTTCCTCATAGACCATTAACCGTCAATCAAACGCCGAACAAAACTCACCCTCCCACTAGCCTCAAACACTTCATTAAGCCTAACCCTCCTTCCTCCACAAAACACCACAATCCCGAAAAGTCCAATGACCGGTTGCTTTTGTTCACTCAAATTTTAATCTTAGGACGAATAAGCTTATCTGTTTACAATGTGTTTGCTCAAAAAAAAAAAAAAAAAAAAAAAAAAAAACAAACAGTCAGAAAAAAGAAAGCTGACAAAATAAAAAGAGGGACTTTCACTCCAAAGCACATTCAAGATGCATTAAAACAAGGTTTAGTGATCACCAAATGAGGCTTCTCTTCATTACCAAAGTCAAGGCATTCATAGAGAACCAAAGATTTACACTGAGGACACCACTCAGATCTAAAAGTTGGGGCATCCCCTTCACCTCTCACACCACTCAACTTTGGGGAGGTTTGTTCATTGCCCACCCCATTCATATATTACCCTCAGTTCATAACCGTCACCATAACTCTGCCGCCTTTCACAACCTCACTCAAAGAAACCATTTGAAATGTCATTCGAAAGTGGGCCAAGTGCGTTCCCATTCCTTCACCTCATTCATTCCTATAAAACCTCACCGGGGCAATCTCTCAACTCACTATCCTAAACAAGGCCTTGTCATTCTAATTGGGGCAGCTTTGTCCTTGTTATGACTGGGGCAACATCAAACTCTATGGGTCGAGACTAAATCTCTTTTGCTCCACCTTCCCTTTCAAAAGCCGAAGCATTCCCAATTCATCACCTTCTACGCCCCTAGTTATTGTCACCACTAGACAGGGGCAAACTATTCAAATACCTGAATTGGGGCAATCTTGTATCTCTTGAGCCCTCATGAGCTTCGGCAACAACCATGTCTGTCATTCCTTCACTTGCCATAAAAGTCCATGCCCTAAACCAATTCCAAGTTAACTGACTCATTCATTCACATTTGCACTCCTATGCATGCTTACTAGATAATGCTTCAAAGGAGAGAACACAAGTTGTTTACGTGATATCTAAAATTCAGTCATCATGGAAAGAAAGAGAAAACAAGTGAGGTTGTTTGTAAATAAAAACCTTGAGAACACCAGAGTTTGAGTCAAATTCAATTTTTCAACAAAATGATCAATAATCATCTCAAGTCCTTGCATTCAAAGTCTCGCATCTCATCATCACAAAAATGTTTACCTCATGCATCTAGGCATTATAGCACATGCATCAAAGCATTACATTTGCATCTTCACATTTTGTGCATTCATCACATAGCAAAAAGAAAAAACATTCCACGTCATTGGCATCACATTAATGTTTGCACAAAATCATTGCATGTCATTCATCACTAAAGCATTACATTTAGCATCAGAAAAAGCAAAGAAAGCAAAAAGAAAACAAAGAAAAGACAAAAGCATTCCATTCATCATTTCACAAAGCATTCATTTGTCATTCAATCATCAAATATTAAAACAGTGCATATGCATCATATTAACGTTAGCATTTCCATAAAAGAAAAAGAACAAGAATCATTGCATCAAACATCAGAGCATTGCATTTTGCATTTCATAGAAGAAGCAAAAAGAAACAAACAGAAGTTAGAACAAGAGCATTTCATTCATCAAAGCATCAATCACCGCATACATTTGCATTCAAACACCAAAACAATGCAATTGCATCACATCATACTTGCATCTCATAAAAGAAAAGAAAGCTAAAGCATCCCATGTCATTCATTATTTTCATGTTATTCATCAGCAATGTTCACAAAAGGCGAAGAAGGAAGAGTTTTCCATTGCATGTCATCTGCCATTTCATTACATATCATCAAACACCAAAATGTTGCATTCGCATACCTGCACTTCATAAAAAGAGCAAAAGAAAAGAAGAGGAGAAAAGCAAAAGAATAAACTCAGTCATGCATTACATTCATCATGCATAAAATCATGCATTTATCAGACATAAGGTAAAGAAAAGGAGAAATTTAGGCATTTGCATTCATCATAAGAGAAAGAAAAAGAAAATATGCATCATAACATTAGCATCCAAACATTTCATTTGCATTCGCATTTCATGCATTCATCGCATGTCATCCAAAATGCCTATGTTTCCCAATCAACCATTTCATATCATGCATCAAAGTGTTGCATTTGCATCCTCACATAGCAAGAAGACAAATAGGAAAAATTCTTTAACCAGCTATCTCAGCACATGAAGGGGTCGCCTAAAGTCGGCCGCTTGTAGGGCTTTAGGGCTCGCCTTAACCCTTAGGGATTAGGTTGTTGCTTGTAGGGCTTTAGTGCTCGCCTGGATCCTTAGGGATTAGGTTGTTATCTTGTAGGGCTTTAGTGCTCGCCTGGATCCTTAGGGATTAGGTTATTATCTTGTAGGGCTTTAGTGCTCGCCTGGATCCTTAGGGATTAGGTTGTTATCTTGTAGGGCTTTAGTGCTCGCCTGGATCCTTAGGGATTAGGTTGTTATCTTGTAGGGCTTCAGTGCTCGCCTGGATCCTTAGGGATTAGGTTGTTATCTTGTAGGGCTTCAGTGCTCGCCTGGATCCTTAGGGATTAGGTTGTTATCTTGTAAGGCTTTGGTGCTCACCTTAATCCTTGGGGATTAGGATGTTTACCTTGTAGGCACTTGAAGTGTTGATCCTTAACCAAAATAAAAAGGAAGAAAATCAAAAAAGCATCTCATAGCATCCATCATTCCATTGAAATCATCACATCACATACACTGTGCATAACATACATTCATACTCCATTTACATAGATATCTGCATTCCATAGAAAAAAAAAAAAAAAAGGGGGGGGCAAATAAGAAAGGAGAGAAAAAAATCACAGAAGGCGGAACATAAAAGAACACAACATTTTCACATCATTCATCATTCTCATATCATCCATACCAGTCATCACTCCATGGCATCAAACAGTACATTACGCCTTCAAATTCGCATCTCAGAAGAGCGAAAGAATAACAAAAGGAAAAGAAGAGAAAAATCAAACAGAAAAGGCATCCCACCAAAGTCAATCATTGCATTCATGTGCACCCCAAACATCCAAGTGCACGCATTTCATGCACCATCCAAGAGAAAAGTTACTTCGGACCAGAGAATCCCAAAATCTCATTTTTAGAAAATCATCAACCCCGAGTTAGTAAACTCCATCATCCCTGAGTTAGTAAACTCCCTCAACACAGAGTTAGTGAACTCCCACCGAGTTAGTGAACTCCCACCGAGTTAGTGAACTCCTTCCACAGATCACAACATTGTGTACGAGCACGCAATGGATCCATCAGACTTCGTCAAGTCCTTCGGATTAGTTGTGTCAGCCTAAGGCATAGCGTAAATCCATTGATCAAATCAGTTCCGGACCTGATGTTGATCGGTCGCTCGAAAAGGCCACCCCCCCCAGAGTTCGGACTCGACAAGAGTCCGTTAAAAGGTTTTAGGCAGCCTTCCAGACCCCGAGTTAGTAAACTCCATCAACCCTGAGTTAGTAAACTCCCTCAAACACAGAGTTAGTGAACTCCCACAGAGTTAGTGAACTCCCACCGAGTTAGTGAACTCCTTCCACAGATCACAACATTGTGTACGAGCACGCAATGGATCCATCAGACTTCGTCAAGTCCTTCGGATTAGTTGTGTCAGCCTAAGGCATAGCGTAAATCCATTGATCAAATCAGTTCCGGACCTGATGTTGATTGGCCGCTCGAAAGGCCCCCTCAGACCGTTTTACTAGTACCATAGCTAGTAGCGCTCCTTCAGACCACGGTGGTCCTTCAGAGCCTTAGTGCTCCTTCAGACCCTGAGTGGTCCTTCAAAGCCTTAGTGCTCCTTCAGATCCCGAGTGGTCCATCATTTTTTCTCTCAGTTAATGCGCCAAGTGTTAACCGTTCCCCGTTTGTTCTCAAAACCCACCTATTCAAAAATAGAAAAAGAAAAGAGGAAAATTCGGGTTTCCCCAAGTGGACAAAATCGGTATAATTTCTGAATTCTTTATCTTCATTTTGCCTTGGAATATGTTTCGGCCAATTCATATTCCTCGTTAAAATTCAGATAAAGAGGGGCAGCTGTCATACCCCAATTTTGTCCGGCTTAGGTCAAAACCCTAATTTTCCACACAAAAATAAATTATGCATCATTTTTAGGTTTAGAATGCACATTTTGAGAAGTTAGAGTCAAAAAGGGCATTTTGGTCAATTCTCACAAGGGTCTCTAAAAACAATTTTTGCAATAGGCCTCATGCATCAAATTAGGGTTTTTGAAAAATATGTTATGCATGCATGGCAAGCTTTGGAAAATATTTTATGCATGGCAAAGACCTAAAAGCATTTTGTGGAAAGCAAGAATTGATTTCTATTTTGTTCCAAAGGCCAAGAATCGATTTATAGTATATTGCATAGGCCTTGAAATCGATTTTCAGGCTCTTCCATAGGCCATGAATCGATTCCTAATTGTTGTAACTAAGTGAAGAATCGATTTTTACCTATTTAGGATGTCCTGAAAATCGATTTCCCTCTTCTTGCATAGGCCTGGAAATCGATTTTCAGGCTCTTCCATAGGCCATGAATCGATTCCTCATTGTGTTAACTAAAGCAAGAATCGATTTTCACCTATGAAGAAAGTCCTGAAAATCGATTCCTCTTGTTTTCAAAGGAGCCAAGAATCGATTCTTTATTATCTCCAAAGGCTCAAGAATCGATTCCCACTATTTTAACTAAAGCAAGAATCGATTTTCACCTATGCAAAAGGTCCTGAAAATCGATTCCTATTGTTTTCAAAGGAACCAAGAATCGATTCTTTATTATTTTCAAAGGTAAAGAATCGATTCCTACATATTTCCAAAGGCTCAAACAAATCGATTCATCCTTGCAATAAATGTTTTTAAAAATTCTACGCCTATAAATAGGCAGCTTCAAAATCACATTTGGGGGGGAGAGGAGACTTCACAAGGTCAGAAAAACAGACACAGCTCACAAGATCAGAGAGAAGAATTGCTACACACATTTTTTCACAAGATCTGAGAAGAATTGCTCCAGAAACATTTTCACAAGATCTGGGAAGACAACTCTCGCAAATCTCATTTTCCAGTTCTCCGCTTCATTTTTGTTCTTCAGATCTGTAATATCTGCCTTCATCAGAGGTATTTCTGTTTTTATATTTGTTAAAATTCAATCATTCTGATCCATGCCAAAATTTCCCTATGTGATTTAATTTAGCTGTAGTGTCCTTGTTGATGATGAACCACATGATTCCCACTTATGCCTAGTGCATCATTTTCTAAGTGGTGAAGATGGTCTCAGATGATTCAACCTCCCCTTTTAAACCCTTTCAAAAACATTTTTTAATTAGAACTACGTCGCTTTGATTCCCGTTTGGGATACGTAGGAGCGAGCCACGTTCTCGTCAAGCGCAACAAATAAAGATTCTTTTCACCCCCCCTAAACCAATCATTTTCATAAAACAAACAAAAAGAATCATTTTCCAACCCATTGTTGCTAATAGCTCATCAGAGCCTCTGTTCGTTTAGCTATTGGCGACAATGTCTTTTTTCTCATAAGGATAATAAACGATGGTCCATCATAACCTTTGTTAGTTTGATCATTGTGCAAATCAATCTTTTTCGAAAATCACTTTCAAAAAGATAATAAAAACAAGTTGTTATCAATAGTCCATCAGAACCTTTGTTCGTTTGACTGGCGGTACAACTCTTTTTGAGCATTTAGCAGTGATTCATCATAGCCTCTGCTAGTTTAATCATTTGCTAATGCTCGTCCTATTTCAAAAAACTCACTAAAAAAGATAAAAAAACAAAAACTTTAAAAAAGGAACCTAGAACTACGTCGCCTTTGATTCTCCACCCGGAGATACGTAGGAGCAGGGCCACGCCCCTGTCAAGCGCAAAAGTAAACAATTTCTAAATTAAAAAATACAAACACATCTCTTTCATCTCAAAAATCAAAAAATATTATTTTCAAAGTAGGGGATTAAGTCGGTCGTACGGCCGGGTTAACCATCGTTTTAGGATAAGTGAACTGTGGTCCTTCAGAGCCCCAGTGCTCCTTCAGACCCCCAGTGGTCCTTCAGACCCCCAGTGGTCCTTCAACACAGATCACACAATTCTAAAACCCCTATATTAAAAAACACCAACACACAAACATTTTCTACCAAGAACTACGTAGCTTTGAATTCTCCATCGCACCGGGAGATACGTAGGAGCGGGCCATGTCCCGTCAAGCACTTTTTCTAAAAACCCTTTTTTTTCCCCCTTCTCACCTAAAATAAAAATTTTCATTAAAGGTTTCCCATTCATCTCCAAATAAGAAATAAATAGGCAAATCTAGGTATTTTTCAAATCAAACGTTAAAACCACACATTTAATTAGAGGTTCCCTTTCGGTAGAAAGGACGTGCGCGGTGCTAACACCTTCCTCGCACGTAATCGACCCCCGAACCTATATCTCTTGTTTTCAAAGACCATCCGCCTTGTCCAAAAGACCTTTTTTCAATGTTTTGGTCTTAAAATTAAAATATTGGTGGCGGCTCCAAATTTTTCCACGTTGTACATTGGGAAACCCCAAACCGGGATTTTTCGGGGTGCAACAACTGTGAATTGAGTGAATACCCGAAACACCTCAAGAGTGAAACACTGGTGAGATGTGCGTACAGAGAAAACTTGAGAATGCTGCCTGCTTATGATTCGGTATTTCCAATTCAGTTGTCCTGCCACTGTATTAGGTTGATGATGATAGTTGATGTGCTGATATGTTTAAGGTTGATGTATTACATGTAACAGCTGAATAGAAAAATCAGCCACAGTCTGAATTGATTGTTTGCTTGAGGACAAGCAAAAGTTTAAGTTTGGGGTTGTGTTGACTCTCAATTATATGATGTAAGTTAGGCATTTTTAGGACCAATTGTGCAGGGTTTTCATTGTATCACAGTCATTATCTGGGATTTTGTTCAGTTTTAGATAATTGTAGTAGGAAGTTCAATTGTAAGTAATTCCTTCACTTTTGGAGCTAAATGGGACTTGAAGACCTCTTAATTGGTTGTGGCATCTTTCGGCGAACGAGACACTTGCCCGGAAATGCAGCGATCTGGAGGAATTTTGCGAGTCAGAACTTTCTGTTGTTTTTCGCGTCGCGACCAGGAGGGTTCGCGACGCGATCTGGAGGAATTTTGCAAGTCAGAATTTTCTGTTGTTTTTCGCGTCGCGACCAGGAGGGTTCGCGACGCGACCTGAAATAGTTTTGCGAGGCCTGAAGCTTCGGTCTTTTGTCGCGACGCGACGGACACGGGCCGCGTCGCGATGGTGCGTGAAAATTAGGGTTTTTAAAGCAGTTTCAGCAATTTTTGAAGGGACTTCGTTTTTTGGGATTGGGAGCCACACTTTGGAGCAGCTGGAGGGTGCGATTTTGGGGGCCTTCTCACCACTTGGGAACAAGGGATTGAAGGTTCTAATGTCTTCCTTTATGTTTGTCTTCTATTTTATGTTGGTTTCTACTCTTAGGATGGATTGTAACTAAATTGCTAAGATTAGGGAGAGATGAATCTCCCAACCCTATCATGTGAACCATTGTTCTAGTCAATTCGGTTGTTATTCGATTTACTTTGTCTAATTACCTATGTTCTTAATGCTTTTCAATTACATATGATAATTGTGATGATCCAGGCTAGTGATTGCATAGGAATATGAATTAGTAGCTGGAAATTGGGTAATTAGGTCACATGCTAGTAATCATCATAGGAATATGTGGTAGCTTATGTGAATTCATTAAAATTCTCAATCTTAATGCGTTACCCTCTGGCATGACTCACCTAAGGAATTAGGGTAACTCTTAGGGTAATTGTAACATCCTCAAAATAATTAGTAGAATTATTTGGGTGTTAAACCAATTAAACCAATTTAGTACTTAACTGGTAAATTTATCGAGTGCTAAAATTATTTATTTGTTGTCATCGGATCGTTAACCAGATAATACGGACCAATGAAGTTTTGGAATCGAAATAGGAGATTTCGATCAATATGGTAATTTGACCGCATTACAACTTATATATTAAATAAATATATATATATGTGTATACGTGTGTGTGTGAGTGAAGAGAAGAGAGAATTAATTAAAGAAAAGAAAGGAAAGAATTGAAGAAAGAAGGAAGAAAAGAAAGAATGCGAGAGAGAGAGTTACGGAGAGGAGAGAAAGGGAGAAAGGAAGAGAATGGCGTGAGGGAGAAGAGAAGAGGGAGAGGGGAGACTTCACCAAAACGACTTCCGTCCAACACGAAAAATGTTCAGCGCTACTTCCTCTTCGATTTGGTACCAATTTCGTGACGATCAACTCACTCTCTCTCACTTGGCCATTTTTGTGTTTTGGAGGTTTTGTGGGAAATCCGATTTTGGGTTGGTTTTGAAGGTTTAAGTTCGATTAGGAACGAACCCAAGGTGGATTGCTCGAGTATTAAAGTTCGATTGGGTGATTGGGAGCTAGTTGGGTGAGTTAGGTTGAAAAATCAAGATTTGAGGTTTATGTGAATAGTGGCTTGAGGTGAAGAAGATGATGAATAGTGCCCATGGAGAATTTCGGGAAATCGGTATTTCGGTCAAAAAGCGGTTTCGTGATCGAGTGGGAAGCTTTGGAAGCGGATTGGGTGTCGCCGGAGCGGGGAATGTTCGTGTGGTTACTCGGTGATTTCGACTCGATCGTGGATCACGCGTCAAAGGTGAGTTCTACTCACGTTTAGGATTTTATGTTTCGAATTAATTAATTAACTGTTTTATCGCTTTCGCTGGACTGGAATATTTCTGGATATTGTCTGTTTCGGGTTAGGAATTAATCGGAGCGAGTCTCGGGTTGAGTCGTGTTGAAATGGAATTTTTAGTGATTTAATTTCGGAAGATTTTGAGTCAAAAAACCATTATTTTTGAATATGTCGAATTTTGATGAAAATCGAATGTGTTGAGTCTTTGATTGGATTGGTTGATTGAGCGAGGACGTTGGATATGTTTTTGTACTATTTTGGTGTTAGGACTGGACTGGAACAGGTATCGGAATTGGTCGGAACGACGAAAATTGGGAAAACGGGATAAAATACAATGCTGTCAAAAGCGCACGACCCGTGCGTCTCTGGCGCACGGATCGTGCGGATCTTTCTGTTTCTGTCTTCAAAAATGCAATACAGGGCGCACGACCCGTGCGTATGGGCGCACGAACCGTGCGTTGTGTTCTGCCCAAGCTTTCCAAACTTGCCCGAAACGATCCCGATCGATTCCAATCCTCTTTTAATCCTTTCCTAACCCTTCTATAATAATATTAGGCTTATAATGCCATGATTTTGGGTATGTTTCAAAGGGGTTTTATAAAATACTTTTGAAGTCGGAATTGTTTCGAAAAGCCGAATAATAGTACACGTGTGCGGATATGTTTTATTAATAATAAACCGGTCTATGATTCACGATATATATATTATATCGACGATAGGAAACGGCCCAATGCGGGTATTGTGTTCAGTTATCGGTCAAATGTAAATGAACTAAATGTTCATGTGTCTGTAGATATATTTATTATATCGAGTTGGGTGACGACCCATGTTGACATACTAGGCGGGGCAGTCATGATCCCTTACCCTAGGCTCTGTGCCATTAGGAAAGACTATTGGTTATGGGGTTCGCCGGGATTAGCAGTGCGTGCAGTCGGTGTTATGTTAAAAAGTTATGTGTTACGTTCACCGGGATTAGCAGTGCGTGCAGTCGGTGGTACGTAAAACGGTCTTTGCGGTACGGTTCACCGGGATTAGCAGTGCGTGCAGTCGGTGTCCTACCAAGTCAGAATTCTATCACACGGTTCACCGGGATTAGCAGTGCGTGCAGTCGGTGTCGTGCCAAGTCAGAATTCTATCACACGGTTCACCGGGATTAGCAGTGCGTGCAGTCGGTGCCGTGTTAAATTAAATAGGGTTTATAATTGGACCGAGAGAGTTAGTAGGGGTCTCGGTAGAACTCACTGAGATTGTATCTCACTGTTTATATTTTGTGGTTTTACAGAGAAGCAGGGGAAAAAGAAAAGGTGAAGAAGCACAGCTAGGTGGTGTGCATATGAAGACGGTGAAGACTTAGTTTTCATTGTTATTGTCTTTCCCTCGAGATTTTTGTATTTTCGATTGTATAACTTGTATCAGTAAAAGTTGTAAAATCGTTTCCGCTATTTCTTGGTATTTGGATATTGGACTCTAGTTATGAGTTGTTTTTATTTATGTTCAATATCTAAAACAGGAAAAATATCTCTGATTATTTTATGATGGTACACTTGGGTATTTTTACTCGATAAAAATACCGGGGTGTTACAGTTGGTATCAGAGCAGTTCAACCTAGTCGGACTTAGTTTAGGGTTGAGTCGATTCCTTGCTAGTCCTTTTTGTAATTACACTTGTGATGCTAAGAGACATTGAGCCTGATCAACTTAATACTTAGTGCATCATAAGCGGAATTATGACTGGATGATCAAGATGCAATCCTCGACCACAATCGGAATCTTCAACCGGTGCATCCTCAGGAAAGGTGACATAACGGTGGAAGTATACACCGCTAAGTTTGAGAAGTTGTCTCAGTTTTACCAAGTGGTAATGTAAGCTTCGGATGACGAACGGAGAATGCAGAAGTATAAGACGGGCATAAGTGCTTTTATGATTTATGGTC
Organism: Astragalus membranaceus; assembly: GCA_039519185.1. Lineage (NCBI taxonomy): Eukaryota > Viridiplantae > Streptophyta > Magnoliopsida > Fabales > Fabaceae > Astragalus > Astragalus membranaceus. Next base: position 146,867,917 of record CM076849.1, on the reverse strand, counting down.
TCAGTTCTTATACTGCTACCAATAATGTTACCTTGGTGCAATCATCCTATGTCGCCGAGGATGATCTCATGGGAAATATGGGAAAGGAAAGAAGGTAGTTGAAATATCAACTCCGAATGCAAAGTCTTAAGATAATTTCATCAAAGGAAAAGCAGATGCAATTCTTTGATTCTTCAAAGGTCAGAAGATGTCCTAACTGTGGAAAGCCTCACAGCGGTGATTGCAAGCGAAGATCTAATCGGTGCTATTATAGAAATGTAGAGGGTCACTATGGTAAAGAGTGCCCCGTAAGGAAAAGTTCCAAGGAGTCACAAGCAGCTTCAAGACAAGGACGAGTCAACACTTTGGATGCTCAGACAGTTACAACTGCTGACCGGGTACTGAGGGGTATGGAATCTCCTTTCAATAACTCCGTCAGTATATTATACGATTCGGGTGCAACCCATTGTTTTATAGCACAAGCATGTGTAGATCGGTTTGGATTAGCATGGTCCCCGCTATCCGAGTCGATAACTATTTTAACTGCTGCTAAGGGTCGTGTCCAGACCTAATCTTTGTATGGAATTGTCTACTTGTCATACGAGGCAGAAATTTCGTTGTAGAATTTATCGTTTGCCTATGAGGAGTGTGGACACCATTTTGGGTATGAATTGGATGACTGCAAATCATGTTGCAATCAACTATCAGTTTCTCTTCAGAATCAGTTGAATTGTCTAAGACAAATTCTGAAGCGGTTACCTAGTTCACCTTAGACGGTCAATCTTCATTCCAAGGTGCGGAAGCACATGTTAGTATGTTATCTGCATCCACTGAAACTAGTTTAGATTTGGCGAACGTTCAGGTCGTGAATGACTTTCTGGATGTTTCCACGATGAAGTTCTTCTGAATCTCAAGGGCGAGAGGTAGAGTTTACGGTAGAATTGGTTCCTGGCACGGGATCAATATCTATTGTTTGTTTCTTTAGAGTTAAAGGAAATGGAGTCTCAACTTGAAGAGTCGATGTTAAAGAAATTTATTCGACTGAGTGCTTCTCTAGGGAGTGCTCTGGTGTGGTTAGTCGAAAGGAAAAATGGTAGCATTAGATCGTGCATTGATTATCGACAACTCAACAAAGTGACGATCAAGAATAAATATCCCTTACCAAGGATAGACGATTTGCTTGAGCAATTTGAGGTGCTGCAGTGTTTCTAAAATTGATCTGAAGTCAGGATATCATCAAATGAAAGTTAGAGCCTTAGATATTCCGAAGACAGCTTTCCGTACTAGGTATGGACATTACGAGTTCGTAGTGATGACCTTCGGTTTGACTAATGCTCCAGCGGTATTCGTGGATACATGAACCGAGTTTTCCACGCGTACCTGGATCAAATTGTAGTTGTTTTCATTGATGATGTCGTGGTGTACTCGAAGACCATTGAGGAGCATGTTCAACATCTCCGCATTGTTCTGAGTGTACTCCGAGAAGATAAATTGTACTTGAAATCTTCGAAGTGTGATTTTTGGGTGCCAGAGGTAAATTCTTTGAGACGAGTGATTTCCCAAGTCGGGAGTTTTTGTAGATCCCAGTAAGAAGGAAGTGGTGTTGAATGGGAGTGACCAACATCAGTCGCAGAGATCAAAAGTTTCTGGATCTAGCCGGTTACTGTAAGAGGTTTGTTAAAGGGTTCTCACAGTCAGTTGTCCACTTACTCGGTTAACTCATAAGGGTCAACCTTTTACGCGGGATGCTGATTGTGAAGAATGTTTTCAAGAATTGAAGGTTTGGTTGACTTCTGCTCCATTCCTGATTCTTCCGGATCCGTCTTTGAAATTTCAAATTTACGGTGATGTTTTTGGGAAGGGTTTAGGAGGTGTTCTCGTGCAGAATCAACAAGAGGTAGCTTATGCGTCCAGACAATTGAAGACTCATGAGGAGAATTATCCGACTCATGATTTGTAATTGGCATCTATTGTGTATGCACTGAAGATTTGGAGACGTTACCTGTATGGGTCTCGTTTCAAAGTCTTTAGTGATCACAAAAGTTTAAAGTATCTGTTTGATCAGAAAGAACTGAATAGCAGGCAGAGAAGTGTGTTGAGTTTCTGGAGGATTATGAATTTGTGCTGATGTAGCATTCAAGAGAGGTCAGTGTTGTAACTGATGCACTGAGTAGGAAGTCCATCCACATGGCTGAGTTTATTGATGCATGAGATGGAATCATCGGAGTCTTTTAGAGACTTAAATCTGAATTCAAGATCGAGAGGAACCTGTTAGTGTTGAGCCATATGAGGATCTCTAGTTCCCTAAGGGATTCTATACGCTTGGCACAGGAAGTTGATGTGAAGCTACAATCACAAAAGGTATTTCCAGATTTTTCCATGGATAGTGATGGAGTCAGTTGTTTCAACGGTAGAATCTGTGCGCCCGATGATGAGAACAATAAAAGGCAAGTGTTAGAGGAAGCACACCGAAGTTTATATTCTGTTCCAGGGTGTACAGAATATAAAGCAGATGTATTAGTGGCGAGGTATTGGTTTGTTAACCTCTCCTTGGTGAAGGTTAACAAGGAGATAGTATTATGTGATTCCGTTTGACAAGTCGAACGTGAATACGAATATGTAAGTGGGGTAACTGCTGACTGTTTTCACGTTGCGAATAGCCACCAAAGGATTAATTGATGGATCTGCTGCAAGGGACTGGAATTTCCGAAGTGAAGCTTGGCGTGCGGTGTAATAGTTTTGAAAAATCGTTTTGTGAAAACCCGCATGCTAAAGTTAATTTTGGGAACGAATTAAGAGGCTAATAGGATATGATTAGGAGGAAAATCCAAGGAGGATTACTTAGGTTGAGGGGAAGCTCTCAACGCTACTAACTAATTCGGAAAGGAGCTCTGAGTTCTGTTTGATAGTTGTTTGGAGAACAACTGAGGTGATTTTCTTTACGTTCAATTTATTTGATGTCCCCGTAGTTTATTTCTACGTTTAAGGTCAGAGCTTTTGATAAAACCCAAATCTCATCTTTTTGAAAAAGTTTTACCTCGAAGACTTGGAAGCGAGTCAAGAAGTTTCACAGGTGACTTTTTCGTCACATTGTCGGTATGTACGAGAACCGTTAAGGATATTAGAAGAATTGTTGAGAAAGTGTTTACACCTTTCGAGGAAATCGTATTTGTTTTTACGTCTACCGAGGAGTACTTTGATTTGGATTAAGCAAAGTTGGGGAGTAAACGAGGATAATTGGAATGAAGCTTCCGAAGTGTTTTCGAACGCGGTGCTGAGTCTATGTGGGCGAAAGAGGAGTTTCTTGTGTTGATTCGTAACAAGGGAGTTCGGACTGTAATCTTAGAAGTGTTCTAGGGTAATGGTCGAACATGCTTGAAGATGGATGTGCCGGATTGAGAAGATTTTTCTACACTCATCCCATTGATTCAAGATTGTGTTCCAGCAGATTTAGACATTTCTAAGCGTGTCGATTCTCGGTTAGTCGGATGAAAGACTTAGCGAAATTTTGAGGACAAAATTCTTTCAAGTTGGGGAGAATGTAACATCCTCAAAATAATTAGTAGAATTATTTGGGTGTTAAACCAATTAAACCAATTTAGTACTTAACTGGTAAATTTATCGAGTGCTAAAATTATTTATTTGTTGTCATCGGATCGTTAACCGGATAATACGGACCAAGGAAGTTTTGGAATCGAAATAGGAGATTTCGATCAATATGGTAATTTGACCGCGTTACAACTTATATATTAAATAAATATATATATGTGTATACGTGTGTGTGTGTGTGTGTGAGTGAAGAGAAGAGAGAATTAATTAAAGAAAAGAAAGGAAAGAATTGAAGAAAGAAGGAAGAAAAGAAAGAATGCGAGAGAGAGAGTTACAGAGAGGAGAGAAAGGGAGAAAGGAAGAGAATGGCGTGAGGGAGAAGAGAAGAGGGAGAGGGGAGACGTCACCAAAACGACTTCCGTCCAACACGAAAAATGTTCAGCGCTACTTCCTCTTCGATTTGGTACCAATTTCGTGACGATCAACTCACTCTCTCTCACTTGGCCATTTTTGTGTTTTGGAGGTTTTGTGGGAAATCCGATTTTGGGTTGGTTTTGAAGGTTTAAGTTCGATTAGGAACGAACCCAAGGTGGATTGCTCGAGTATTAAAGTTCGATTGGGTGATTGGGAGCTAGTTGGGTGAGTTAGGTTGAAAAATCAAGATTTGAGGTTTATGTGAATAGTGGCTTGAGGTGAAGAAGATGATGAATAGTGCCCATGGAGAATTTCGGGAAATCGGTATTTCGGTCAAAAAGCGGTTTCGTGATCGAGTGGGAAGCTTTGGAAGCGGATTGGGTGTCGCCGGAGCGGGGAATGTTCGTGTGGTTACTCGGTGATTTCGACTCGATCGTGGATCACGCGTCAAAGGTGAGTTCTACTCACGTTTAGGATTTTATGTTTCGAATTAATTAATTAACTATTTTATCGCTTTCGCTGGACTGGAATATTTCTGGATATTGTCTGTTTCGGGTTAGGAATTAATCGGAGCGAGTCTCGGGTTGAGTCGTGTTGAAATGGAATTTTTAGTGATTTAATTTCGGAAGATTTTGAGTCAAAAAACCATTATTTTTGAATATGTCGAATTTTGATGAAAATCGAATGTGTTGAGTCTTTGATTGGATTGGTTGATTGAGCGAGGACGTTGGATATGTTTTTGTACTATTTTGGTGTTAGGACTGGACTGGAACAGGTATTGGAATTGGTCGGAACGACGAAAATTGGGAAAACGGGATAAAATACAATGCTGTCAAAAGCGCACGACCCGTGCGTCTCAGGCGCACGGATCGTGCGGATCTTTCTGTTTCTGTCTTCAAAAATGCAATACAGGGCGCACGACCCGTGCGTATGGGCGCACGAACCGTGCGCTGTGTTCTGCCCAAGCTTTCCAAACTTGCCCGAAACGATCCCGATCGATTCCAATCCTCTTTTAATCCTTTCCTAACCCTTCTATAATAATATTAGGCTTATAATGCCATGATTTTGGGTATGTTTCGAAAAGCCGAATAATAGTACACGTGTGCGGATATGTTTTATTTATAATAAACCGGTCTATGATTCACGATATATATATTATATCGACGATAGGAAACGGCCCAATGCGGGTATTGTGTTTAGTTATCGGTCAAATGTAAATGAACTAAATGTTCATGTGTCTGTAGATATATTTATTATATCGAGTTGGGTGACGACCCATGTTGACATACTAGGCGGGGCAGTCATGATCCCTTACCCTAGGCTCTGTGCCATTAGGAAACACTATTGGTTATGGGGTTCGCCGGGATTAGCAGTGCGTGCAGTCGGTGTTATGTTAAAAAGTTATGTGTTACGTTCACCGGGATTAGCAGTGCGTGCAGTCGGTGGTACGTAAAACGGTCTTTGCGGTACGGTTCACCGGGATTAGCAGTGCGTGCAGTCGGTGTCCTACCAAGTCAGAATTCTATCACACGGTTCACCGGGATTAGCAGTGCGTGCAGTCGGTGTCGTGCCAAGTCAGAATTCTATCACACAGTTCACCGGGATTAGCAGTGCGTGCAGTCGGTGCCGTGTTAAATTAAATAGGGTTTATAATTGGACCGAGAGAGTTAGTAGGGGTCTCGGTAGAACTCACTGAGATTGTATCTCACTGTTTATATTTTGTGGTTTTACAGAGAAGCAGGGGAAAAAGAAAAGGTGAAGAAGCACAGCTAGGTGGTGTGCATATGAAGACGGTGAAGACTTAGTTTTCATTGTTATTGTCTTTCCCTCGAGATTTTTGTATTTTCGATTGTATAACTTGTATCAGTAAAAGTTGTAAAATCGTTTCCGCTATTTCTTGGTATTTGGATATTGGACTCTAGTTATGAGTTGTTTTTATTTATGTTCAATATCTAAAACAGGAAAAATATCTCTGATTATTTTATGATGGTACACTTGGGTATTTTTACTCGATAAAAATACCGGGGTGTTACAGTAATAGGGGTCTTGAGACAAGGAATTGCCCTTGACCTTAATTAGTGAATTGAATCTAGAAATTGAATAACCAACTTGAATTGGCTAAGGTTCATGTGATAGGCGAGGTGAGAGGATTAGATCCCTAGTCGTTTTTCTCGCATTATTAATTCACGTTTGTGTACTGTTACTATTACTCAAATTACCAAATCGCTATAATCTAAGAATTTACAATTTTGCTATTGTTGTCAACGCGCAATCCCTGTGGAATCGATCGGTTACTTACCGTTTAAATTATTACTTGCAATGAATTTGGTACACTTGCCAAAGTCCTAACAAGTTTTTCATTTCGTCCCATTCTATTATGATCCCTTCTTCTCCGCTCCCTTTCTTGAGGTAAGCAGTGCATATGACTGTTGCTGAAACCTAGGTTGGATTATTAGTGTTGTGATATTGAACCCTAGGGTAGACGACATATTATTGCTTGCTTCTGTCTGGACTGTTCTGGGTTTTCCTTTGCAGGTGGGGTATATGTGGGTAGTTTTAGGCGGTATGCCCTTGCTGCACACACTCACACCTTATGCTTACTATGCTTTGAGAGGGGCCTAAAACCCAAGGTCTGACAAAACTTAGGAGAGTGGAAACGAGTAGTGACTGGCAGTTGGACTGTTGTCCTTCCGACTCTCACGAAAGTTTCAGCCAGAGTATGCTCTTTCATGAGGCCTCACACCAGATGACGTTCCATCGTTGTGGGTGCTATTGTGAAAGAGAATTAGCTCTGGTAACCTGGTGAGGAAGTGACTAGAACCCGCATGGGAGGAACATTTGAGTTGTCCTAGAACTTAGGTCCCCACCTTCGTAGGACACAAGGGGCATACCAAATTGTGTGTTGCATGGTAATATAGACATGTTTTCAAAAAAGAGTATGAGGTTTTTCAAATAAAAAGTAGAGAAAGAGCTGCCGTTGTAGCCTTTCTTCTGCCAGTCTGTACGAAGTGACATATGGCCCACTCTTTTCAAAAAAAGAGAGAACGAGCTGCCGTTGTAGCCTTACTCTTACTTGGTCCATATGAAACCACGTACGGCCCGCATTTTTCAAAAAAAAAGAAAAAAAAACTTGAACTAATGCCAATAAAGGTTTTGCCCTAATCTGCATATGCATAAAACATCATCATCATTTTGCATGCATCCCCGCATTGCATAAAACATAAGTTTCTGCAACTCATGCATGCATCATTGCATCTCACTAAAGTTTGTTTGCCGAGAATCACAAAGTAATATCTTGTCGTAGGCACGGTGTGGAATCAAAAATGAAACAGCGTACACTCCGAGGTGTTTGTTTAAGTTTGAATGCATGGAATGTGCTTTGTTTCGCTTATTGATTCTAACTTTGTTGTGTTTCAAAGAAAAAATAATCAAAATTCACTGTTAAATCTATGGCAAGATATGACACGTTGGGGTTCACGGCATAAGACAAACTAAAACTAACACTCATCTGCATTGCACGCATTGCATTCATTAATTTGCTCCTTCACTTAATAAAAATGTTCTACCAACAGAAGCGAGAGGCAAGCTGGTTCCCCACCACCGATACTTCACCCGATTACAAGCAAAGCTGATGGCTGATCCTCAAGGGCATCCAGAGATTGAAACTGAAAGTAATCCAGAATATGAAGATTTGGGCGTACAAATTCTGAATCCTGAGCAGCTGGCTCAGGAGAACCAAGTGCTTAAGGATAAAGTTTGGGCAATGGAGGCCCAGGTGCATGAGATGATGGTCATGCTGCAAAGTTTAAAGAGTGGGACAGCTGCTGAAGGTGTTGCCGTCGTTGGTCCAGATGGTGTCACTTCTTTCGTTCCTCCTCCAATATCAACCACAGTTCCTCCGGGATCCGGGGCCAGTCATCCCGTCTTTGCTTCAGGAATGAATGGGCCGAATCAATACACTTCACAAAGATATCCTTGGGGTATGCCTGCTGGGTCCTCTTAAGGTGTGTTGCTAAAGAAGAAGCTGAAAGAATCATGAAAGATGTACACGAGGGCTCATTCGGAACTCATTCCAGTGCGCATACTATGGCTAGACAGATTTTAAGGGCGGGCTATTACTGGTTGCAGATGGAAGGTGACTGCTACAGCTTTGTCCGAAAGTGCCACAAGTGCCAAATCTACGCTGACCACATTCATGTGCCGTCTGCCAAATTGAATGTTCTGACTGCATCATGGCCGTTTTCAATGTGGGGAATGGATGTCATCGGTCCCATTGAACCCAAAGCATCAAATGGGCATCGCTTCATCTTGGTCGCCATTGACTATTTCACGAAGTGGGTGGAAGCTGCCTCATACTCCAGTGTAACCAGTTCAGTGGTTGCCAAATTTGTGAAGAAGGATCTGATTTGCCGTTATGGTCTTCCTAACAAGATCATCACTGATAACGGCAGCAATCTGAATAGCAAAATGATGAAGGACCTGTGCGCAGAGTTCAAAATTCAGCATCATAATTCTTCCCCCTATCGGTCCAAGATGAATGGAGCAGTGGAGGCAGCTAACAAGAACATCAAAAAGATTGTGCAAAAAATGGTGGTCACATACAAGGATTGGCATGAAATGCTTCCCTTTGCTTTGCATGGCTATCGTACTTCAGTGCGTACCTCAACTGAGGCAACTCCTTTCTCTCTGGTATATGGGTCAGAGGCGGTCCTCCCAATCGAGGTTGAGATACCATCCCTACGGGTACTCATGGAAGCTAAACTGGAAGAAGCAGAGTGGGTGCAGGCTCATCTGGATCAGCTAAACCTCATTGAGGAAAAAAGAATTGCAGCTTTGTGTCATGGGCAGCTGTACCAACAGAGAATGAGAACCGCTTTCGACAAGAAAGTCCGTCCCCGAGAATTCAATGAGGGAGACCTAGTGCTCAAGAAGATCCTGCCTATTCAAAGTGATCCCCGTGGAAAATGGACTCCCACCTATGAGGGCCCGTACATAGTCAAGAAAGCCTTCTCCGGAGGAGCGCTGATACTCACGAACATGGACGGAAAGGATTTAAGGAACCCAGTCAATTCCGATCAAGTGAAGTAGTATTATGCCTGAAAGAAATAGACGAAAAAAGAGAAAGACAAGCCAAGTAAGAGTTAGCTCGCTAGGTTGAAAACCCGAAAGGGTGGCCTAGGCAAAATCAGAGCGACCCGGTGGATTGAAAACCCGCAAAGGGCGATCCAGGCAAAAATTAGGGTCAGAAAACTTGGGCATGAAAAGTAAAGAAAGGCATACAACTCCCCTGAAGACTTGGATGAGGGAGTGATCAAGGTCAAGGACATAAATGTTTAGCACTGTTCCACAGAGACGGACAGTCAGAATTTAACTTCTCTCTTTTTTCGTGTCTTTTTATAGTTTAAACTTTCAAGTGTAATAAACAATCGGCGTAACTTCTTGTGCGACCGGTTTCCACATTAATAAAGTTCAACTTTCTCATATCTGTTCACTCTTTTATTTTCTGCTTTTTTTGCTCAAAATAAACGTTTTATAATGATGGTGATGACGACCTGTAAAACATGTGGATAAATCATGGAGCATTACAATTATTGCAAAGTCCCTAAAGGTCGCGGAAAAAAGAAATTCCCCAAAACCAGTTAATCATGCAAGAGAAAGCGATTGCACTCACGATTGCTTCAAACGGCGAAGTCAAAGCCAACATGCACTCGGCCCATGAGCCCCGCAATTCCAGTGGATTCCTCAGTCTCGTGCCATGAGTGTCGCGGGTTGGCTGAACCAGCAAAAATAAGCCAAAAGAGCAAAAGAAAAAACAAACGATCAGAAAAAGAAAGCTGATCAAAGAATGAAAAGCCAAGAAAAAACAAACAGTCGAAAAAAAAAGAAAGCTGACAAAAGAAACGAAGAATCAAGAATAGCATCCCATTGCATTCATCATTCCACTAAATCATCACATCGCATGCACTCACATGACATGCATTTGCATAACGGACTTTGCATAGCATGCATTCATATTCCATGCACCATGTCTTGCATCTGCTAACGTGTGCAGGTGTCCTGGATCAGTGCAATGGCATTGATCATCAATCATAGCAAGCTGAAGAAAGGTCCGCTAACCTGAGCAGACATCCTGGATCAGTGCAATGGCATTGATCATCAATCAGAGCAAGCTGAAGAACGGTCCGCTAACCTGAGCAGACATCCTGGATTAGTGCAATGGCATTGATCATCAATCAGAGCAAGCTGAAGAAAGGTCCGCTAGCCTGAGCAGACATCCTGGATCAGTGCAATGGTATTGATCATCAATCAAGAGAAAGCTGAAGAAAAGTCCGCTAACCTGAGCAGGCATCCTGGATCGGTGTGGAAGAATTGACCGACTAAAGGAAACCAACTGGATTTTGGAATCCCCTCTGGACCCACGTGTCCCCAGCAAGATTGACTTCACCTTGTATTCGAGCTGCAGGTAAGTCCCCCTGACCTCAATAGGTCCAGTCGAAGAGGATAGCTGTGTTGGCCTAAAACATGGCGCAGTCCTAGGGAAATATCGAGATCCAGACTTGATATAGTACCCTCCCCTGGTCGCTCGCAAGACCACCCCTTTGGAGCCCACGTACTCCCAGGCCCAAGTGCAAGCTCGGATCATTCGCGATTCGTTAAAAGGCTTTAGGCAGCCTCCGTCGCCGGCTTAACGAGGGCGGGCCCCCTTTTTGCTTCCCTTTTTATTGCTTTCTTTATTGCTTTCCGCTAGCTTATTGAGGGTTGGCACCATTTAGTTTCCTGCTTACTGAGAGTTGATGATTCATCCATTGCATTCACCTCGGGCTAACACCCAATAAAAATAGAAAAAGAAAAAAGAGGAAAATTCGGGTTTTCCTAAGTAGACAAAATCGGTATAATTTCTGAATTCTTTATCTTCATTTTGCCTTGGAATAAGTTTCGGCCAATTCATATCCCTCGTTAAAGTTCAGATAAAGAGGGGCAGCTGTCATACCCTAATTTTGTCCGGCTTAGGTCAAAACCCTAATTTTCCACAAAAATAAATAAATTGAAGAATGAAGAGCATCATGCATTGCATTTTGGGTCCTAGAAGTCATTCCAAGGTCTTTAAAATCATTTTTAAGGTTGGAATGCACTTTTTAGGCAAATTAGGGTTTTAGGGTCAAAAAGGACATTTTGGTTTTTTTTCGCAAAAAGATGATTTTTTCGCCAAAAATGCACATCCACAAAAAGTACATTTTTATTCTATCAAGGATAATTTTTGTACAATTTTTTAGAAAGAAAACCCTAGTCAAAAATAATTAAAAATGTATTTTTCCATTTTTAGTGCATAGAAAAATAAAAAAGGACCATTAAATATTCCTCAATTCTTAAGTGACAATTTTTATTGTCATGGGTGACTAGAGGGAATATTTTGTGGTGCCCAAAAACATGTAACACATTAGTTGCATTCCCATTATCTTCCATGCCCAAAATTCAAAAACTCATAAAAAAAGGGGAAGTGTCCTCAATAAGACAAAAGACCAAAAACAAATTTTTTTTCCTCTCTCTCTCTCTCTCCCCCCACAATTTCGAAATTCTCTCTCTCTCTCTCTCCCTCTCACAATTTCGAAATCCCCTCTCTCTCTCTCCCTCTCACAAAATTCTTCCACACTCTTCTATTGTACTATTATTCCTTTTCTATTGTACTATTATTCCTTATCTTGAATGAATATGCCTTGTACCATCCTTAAACCTTCTCCTTTGGTGCATATCACCAATTCTCACTCACTCTCATGAAGATCCATGCCCTCTTTGGTAAATTACCTCACTCACTTACACTAACCTCTTCATAAGAAAACACAAATTTTCCTCTTTGAGAACAATCCATCTCAATAATACCCCTAACCCTACCACACATGAGAATTCCATTCCCAAAATAAATAAAAGTTCATTTTTTTTTCTTTTATTCTCTCTCCATGCGACACCTCTCCCTCTCCCATACTCTCCATTTTGTGTTTTCTCTCCACCCTCAATCCATGTGATAAGTGATCTCAACCCTCCATTCAAAATCAAAGTTCAATCCTAGAGCACCTCTCAAGAACAATGACCAAAATGACCCCTTTGCTTGGTGCCCAAGTTCAATTATTTATTTCTATTTTATTTTCAGCTGAATATTAATTCCTTTTTATTGCTTGATTACCATTTTAACCCTAGACCTAATCCCCTTCTATAAATACTCTCTCTTTTTGCTTCTCAAAAAAACCTTTGGCCTCTCATTTTCACCCTAGCACAACTCTCTCCTCTCCTTCCCGCTCCTTGGTCGTAGCCCCTACACCCTCCTCCTCCCTCCATCTTTTTGTTTTCCTTCACCCAAACACTACCATTTCGCCAAAAACCCATTCCTCCTTCACATACTTCCTCCAATTTCTCACCTAAAATTCAAGCATCATCATCTAGTGGTTTGGATCATCAAATTTGCGTGAGGTTCTTCTTGGGTTCCTTGAAGATTTGTTGATTTGCTCTAGTTTTCTTTCTTCAATCTTACTTCCTAGCTTGGAGATAAGGTAAAATCTTTAGCACCCTTGCATCATATTTAAATCCTTGCATCAAAAATGTAAGATCATGCTTTCTCTCATCTTAATAATGTGATATTGTTGATTGTTGTTGGTGAGAAGTGCCATGAGCACTTTGACAAGCACTTAGGGAGGCATGGGTGCTTATGGTGCTTCTCACCCTTGAATGGTTGTTGATTTGTGTTGGTTTGATATTGCTCCTTGCATTTTGTGAAATAAAATGATGTTTTAATAGCTTGTATGTTTCGCACCCCTTTTGATTTTGTCATGATTTTATTGTTCCTCTTTGTTTGGTGATGTTTAATCTTGTTATTAGTGCTGCATTTTAGTAATTAAATGCTATTTTTTATCACACCTTACTTGCAAATATTGTTGTATTGATGATCTAGCAAGATGATTCCCACTAGTGCCTAGTGCACCTTGATCTAAGTGGTGAAGATTGCTAGAAAGGACTCAATTTAGCTTATGTGTTCACTTATCCTTGTGTCTTAGTTTGCTTATTGTAAATTGTTGATGATAGGCAAGTTGATTCTCACTAGTGCTTAGTGCACTTTTCTCAAAGTGAGAGGATTTCTCTATGTGATTCAACTTAGTTGTGTGCTTATTTAATCTTTGTATTTAAATTGCTTATTGTTAGTGGTTGATGATAGACAAGTTGATTCTCACTAGTGCCTAGTGCACTTTTCTCAAAGTGAGAGGATTGCTCTATGTGATTCAACTTGGTTTTAGTGTTTATTTACTTTTTACCATTTTACTTTACCACTTCATTAATTTTTTTACTAAAACATAAAAAGATTTTACCACTTCCCATTTACCTCATGCATTTTTACTTTTTCATTTCATTAAATAATTACCATTTACTTCATGCATTTTTACTTTACTTTTCACTAACTTCTTACTTAAAGTTTTACAACTTATCAACTTGCAAAAATACCCAAAACATTTTCACATTCATGCATCTTCATTCATACTTAGTTTATGTGACACTCTCATGCATCCTCATATGCTTATATCTCTTGCATCCTCTTATGCATCCTTGTATGCCATCCATTCATAAATAAAGTGCTATGCATCCATTCCTTGTACACTCATGCACTTACACGCTTACCTAATCATGCATCCTTGCTTACATATTCAATCATTTAACTTAGAATACTCTATGTTTACAATCAATTGTATTCACTTGTTCTTGATGCCATGTAAATGTCTTGACTTGATTGTGTGCCCTCCTCTCCACTTGTATGACCTCCTAATGGAGACGTAAGCCTGCATGCATGTTGTAGCATAGAGCCATTAGGGTAAATACAATCCTTCTTGCACACACACAATTACTTTGAGAACTTTGTTTTGCATCTTTAATAATTGAATCCTTTGATTGTATGGGCATGTTTAATCTTGGTTAATGAATGATATGTTCATGTTTGCTTGAGTATTATTCATTCATTTGCATTTGGTTATGGATTTAAAATTGACTTGAAATGTTCTACTCCTTTTCTAAAACCTATTCCCTAAAATCATTTCAAAACAAAAAGAAACTTTTACTTTCAAAACAAAAATAAATCAATCGTCATTAAACACCAATCGCGCCGTTGCCGATTAGGTCGTTAATGATGATATTGTTTTCAAAAGGAGTTAGAAGCGAGACCATTCTAACCGTTGTTGTTCGGTCTTCGCAAAAGCTCTATCCCATTTTTGAAAACTTATTCATTTCTTAAAAATAAACCAATTGTCATTAAACACCAATCGCGCTGTTGCCGGTTAGGTCATTAATGATGATTTCATTTTCAAAAGAGTTAGTAGTGAGGCCATTCTAACCATTGTTGTTCGGTCTTCGCGAAAGCTCAATCCTTTTTCAAAACCAAAACCCGAGAACTACGTAGCTTTGAATTCTCCATCGCACCGGGAGATACGTAGGAGCGGGGTCCTGTCCCGTCAAGCACACTCTTAAAAAAATCTTTGTTTTGTCCTGATTTTCAAAGATACCAAAAATATCCCTTTCCCCCTCGTTTTCAATAAAACAAACTCCTAAAGAAAAGAAAAAAAGTAGAATAAACCGCTTTCAAACTCAAACTTTTGTCCAAACCACACATCAAGTTAATGGTTCCCTTTCGGTAGAAAGGAGGTGCGGGGTGCTAATACCTTCCTCGTATCTAACCGACCCCCGAACCTACATCTCTAGTTTTCAAAAGACCATCCGCCTTGTTTAAAAGACCTTTTTTCAATGTTTTGGTCTTAAAATTAAAATATTGGTGGCGGCTCCAAACTTTTTCCACGTTGTCAAACGAAAAGTCCCAAACCGGATTTTTCGGGCGCAACACTGGTCATACTTTGAAGCTCTAGGTCTTGCCAAGGAATTTAATTCTAGCATTAGAAATGAGGGTGTGAGGCTATGGTGGAAACCTATTGACTTAGCATTGGACAATAACTTGAAAATGCTTAATGTGGACATAGATGCAGTGGAAATGGGTGGATATGCAGTTAAACATAACACTGAAGTTGAATTATTTGTGGAGCATAATGTAAAAAAAAATCAAGTTGTTGACTGCCCAGTGTGTGTTGGCAATGTAGAAGTAGTAAGGAATTCTAATGTAGCCAAGGAAAAGGGTAAAGGTTTGGATAATGGTAAAGGTTTGGATACTGAAGATAGTGAAGATAGTGAATATTATCCTAGTGACACTAGTGATGATTCTGTTGAAGGTATTAGGTTTGATGACAGTGATGAAGAATTTGTGATGGGTTTAGATGATGGGTTTGAAGGTAGGCAACCACCACTTAATAGGAGTCTGTTTGGTAAAAATTTTGTACCATGAATTCCTGTATCAGTTGAGATAGATGCAATGCACCCTATTGAAGATGAATATTACACTGATGAGCTGGATAGTGCACCAGATGATGATTCTGATCCAGATATTATACCTAAGTCTAGGAATCAAAAGTTTGCACCAGAAGAATTAAGTAAGGATTATAAGTTCACCGTTGGGATGGAGTTTAACACACTTGATTAGTTCAAAGATGCCATCCTTGAACACAATGTGCTTAATGGGAGGGAGGTCAGGTTTGTCACGAATGATAAAAATAGAGTCAAAATTGAATGCAAAGATTAAGACTTTCTCTATTTTCGGGTTATTCTTATCTCTGTAATTCATGAACCTTATTTTTCTTTTGTTGTTCTTGATTATTATGGATACCTAAATCCTCTTCTAGGGTCTCAGGTGGATCTTGCAAGACTAGAGACCTTTCTATGTTTTAATTTATGCCTTGAATTTCCGGTTTTTATTTCAATTAATATTATCTTAATGCTTTTATCACATAATTAGGATTGACAACCTTTTACATGTTCATAATCAATTAGTTGATCAGCGACCGTACTGCAATTAGTTGGTGGACCTATAGGATAGTTGGGACTATAATTAATGCATGACCAAACTTTAATTTAGTCTTCCAATCATTCAACCTTTTTGTTCTTTATGTTTTTTTTTAATTTAAATTCTTGCATGACCAAACAAGGGTTAATTTAGGAAAAAGAATATTAATCGCGAATGACCAAACGGATTAATAGCTTTTGTAAAGGGATTAGTAATTGATTAAAATAAAGGAATTCAGGTAGAATTAGACATAGGGGAATCAAAGCTTGCAAGTGAAACCGTAACCCTAGGCTTCTCTCTATTGGTTAAACTTTACATTTTAATTCTTGCTATTTATTTTAGTTTCTATAACCACCAAACATTCGTTCGTCTAAATAATAATTAATCTTAAGTAGTTTGGTACTTGTTGATTAATCCCTGTGGAGACGATATCTTTTATTGTACTTCTGCGAGAGAGTACACTTGCTCTAAGTGTGTTTTTAACGCAACAAATGTCTCAGTAAGTGTCCTTGAGTAAATATTTGACATTTAACTAAGTATGTCATAATGGTATTAACTATTTGATGTTAACTTTTTTTGTAGCCAACTCCTAAGGCAGCTTCTCGCATAATAGACTCGCTGAAAGGCTTCAATAATGCTGTGGAAAAAGCTGTAGATACTATATAGAGTCCAGTGAAGGGTTCTTCATTGACAAAAGAGGTAGTGGATCAAACTATACAACATTTGATGAGGGGACTTGTAAGCTTTAATGAGAATATGGTGAAGATTGTGGAAGAGGACTCAACTGATGGAGCAGCTCCCTGATAATTTCACCTGAATGATGTTAACCAATTAGGATTATGTTATGTCATTTCGCACTAGTTGCCACTGTTTGATGTATTTTGTAATGACAATTTGGTAGCTTAAAATGCACCAACAACATTATGTAGTATTTTGTAATGACTATTTTGCAGTATTTTGTAATGACTATTTGGTAGCTTTAAATGCACTAACATATGAATGACTATTTGGCAGCTTCTGATACATTGTTTATCTTTGTTATGCAGTAACAACCAGATTTAATTTCATTGAATCTAATGTGGTTGAACCACAAATACTCATTTCATTCATAATCCTTAATACACCAACTTCATACACTTAGTACTCCTAATTAATACATCAATAAATTACAATTAAACACCTAAATTAAATTACATACTTAATACAAAGTAACAGATTGACAAATAAAGATACAATAAGGAGAAATATTGATATCTTCTTCTTCAATCTCTCAGCATCCCCCCTCAATCTCTCAGCATTCAGCTTCTTCTGCAGTTTCTTATCTTCTTCATCCCAGCTTCCATAACTTCCACTGCTAGAGCAGATGCTCTAGCTTCACTTTGATTACCAACAACAACTACACTTGACTCAACCTGCTCACCAACTTCATTCATGGCTTCAAATTCATCAGTCCATATCAGCATATCGCACGTACCTGTAACATCCCCAATTTAGCTAATTTAATTTATTTAAATTAGCAAGAGGTCAAGTTAATTAATTAGCATAATTGAAAATGATTAGCACAAATTATTTTAATTATGAGATGGTGTCATGGATCAAATAGGTAAGAAAGGGAGAGAAGTCGTGAGTGTGAGGGAGGGAGGAGAAGGAGAGGTTATGGCCAAATTTGGATGCATGTGAGGGATCTACACACCATTCAAACCAGCTTCTCACCCTCTACATTCTGATACCCATTTAAGTACCCCAATCCTCTCTTAACCCATCTCACCATTGTTGTATCCTTAAGCTCCATTTGACCAAACTTGAGTAGCATTGCTTGCATGTGGTAATAGAGGCTTATGGAGAGTGGTAGAACCAAACTACTGAAGTTACATTGTTGATAGAGATCAAGTTGGAGGTGATTCAGTTCTGGTTTCGATTTGGAAGAGTTTGGGTCCAGTTTAGAACTCAAATTCGTAGTCATAGAGAGGTTGAGGTTGAAGATACAAGTTCCACAGAAAATCAGTGAGAAACCCGTTTGAACCATTTTCGGTGTTTTTCCTATATCTCTCTGTACACGGCCCAGATGAATGTGATTCTTGATGATTCAGAAACTAGACAAGAAATTCTTCGAATTAGGCACAAGAATGAACTGATTTCATGGAGTATGGAAGGAGAAATCGTATCAACAAGTTACAGTTTTGGATCTGTGGCAGAATCTAACCACTCACATCGTTTTGGTCACAACTCCCTATATAATTGTTGAATCGGTTTGAAGTCTGTACCGTTAGAAACTAGACAACATTTCCTTCATGTTAGGCACTGGTTTGGATAGTTTTGGTAAATAATTGAAGGAGTTATGCCTATTACGAAATAGCGTCCAGATGCTGTTAAACCGAGTTAAAAGCCGTTGCCGTGTTCTAGGGATTGGAGTTTGATCGGAGTAAAAAGAGGATTTCACCATTGACTTGGAATGAATTTGGGGGAAGCTTCTGTATCTGGTCATGTTTGGGGATCGATTCGGGATCGATTCGATGTTTGTGGAAGCGAGAGATTCGCAATGGTGAAGAGTTCGAGTACGGGGACCGTTCGTGAGGTTACTTTGACCGTGTAGACCCGTTGATCCGTTGGTGGTGCGATTATCATCTCAATTGGTGAGTTCTATAACTCGCTAGGGATGTTTTGGTGTTAAGTCATATAGTGCCTTTCTGAACTGATTAGCTTCTGAAAACCGTTTTGTGAAAAATAGCGAAGAACCGTTTTTATCGAGAAACCGTTATTTTTATAAATGACTGAATTGATTGAATTGTGTGGATTGATTGATTGTTTAATCGCTTTCTCTGGACTGGAATTATTGTTTGGAATGTCTGTTTATAAGTCTCGAAGATTCTAAGAAGTCTCGGTATCGGATTAAAAGCGGAACGGAACAAAATCGCATTTTCGAAAATCTGTTTCTGAACTATCAGGTAGCCTTTGCGTCGTGACCCGTACCCCATCGCGTCGCGACCCTCTGTAAAATTTCAACGAAAATGTTTCTGTAACTTTTCGCGCCGCGACGGAACCTATTCACGTCGCGACGCAGTGTGAATTTCAGCAAAACTTGTCGATTTTGTTTTCGCGATAACTTTTGATCCGGTAATCCGATTGAAGTGTTTTCAGTTGCGTTTTGAAGCTTATTAAAAGACCTATTCATATGTGTGTTTAAAAGTATAAAATTACCTGTTCTGAAAGTCAAGAATGTTTGGAAAACCGAACGATAGTGAACGCGAGTGTGAACGAATCATGTTATATAACGAACTTAGAGTTCTATCAGGTCAAGTAAAGTCCTTTGATTGTAAGTCTATATAGAATTATACACTGTCAATCCATGTAAAAACAATTCAAGTTACTTTTCCTCGGGGAAAGGTAGATGGTATACTTTGAGTATATCGAGGATGACGATCCTCCAGTTTATTAGCATACTAGGGGAGGGGAAGTCATGAGCCCCAGAACCTAGGCTCTCATGCTGCTCACTTGGATTAGTGGGATGGGTTCACCGAGACGTCCCAACCTTAGCTAAGGCGGACTTCGAGGTGTTGTGCTAAGTTCATGAAAATATGATGTGTTTGTCGCTTATGAGGGCTACACCAAGAAATAATTAATGTAACGAGTAGTTGCTTATCTGGGCTACATGTTATAAGATATACTTCATGTGTCGCTTATGAGGGCCATGAGTATAAAGTAAAGCATAATGAACCGCTAGAGTTAGTAAGGGGTCTCGATAGGACTCACTGAGATAATGTTTATCTCACCCTTCTTATATTGTGGTTTTTACAGAGAAGCAAGGGAAAGCTAAGGCGAACATCCATGGCTAGCCGATTTGACTCTTGGAGTTATTTGGACATTTAGTCCTATGTTTAGGCTTTTGCCCTTTTTTCGCTTTTCTAGTTTCGGTTGTATAACTATCTTTGTATTAGTTGTAAAATCGTTTCCGCTATTTCCGTTTTGAATATTGAACATCAGGGTTGCATAAGTTTTGAGTCGTAAGACTTAATTACTTTCATGTCAGTTTATGGGGTTCATTGAACCATTTGGTATTTACTATCAAAAGTTTTAGTTATGTTCAATATTTCGATAACAGGAAATTACTCTGATGTATGCCATGACGTGCATTTCGGTGATTCTACATGTTAGAATTTCTGGGGTGTTACAGTACCTCTCATCTACAAACATTTTAAAAAACAGATTCAGGAGATTCGAAATTTAGGAAATCAATAACAGAGTGAGAGTGGGAATAACAGAGTAACCAACTCGAAATTTAGGAAAAACGGAATTTAGGAAATGATAATACCTTCCAGTTAACACATCTCAAAAACTCGCGCCCTACATTTCGACCTCTCTTCGCAATAAACGAAATCATGATAGATCCACACTTGCATCTTGGACGATTCTTGGGTGTTGAAGATGAAGCCATCCGAAGTTGTGGTTGTACCCAATGATGTTTCTTCATTTTTCAATCCACCCCTTCGCATTTTGAACACGATTTCAACAAGATTTTGGCGATTATTTGGGGATTTAGGGTTCTGCGAAGTTTTGCGAAGAAGGTGATGATTTTGGGAATTTAACCTTCCATTCGGGTCTAATCGGGTCGGGTATGGGTAAAACAGGTTGGGTTTGGTGCCACATCATATATAAACCTAATTAATCCACGTGTAATAATCTGATATGCCACGTAATTAAAAAAAACCCACGTGTAAAAGCAACGTCACTTTTTCGTTGCCTAATCAGATGGGGTTAACGACAGAGACTCTTAATGAAAACGAAAAAAAATATAGGGAACAAAACGCCTATTTCGTTAATGTAGAAACTAATGTTAGAAGGACTCAATTTTGTAGGGACTAACGACGTATTTTACCCTAAAAAAAAGGACGTGTGAGAAAGAGTGGACATTAAATAGAGAAAAATTTTCTTTCCTTCCCGGGCACTTTCTTTTCTTTTGTGTCCCCACTAATACTATCATACTCCATTAACACATTATTATTAACACTTTGACATTCGACTTCCGAACCTCACTCTTTAAATATCTCTCTCTCTCTCTCTCTCTCTCTCTTCGTATTTATTTTCCATCCTCTCTCTTTCTTTCTCCCTCTTTTCTCAGATCCATTGCTTTATCTCCGGGCATAGCATCCTCTACTTCCTCTTCTTCCAGGTAACCTCTTTCTTTTATCTCTCAGACTCTCACTACAATTCTACCTTAATTTCCTCATTTCTGCTTAATTTCTCACACTTAATTTCAATTTTCTTCAATTTCTAATTCAAATTTTCTATTATTATTAATATTTGTAAAAAAATTCGCTGTATTTGTACTTTTCTGGATGGTAAGATATGTATGAAATGAAATCTCTCTTGTGGTTGGTGGAGACTGATGATTCTTATCTTTGTCTTACACAATTTTGTTTTCTTTCTCTCATAGTCATCTCTCCTAGTACACTGATTTTGGACTTTTTCAACAAATCGAGTTTCAAAAAAATATCATAAATAAATTAATAAATTGGTTTTCTTCGTGACGTAAATTATTTTATTTCAAATTAACATAGAGGGATTTTTTGTGCAACTACCACGTTTATGCGATTATTGCGCGCTACGACGCGTGGATATAGCTGTTCTTGAGCCACGGCCAGTTGTTCATATTATATTCAGGATATACGAAAATATAAATATAAATAAATAAATAAATAATAAAAACAGAATTGATCAAAATTATTTTGATTTTGAAAATTGTCCACGTGGAACTCATGCTGCGCGCTTGATTTGTTGTTCGGTCTTGCCTAGGTCTTGGGCCTGGGTCGGTGGAGCTTAGGCCCATGTTAGTGGGGTCCACATTATTGTCATCTTAATTTTATTGTTGATTTTAGTTTATTATCTTCTATTAAAGTCATCTTTAGGCGTTATGCTGATTAATTATTTTACTTTGGATGCTGATATTTTTTTTGTCTTTCCTTTTTGGTTTACCTTATTATTAATATCATAGTTTCAGGAGTTTGCCAGCACTTTGCTCAAGCAAATGGCAGCTTCTGGGGTAAGTGTAATAGAACTTTTGAGCTATTTGTTATTTAATTTTATATGCATATGTTATTATTGAATTAAAATCCTGGGTTCTTTTGCTCATAGTAATTGTGTTTTTATTTTTGTTATTTAGTCTAACAAGCAAATGAAGAGATTGGAATCAAGGAAGTCACATTCTTGGTGGTGGGATAGTCACATAAATGTCAGAAATTCTAAGTGGCTTTCAGAAAATCTTGAAGGTAAGCAAAGCAACTAGAATTACAATTTTCTTAATTGTTTATTAGTTTATTTGATTTCCTTTCTTGATACTGATACCTCTGTATTGTAATGAAATCTCAAATTGATTTCCCAGATGAAGTAAACTCTTTTCAGTTTGTTTTTCTTTGATTTATCTAGTTTATCTTTACTTTTTTTTTTGTCTTTTTGTACTCTCCACACTGTTCACTTCTTTAGTATGTTCTGTGCATTGGAAGGTTTTCTACCACTCTGCATCTAAATTTACTTATGTCCTGCTACATTCACAATTTTTTGCTAGGTTCGAATGTTTCATGAATTCAGAGGAAAAATTAGAAAATATATATATTTTTTAAAAATGAAGGAAAAAAGCTATTATTTGTATGTTTGGGAGAGGATTGTGAGTTGACTCAAAGGATAACTCTTACCGATGTGTTTCTAACTCTCTAAAATGGTATGGAGTTTGGTAATTGTGGTTTTAAATGAATAAATGATTATATCCTTTGAGAAAGTCAAGAATGTTGATTACTTCTTTTTTTCAATAGGAGAATAGAATGTTAATTATCTTTTGTAGACTGTTTTGACTTGCAGCTTCTTCAACTGTACAGAAAATATGAACTTCTTTTCCTAAGGGTTAATTTCCTTCCCTATGTTTTCCCCATGCATGAACTTTTAAAGATATCGGTTACTCTTGTTAACAATGTTAGCTTTTGGAACACCAAGGTTGCAATGTTTTTTGATCAGTCTAAGACAAGTAAAATCTTTCACTTTTGTTCTCTAGGTTAAGAGCTGTTTATACCATTAATGTATGATCTTTGTTCCTTAATTTAAACACAGGCAAGTTTCAATAAGTGGTGAATTTTTTGTGAATGTGATATTATCATCTTCCACCTACTTTCCTTTGGCATACCGATAATGATTTTCCCGCAAAGGAAGGGTTCTTATGATCCTTCAAAATTTAGGTCACAGTAATTTTATGTCATAATCATATTTCATCATTGACAAAATAATCTTTTACCTCAGAGATGGACCGGAATGTGAAGCGAATGTTGAAGCTGATAGAAGAGGATGCAGATTCATTTGCCAAAAGAGCTGAAATGTATTATAAGAAGAGGCCAGAATTGATTGCTTTGGTGGAGGAGTTCTACCGTGGTTACCGGTCTCTAGCTGAACGTTATGATAATGTGACTGGAGAATTGCGAAAGAATATACCTTCTGATCTCCAATCCCCTGGTTCAGGTATTTCAGACACAGGCTCTGAACCATCATCCACTAGCCTCGCTCTAAAGCAAGACCGCCGTAAATCTACCAACCGAGCTGCCGGGTTTGATGTCTTTCTTGGCTCTGGTGCAAATGGGTCGGATGTAAACCAAAAAGATGAAGATGAGATTGAGTCATCTACTATGACAGATTCTGAGGCGGAATCGGATGACTCATCAGTTAACAATTATTCAGGTTTCTCGCGGAACGGTGGTGATCCGGGGGTGAATAGAAAAATAACAGAATTGGAAAATGAACTCCGTGAGGTAAAAGAAAAGCTATGGACACAGGATGAGGAATATGCTGATGTTTCATCTAGGAGCGCAAGAAGCGAGAACGCTGAGGATGTTTACGCCAAAGTTAATGCTTATGAACAAGAACTTATGACTGTGAATGAGAAGTTAAGACTTTCAGAAGAAGAAATCACAAAACTGAAGACTGATCTTGAAAACTACAGATCCTTGGGTTCAGAAAATATCGATGCTTCCGTTGAGTTGTCATCAACTAAAGGAGGGGAAGCCCCGAAACACGAGGCATTAGACATTGAAGAAAGCATTGATGATGTGGATAAGAAATTGACTGAGTCAAATGGTGAAATTTTGTCAGTTAAAACGGAGATTCGAATTGCTAAAGAAAATCTCAAGGCTTCCGAAACAGAAATTGCTTCACTGAAACTTGAAGCCAGTAAATCCTCTGAAAGAATTCAACAGCTGCAGGATCAACTCGACTCAGCTCGAAAGGAAATTGCTGCTTGGAAAACCAAATTCAATGGCGAGAAAAGAGAGAGCACAAAACTCAACGAAAGACTCTCGAGGTTAAAGACAAGTCTATCAGACCGTATAAATGAGATCAGGGATTTGAAAACAGCGGTATCTGACGCGGAGGAGAAAATCTTCCCAGAGAAAGCTCAGTTGAAGTCTGAAATGTCCAAGTTGCTGGAGGAGCAGACTCTTTTAAAAGAGCAGATTAGAGAATGGGAATGTCAGGGTCGGTCTTTCGAAGAGGAGATCAGAAATATACAGTCTGAAAAAATCGAGACAGAAGCGACACTCATAGGTGAAATCGAGCTGTTAAAGGAAGACATTGAGCTGAGAGAGAACAACATAAAAGATCTAAATATAAGGCTTGATACATTGAAATTAGAGAGAGATAATCTCAATGTAGAAGTTGGTTCACTCAAGGAAAAAGTGAACTCAAGAGATATTAGAATTGTATACTTGGACAACCATTTGAACCAGCTGCATATGGAACATGTACAATTAATTGCTGGAATGGAAGAGGCCCAAAGACAAGTTGAAGAACTGAAATCAAAAGCAAAGCAACTTGAGGAAGAAGTTGAGAGGCAAAAAGCTGAGATTTTAGAAGGAGCTGAAGAGAAGCGCGAGGCGATACGACAGCTATGTTTCTCACTTGAGCACTATAGAAATAACTATCATATGCTTAGGAAGCATTTTATAGGACATAAGAGGGTTCCAATTTTGGCTGCTTAATTAGAATATCTGAAAGTTGGTCTTGTATATTTTTGCTATGTTTAATTTCTGTATCTGGGAAGTTTTTATCATGCTTTTGGTTAATGTATATTAGTCAAGGTAATGAGTAGTACTATGACATTGTTTTGATGGTTTACTATATGAATGTGAATGTAGTTTCAACGTTCTTTTGGATTATATTATATTGTACTATATGGTGCTTGATTTTTTTTTGACCAAGATGCTTGATTTTTTTTTTAGGTAAAGTTTAGATGAGTTGAGTGTCGACCGATGTTGAGGAGGTTGTCCAGCTTTTAAGAAGCTAGGAGCAGCACCACTTCCATACTTACGCGTCGCTTTTGGTGGTCGTCGCTCTTCCTTAGGAATCTCTGTTTGGTCGGACACCCTGGGATTTGAACCCCTACTTAGCTAGGAGGGTAATTATTGGTTACTAACGAGTCTTTACATTGGTAGTAGAATCCTTACCACCTGTAAATCCTAACCAATTAGACCGAGATTGGCAAAGGAGTGATTTTCACCTCGCCTCTTCTTTAATTGATTATCTTCAATGTATACACAAACAAATGTTCAATGTACATGATCATAAATTTTGTTCCGGCTAATACCTAGTTTGTCACCAGGGGAATTGACCTACAAGCACTAGATCGACTCTGTGTTCTAGGATAGTTTATTTGTAACACCCCGGTATTTTTATCAAGTAAAAATACCCAAGTGTACCAAACCTAAATCATCAGAGATATATTTCCTGTTTAAATACTGAACACCACTATAAAATTTTCACTGAATAACAACAGGACAGTCTTAAACATAAATAAGACTACAAACCATCAGTGAAATACAGTGTTCAATATCGTACAAGAAAGCGGAAATAAATACATAACGCTAAAGACAAAATGTCTTGATATACAGATAACAAGGGAAAACATAAACTTAAGCATAAAGCTAAGTCTTCAGCCACCATTCGAGTGCCATCTACTCGTGCCTCCTCAATTTCCACTTTCCCTGCTTCTCTGTAAAACAACAACATATAAACAGTGAGATACAATCTCAGTGAGTTCTACCGAGACCCCTACTAGCACTCTCGGTCCAGTTATGAAATTTATTTATAATTCAATGCGTCACCGACTGCCCCGAGGCTAATCCCGATGAATCGCATTATTTTACACATAGCATTCCACCGACTGCCCCGAGACTAATCCCGGCGGATCTGCTATAACTCAGTGCGTCACCGACTGCCCCGAGGCTAAATCCCGGCGAACCACACTACAAAAACACAGTAACGTACCACCGACCGCCCCGAGGCTAAATCCCGGCGAACGTTACTCAATACTTTTCGACACACCACCGACTGCCCCGAGGCTAAATCCCGGCGAACCCCTTGCCAATAATTGTTTCACTATCGGCCTCAGAGCCTAGGGTAGGGGATCATGACTGCCCCTCCTAGTATGTCAACATGGGTCGTCACCCAAACCCGATATATATTAAATATATCTACACTCGATGACCTGTTAGTTCACCTATACTCAATGAACATTTAGTCCATCTACATTTGACCGTTAATCGAACATAATACCCGCATTGGGTCACTTCCTATAATCGATATAATATATATATCGTGAATCGTAAACCGGTTTTGACAAATAAATAATAATCGTCCCGCGTCAGTTATACCGTACCACGTAGGACTCATAGTCCGTTTTATTATTAATAAAACACATCCGCACACGTGTACTATTGTTCGGCTTTTCGAAAGAATTTCAACTTCAAAGTATTTTATAAAACCCTTTTGAAATATATCCAAAATCATGACATTATAAGCCTAATATCATTATAGAAGGGTCAGGAAAGGATTAGAAGAGGATTGGAATCGTTCGGGATCGTTTCGGGCAAGTTTGGAAAATTTGGACAGAACACAGCGCACGGTTCGTGCGCCCATACACACGGGTCGTGCGCCCTGTAATGCCTTTTCGAAAACAAACAGAATAACACGCACGGTCCGTGCGTCTGGGACGCACGACTCGTGCGCTTTTGACAGCATTGCATTTTATCCCGTTTTCCCATTTTTCGTAGTTCCGACCAATTCCGATACCTGTTCCAGTCCAGTCCCAACATAAAAATAGTCCAAAACATATACAAACAACAATGTTCATCATCAAATCGAAGTTTATTAAAACGCGACGTATTTTCCAAATATTGGTTTTAGACTCAAAATCTCTCAAACTCAATCACCAAACAATATTCCAGTCCAGCGAAAGCGATAAAGCAGTTAATCAATAAATTCAAAACGTAAAATCCTAAACGTGAGGAGAACTCACCCTTGAAGCGTGAACCACGAGCGGGCCGAATCCACCGAGTAACCACACGAACATTCCCCGCATAAACTCTCCGTTCCGACGACGCTCAAATCCGCTTTCAAAGCTTTCCACTCGATCGCGAAACCTCTTTTGACCGAAATACCAAATTCCCCGAAATCCTTCATGAACACTATCCATCATCATCTTCTTCAACCTCAAGCCACTATTCACAAAACCCCAATTTGCACCCTAACCCCTTGATTCTTCACAAACTCCAAATCGGACTTCAATATTTGCGCAACCCATCTTGAGCTCGCTCCCAAACACCATCCAAAGCTTTCCTTTGAGCTTGAACAACAAAAACCTCTAATTCCTCTTAAATTCGAAAATGGTGGATTTGAGGAGAGTGAGTTGATGATGAAGATTTTGGTACCAAAACGAAGAAGAAGTAGCGCTGAACGTTTTTCGTGTTGGAAGGAAGTCGTTTTGATGAGCGGAAGTACCCCCTTTTTCCTCTTCTTCTTCCACACCATTCTTTCTCTCATTTCTCTTCGGTGCCTCTCGCTTCTTTCTTTCTTCTTCTCTTTCTTTTATTTAATTTTTTTTCACTTATACACACACACACATACGCATATACATATATATATTAATATATACGTGGTAACGTGTTCCAATTACCATATTGATCTAAATCTCTTATTTCGATTCCAAAACTTCCTTGACCCGTATTATTCGGTTAACGATCCAATGACCACCAATAAATAATTTTAGCACTCGGTAAATTTACCCGTCAAGTACTAAATTAGTTTAATTGGGTTAACACCCAAATAATTTTACTAATTATTTTGAGGGTGTTACATTATTTTACTGAGCCAATGGAGCAAGGTGGTGGTTTACCAAAGAGCAGTAAAATAAAACAATGTTTATGAGTAAACTATATACTATAATTGACTAGATAAGAAATTTTACAAAAATAAATGTTGCTTGTTTTAGAGCCTTTTACCTCCCCACAAGCCATTGCTACTATCATTATCATAGAGAAAGTTAAAAACAGCACAATTGAGATCCTTGCAAAAGCCATGGCGTTTTTGATCAAACAAAAGAAATAGAGAGAATATGAGATTTTAAGTGATATAATAAAATTTGTTAACCTCTTATTTATAGTGTAAAACCCTAATTTTACTTTTTTGGTTACTGTGCATAAAAAATTAATTGATTTGCTTCTTGATTGTGATTGATTTGCTTCTTGATTCTGATTAATTCTAGGATGTTTAACCTCTTATTTATAGTGTAAAAACCCTAGTTTTACTATGCATAAAAAAGTAATTGATTTGCTTCTTTTTTTTTTCACTAAAAATTGAATTGCTTCTTGATTATGATTGATTCTAGGATGTTTAATTGATTGCTTCTTGTTAACATGATTATTTTTTTGGTCTAGGGGTCTTTGACCCCCTCCGGTGTCCAGGGGAGAAGGGCCCTGAATAATCTGGAGTTCGGCCGGGAGATAAGTAAAGCTTGGCTCCAATTTGTTCTATCGTTGATGAGGATCGAACCCTGGTACTAGCCGAGTCCGCCCCTTAAGATGGAGTGCATTAACCACTTGCACCCAAGCTTGAAGTTATCAAGCATGATTATGCGTTTCCTATTAAGAATTATTTTAAACAGAATTCTTTTCCTTTAATCATTTATTGTCTCGTAATCGACTAATCGTTAACAATTTGGAGGGTCTCTTTCCTCAAGAATGCCAACTAATTAAGGAAGTCAAAATTATTGGTTTTTTTGGATTTCCATCCCCCAATTCAAAGGGTACCCTTCAAAAATACTAACTCAATGTCGTCGATGATGATCATCCAAGCAATTATTAGTGACTCATGTAGTAACTTTGAAATTATTTTCCTATTATTTATTTTTTGAAATAAATCGGGCTCAAGGCAAAAGAAGATTACAACAATTAAACAGGAAGTAGGAACTCCCAAATATCACTAAATAACAATGCTCAAACCTAAATTGGGGGTTTCTTGTACACCTTAAGGGATCCTTACTATTGCAACTTTATTTGATGGTTTACTATATGAATGTGAAAGTAGTTTCAATGTTCTATCGGATTGTATTGTATTTTACAACCTCTTCAAAGAAAGTGAGGCTTGATTTCGTTTTTTCTGTTTTTAAGTTTAGGTGAGTTGAGTCTCCGACCTTTCGGGTCGTCAGGAAAAGCTTTAAACTACATTACATATGTACTTCTATCTCTTTGAGGGACATTAAAGATGTACTTCTATCTCTTTTTGGGATGTGAGTAAATTTTTATCAACTAGACCAACATTCATCGACAAAGGAGGGCAAAAAAAAACGATTTTAGGCTAAAAAAAAATTATATACCTAAATAATACACATTGTGGGTTATAGACCAAAATAGGGAAAATCTTTTTTTTAGTACAGAAGGCGCCCCTAGGGGGGGGGGACTTCAGTACTAAGTTTTGCAATTTTTTTTAAAATCAGTTCAGAAGTCACCCTGGGAAATCAGTTCAGAAGTCGCCCCCCCAGGGTGACTTCTGAACTGTGTTTTTTTATTTTTTTTCGTTTATTATATATTAAAATATAAATACCTAAATAAACTATAAATAAATTTATAAAAATTATTATACCTATTTATAATTTAATTACGTTAATATTTACGAAAAAATTTAAGAGATTAAAAATTGGAACATAGTATAATATAGAAAAAAGACTGAAATAAACAACAAAATTTACAGAAATACAAGAAGAGGAAAACATGATTGAAACTAATTCCACCAAACATTTTACGCTGGAGGGAAAACCCGACGGATGATCTCATCGGCGGAAATTTTGGTTTCGACGCACAATTCGATAGGACTCTGAGTATGAGGTTGAAACATCTCTTGGTGCTGAAACATGTGTCGAACGTCACCGTCGCTCTTGATAGTCATTAGGCTCCACCAAATATGATTACGTTCGCCGATCCCGGGGAAGCGATAAATGATACGAGTGATTTTTTGCTCCTCACCCCCCAGCTGCGCCTTTTCGGTTAGTTTTTCATTCAGTTCGGCGAAGGTGATGTTGTTCTTAAGCCTGGAATAAATGGTGTTTGGACCACTAAAATACACACCATCTTCTTCCCTGTACAGAACATGGGCCTGACAGTGAAGTGTACAGTAGTGGTTGATGACTCTTTCCGGTATGATTTGTTGTGGTGGGGTTGGTCGCAGAAGATGCATGATTTCTTCTGGAGTGCGTATTGTGTCCACGTACAGCTCCAAGATACTACGTCCCATTGGAATGTTAGCATGAGCTTCCATCATTGCGCGAACGTCGTCGTTGCTTCGGATCTCCATGACAGAATACTCGTATGTCCCGTCATCTCCACAATTGTACTTTCTGTAACGGATACGATCCACGTCTTTACGCCACCCTCCCTCTGGCCGTATCTTCCTGTAAGCCTTCTCCTTGAGTTGGGCGAATGTGATATCCTTATTCATCCTGCAGAAGATATGATTAGGACAACGAAAGACAACACCATGTTCATCGGTGGTTACAGTTCCACTATGATGAATGGCTGTTAAGAATTTGTCATTGTACTGGGTTGGGCACAACTGCCATTCCATTTCAGCGGGTTGGGCGACGGTGTTTGGGAAGTGTAACACCCATTTCTACCCGGCAAAATATAAGTAAAATCAGAGTTTTCAAAAATCTTTTTCAACAAAGAAACGGATGCTACACTTCGACAACAGATACATAGCACTTTAATCAACATAAGAATCAAAACTTTATTCAACCACGCAGCGGAATTTCAAAAGGTTCAACCATAAACAAACGTAGTGACCATGTAAGGTTTATAACATCAAAATCCACAAAATATCTTAAGCAATATAAATAGTGTTCATCCCCCCGAGTGCTACGTATCAGAGCGACGACATGACCGAACTAGTGAAGTACAACAGCCTTCACTCGAGGTTACCTGCACGTTACCAACATAGGGGTAACATTCAAACAGAAGGGGTGAGATATCACACTATATAATGAATCGTAGAAAAGCAGTAAATACTTAGGTCCTGGCATCAAAATTATCACGTCACAGCAACCAATATCATCAACAACAACGTCATCGACAAAATCAACAACACAACAACAATAACAATAACATCAATAACCACACCAACGACAATAACGACATCAACAACAACAACAACAATAAACTAGCCAAAAGAGGCTTCACGACTAAACAACAACGACAATACACCAGCCAAAAGAGGCTTCACGACATAGACAACAACAACAACAATACACCAGCCCAAAGAGGCTTCACGACATAGACAACAACAACAATACACCAGCCCAAAGAGGCTTCACGACATAGACAACAACAACAATACACCAGCCCAAAGAGGCTTCACGACTAAACAACAACAACAATGACAAACAACAAGCTACAACAGGCAACACGTCACAATAGTCAATATCACAACAGACAACAGACAACAAACAGCACGTCACAACCGTCAACACAATCACGTCGCAACAATTAATATCGTCACTATTGAGCAGAACTCCCTCGTCGCTATGGAGTAGAACTCCCTCGTCGCTATGGAGTAGAACTCCCTCACCGCTATGGAGTAGAACTCCCTCGCCGCTGTTGTGCGAAAAGGTGATGTGCAAGTATACACAATCGCAACAAGTAATATATTGATAAGTAAAGTTCGTTCCCACAGGGATTGGAATTAATCTATGAAGTTTAAGTGATTAGAGTCTTAGTGAAAAGAATTAAGTAACAAGTGAAGGTGAAGAGTTGTAAACATTACAAGTTGTGATAAAACAGTATTAAGTTTGCAGTAATTAAAAGTGAGTTGGATAGCTCAAAAGTATGTATGTCCCCAAGAGTAATGTTTAGATAATATTAGACGCTGTAGCGTTAAGCGCTGTAGCGCTTCAGAATCCTTAGACGCTGTAGCGCCTTGGTGGCGTGCCTTTCAGTCACTTTCGTCAGGGCTATGTTACAAGACTCCTATGTCTAGGCTCTAAATAAGTTTTACCCCTGTATATTAAGCTCCTACAACATTTGCCTTATGAACTACTACTCCCCTATGTCTAGAGTTAAGTAGTGCTTCCTTTAAATGTCTTTAAAGGGTTTTCATTCATATCATTCCTTGAGTTCTCTTTGTGAACCATGTCTGTACCCACAAAGTTACCTTGTTTTAGTTGATCATTCCCAAACCAAGATTGAAAGTATTATGACACAAGGAATAAAACACAAACATCATAATATTATACAAAAGTTACTCAAGGTTCATTACATACCAAGAACAATCCAACTACAACAAAGTTAGCTCATCACAAGTTCCATCAACATAATACAACTTGAGAGTATGTATTACCGTATGAAGACGAGAGAAAAGTGGTTGCAAAAGATGCACTCCAATGATCCCAAGTAGCATACAAGAAGTGAAGTTGAGGCGTGAGCAAAACCTTGGATTAGAACTTAGAAAACTATGCTAAAAATATAAAAGCTTTTTAAAGCGTGTTAATGGAGAATAGCTACTACGTATGTGTGTAGTTGTTCTTCCAAAAAAATCACAACTTGTCTACGTAAGTTACCTCTTGGTGAAGCAATCTTAGTTAATCTAATTAATATCTAAGTCTTAATAGAATAATAATATTACATCATGATTATTAGACTTAGATATTATCTATAAAGTACTTTACAAAAAGTGCTAATGATGGAATACAACAACTATCACATGGGTTCCATTTAGGAGGCGCCAAGTGTAATTTAGCATCCACTTGAAAGTCAACAATTCCAGCTGAGAGGAAGAGATAAGGGTGGTGACTCATCATGTCCTCAAGTGGCCACACAAATATCTTAATGGTCAGCCGTCATATAACGCTGTAGCGTCTCGCAGATAGCACACCGCTGCAGCGCTAAAGCAAAACATCAAACATATTCACAAAGGCATTACCTATGCCCAACTTTTAAGGAATTGACTTATAACCTATATTTATTCTAATATTCATATATTCACATATTTAAGCACTAGAATTACTTGAGAAATAAGCTTGACTTTAAGTATTAGGAGCATAAATAACGTATATAAAATAAGGTTATCACACCCCCAAACTTAAACCATTGCTTGTCCCCAAGTAATGACACTTGAACAAGACAAAGTGCTCATATAACTAGCTGCAGCTTTTAAATTAAACAGGATTTATGCATAAGCTAATTCTTATCATTTTCACGCACCATAGTGGTCCACAATTCAAATAGAATCATTACTGCTCAGTTGTGAGTGTGTGATATCAAAGCTCAACTTAGTCCCTAGTTAATTTCAGAATTTCTCCAAGGCTTGGGAAGAATGGATTTCTTTTGGGTTGGGCAAAGAATGTTTTCAAAAAGAAGAGTGGAATAACAATTTCACACAAGATCTGAGGGGCTTCAAAGCACAGCAAAGGGCTTTAATTAGGCATTTTTAGAATATTGGTCAGTGCATAAACTTTTGGTCTGGTGATCAAACGCTGTAGCGCCTCAAAGTCCGTAGACGCTGTAGCACTAGATTTTAATGATAAAAACTAGATGCTATCTTCATTACTGAGCTCCTTATTTGCATTTTCTTTTTATGCTTTTTGGAACAGCTCAGCAATTTATTTAAGATATTTTGCAACTTTTTCAAGACCACATTCATTTTTATTTTTCATTCTGTAAAGACCAATTTATCATCTTTTGATCCTAGCCTTAACATAACCGATGCACCCCCAAACTTAGCTTTAAAACAACTCTCAATTTTTAATGAAAAATTTGACTAACCCTTGGTTATCCAAAACTTAACTTCATCCTTAGATTACTCCTAGCTAACTAGGTTCTTTACTAAGCTTGGATTTTGTGTAAAAGCAGCAATAATCATCATTTCATTGTTTACACATGGCTGCCTTACTCAAAAATTCTTATTTATATTTGGCTATATGAATCAGCTTTTGCTTACTAAGAAATTTAAAACATGCAGCTAATCATACTTCCCTTTCAAGCATACAAAATATTCAAAAACATGAAACACATGCAAAACATGGCATAATTATACTAAATATTTAAAAACATCATTGTACTTAAGCAAAAAAACATTGTTAACCATAAGGTCCTCCCCCAGAAATTAAATTCAGCACTGTCCTCACTGCTTGCTTGACAAGAAAGGGAGAGCCCTTAGAACAACAACAAAATAAAGTACAAAGTACATAACTGGCATAAGAAGCCAACAATTCTTGCCTTATTAGGCCTTCTTGAGCCTCTTACTGGCTCTTGAAGGTGCTGGGGCTCCTTTTGCTGCCTTCTTCTTCTTTGGCTGAGGTGGAGCAGGGCTTTGAGCCGCTACAGCGGTTGGTGGCGCTGCAGCGCTTACTTCTTGAACTGCTGCCGCTGCAGCGTCTGATTCCTGCTCTGCTTCTTCCTCTTCTGTTTGCTCTTGCTGCTGGTCATCCTCCTGCTCCTCTGGCACTGGTTCTGATTCATCCTGCATATTCACCAGCTCCTCAGCAGCCTCTTTTTCAGATTCCTCTATTGTGAGATTCACCTCAGGCAATGGGTCACTAGGTACTGCAGACATAGTTGCTGCAGCACCTACTGACTGAATACCTTCTTCTGGGTACTCAGCCAGTTTGACACCTGTGGCTCTTCTAGGCTTTATGTATGACTGGTAAATTTTCTTGAGCTGCTCAGTGGGTTTTTCTTTTGCTGCTGGTTGTTTTGGTTCAGGCTTCTTTGGTGTTACTTGCTTGGCAGGTGTTTTCTTAGGTGTTGGTTTGGTTTGTTCAGGGATGGTGGTGGGGGTTGATGGTGGATTGGCAGTAGGGGTTGGTTTGGAAGGGGGGGTTTTCTGTTTCTTTGGGCTTGGGGTTGGATCACATTGTATTTCTTCAGCCTGCTCCTCTCCCTCACTCTCAGTTTCTTCTTCAGACTCACTCTTCTCTCCTGATGATTCTTCATCATCTTGCTTTTCCATCTCTTTCATAACTGCAATAGTTTCTTCTTCATCTTCCTCACTAATGTTCTCAATGTCATCAGAATCCAGGCTTTCCTCCTCTACTACGGCTTTTTGCACTTTCTTGGCTGGGCTTGGCTTTGTTTTCTTTGCTGGACTAGCCTTTGCTTTCTTTGATGGACTAGCCACAACCTTTTTCTTTTCTGCCCTAACTCCCTTTTTCTCTTGCTTTTGAATTGGCTCTTCTTCCAGCAGCCAATCAGGGAATTGAGGAGGGGGAATTGATGTTTTTCCTTTGGATATTTGAGCATACAATGCTTTTTCCCAGTCAAATTTTTCTTTCACAAATTTGCAGAGGACCTGCTGCTTCAGCTCTAAGCGCTGTAGCGCTTGAGAGTCAGAAGACGCTGCAGCGGCAGGTTTCTGCTTAACTTTGAAAATGCAAGGAAATGCCCCAAGAGGGGATCTTCTTTCTTCTTTAATTTCTACTTCTACATCAGCCTCCAGACACAACTCAGAAATTAAACAAGGAAAATATAAGTTACCTCCCTTTTTAACTCTGCACTTCTCTATCTCTCTTGCTATCAATCTGCCCACGTCTATCTTTTCTCCTTCCATTATAGCATCAATGACAATGAGTCTTTCTTTCTCCACAAATGTTGTGTGAGATGTAGGCAGCAAGGAGTGTTTGATAAAACTACACCACAGATTTGCTTCTTCACACAGATATGCTTTTTTGATTTTATATTCAGCTCCAAATTTGTCCCAAGTTGCTCCTTCCACACAAATCCTTCTTCGAACATCTTCCATTTCCTCATGTCCCCAGTTCAGAACTTTAGTTTCCAGCGCTTTTCCATGATAGCCCAGATGGAAGATATCATTAATTGTTTTGGAGTTGAAGTTTACAGTTTCTCCTCTCACCAGTGAATGGGTTAGAGGTTTTCCCTCCTTAGGTTCTTCAATGCCAGAATAGAACTCCCGTACCAAGGACGTCATGTAATCTTTGCGATGCTTGATGAAGCTCTCCCATCCCAATGCTGTGACAGCGGTTGAAAACGCATCAGGAGCATTTTCTGTCTTGAATCCTCTCTCAGCTATGAAATCCATCTTCCAAAACCTCTGAGGATCTTGAGTTGCCTTAGACATGGTGTTTTTCGTAGGATTTGAGGGTTCTGGTTTCTTAGTAGCTCCCTTACCAGATCGTTTGAGTGCGGCTTGATTTTTGATCATGGTTGGTTAAGAGCTTACGTATTTGTTTCTGGGTGCTTTGGGAAATGTTGGTATGTGTTGGGACGAAGGAAGAAGAAGAAATGGAAGTTATGAGTGGTGAGTGTAACGGTTGCGAGCAGTTTCAGAGATTTAGGAAAGAGAAAGAGAAAGGAAAATGGTGGCGTGGGGAGTTGTGGATATTAAAGTTACGGTTTTGTGAGTGAAGTGGGAGAGAGAAGATGAACTGTTGATTTGACAATTGCAGGTGAGTAGGTGCACGTGCTTGTCAGGCTAGGGATGGGGGTACAGTGCCAGCTCACCCTGAGCAAGATCTTTTTATTTTTTTGTTTGACCTCACCCAGCCCTGATTTAAAACAAGCGCTACAGCGTTGTTGTTACAAGTAACCGCTACAGCGTTTGTCCTAATTCCCTGCATAGAAAATAAACATAAAAATTTTGTTAGAATTCTTGGGGTGCCTCCCAAGAGCGCTTGCTTTTAAAGTCTGCAGCCAGACTTTCTCTTTCAATTTAGAGATCTTTAAGCTCAATTGTGGTTTTGTCCCTTACCACATTTTCACCAAAATATTGTTTAACCCTTTGGCCATTCACTTTGAAGGTGGTATTGGTTGTTACATCATAGAGGTCCACAGCCCCATGGCTATATATTTTTGTCAATTGAAAAGGGCCTGACCACCTAGATTTTAACTTTCCAGGAAACAATCTTAACCTGGAGTTGTAAAGCAATACCTGTCCTCCTTCTGTGAGATCTCTTTTTATCAGTTTTTGATCATGCCATATTTTGGTTTTCTCTTTATAGATTGCTGCATTTTCATAGGCAAAATGCCTAAGTTCTTCCAATTCATTCAGTTGCAGCAATCTAGCATTTCCTGCTTTCTTGTAGTCAAAATTGAGTTTTTTTAGAGCCCAATGGGCCTTGTGTTGAAGTTCAATTGGTAGGTGACAGGACTTCCCATAAACCAACCTATAGGGGGACATCCCCAAAGGTGTTTTATAAGCTGTTCTGTAGGCCCATAAAGCATCATCTAGATGTATTGACCATTCTTTCCTTGAAGGCCCTACCTTTTTTTCCAACATTCTTTTTATTTCTCTGTTTGACAATTCAGTTTGACCACTAGTTTGTGGATGATAAGCAGTTGCTATTTTATGTTTGACTCCATATTTAGCCAATAGGGTCTCAATTAGTCTATTACAAAAATGAGATCCCTCATCACTTATGATGGCTCTAGGAGTTCCAAAACGAGTGAAAATGTTTTTCAATAAAAATTTGCTCACAGACCTTGCATCATTGTTGGGTAAAGCAACAGCTTCCAGCCATTTTGAAACATAGTCTACAGCTACTAAAATGTATAGGTTTCCATGAGAAGGGGGAAAAGGTCCCATGAAATCCATTCCCCAAACATCAAAGAGTTCAACCTCTAGAATGTTTGTTAAAGGCATTTCATGTTTGTTTGAAATATTTCCTGTTCTTTGGCACCTATTACATTTTTTAACAAAGTCTTGAGCATCTTTGAAAAGTGAAGGCCAAAAGTAGCCAGATTGCAATACCTTTGCAGCAGTTCTAACACCACCAAAATGCCCACCACATGGTGCAGAATGGCAGTGCTGTAGCACTTGAATTTGTTCTTCCTCTGCTAGGCATCTCCTCATTAACTGGTCTTGACACTTCTTGTATAGAAAAGGTTCATCCCAATAATATTGTTTCATTGTGTGGAAGAACCTTCTCCTTTGCTGATAAGTCATCTCAGCAGGTAACACCTTGCTAACCAGAAAGTTCACTATGTCAGCATACCAAGGTGTTGCAGGGTCAGCCGCTGCAGCGTCAAGTGTTGTTACATTGACCGCTACAGCGGTTGATGAGTCATCAGTCATTGCCAACAGCTATTCATCTGGAAAGTATTCCTTAATCTCCCCACCTGCTGTACCTGCAATGTCTCTTTCTAATCTAGAAAGATGGTCAGCAACTTGGTTCTCCACTCCCTTTTTGTCCCTTATTTCTAAATCAAATTCTTGGAGTAGGAGAACCCACCTAATTAGCCTAGGCTTTGCATCTTTTTTTGTTATCAAATATTTAATGGCTAAATGGTCTGTGAAGACAATTACCTTGGTGCCAACCAAATATGATCTAAATTTATCAAATGCAAAGACTACAGCTAATAGTTCTTTTTCAGTGACTGTGTAATTCAATTGAGCTTCTACAAGTGTTTTGCTAGCATAATATATAGAGTGAAAAATTTTATCATACCTTTGCCCAAGGACAGCTCCAATGGCAAAGTTACTAGCATCACACATAAGCTCAAAAGGCTTACTCCAGTCAGGAGCTATAATAACTGGTGCTGTTATTAAAGCTTTCTTTAATTTATCAAAGGCTAATATGCATGGTTCATCAAATATAAAGGGGTTATCATGCTGTAACAATTGGCACAAAGGTTTGGAGATTTTTGAAAAATCTTTTATGAATCTCCTATAGAACCCAGCATGCCCCAAAAAGCTTCTAATACCTTTGATGTTTGTGGGAGGAGATAGCTTCTCAATGACCTCTATTTTTGCCTTGTCCACTTCCAATCCTTTTTTTGATACCTTATGCCCCAAAACTATACCTTCTTGCACCATAAAATGGCATTTCTCCCAGTTCAGCACAAGGTTAGTTTCTTCACATCTAATCAAGATTTCTTCCAAGTTGGATAGGCATAGATGGAATGTTTCTCCAAACACAGAGAAATCATCCATGAAAACTTCCATGGATCTTTCAATGTAATCAGAGAAAATTTCCATCATACACCTTTGAAAAGTGGCAGGTGCATTACACAGGCCAAATGGCATCCTTCTAAAAGCAAAGGTGCCATATGGGCAAGTGAATGTAGTTTTCTGCTGGTC
The DNA here is from genome assembly GCA_039519185.1 of Astragalus membranaceus. Classification (NCBI taxonomy): domain Eukaryota; kingdom Viridiplantae; phylum Streptophyta; class Magnoliopsida; order Fabales; family Fabaceae; genus Astragalus; species Astragalus membranaceus. Next base: position 146,828,676 of record CM076849.1, on the reverse strand, counting down.
TTCAGGTAATATTGCAATCTGGTTATAACCTGAATAACCATCAAGAAAGCAATAAAATTCTTTACCTGCTAGCCTGTCCAGCATCTGGTCAATGAAAGGTAATGGAAAATGGTCCTTTCTTGTTGCCTTATTCAACCTCCTGTAATCCATGCATATTCTCCAGCCTGTTATCTTTCTGGTTGGAAGCAGCTCATTCATTTCATTTGTTATTACTGTTACCCCTCCTTTCTTTGGCACACACTGCACAGGACTAACCCATGCACTGTCAGAAATAGGGTAAACAATACCTGCATCCAACCACTTGATGATTTCCTTCTTCACCACCTCTTTCATAATTGGATTCAACCTCCTCTGCCCTTCAATGTAATTTTTAGAGTCTTCATCTAACACTATTCTGTGCATACAAATGGTTGGACTGATACCTTTTATGTCTGACATTTGCCAACCAATTGCCTTTTTATGCTGCTGTAGCGTCTGAATCAGATCCTGTTCCTGCTTTTCAGAAAGGTCAGCAGCAATTATAACAGGCAAAGTACTATTGTTACCTAGATAAGCATATTTGAGGTGTGAAGGCAACTCTTTAAGTTCCAGAGTTGGTGGTTGTTCAGTGGAGGGGAGATCCTTTCTTATGTCTGAATTCTCCTGCTCCAAAGATTCATATTTCTTAGCCCAAATTTCTTTGGCTGACTGTTCCTCCTCTCTTGTAGCTTCTGTGTCAGATGCTGTATTTTCACTGCTGTCCAGTAATTGCCTTAAATGATCTGTGCTTTTCTGGAAGTGATCCTGAACTACTTTATCAATAACAGACACAAAGGAGCACTCTTCAAGATTGGGCCCTGGAAATTTCATAGCATTGAGAATGTTGAACTTGACGTCTTGGTCATTGACCCTCATGATCAATTCTCCTCTTTGCACATCTATCAAAGTTCTTCCAGTGGCCATGAATGGTCTTCCCAATATGATGGGTACTTCTTTATCTGCATCAAAGTCCAAGATTACAAAATCAACAGGAAATACAAATTTGTCTACCTTTATTAGAACATCTTCTAAGATTCCTTCTGGATATGCAAGAGTTCTATCAGCTAGCTGCAGTGTAAGTGAGGTAGGTCTGGCAGTTCCCACTCCTAGCTGAGTGTATATGGACTTAGGCATGAGATTTATGCTGGCTCCCAAATCACACAGGGCACGGCCAGAGTAAAAATTTCCAATTGAGCATGGTATAGTAAAACTGCCAGGATCCTTTGATTTGGGTGGGAGCTTGTTTTGCATCAACATGCTACATTCCCCAGTCATTGCCACTGTTTCAAACTCCCCTAGTCTCCTCCTCTTAGTAAGCACATCCTTCATAAACTTTGCATAGTTAGGCATTTGTTGAAGAGCCTCCACCAAAGGAACATTAATGTGCAATTGTTTAAGGACTTCTAGGAATTTGTTAAATTGCTTGTCTTCATGAGCCTTTCGAAGTCTTTGAGGGTATGGAGGATCTGGGTATGTTGGAATAATTTTGGGTGGTGGTGGTATTTTCTCAACAACAGGCGCTATAGCGGTAGGTTCAGGCGCTGTAGCGCTTGTTGTAGGTTCTTTTTGTTTTTCAGAATTTTTGTTTTTTTCATCATCTGAAACAGTTGATGATCCTGTCAAATCTCTCCCACTCCTTAAGGTTATAGCTTTTACATGCTCCTTCCCTGCAGTGCCTGAAGTTGAAGCTTCTGTAGTGGATGGTAATGATCCACTAATTCTTTGGGAAATGACATTAGCCATCTTCCCCATCTGTACTTCTAGATTTTTATTGGAAGCTTCATGAGTTTTTAGGGCTGTCTTGCAATAACTCATGAAACCTTTCATCAATCCTTCTAATGAATTATCTATCACAGGGGCATTCTGTCTTTGGTAATTCTGAGCAGGGAATCCTGGTGGATTTGCTGGAGCACTATAATTAGGTGTTGTTGCATTGTTGGCTCCCCATCTGAAATTGGGGTGGTTCTTCCAACCAGGATTATATGTATTTGAGTAGGGATTATTGTTTTTATTGAAACCCACAAAGTTCACAGAGACAGGATTACCAGGACATTCTTCATACAAATGCTCTCCTCCACAGTATACACAGCTTACTAACCCTGGAGAGGCTTGCTCAATAACATCTACTGTAGGTTCATGTACCGCTGCAGCGGTAACCGCTACAACGTTTGATGTGCTCATAGATTTTATCATGTTAGTAAGAGAGGCAACCTGTGCAGATAAAGCAGAAACTTCACTTACTTCATGCACACCAGCTACCTTCTTTTGCTGAGCTAACCTTTCTGTAGGCCATTGGTAGCTATTTGTGGCAATATCATCAATCAGTTCACATGCCTCATTGTAGGAGGTTTTCAACAACACACCCCCTGATGAAGCATCTAACATTTGTCTGGTTGTTGGATCTAGTCCATTGTAGAAGGTTTCCATTTGGATAATCACAGGTATACCATGATGAGGGCACTTTCTCAACAACTCCTTCCATCTTTCCCATGCTTCAAACAGTGTTTCAGCATCTCTTTGTCTGAATGCAGTAACCTCATTCCTCATTCTTGCATTCTTACTTGGAGGAAAGTATTTTGCTAAGAATTTCTCAGCCATTTCATTCCAAGTATGGATAGAGTTAGGTTCAAGAGAAGTTAACCAGGCCTTTGCTCTATCCTTCAAGGAATAAGGAAAAAGTTTTAATCTGAATGCATCATCACTTACCCCTGGAATGATGAAGTTATTGCAGACTTCCAAAAATTGCTTTAAGTGTAAATATGGGTCCTCTTGAGGAGCACCACCAAACTGTCCCACTGTTTGCAGCATTTGGAACATCATAGGTTTGAATTCAAACTGAGCTGTGTTGAGAGTAGGTCTTGCTATGCTTGTCTCCATGGTTTGTGGATCAAACACAGCATAGTCCCTCATTGGTCTATCTCTGTCATTTACCATTTGAGCAGGTCCTTCATTTATGAATTGATGTATGTACCAGTCCTCTTGGTCATGTAAGGTTGGAGTGGGTGGCTGCTGATGTCTACCTCTACCCCTTCCACCTGGTTCAGTCCCTCCTCTACCAGAGCTAGATCTGCCCTGTAGAGTGTGAGCTCTACCAGAATTGGTCCTATGGCTATGTTCTGACATGGTAGGTCTGAGCCTGTGAAGATGTCTTAGCTTCCTGAACCTTCTCTCTGGTTCTGAGTATGGTTCAAATTCTGGTGGTTGAGACCTGGGCATACGCTGTAGCGCTTACTGCTGCAGCAACAAGAAACAACACACCAGTGTAAAATAGGCACTAAGTTCACTAAAAACTTAAACAATGAAAATTAAATGCAATCCCCGGCAACGGCGCCAAAAACTTGTTGTGCGAAAAGGTGATGTGCAAGTATACACAATCGCAACAAGTAATATATTGATAAGTAAAGTTCGTTCCCACAGGGATTGGAATTAATCTATGAAGTTTAAGTGATTAGAGTCTTAGTGAAAAGAATTAAGTAACAAGTGAAGGTGAAGAGTTGTAAACATTATAAGTTGTGATAAAACAGTATTAAGTTTGCAGTAATTAAAAGTGAGTTGGATAGCTCAAAAGTATGTATGTCCCCAAGAGTAATGTTTAGATAATATTAGACGCTGTAGCGTAAGAGCTGTAGCGCTTCAGAATCCTTAGACGCTGTAGCGCCTTGGTGGCGTGCCTTTCAGTCACTTTCGTCAGGGCTATGTTACAAGACTCCTATGTCTAGGCTCTAAATAAGTTTTACCCCTGTATATTAAGCTCCTACAACATTTGCCTTATGAACTACTACTCCCCTATGTCTAGAGTTAAGTAGTGCTTCCTTTAAATGTCTTTAAAGGGTTTTCATTCTTATCATTCCTTGAGTTCTCTTTTTGAACCATGTCTGTACCCACAAAGTTACCTTGTTTTAGTTGATCATTCCCAAACCAAGATTGAAAGTATTATGACACAAGGAATAAAACACAAACATCATAATATTATACAAAAGTTACTCAAGGTTCATTACATACCAAGAACAATCCAACTACAACAAAGTTAGCTCATCACAAGTTCCATCAACATAATACAACTTGAGAGTATGTATTACCGTATGAAGACGAGAGAAAAGTGGTTGCAAAAGATGCACTCCAATGATCCCAAGTAGCATACAAGAAGTGAAGTTGAGGCGTCAGCAAAACCTTGGATTAGAACTTAGAAAACTATGCTAAAAATATAAAAGCTTTTTAAAGTGTGTTAATGGAGAATAGCTACTACGTATGTGTGTAGTTGTTCTTCCAAAAAAATCACAACTTGTCTACGTAAGTTACCTCTTGGTGAAGCAATCTTAGTTAATCTAATTAATATCTAAGTCTTAATAGAATAATAATATTACATCATGATTATTAGACTTAGATATCATCTATAAAGTACTTTACAAAAAGTGCTAATGATGGAATACAACAACTATCACATGGGTTCCATTTAGGAGGCGCCAAGTGTAATTTAGCATCCACTTGAAAGTCAACAATTCCAGCTGAGAGGAAGAGATAAAGGTGGTGACTCATCATGTCCTCAAGTGGCCACACAAATATCTTAATGGTCAGCCGTCATATAACGCTGTAGCGTCTCGCAGATAGCACACCGCTGCAGCGCTAAAGCAAAACATCAAACATATTCACAAAGGCATTGACTATGCCCAACTTTTAAGGAATTGACTTATAACCTATATTTATTCTAATATTCATATATTCACATATTTAAGCACTAGAATTACTTGAGAAATAAGCTTGACTTTAAGTATTAGGAGCATAAATAACCTATATAAAATAAGGTTATCAGCCGCTATGGAGTAGAAATCCCTCGTCGCTATGGAGTAGAACTCCCTCGTCGCTATGGAGTAGAACTCCCTCGTCGCTATGGAGTAGAACTCCCTCGTCGCTAAGAGAAACAATCAACAACTCGGCACTCAGCCCTCTCAATGATCAACAACGTTTAGCAACCAAAAACTTAACCTATCAATTTAGGGCAGCCACACATGGCGCCCAACAACCAACAATTATCAACCAACTAATTTAGCAGATTAACAATTAATAATTGATAACTTAATTGGAGCAACAAACCCCACAAAATTCGGACAGAATTATTAGTCATTTTGAAATCAAATCTTCTCCCTCAATTCTCAACAAAATTTAGCGAAATCAGTGCCTATTCAGTAGGAAATTAAGTCTAATTTCCAACAAAACAAACCCCACGAAATTTGGAGGATCAGGGCATTCACAATTAGACAAAAACTGAACATATATCCCAAACCGTCCCAGATTTTTGACCCAATTTGCAACCAAGAATTCTCCCATTATACTTATCCAAATTGAGTAAACTCAGTGCCTAATTTGTAGAAAATTGTGTCTAGTTTCCCGAAAAACAAACCACATAATTTTTAGACAAATAGAACACTCACGATCACAGAGTTACTGAACCTATACCAAAAAGCAAACGAAACAGGAAACGGGGACAGGCACTGGGCGCCTAGGGCTCCACTTTCAGCATATCAATTCAATTACTCATGATCATGGCAAGACACAACAAATATCTAGGGCATATGAACATCAATCACACAATAAAAGCATTCAACAAGGCAACATGGCATATAATTAAACATGTGACAATCATGACACCCTAAACCCCACATACAATCCCTCATACAACCCATTATAAAACATGAACCTCACCCTTACCTTAGATTGGAGAAAACGAAACCTTAGATTAAGAGATGTGTGAAACCCTAGCTTTCCTTCTCTCTCTCCTTGGTTGTAGATCACGCCTCTCTCTCTCTTCTAGCTTGTGGATCACGCCTTCCCTCTCCTCTTCTCACTTCTCTAATCCTTATTTTTCTTTTTCCTTCTAATGACAACAAAACTCTAACCTAGCTCTTTTATAAACTCACTTAACCTCATGGGCTTTTTCTTATCTTATGTGAGCTAATCATGGGCCTCCACTTAACACTTCTAATTTACTAATACTAACACTAATAATTAGGTCCACATATACTAATAAATAATTATTTCTATTATTTCTACCACATAAATCCTAAATAATTAATTAAATAAATTAATCAATTATTTTGGGTTGTTACAGGAAGAACCAGAGAAGAGAAGATGAATCAGAAATATAGGTTAAGGGTAAACTGTTGGTGTGAATTTGAGTGTAATGTGAGAATGTATTTATAATAGGGGTGATCGTATGTGAGCCGTTGATTTGGGAATATCTTAACTGTTGATTTTTGGGTTTAGTGTCGGCAAAATCTAGGCCGTTAAATAGTGTCGGCAAAATCTAGACCGTTAAATAGTAATAATAAAAAAATAATAAGTGTCCTTTTTATTTAATTTGTTACACATATAGAAAAAAAATTAATTAAAGCAAATAGTACCAAAAAGAAAAGTCAGCTATTTGTTACATGTGTGGACAAAATAAATAAATACAAATAGTACAAAAAATATATATATAAATAAAAGGTACAAAAAAAATTAATTAAAAATTACAAGAAAAAAATACAGGAGGCACCGCTGCTGCCCCTGTTGCTGCTGTAACAAGAATCCATTTTTTTGGCACCCTCCGCAGTACCTAAATGACAAAAGCTGGAATACAGAACAAATTTGACACCCTCCCCAGTACCTAAATGACAAAAGCTGGGTTGTTTCTCGTACCCCCTTTGCTTTCTAAATACAACACTCCTGTAACTTGCACCCTTTTTTTTTCAAGAAGAACTACGTAGCCTTTGATTCTCTGCTTCGGATACGTAGGAGCGGTGTTGCGCCCCGAAAAATCCGGTTAAGAATTCCTCAGTTTGACAACGTGAAAAAATTTGAAGCCGCCACCAATATTTATTTTTAAAGAGTAAAACATTGGAAAAAGGGTGCTTGACGGGTTACGACCCGCTCCTACGTACCCTCTCTGGAAGAGGGATCAAAGCTACGTAGTTCTAGTGGTTTTTTTTAAAAGTGTGCTTGACGGGTTACGACCCGCTCCTACGTACCCTCTCTGGAAGAGGGATCAAAGCTACGTAGTTCTAGTGGTTTTTTTTTTAAAAGTGTGCTTGACGGGTTACGACCCGCTCCTACGTACCCTCTCTGGAAGAGGGATCAAAGCTACGTAGTTCTAGTGGTGTGGTTTTGAAAGTGCTTTTGAGTTTTTGAAATAAGACTCAAGTGTTCACGAATACCAAACAAGCAATGGCTTCGAGTGGCGTTCATTACTAACTCGAAAGAAAAGAGTTGGAACCGGTAATCAAGCAAGCAAAGGCTTCGAGTGATTACAAGTAACAACGTTTTATTATCTTTTTGAAAGCGTTTTGAAAAAAAGGGCGAGCATCGATGATAATTATCACTAATAGCTCGTGTTGTTTTTGAAATTTGCTTTATTCGTGTTTAGTTAAAGTGTGGGAGCTTTCATAGTAGTCAAACAAGCCAAGGCTTCGAGTGACTACCACTAATAACTCCTCATTAGCGATCAAACAAGCAAAGGCTTCGAGTGATGGCTAATGATTTATTTAAGAAAACGCCTTAGGGTTTTTTTTGTTTGGAAAAACATTTAACTCTTGATTTGAAACAAGTTAAGAAAAAGAATTTGATTTGGAAAAAAAGGGTTTTGGAAAACAAATAGGGCATTTCAAACAACATACCAATCCCTAGCCAATATACAAATCACTTAATTACAATTCATGCAAACATTACAAATCCAAAAGACAAGCAATATGCATAAATATGTAATGTTCAAAACTAATTACAAGTTGCCACAATTGCCAAAGGTAACTTTATTGAATCATTTTAGGATCAACAATAAAAACACAAGAGTTAAATTTCTTTTGGTAATCCTTGACACTTATTAACAATGTACAAAGGCATAAGTGTCAAGTCATATTACTAAATCATCAACAAGAAAGAAGTAATTGATCATGAGGTAAGGCGTAAAATGAAATGTTGAGTCACTTTAGGGGATCTCCAACACATGGGATATGTGCTAGACATAAGTGCTAGATCATATCACCTAATCATCAACAAAGTATGCAAAGGGAAAAATGTTTTTGAGTTTTTAAATGAATGAGGAAGATTGTGCGAAATGTTTTGGTCTTTTGGGTAGGTATGCATGATTGAGAAGTGGTAAAATAATGAAAGAGTTTTGGTAAAAGTTATTTGATGCAATGTGGTAAAAAGTTGAATGCATATGAATAGGATAAAAATGCATGTTGGTAGAATGATGAGAATGCAAATGGTAAATTTCAAATAAAGTGGTAAATGTTTATTGAAATGGTAAAAGCTTTGTGTAAATTTTGAGTAAAGGGGTAAAAAGTAAAGGGTGAAAGTGTTTTTGGGATTTTGGGTAAAAAGTAAAATGTTTTTAAGTTTTGGTAAAAAGTAAAAATGTTTTTATCTATTGGTAAATTTTAAATGAATAGTAAAAGGTGAAATGGTAAAAAGTAAAAAAACACAATTCACACAAATTACTCACACCATCAAAGATCAAACAACAAAGTTTTGAGCAAAAATTTGGTCACAAAAAGAGGCCCTTGGCCGAATGCACCACATGCATATTTAAGCACAAATTTCATCAAATTTTTGCCATCAAATCACATTAATGAACACATACATATAAATCCTAGGATCTACACATGCATTTCATACTCAATCAATTGCCATTTCATCATTTTTCAACATAAAAACAAGACGGAACAAAAAGTATAAAAACCCTAATTCTACACTATTAAACCTTAGAGCATGAAAGACTAACTTAACCAATTTTATTCCATCAAAACTCAAGAAACAAGCAAGAAAACATGTTATTCAACAAGAGAGGCCCTAGGCCGAAGCAAAAAGGTAAGGAAAAATAAATTTTACTTGGTGAAAATTTCATAAAACAAAGTGGAAAAACACATGTACACAATTTTGCTTTACTAACAAGTATGAAATCCACACAAAATCACCAAGAACACATTTATTGGAGGGTGAAACGCCAAATCTCACCCTCAACCAGCCACCAACCAAAATATATCTACATTGATGATGATATGAGATGCAAATATAAGTTGAAAAAGGATTTTGATGCAAGAAAGTGGATGAAAATGCAAAGGGTTTTAGGTTATACCTTAGTTCCAAACTAAGCAAGAGTAGAAATGAAGATCAAGAGTAATAAAATCACCAACAATCTTCACAAGTCATCAATAAACAGCCACGCAACCTTGAAGAAACAACCCCTTTGATGATGTAAATGTGGGATTAAGGATGAAAGAAAGAAGATATATGAATATGGAGTGAGTTTGAGGTGATTTGGTGGATGGAAGTTTAAAAGAAAATGGAGGAGGAGGGGTGAGGGGGCTACGGCCTTGGAGAGAAAAGAGGAGAGGAGTTGGTGTGCTAGGGTTTTTGAATGGAGAGTGAGGCTAAGAAGCTATGTGGGTTGATCATATGAAGATATATATAGTACTCACTTATCATTAAGGGCTTCTAGGTCATTTTGATTTCCATTGTGCTCTAGGATTGCATCTAAATTTTGAACCAAGGGTCAAGATCAAATGTCACATGGATTAGGGGCAATTAGAAAGCACAAAGTGAGGAGAGAGAGGGCTGAGGGGTGTAGCTTAAGGAGGTGAGTGAAGGATAAGTTTAATTACAAAAATGTATTTTCTCATGAAGCATATTACAAGAGTGCCATTTTAATTCAAATGAAGGGTGAGGATTGCATTTAACACTTGAATGGAAGGCCATGATTTAAACACAATTTGCAATCAATAAAATAAACCAAAAATGGGGGAAAAAGGGCTGGAATTCGCAGCCAAAGGAAAGAGAGTAAGTGGAATTGCAACTTGTACTATTGTACTACACTTGACCTTTCAAAATTCAAAGGAATATTGATTATTCCTTTCAAGATAATTCTTCTAAATTCTTGCCATTTTGGGCTATGTCCCATGATTCAATGATTGGGCTCTGAATTTTACGATCTCACCAATCCCAAAATTGATTCATTGACCCTACCTCAAAGGAAATGACCATTTTACCCTTTTGTTCAAAAACCGAATTTCATGCCAAAAATATTCCAATGATGCACAAAAAAATACACAACTCCACTCACTTGGACTCACATAAATTCCTCAAGAGATGCATAATGGTTTTTACCGAGAAATTATTTATTTTAGTGAAATGACCAAAATGCCCTTTTGGTCCCAAAAACCCTGATTTTGCTCCAAACTTCATTTCCACTTTGACAATGATCCTGAGGCCCTTTGGATGACTCTAAAACTCTAGAAATGCATGCATGATGAGAAAATAAGTCTTTTTGGCGAAATTACCAAAATACCCTTTGAACAAGGAAAAACCCTAGAAACCCTAGAAATGCTCTAAAGTGCTCTAAAATGCCATGCAATGCTTTTCCAACCCTAAAATGCATTCTGAAACTTCTAAGATGCAAGCATGATGCTCTTCCTAACCTCTAGGATGAATGCTAAGACTTGATTTATTTTTGATTGAAAATTAGGGTTTTGACCTAAGCCGGACAAAATTGGGGTATGACAGCTGCCCCTCTTTATTTGGATTTTGATAAGGAATATGAATTGGCCGAAGCATATTCCGAGGCAAAATAGAAATAAAGAATTCAGAAATTATACCAATTTTGTTTACTTAGGGAAACCCGAATTTTCCTCTTTTTCTTTTTCTATATTTTTTTTTTTGAATAGACGGGCTTGAGAACAAACGGGGAACGGTTAACACTTGGCGCATTAACCGAGAGAGAAATTGACGGACCACTCGGGATCTGAAGGAGCACTAAGGCTCTGAAGGACCGCTCAGGGTCTGAAGGAGCACTAAGGCTCTGAAGGACCGCTCAGGGTCTGAAGGAGCACTAAGGCTCTGAAGGACCCCTCAGGGTCTGAAGGAGCACTAAGGCTCTGAAGGACCACTCAGGGTCTGAAGGAGCACTAAGGCTCTGAAGGACCACTCAGGGTCTGAAGGAGCACTAAGGCTCTGAAGGTCTAATTCGCAGTCAATGCTTGGCGCATTGATTGGAGTTAAACTGAAGGACCGACGAGGTCTGAAGGGCATGCCTAAGCCTGATGGACCAATGGGTCTGATGGAGCGCAAACTAGCAACGGTACTAGTAAAACAGTCTGCTTGGGGGGGTGGCCTTTTCCGAGCGGCCATGATTGGTCAAGATCAGATCCGGAACTGATATGTTGACCATGAAGGACGTCCGCTGTGTCTTAGGCTGACACAACTAGTCTGAAGGACCACTTGGGGTCTGAAGGACTTACCCGCAGCTCGAATACGAGGTGAAGTCTGCTTTTGAAGGGACACTTGGGTCCTGAAGGGATTCACGAATCCTGTTGGTTGATGGGCACTTGGGCCTGAAGGGACACTTGGGTCCTGAATGGATTTACGAATCCTGCTGATTGGTTGAGATGGCCAATGCTGCCGCACTGGATTGAGGTACCTGCATACGTCAGCTGATGCAAGGAATGATGCAAGGAGTGTGGATGCATGTTATGCGAAGGCATGTTATGCAGATGCATGCTATGCGATGAGTTTATTGAGATGATGAATGTTCATGAAACGCCCTTTATTCTTTTACTTTGGTTTTCGTCATGTGATGAATGCACAAGATGCGGTCATGCAAATGTAATGCAGATGTATGCTACGTAGATGCATGTGACGCTGATGCCTACAATGCTGGATTTATGGGCCGACAAGCCTGGTTTATGGAGCAATATGTATCTGCATACTGGTCTGATTTATGGACCCTAAAGGTCTGGTTTAAGGACACAAAGGTCTGGTTTATGGATCACAATGATCTGGTTTAAAGACACAAAGGTCTGGTTTATGGATCATAATGATCTGGTTTAAGGACACAAAGGTCTGGTTTATGGACCCTAAAGGTCTGGTTTAAGGACACGAAGGTCTGATTTAAGGACACAAAGGTCTGGTTTATGGACACAACGGTCTGGTTTGACTTGATGATTTGTGGAATTTCAGTGTGCGCATGGAATGCAAGTGTATGCAATGGAAGACTTCGTTTTGTTTGTTTTTTTTTTATGAGATGCATGATGCAAATGCAATGCCTTGATGCAATATTTTTGTTCTTTTACTTCTATGAAATGCAAACATTAATACGATGCAAATGAAATGCTTGAGTGCAACTGTTATGGTACACGGGGTGATGATATGAAATGGTTGATCGGGAAACATAGGCATTTTGGAAGACGTGTGATGAATGCATGAAATGCGAATGCAAATGACATATTTGGATGCAAATGTTATGATGCATAGTGTGATGACATTAGTGGCTGGGATACAGAAACATTTTTGTAATGATGGGATGCGACGAGTGCATGAAATGCAAATGTGAATATGATTTGAATGAAATACTTGGATGCGAATGTTATGATTGTTATTTTCTTTTTCTTTCTCCTATGATGAATGCAAATGCAAATGTCTGAATTTCTTTTTTCTTATTATTATTTCCTATGTCTGAGGAATGTATGATTTTTGCATGATGAATGTAATGCATGATTGTGTTTGTTTATTGCCCTTTTTTTTTGCTTATTTTTTATTTTTGCTGGTTCAGCCAACCCGCGACACTCCTTACACGAGACTGAGGAACCTGTTGGAATTGCGGAGTTCATGAGCCGAGTGCATGTTGGTCTTGACTTTGCTAGTTTGAAGCAATCGTGGGTGCAGTTGCTCTCTCTTGCATGATTGACTGATTTTGAGGATGTGCTTTCTCTTATGACTCTTAAGAACTTCGTAATCATTGTAATGCTCCATGATTTATGCACATGTTTTACATTTCAGGACCATCATCATCATAAAACGTTTATTTTGAGCAGAAAAAGCAGAAAATAAAAGAGTGAACAGATATGAGAAAGTTGAACTTTATTAATGTGGAAACCGGTCGCACAAGAAGTTACGCCGATTATTTATTACACTTGAAAGTTTAAACTGTAAAAAGACACGAAAAAGGAGAGAAACTGAATTCTGACTGTCCGTCTCTGTGGAACAGTGCCAAACATCTATGTCCTTGACCTTGATCACTCCCTCATCCAAGCTTGTAGGAGAGTTGTATGCCTTTCTTTACTTTTCATGCCTAAGTTTTCAGACCCTAATTTTTGCCTTGATCGCCCTTTGCGGGTTTTCAATCCACCGGGTCGCTCTGATTTTGCCTAGGTCGCCCTTTGTGGGTTTTCAACCTAGCGAGCTAATTCTTACTTGGCTTATCTTTCTCTTTTTTCATCTATTTCTTTTAGGCATAATACTTCTTCACTTGATCTGAATTGACTGGATTCCTGAGATCTTCGCCGTCTATGTTTATGAGTATCGGCGCTCCTCTGGAAAAAGCTTTCTTGACTTCATATGGACCGTCATGAATGGGTATCAACTTCCCACGGAGTCAGTCTGGATAGGTAGGATCTTTTGAGTACAAGGTCTCCTTCACCGAATTCTCGAAGACGGACTTTCCTGCCGAAAGCTGCCTTCATCTTTTGTTGGTACAACTGGCCATGGCGCAGGGCGGCAATTCTTTTCTCTCTAATGAGATTCAGTTGATCTAGACGAGCTTGGACCTCTTTTGCTTCTTCTAACTTGGCCTCCATGACTACTCGTGGAGAGGGTATTTCAACCTTGATGAGAAGAACTGCTTCTGACCCATACACTAGAGAAGAAAGGGGGTTGCCCCTGTATGATTTCAATGAATGTGAGTGTGACAAGGGATGAGATAGGTGTAGGGTCAATTTCCCCAATTGTAGGAGGGGTGAAGAGCGACAGGATTGCCCCACTTGGCATATTGTAAACAAATGAATTTACTTGTCCTTGAGCTAAAACTTTGAGAAAACAACAGCAATCAATCATTGATCGGAATGGACCTTTCGGGATTGTGGTGTTTTGTGGAGAAGGGATGACTGAGCTTGTCGGAGTGTTTGGGGTTGATGGGAGGATGGGTCTTATTCAGCGTTGGCTGATGATCGATGGTTTATGATGGTTAACTGGCTTGATGAGGTATTAGGAAGTTTTATTCCTGGCTAAGGGTCTGTGGAGGGCGGGTTATCGCGGTCAAAAGGAAAGTGTTTGCGGTTTATGAGAGGTATAGGAATGATACAGTGTTTGAAGGTTTATTGAGAGGTATGGGAATGATACAGTGTTTGAAGGTTTATTGAGACGAGGAACTCTTGGGTTTTGTGGTAACACGTATCAACTCACTACTTACATTTCTGTTGTATTTTTCTTTTGATTTTGGGATTTTCCCTTTTTGAATTTTTTTTTTTTTTTTTGAGCTTGGGTGAACTGATAAAGAACGATGCACTGTTTTTTTTTTTTTTGGTGATCCTTGTCTAAGGTGACTTTTGGATTTTTGGCTTTCTTTTTTTTTTTTTGGCTTACGGTGGGTAGGAGAGGATTTTGTTTTTCTCTTTGGGATTTTCTTGGCTTAAGGTGGGTAGGAAATGGATTTTCTGGGATTTTAGGTTTTTGAGGGTATGGAGGGATGGTCCAACTTCATTTCAAATCATGATTGCTCGTTTCCTCAAAAATTAACTCTGGGACAATAATTCACTTATTTTCATGCACTTGCCCTTCTTCTTTATTTCCTTTTTGCGCTCTAATTTCTCTTTATTGAAGTACCCATCTTGACCTCTTTCTTGTTCTCAGCGGTCTCCAAGTTGATCACTTCAGTGGATTCCCCGTGAGGCTGAATAACTCTTTCTTCTTGTATCATTAACCTTCTGGAGGATCTTCCCGGTCTTCCTCAACATCCCCCACTGCTTGATTGATAAGGTGATCAAAGTCAAAATATGGACTGTTGGCACTGTTATTTTGAGAGACAATTGCTGTGGATCCGCTTTTTACTGAGGCGAAAAAGCAGAATGAAAGGCGAAACAAACAAACAAGCAATAATAATGCAAGGAAAAGACACACGAAATGAAAAGGAATTGATTTTTATTGATTGGAATTCAAAAACAACGTTTTTATTGATGATGATGATTTAGAAAATAAAAACATGTGCGCCCCTAACAACTGGTCCTGTGGCCTTGGGCAGAGCCACAGGGTTGCATTACAAATGACTACTTTAAGTCAAAGGTCCCAGGAGGATCAACAATCTTTCAATTCTTTAATTCTTTCACCAGCACTGCAGCGACAAACCAGGTTTGCACCACCCTCTTCTGACTTAGGACCATTATTGATGACAGCAATTTGGTCGTATTGTTCCTCTTCCTCATCCCATCCTGTAGGCTGGATGTCTTCCATTCGGATTTGAGCACTCTCGGGAATGTCATACCTGACCAAGTAATCAAACTTTCCACTGGGCTCCCCTAGGGTATCCCAACATCCCTCTTCTGACTTAGGACCATTATTGATGACAGCAATTTGGTCGTATTGTTCCTCTTCCTCATCCCATCCTGTAGGCTGGATGTCTTCCATTCGGATTTGAGCACTCTCGGGAATGTCATACCTGACCAAGTAATCAAACTTTCCACTGGGCTCCCCTAGGGTATCCCAACATCCCTCTTTCACAGGCACCGCTGTTACTTCCTCATTGATTTCTTCTTCATCATCAATATCAGGGGTTCCTATCTGAGCTTCCATGGTCTCCACCTTAGTTTTCAGAGCCTGGTTCTCCTGAGCCAGCTGCTCAGGGTTAAGGATCTCCACCATCAACTCTTCTTGACCCATGGGGTCCTCATTCTCGGGAATCTAGTTGCTAGCCATCAGTTTTGCTTGAAGACGTGTGTTATAGCGGTGAAAGCGAACCAGCGTACCTTTACTGTTTGTTTAGCCATTTATTACATAAGAATCAGGATAAATGTATGAATGGATGCATGAATGTATGTACAATGTTTGCTTGGTGCCGGGAACCACGGGATGCCTTATCTTGTCATAAGCGCATAAACTTTTCTTTTTTTTTGATTTAAGAAGTGAAGAAAACGAGGAATCGAAATAGAAAATCAACCTTCTTCATAACTGGGAGGCGAGAAGCAAGTGAAGCCTTGCTACTTGATTCCATTCTAATGCACCTATGCCAAGACGGTACACTATTTGGTGATCCCCAGCAAGCAAAATGCAAATGAGATGTAATATGAATGCAAGTAAATGAATGCCGTATGATGCAATTATGATAAGAATGATGCGTGTGAAAAAAAATAAAGGCGATGCATGTGGACGGAAGTTCAAAAATTGAGGAGCCACGCTACGTGCCGCCTCACGCACTGGTTTATTTAATGAAGGGAAATATATTATTATTTTTTTTGAAAATGAGGACCGTACGTTATTTCATATGGACCGGTATGAGAAAGGCTACAGCGGTAACTCTTTCTTTCTCTTCTTTTTTTTTTTGAAAATGAAGTGGGCCATATGTCACTTCGTACGGACCGGCAAAAGAGGAGGCTACAATGGCAACCCTTTCCTCTTTTCTCTTTTTTTTGAAAATTTCTTCTTTTATTCTAGTAAAGACATGCCTAAACTACAATGCAACATACAATTCGTATGCCCTCGTGCCCTACCAAGATGGGAATCCTAAGTTCTAGGGCAACTTCAAAGGTTCCTCCCATGTAGCTCTAATTCACACCCTCACAATGGCTGCCAGAGCTATAGAATCCTCATGCCGACACCACAAATGTAGAATACTACCAAGTGTGGGGCGTCATAAGAAAGCGTACTCTGGTTGAGACTTTCATGAGTATCAGACAGACAAAGGTCTCGAATGACAGTCACTAATCGTCTCCACTCCCCTAAGTGTTTGTTGGATCCGGGTATAGGAGCCCACTCATAGCATATAAATCATAAGGTGTGAAAGTGTGTGATTGAGGACATACTTCCTAAAATCTACCCATCCCCACCTGCAAGGAAAACCAGCACAGCCAGACAGAAGCAAGCAATAATAAGTCGTCTACCCTAGGGTTTAACAAAATAAACTACACTAAGGTATCAACAACAAACATATAGCTTACCTCAAGAAAGGGAGCGAAGAAGAAGGGATCATAAGGGCATAAGGGTATGATGCATGAGATTACCTTGTAGAAAGGGAGCAAAGAAAAGGGGATCATGGTAAAGGAAGGGAAATGCATGGTAAGAAAAGGAAGGAGAAGAAGAAGTAGAATAAAGTTTTCAAATCAACCCTTTTTTTTTTTAACCACACATTAAGTTAATTAGGCTTGACCCTCATTTTAAAAAAAATCCCCAGTGAAGTCGCCAGCTGTTGCGCCCCGCTCCTACGTACCCTCTCTGGAAGAGGGATCAAAGCTACGTAGTTCTAGTGGTTTTTTTTAAAAGTGTGCTTGACGGGTTACGACCCGCTCCTACGTACCCTCTCTGGAAGAGGGATCAAAGCTACGTAGTTCTAGTGGTTTTTTTTTAAAAGTGTGCTTGACGGGTTACGACCCGCTCCTACGTACCCTCTCTGGAAGAGGGATCAAAGCTACGTAGTTCTAGTGGTTTTTTTTAAAAGTGTGCTTGACGGGTTACGACCCGCTCCTACGTACCCTCTCTGGAAGAGGGATCAAAGCTACGTAGTTCTAGTGGTTTTTTTTTTAAAAGTGTGCTTGACGGGTTACGACCCGCTCCTACGTACCCTCTCTGGAAGAGGGATCAAAGCTACGTAGTTCTAGTGGTGTGGTTTTGAAAGTGCTTTTGAGTTTTTGAAATAAGACTCAAGTGTTCACGAATACCAAACAAGCAATGGCTTCGAGTGGCGTTCATTACTAACTCGAAAGAAAAGAGTTGGAACCGGTAATCAAGCAAGCAAAGGCTTCGAGTGATTACAAGTAACAACGTTTTATTATCTTTTTGAAAGCGTTTTGAAAAAAAGGGCGAGCATCGGTGATAATTATCACTAATAGCTCGTGTTGTTTTTGAAATTTGCTTTATTCGTGTTTAGTTAAAGTGTGGGAGCTTTCATAGTAGTCAAACAAGCCAACGCTTCGAGTGACTACCACTAATAACTCCTCATTAGCGATCAAACAAGCAAAGGCTTCGAGTGATGGCTAATGATTTATTTAAGAAAACGCCTTAGGGTTTTTTTTGTTTGGAAAAACATTTAACTCTTGATTTGAAACAAGTTAAGAAAAAGAATTTGATTTGGAAAAAAAGGGTTTTGGAAAACAAATAGGGCATTTCAAACAACATACCAATCCCTAGCCAATATACAAATCACTTAATTACAATTCATGCAAACATTACAAATCCAAAAGACAAGCAATATGCATAAATATGTAATGTTCAAAACTAATTACAAGTTGCCACAATTGCCAAAGGTAACTTTATTGAATCATTTTAGGATCAACAATAAAAACACAAGAGTTAAGTTTCTTTTGGTAATCCTTGACACTTATTAACAATGTACAAAGGCATAAGTGTCAAGTCATATTACTAAATCATCAACAAGAAAGAAGTAATTGATCATGAGGTAAGGCGTAAAATGAAATGTTGAGTCACTTTAGGGGATCTCCAACACATGGGATATGTGCTAGACATAAGTGCTAGATCATATCACCTAATCATCAACAAAGTATGCAAAGGGAAAAATGTTTTTAAGTTTTTAAATGAATGAGGAAGATTGTGCGAAATGTTTTGGTCTTTTGGGTAGGTATGCATGATTGAGAAGTGGTAAAATAATGAAAGAGTTTTGGTAAAAGTTATTTGATGCAATGTGGTAAAAAGTTGAATGCATATGAATAGGATAAAAATGCATGTTGGTAGAATGATGAGAATGCAAATGGTAAATTTCAAATAAAGTGGTAAATGTTTATTGAAATGGTAAAAGCTTTGTGTAAATTTTGAGTAAAGGGGTAAAAAGTAAAGGGTGAAAGTGTTTTTGGGATTTTGGGTAAAAAGTAAAATGTTTTTAAGTTTTGGTAAAAAGTAAAAATGTTTTTATCTATTGGTAAATTTTAAATGAATAGTAAAAGGTGAAATGATAAAAAGTAAAAAAACACAATTCACACAAATTACTCACACCATCAAAGATCAAACAACAAAGTTTTGAGCAAAAATTTGGTCACAAAAAGAGGCCCTTGGCCGAATGCACCACATGCATATTTAAGCACAAATTTCATCAAATTTTTGCCATCAAATCACATTAATGAACACATACATATAAATCCTAGGATCTACACATGCATTTCATACTCAATCAATTGCCATTTCATCATTTTTCAACATAAACACAAGAGGGAACAAAAAGTATAAAAACCCTAATTCTACACTATCAAACCTTAGAGCATGAAAGACTAACTTAACCAATTTTATTCCATCAAAACTCAAGAAACAAGCAAGAAAACATGTTATTCAACAAGAGAGGCCCTAGGCCGAAGCAAAAAGGTAAGGAAAAATAAATTTTACTTGGTGAAAATTTCATAAAACAAAGTGGAAAAAAACATGTACACAATTTTGCTTTACTAACAAGTATGAAATCCACACAAAATCACCAAGAACACATTTATTGGAGGGTGAAACGCCAAATCTCACCCTCAACCAGCCACCAACCAAAATATATCTACATTGATGATGATATGAGATGCAAATATAAGTTGAAAAAGGATTTTGATGCAAGAAAGTGGATGAAAATGCAAAGGGTTTTAGGTTATACCTTAGTTCCAAACTAAGCAAGAGTAGAAATGAAGATCAAGAGTAATAAAATCACCAACAATCTTCACAAGTCATCAATAAACAGCCACGCAACCTTGAAGAAACAACCCCTTTGATGATGTAAATGTGGGATTAAGGATGAAAGAAAGAAGATATATGAATATGGAGTGAGTTTGAGGTGATTTGGTGGATGGAAGTTGAAAAGAAAATTGAGGAGGAGGGGTGAGGGGGCTACGGCCTTGGAGAGAAAAGAGGAGAGGAGTTGGTGTGCTAGGGTTTTTGAATGGAGAGTGAGGCTAAGAAGCTATGTGGGTTGATCATATGAAGATATATATAGTACTCACTTATCATTAAGGGCTTCTAGGTCATTTTGATTTCCATTGTGCTCTAGGATTGCATCTAAATTTTGAACCAAGGGTCAAGATCAAATGTCACATGGATTAGGGGCAATTAGAAAGCACAAAGTGAGGAGAGAGAGGGCTGAGGGGTGTAGCTTAAGGAGGTGAGTGAAGGATAAGTTTAATTACAAAAATGTATTTTCTCATGAAGCATATTACAAGAGTGCCATTTTAATTCAAATGAAGGGTGAGGATTGCATTTAACACTTGAATGGAAGGCCATGATTTAAACACAATTTGCAATCAATAAAATAAACCAAAAATGGGGGAAAAAGGGCTGGAATTCGCAGCCATAGGAAAGAGAGTAAGTGGAATTGCAACTTGTACTATTGTACTACACTTGACCTTTCAAAATTCAAAGGAATATTGATTATTCCTTTCAAGATAATTCTTCTAAATTCTTGCCATTTTGGGCTATGTCCCATGATTCAATGATTGGGCTCTGAATTTTATGATCTCACCAATCCCAAAATTGATTCATTGACCCTACCTCAAAGGAAATGACCATTTTACCCTTTTGTTCAAAAACCGAATTTCATGCCAAAAATATTCCAATGATGCACAAAAAAATACACAACTCCACTCACTTGGACTCACATAAATTCCTCAAGAGATGCATAATGGTTTTTACCGAGAAATTATTTATTTTAGTGAAATGACCAAAATGCCCTTTTGGTCCCAAAAACCCTGATTTTGCTCCAAACTTCATTTCCACTTTGACAATGATCCTGAGGCCCTTTGGATGACTCTAAAACTCTAGAAATGCATGCATGATGAGAAAATAAGTCTTTTTGGCGAAATTACCAAAATACCCTTTGAACTAGGAAAAACCCTAGAAACCCTAGAAATGCTCTAAAGTGCTCTAAAATGCCATGCAATGCTTTTCCAACCCTAAAATGCATTCTGAAACTTCTAAGATGCAAGCATGATGCTCTTCCTAACCTCTAGGATGAATGCTAAGACTTGATTTATTTTTGATTGAAAATTAGGGTTTTGACCTAAGCCGGACAAAATTGGGGTATGACAAGCGGGGCTAGATTTTGATTCTCCGCTTCGGATACCTATGAACATGGATGAACTACGTAGCCTTTGATTCTCCGCTTCGGATACCTAAAATATAGATTTTGCTAACACTATTTAACGACCTAGATTTTGCCGACACTATTTAACGGCCTAGATTTTTCGTAAATATTAACGTGATTAAATTATAAATAGATATAATAATTTTTATAATTTATTTATAGTTTATTTAGGTATTTATATTTTAATATATAATAAAAGAAAAAAAATAAAAAAACACAGTTCAGAAGTCATCCTGGGGGGGGGGGGACTTCTGAACTGATTTTAAATTTTTTTTTTGCAAAACACAGTACTGAAGTCGCCCCTGGGGGGGCGACTTCTGTACTAAATTTTTTTTTCCCTATTTTGGTATATAACCCACAATGTGTATTATTTATGTATATAATTTTTTTTTACCCCAAAATCGTTTTTTTGCCACAAAGGAGACCGACATTCATCTCGGCAAAGGAGTAATTTTCACCTCGCCCCTTCTCCAACTAATTATATTCAACGAACATGATCACATTACTTAAACCAAGTAATTTTAAACCCCTTTTAGCCTTCCCCACGCACACGCGCGTGCACACACACACACACACACACACACACACACACACACATGTGTGTGTATATATAAACACTGTCCAGCCAAGTAATGACTCATCCCCGGATAAGAGGAAGACTTTGGAGCCAACTTCAACAATGATCCGTGCCCAACGATAATCAACGGCCGGGATCCGTTCAAGTTACTTCATGGTGAAGATCAACACGGCTCTAGCTCACGGTGTAATAACCAAAGTAACCGAATAATTACTTTGGATATTACCTTGTGGTTGCTTTATTTAAATCAAATGATTAGCATTTAATTAATTTGATTGTTATTAATTTAAATGTGTCTTGGTGTGAGTTAGAGTAAAGATAGTGTACAAGGAAAAAGGGGTTGTTGAAAAAAATAGAAATGTTGCTCTCACCTTGTGAGTGGGTTGGGCATTTGAACCAACCCATTTGGCCCAAAACCCAATTCAAATTCAGCTGGTACATTTAGGGTGTGTTTGTTTGAGGTGAAAGAGGGAAGAGCGAGTAAGAGAAGAGAAAGGGAAGAAAGAGTGATATTGACATGTTTGGTTAATGAGAGAAATAGGAAAGAGAGAGTGAGAGATGATTAGTTTAGTGATTTTTGTAATCTCTCCACAAGTGGAGAGAAAGTGGAGAGAAATGGCTCTTAAGTTTTGCATTTACCATTTTGCCTTCGACTAAATTATTTTTAACATGAATAACAATTATTATAATTTATAGGATGTGACATTTTATAGATATAAATTAAACAGATCAATTAAATATGTAACTTATTAAGTTAAATAATTAAAATAAATACTACTTGTCAAAAAAAAAAATACTAACTCAATTAAATTAAAAAATTAAATCAAACACATAGGGGTGTTTTTGTCCTTTTAAAACTAACTTTTTTTTCTCTCTTCTCTCTTTCGCTCCAACCAAACCAAGAGGCAAAACTGTCTCTTCCCTATTTATCTTCTCTTTCCCTTAAACCAAACAACCCTCCTAATCTACTCTAATTCTCAACTCTTTCTCTCTTTCCTCTTTCCTCTTTCCTCTTTCTCTCTTCCCTCTTTCTCTCCTAGGGGGGGGGGGGAGAACACCTCTGGTTTCCTTATTCATATTCATTCACCTTTCAAATGAAAAGAGAAAAGAAAGCAGAGAGAGAGAGAGAGAGAGAGAGAGAGAGAGAGAGAGAGAGAGAGAGAGAGAGAGAGAGAGAGAGAGAGAGAGAGAGAGAGAGAGAGAGAGAGAGAGAGAGAGAGAGAGAGAGAGAGAGAGAGAGAGAGAGAGAGAGAGAGAGGGGGTAGCAAAACCGAAAGGGAGAGGGTGAGGGGAGGATAGGGAATAATTCCATTGAGTTCTCAACCCCATCACCTCTACAACCATCAAACATTTCGAATTGCTTCTTCTTCTAAATACAATCACCAGAAAATTTAACAAAAAACCTCCCACACACTCCTTTTTGCTTTGTATGTGGTTTTGAAGAGTTGAAACCAAACTCTTGTGGCTTGTGTAACATCCCACTTTTTCTAAATAGTTATTAGGATGTGTTTTAGAATTTTTTTATTTTAATTATGTGTTTTTGGGACTTAGAGAAAGACCTAGGTATAACACCTCAATTTTTTTCTAAAGTTAAGCTATGTGAGTGTTTATTAAAATAAAGACAAACATATGTTTTGGTAAGTTTACATAATTATATTTATATATTGATATATGATGATACATATACATTTATATTTAGTAGTCACCTTAGTATGCTTCCTTATAAGATAAGCCTAGGATGTGGTTTTGGGTATAAAAGCAAATAGTTGGAAAAGTCTGTTCGCTTAGTGAAACTTTATGCTCGCTTAGCGAACAAGCCTTACTTCACACGAAGGACACGTAGCAGCTTGGAAGTCGGCAGCAAACCATTGTTCGCTTAGCGACTTGGACGTTTTCTTAGCGAACAAGACACAACAATTTCAGAGGTGACAAACATGCACTTGCTCGCTTAGCGAAGCTTTATGCTCGCTTAGCGAACGTGCCTTACTTTACACGTAGAAGAAGACACGTAGCAGCTTGGAAGTCGGCAGCACACCATTGTTCGCTTAGCGAACAAGACACAACACTTTTAGAAATGGCAACATACACTTGGTCGCTTAGCGACTCGAAACCCAAATTTTCGCTTAGCGAACAAACTTGCCTATATAAGAAACTTCAGTTCTCACAATTTATAAGAGTGATACACTGAAAAGAAACTCATTTCCTCTTCTTGAAAAAACCTTCGTAATAGTATTCGAGCACGTGTTGGAGCTACCGTAGCGATATTACGTTCGTGTTGTATTTCAGGTGGGGGCAAGATACCGTATTCGTCGGGACGGTTAGCGTAAAGTTTTAATTTAAATATGTGTAGAGTGTCCCAAGCTCTACTAGAGTTAAATAGTCAGCGATACCTAAAGATCATCTGACTACTCTTCGGAGTTGAGGTTAAATGAAGTTTAGGCCGTCGAGGACCGGTTAACATATAGGAAAGATTATTATTGTGATTTGATTTATTATTTGAGTAATTTGCTGTGTTGCTTTTGGTTCGCTTTGATTATCTTAAATGTTATAAAATGCTTGTGTTATTAGTGATTATTTGTTGAATTGCTGAAATGTCTTATTGATATAGTTATGGCTTTATTTCCTAATAGAAATAAGATAAATGAAGTTAAGATTTCATAATGAACCTAGGTGTGGAAAGTGAACTAAGAGTCATAGAGATATAAAGTGAAATGAATACTTGACCGTAGTGTAAAAGATAGTACGAGTTACTGATCAACAAGATAAGTAAGGCATACAGATTAAGATGTAATTAAATAAAATCATATAGACTGCATATGTGTTGTAAGTCCACAGCCGTGTGGTATGGGACACACGAGGTCAAGTACCGGGCCTGATCCTTAGTAGGACATATCTATATCGGTCGGATGGGGTAATGTTAGATTTAGATTACTCTAATCAGTTTTTGGCAGGGAACGACTTATAAACACTCGGACTCCATTGTGATAGTCGGGTGGGCGTTTGCAAAGTACAGTACAGACGCTTGTGGCAATCAGGATATGGCCAGAGTCAGCATATAGTATTGATACATACTCATAGAGAGAGTCTGGAAAATAAGATATTAATAAAGGATAGAAGATAAGGAGTAATTTGAATTGTTGTGCTTGTGATATGTTTAAATTGAACTTTACCCTTGTCTTCCCATTTTCTGACTTGTACATGTATCTTAGCTCCAGGTGTTTTTCTTTTGTATATTTATTGAAATACTTAGATCCAGCCGAGGAGCCACTTGCAGCAGAACGTCATACTCTTCCTTCCACGATGGACGTTGAAGGCATTGAGGATGTGATGCGATATGATGGGGCAGTCAGGTGTCTCATTGAGAGAACCTGAGTTTTGTTTAGTCAATGTGTTAGTCAATCGAGTCTCGCTAGTTTGTTATTTGGCTGACCTTGTTTTATGCTTTATGTTCCGCTGTTTTGTATTACTCTGATAAATTTGAGTGGCTTTAGTATTGCCACATATGTTGTAAAACTCTTAAAATAATGTTTTTATCTATGTGATGCATGTTGGGTTATATATGTTTTAAATTTTTAAATTTACTCGTTTTTGAGATTAAGGAATTAAGTGTAAGGGTTACTATGATGAGGACGAGGATCGTCTCAGCTTGCATGTGTTTTTAGGCACTTGGGATGAGGGTTACATAAGCTGTAGATGAAGTGGAAATCGCAAAGATGGAGCTTTGAAGTTGATCTTGTTTTAGTGGAAGCCAATTTCGTGTACAACCAAGGATAGAAGAAAACAATATGGAAGCAGAAATTTTATTAAAAAAAACTGTTTGTTGGAAGCTGTCTTGTGAGCCTTGCATGCCTAGTTTTCGTGGACTTGGGAGCCTGAAAAGTTTGGAAATAGTTAGAGGAAGATGTAAGCTTGAAGATTGAAGTCATGGTTAGAAGATTGGATCTCAAATTCGTGGTTCTTGGTGGTGGGATTGAAGATGCAAACTCAAAGGAAAATTCTGCAGCAAACATATTTCGAACAGTCTCTGGTATTTTCCTCATATCTCTCTCCACAGACCTCATTTGAAGTTAATATTTTTTTTCCTTAGAAATTAGACATTAAACCCTTAAAAATAGGCACAAGAATCATCTGATTTCATTATGTATTGAGGTAGATATCGTGTCTACAAGTTTGGTTTCTAAATCGGTTACAGTTTTGACCCAGTCACCTTGTTTTGGTCATAAATCCCTATATACTTGTCGAATCAGTTTGGAACTTGAACCCTCAGAAACTAGAAATAATTCCCTTCATGATAGACACTTGTTTTGCTAAATTTATTTGAAAGTATTAATTTAGATATACCATTTGCAAAACTGTTCATAGATGCTGTCCAAAAACAGAATATGGAAACTCCTCTCCATCACCTTTTTCGAATCGCACATGGAAGGAAGTCAAGAACCGAAGTTGGGGGATTGAATGAAGTGGTAGATTTGGAGCTAGTCTTTGATGATTTGAAGTTAGTGGAAGTTCAACTCCACTAGAGACTAACCATAAGTGAGTTCCCATTCTCCCATTTCTTAAACTTTTGAGATTTTGAGTACGTAGTAAACTTGATATTTGGAATATCTATGATTGTTAGTTTTAGACTTGTTGGCAAGTTGAAACTCAGAGTTTGCCTCCTTTCCTTGATATAACATGTTGAATGTGATGATTGAAATTAAATTGCCTAATGACATTGCATGTATATAATGTTGAATGAATGGGTTTGCTTTTGGTTGATAATTAGACTTGCTTGAGCTTGAGCTTGAATATGCTTGTATTGTTGTTTGATTTGCGTTAGAAATTGAAGTGGATACTATTGGTACTGAATTGGAAGCATGTTAAAATTTCATTTTTCTGCAGCTGATAAGGAAGCACGGTCCCGTGCTCCATCTTGCACGCCCCGTGCTCCTCTCAAAGAGTTAGGGAGCATGTTCCATGCGTGAGGGTGCACGACCCGTGCAACCCTCTGTTCCTTGAACCAAAAACTTACACTTTTCAGTCCTTTTGAGTACCAATTTCGTATCCATCCCATTTCTAATTCAAAGACAAACACTTATCACATGTTTGGAGATTTATTTATGCCTTGAAATGATATGATTGAGTTTCAATCTATCGCGTTGAGAACAAGTGAGGGAAAGTTATGCATAAAACACATGCCCCATCATAAGATTAAAGTAACATACTTGTAATGGGAGGTCATGTCTTCTGAGTTCAAGGCCCAAAATTGTTACTCAACAAAATGTTGGGTTGGGTTCTCTACTGAAACTGATATTGGTTAGATATCTCATGGATTATGCTAGGATAAAGCTTGTAATTAAAAGATATCATGCGTATATTTATAGTGAGGTGTCGTGGATGAACTCATTGAGATTATCATAATCTCACCCTTTCATAATGTGGTGATTTACAGATGACTCGGTGACGATGTTGATGACAAAGGAAAAAGGAAAAGTTCATTGATTTAATTTATGTGATGATGTATCCTGTTTAAATGTTTATGTATTGGTATTCCAAACCACAGAGTGGTTTATTAGCTTTGTAATCTATCCGTCATGGATTAGGATTTATATTTGTACTTCTAAGATTGGATTAAATAATGCATTATGATAAAAGAGGGATTGTACCATATGTTTGACGGAGTTCTCATGGAATATGATGGAAAGTTTATTCAAAATACGTATAAGTTGAACTTCTATGAAGGATATTACTGAAAGTTTTAATCCAAATTTAGAATTGCATGAGTTTGTAAAATGAATAAATTTTAGATTTGGTTGACGAACGAAATCTAGGATGTTACATTTTGGTATCAGAGCAGTTCGACCTAGTCGAACTTAGTGATTTGTTGAGTAGGTAGATTGAGTCAGTTAGGGACTTAGACAGTTAACTGTTAGACCTCTCAGTATATTAGACAATGTAAGTTTGTGGGGCAGTCGACAGTTCTGAAAGGAGTATGGGATGTTACAAGTGGTATCAGAGCAACAGACCTCTCCCAGTACAATGTGGTTTGGGGACGAACCAAGCGGAAGCCAGTGGGCATGTGACACCCAGGGCTGACGAAGGCAGGGAGTGATCGCCGGTGCCCAAAAAGTTGACACGGACAAAGAGCACCTCTTGCCATGCTTCTAGAATCACTCAAATCAACACTTCAGAACACAATGTGAAGTTGAAACTAATATGTTTTCCACAATTTCAGAAGCACACATGTAGGATTTATCTCTAACCTGTAGAAGTTCATGAAGTTGGTGTCTTTATTATATATTTTTCTTTGTTTAAAGGGCTTTCAACACACACACGCACACACACACACATATCACTAATGGAAAAAAAAGCATTTCATATCGGTTAAAATTGACATTTCATATCGGTTCCTGAACCGATGCCGAAAAAGGAGATATAAAAAATAGGTACATTTCATATCGGTTCCTGAACCGTTATGAAAAGTTGTTTTTATATCGGTTGCACCTAGAACCATTATGAAAAGTCCATTTTTTATCAAATATAAGCGTATTTTTGACATCAGTTTTTTGTTGGAACTGATATAAAAAGTACTTTTAACATCGGTTATCCAGATGAACTGATATTAAAATTGGAGTTTTTTTTTTAAAAAAAAAACGTGTTTCTGATCAGCATACATGAGCAATAATAAATACAAATACACAAGCAATAACTTGTTCTTTTTATTGCCAAAAGGAAAACTTTAGTAATATAATAAAGTATTGTAACTTACTTTACAATAACTCTCGAAAAGAATTAAGAATTATTAATTATCTATCTGGTAAAAAAAGAGCTACCCCTATTTCCCGGCTTATATGTACACCTATTGCCAGGCTCCTAACATTATTTTTCCCCTTTCACAACTAGAACAAAATCTTTGGAGTGTTTGGATCCAATACTCAGCTTCTCTAATTTTGACAATGAAGTGAAGCTTTGATATCCATCGTCATTTTCACAAATGGAACTGCAAAATCAAAGGGCAAATATAGTTGAACACTAAGAGGCAATTGATATTTTATAGTTGTCACAAGTCCAAATTTTAGCATAAGAATTATAATATAACTAAATAAAAGAAGTGGTAGTTACCTGTCATTGTGCACTAGGTTATTCTCATTGTCTTCATTCATAGTTAGGTAATTTTAAACACTCACAGCTACATAACAAATAAACACAAGGATCACAAACATGTTGAACATATTGATCAAACCAAAAAAGAAATATGCTTAAAAGCAATAAGACGTGAGATGTAAGAGAATCTGAAAAACATACATGATAAATCCAAGTTTTGCACCTTATCTCAATCACTGACTAAGGAACAGTTATATAGGTGTCATAGAATCAAAAAGATTTGAGGCATGACATTTTTCTCAAATATTGAATGATACAAGTGTCTCTATCCTTGAACTTGTTATTTAAGG
Source organism: Astragalus membranaceus (assembly GCA_039519185.1). Lineage (NCBI taxonomy): Eukaryota > Viridiplantae > Streptophyta > Magnoliopsida > Fabales > Fabaceae > Astragalus > Astragalus membranaceus. Next base: position 146,799,584 of record CM076849.1, on the reverse strand, counting down.
TAAGACTTGAATCACATTCTTCTATTGCTAGCATTTAGCACATCTATGAGGATTCTCCTACATATCACAAATTGCGTTTGTTTCTGTTCTATTGAAATTAAAACTTTTCTGAAAATAACATAACCAATCTAATTAAATCAATTTCTAGCAGCAAACAAGGCATTTAACAAGTCCATTCTCATTGCATGCAGGACATCTAAGAAAACATTCATTGTTACTTTTGAAAACTTTGCAACTTCCACAACATTGAGTAAATTGTAAACCTCAATTGCAAAAGCACAACCAATAACATAATCATGCTTTATGGAAAGAATAGAACTTAGCTCACTACAAATATAAGTTCAATTTGAACCATGTAGTATAAGAGACCCACAAATTTGTCACTTCTTTTCACTCATTTTCAAATTCCACAACCTCTAATTTCATTCCCTTGTAGTATAAACAAATATACATGCAGAAGTTTACAAAACACTAAGATGGAGTATCATTGTGCTTTCTAAGTTTCAACAAGTTTCAAGCAAGATCAATAAGAAAAATAACAGAACCAATCTCATTAAATAATAGAACCAATTTCATTAAATCTATTGCATCAACTGTAGTTCATTAAATCTCATTAACTAAATATATTACCTCCCATAAATCTCTTGCATCAACTGTAGTTCCCGGTTTTAGACCAATGTCAGACCAAGATGCACTCACTGTTGCATTTGATGAACTTCTATTCCAGACAACTGCTACTCTTTTACCACTGAGAGGTCCTGCCCACACCTGTCACAAAACCTTTCTATTAATAAATTGTGTGAGAACTATGAAAATTTAATTTCACATGTATATGTTAGTGTATCATAAATGATTTGATTCCAATGTTACATTAGTTTGAATTTACTCTATTTGTGTGTGGATGAGATAGCTAGATGGACTTAAAAACAGTTCAGTAGCAACATCCTAGTTTTGTAGTGAAACATGAAAGCATGTAGTATATTACATGAAAGCATGTACTTGCCTTGATTTACTGCAATAAATTCTGAGTTGCTTATCTGTTCATGTGTGGTACTATCCATTTCTTGAGTATCACAACAAACTAGTAAAGGGGCCCATTTAAACCCAATAATATAGTTATACAACAAATTGTATCATAAAAGAACATTATAATAAATGACATTGTCTGAACAAGACATATCAAACATGTAAGAAGGTGGATATTCTCGTCTGGTTGGCGGTTGTCGATTGCTCTCCTTCCTAATATCATCTCCATAAGAATCACGCCGAAGCTGTATACATCTACCTTTGTTGTGACTCGTCAATGTTTGCTTCCAATATCCTCAAAGTTTGCTTTCAATATCCTCAAAGTTTACGAAAGTAATACAACACTTACTTGCTTAGCTAGCTATGAAATACACCTTCAACAGCAATAATTCAATTTCATCTTTCATTCAATTCAATACTACTACTAATTCTTTTACTGCATAGAAATAAAAAAGAAAACAACAAGAACTATATCAAAAGGTGGGAAAATGAAGAATTGAAAGCAGACCTGGTGCATGTGTCCCACCACAAGGGTCTCAAACAGTGAATGTTGATATGAACTCTTAATTTAATTGGCCTAGCAATGAAGGTTAATATGAGCTGATTAAACATACAAAATGTAATCAAAAGTTATGATTTTCTTCTAGTGAAAACTAAATCAGATACTCGTTGATAGCTGTGAACACCCAATCTGACAAACTACTAGACACCTCTCCTGCTAGATGACTTAGTTAGGATTCATTTTTCTACTGTCCATATTGCAGTCGTCAATCGACAAATTTCTCCGTTTTTCAAAAACAGGTTTCAAAAAGCTACCCATCTAATAAAATGAAAATTATAATCCAGCATTAGGTCCTTTATCTTTCAAAACCACAGTATTTTGATTTGGCAAAATCATTTATATCTTAACAAAGGCAACCAAAACACATGTTGAATTACTGGCACTATCAAATGTTTGAAACAATCCATATGCAGGATAAGATGAAACAACAAAATTTCAGAATGATCACCATATGTCCATGAGAACTTATGATCTTGATGCACATGGCTCCTTCAAGATTGAGCTTCCTTTTTAAAATCAAAAACACCTGTCAGAAACATTGACATTTAAGCACATGTCACACGTGTGACATTTAAGCAAGAGCAACTAGTGAATGTTAGAAACATTGATAAAAGGCATTGAAGCATGTCCATATCTTTGAAGTAACAAGAACTTAGATACCAGTGTGCATTTCCACAAATAAGGACCCAACATGTGAAAAGAAAAATTGAGATGCTGGCCTCAAGGCCTGAAATAACATTCCTTGACAACAATGACCTTAAAAGAACGTAACCTATATGAGAGATCCGAAGTTCATATCATATAAATGTTCCTAAACATATTGTCATGCACTGTGAATATTCTGTCAACTCAATTTAATTTAAAAGAAAAGCATCTAGAGTATTGAACTTATAAGTTATAAAAAGCACCATACAAAATCGTTATTATCTTACAATGAACAATCCTTACATCAAGATTTCCAAAGCTATAACTTCAAAAGAAAATGAACCTGGGATAGTTGCATGCCTTCGCAATTTCTGGGCCAATGAATCTACTTGTTCTTTACTTGGTATCTGTGACACAATGTATGAATCAAAGATTATACAACAAAACTTCCACTGAGAGCATATATCAAAACACCTTCATACAAGGTGATGCTATATTGCATTACAAGTAACCCAATAAGAAAAATGTTTTTACCTTTCTTGTCAATAGAAGCCACAATATAGACTAAAGTAAAGGCTCCCCTCCAGATGCACCTGGTAGTGTTTCCAGGCAGTCAGGAATCGACATGCCCGTGAAGCGAATTCCCTACAAAACAGAACATACTGACCTTAGACATCCATTTAGGAAAATCAACACCAACATTAAAAAACATATGCTACATCTGAGATTGTATCAACCAATCAATTGTTCTTAGCTTGTCTGTCATAATTCACTAATTTCAAACTTTCAATAGTTCAAAAATATTTTAAGAGCAAAGCCAGAGTTAACTTAGATATATATCTCATCTGGGTCAACAACTGAGCCTAGCCATACGAAAGCTGTCATTCCTTTCATTCCACCAAGCACCTTTTAATTGAGAGCAAAGTACACTTTCCAAATTAAGTTTGCAAAACTATAAACAAGGGAGTAGCACAACATTTAATGCTGCTAGTAACTTGATATTTGAAAGTATAATTACCATATCAAGAAATACCATATCATCAATTCACTACCGTGTTACTGGAGGTGGGAGTTTCGAGCCATCTAACTGAAGTGGCGAGACTAGATTGTTGACCCCTTTAATCAAAACAGCCCAACCAAATCAGCAGATTACGTAAACAATCAAGCAGGAGTAAATGGACTTAGACAGCCTCACTACATAATGCATCTGATCTGACAAACAATTTTGAGTTGCAACAAAATCAGCAAAAACAACATGAAATTAACTCAAACAGCAAGAACAACACAATCAGCAAGAACTCACACTTTGAAGAAAACCCTAGAAAGCAAAAAGATGCAAACCTGAAGAAATGCAAATCAATAACGTTTGCTGATTCTAGGGTGAGCAAGACACAACGACGGCGAGCAACTTAGGGTTTCAAAAATTTCGCTGCACTGAAGGCGATGGCGAGCAAGGCGACAACGACCGACCAACAACGACTGCGAGCAAATAACTTGGGGTTCAGAGAGGGAGCAACGACAACAACGAGCAAATTTCTATTCAGCGTTCTTCTCCCTTTTTTTAAGTTCAGTGAGCAACAACTTAGGGTTCAGAGAGGGAGGAACACAGAGCTTAGTGAGACAGAAAGAGGGATAGGAATCTTCAGAGAGGGAGGAACACAGAGCTTGACGACGAAGAGGATTCTTTAGAGAGGGAGAGAGTTCAGAGAGTGAGAGAAGAGATCGTTCAGAGAGTGAGAGAAGAGAACGTTCAGAACGCGATGGAAAACTTGAAAAAAAGGGACTAAGGGTTCAGTTGTATCCATTGAAACGGCGCCGTTTTTGTTCTTCTTGCTCCTGTTTTTCGCCATAGTGATGGAGCGACGGTTGAGCGGTGGAAAGGGAAGCTGAAGAGAAAAATCCATTTGTAAACCAAAGTAGAGGAAGCTGAAGAGAAAATAGGGTTCACCATTGGTTTAATAGAGAGTGTGAGAAGACAAAGTCGTCGGCGAGAGAAAAGAGAGCCAGAGCGTGACTGGAAGAGAAAAGAGAGCCGAGCGGTGGAAGAGAGGGGGAGACGGTGGAAGAGATGCGAATGGTGAGATGCGAATGAGAGTGAGAGGGAGCGAAGGGTGGAACTAATTTGTTTCATTTCTATAACGGGTGGTTTTGTGACCCGTTATGGAAGCCTAAATTTTTGCACTTTCTATAACTGTTATGGAATGGAGCCGATATGAAAGATGGTTTTTGCACTTTCTATAACGGTTCGTGTGACAACCGATGTAAAAATTATAATTTTAATTACAAAACTGCCACCGCGTCACTTTTAACATCAGGTCGTTTTCAACCGATATGAGTGACCGTTATAAAATGCATTTTTTCCACTAGTGTGTGTGTATATATATATATATATATATATTATAATTGGGTTTTTTTTAATCTATAGGGGTGTTGCACTTACTTTATTAGATCAATCAACACTAGCTAGGTTGTGTTATACATTTTTTATTGGCCGCCTTGAGAGAAAAATCGAATGGACACTAGGAGCTTATGTTCCAATGTGCAATGCTGCACTACCCCTTCATTATTCCATCACCCCGACCATTTTTTTCCCCCACATTTACGTTCCTTTTACTAAATATTAATATTCTCTTAATAAATAAAAGTGAAAATAAATAAAATTGGAGCCAAAAAAGATATCCATCGAAGGCATGTCTTTATATATAGGCATGTATAATTTATTTTATATATATATATATATATATAATACTGATACCTCTTGGTAAAAAAAATAAATAATAACTTTGAGTATAATGCGATTTTATCTAATGCAAAGTTGAATTGAAAGTTTTTAATAAATAACTCAAATATTATAAAATTCTAAAATCATTTCACTACGCAAAAAGGAAGGAACGGCGGCGGTTGCATTTATTAGCGGCGGCGGTTGAAACCGCCGTGATTGGCGTCTGGCGGCGGTTGACGAAGCGCCGTGGATTTGAGCGTCGGCAGGGTGTTTTTGCGGCGGTTCAGGAAACCGTCACACAAACGGCCGCGCGTTTCGCGGCAGTTTGTAACTGCCGCAACGTGAGAACCAGATTTCCATGCTTAAAAAGCTAGTGGCGGTTTTAACATTCCATTCAACTTGAGATTATCTAAGTCAATGCACCTAGAAATGTTGCTCGAATAACCATCGATTTTAGTCATTGTAAAGACAGCTAAAGGATATTTTCCATTTTCATCTGGCCAAAGGTCGGGTCTTATGCCCATATCTTTCAGATCTCTTCGAGCATTGATGTGATCTTTTGACTTTGCACTATCATTTAGCAAAGTGTGTATGATATTATCACATACATTCTTTTCAATGTGCATCACATCAAGATTATGGCGCAAACAGTTATCTTTCCAATATGGAAGTTCAAAGAATATACTTTTCTTTTTCCATTGTTGAGTGATACCCTGTGGAAGTCGCCCACCTCTTGTTCTTTTTCTTGTCCCCCCATTCTCTGGTCATAGTCCAAATGTTGCATCAATGTTAGAAACCTGCTCAAGAATATCAGAACCAAACAACTTTTTTGGCAGACTACGCATATCTTGCTCACCATTGAAGCGAATCCGGTTCAATCTAAATTTGTGCCTCCTGTCAAGAAAACGACGATGACCCATGAAACACCACTTTCTGCTATGAGGAAGACGACAAGGAATAGAGTCAAAGTTACACGATGGGCAAGCAAGTCCGGTGTATGTGTTCCACCCAGAAAGTGTTCCCAGCCCGGGAAAATCACTCATTGTCCACATTAACGCTGCATGCAATTTAAACATCTCACGATTGAAAGAATCATAAGCATCCACACCTGTTGTCCATAATTCATTTAACTCTTTGATAAGTGGTTGCAGATAGACATCTATATTATTGCCTGACATTTTTTTTCCAGGAATTATCATTGAAATTATAAAAGATGTCCGTTTCATGCACACCCATGGAGGAGTGTTGTATGGAAAGAGAATAACCGGCCAAATACTATAATTTGAACTCATAACACCGAAGGGATTAAAGCCATCAGTAGCTAACCCAAGACGAACATTTCGTGAATCGGATGCAAACCAAGAGTGTGTTGAGTCAAATCGTTTCCACTTTCCATGCTTCAGAATCTCTAGGATGCCGCATCATTCCATCATTGTTATTATTAGTAGCATGCCATCTCATGTCCTCGGCTGTCTTTGAACATAAAAATAGTCTTTGTAATCGAGGCTTTAAAGGAAAGTAACGAAGAACTTTTGCAGGCACTTTCTTCACACTATTGTCATCAGTGTTCACCTGAGTACCCCTAGACTTTTCCCTTGATTTCCATCTAGAAGTGTGACAAACTTTACAACTTTCCCTCACTTCATCTTCTCTATTTCCCCAATAGAGCATACAATTATTCAGACATACATGTATCTTTTCATAGTTCAAACCAAGTTTGGTGATTGTTTTCTTTGCCTCATAAAATGAACTTGGGATCTTTGCATGTTTAAATGCGTCTTGGAGAAGTTCTAAAATCATTGTCATGGCCTTGTCACTCATTCCGCATAAGCATTTGATATGATACAACTTCACCAAAAAAGATAACCTTGGATAATTTGTACACCCTTCATACAAGGGTTGTTCTCCATCTCTTGCTAATTCATAAAATTCTTTGGCTTCATTCCCTTCTGGAGTGGTATTTTGCATCACATCCTCATCTCTCTCAAACTCTACATTGGATGCAACTGGCACTTCATTTGCACAGTGCCCATCAACACCAAAAGCATCATTAATCATATTTTGGATGGGATTTTCAATATTTGTGTTTTGAGCTGCATGTAGAGTGCTACTGCATGAGGCGTTATGGTTTGACTTTATCTCCCCATGATAGGACCAACAGGTATATCCTATTGGAAACGGTATACATCTTAAGTGGTCATATACCATATCCCAAGTCCTCCTTTTTTTGAAGCCGCATTCTTGACAAGGACATAATATTTTCCCATTTACCGCACGATGTTTAAAGGCAAAATTAATGAATTCCTTTACCCCTTTCACATACTCATCTGTGTTCCGCGGCTTTGTAATCCAGGACTTATCCATTCCTAAAACATCAGAATCAATAAAGGAGCGGCAGAATCATTAACGCGACAAAAAATTATTAACAATACAGATAGATAAAAAACTTATTCAAAGAAGCTAGGGCTTTGGATTTTCTGGGGTCTGATGCCATGTAAGCTGATAGAAGCATAACTAGATAATGTAGTACTGATATTCTTGTTATGTGTAAATTGTAACAGAATAGGAAAGAAGAGTAAAGAGAGTGAAACAGAATAGTCTTTGTATATTTCACTTATGTTGAACTGTTACAGCATTTGCCTATTTATACATTTGCTTAACCTACACTCAGCAGTGCACAGGATAAGCACTGCTGTTATAACAAACTACTAACTGACTTAAAGTCAGTTTTCCCTAACACGGTTTACCCTAACTATTAATCAGTATTTAACACTTTTAATGAATGGAACTACATCAGTTGTACAGCTAATGTATAGGAAACTATTGTACACTTACATTATGCAGCATATGTGGAAGCAAAGAAAACACTTTCAACACATTTAATGTAAATGTTGCATATATAATAGAGAATCAACACATTTAAAACAAAAACTTAAATAATATGATACAAGTTCAGAGTAGAAATCACTCCTATAGTAAAAACTAAAAATAATCCCTTACCTGTTGCTCAGATGATGATACGGTTGCTGAGATGATGAAGAAAGATGTACAGTTGCTAGTATCTCTGAGATTGCCAAACCCTAACCTATTGCAACAAAGAGAATAGAAGGAAAAATCGATTACAAAAGCAAGAGAATAGTTCTCAAATTCTTAATCAAATTCTTAAACAACTTTCAACTTAGTATTTTGACTGCATATTCTCAATCTTTAGGGCTTAAATCATCAATTAAATGACCATGTTTGCATTTCTAATATTGTATGTGGCATTCCAATTAAAGCCCCGAAGATTTAATATTCCAATTGGCTATGTGGGTGTTAATATACATATGATAACCAGAACTAATTTGGTAACATAGTGAAACTGGAACAAGCTATATCCAATTAAAGTCACACCAGCAAAGGGACCAACATAAGATCAAAGTTCTCATTTCATCACATGAATCTTCTTAAAAGCAAAACCAAGAAAATCAGTCTTATTAGTATCACTTTCTCATAAAGGTCGTTACACATACAAGTCCAACTTGTTACCTCATAAAGGTCATTACACATACACTTAACAACTTGTTTCCAACTTGTTTCACAAATCAGTCTTATTAGTATCCATTGGAAGAATTGGCAAGCAAGTGCTGTCTTATAGCAAATCCCAAGGTGGAATGGATTTTAAGGATTTTGAGGAAATGAGCCTATCTCTCCTTGCTCAATAGGCCTGACATCTTGTACAAGAGCCTGGGAGTTTGTGGGCTGCTAATCTGTTAAAAATCTACTGCAGCAAGGAATCTTTTTGGACTGTTAAAAGGAAAAATGGTGATTCTTGGTTGTGGACTAGCTTGTTACAGGGTGCTGGGCTGTTGGTAATGGGGCTGATATTGATATGCAGGGAGACAAGTGGTTGGCCTCAGGTGTTCTAGCAAAGTTCAATAATCCTAACCAAATCCCTAAATTGAGTGATTGTATTGACTCTGTCAACAAGAAATGGAATGTCCAAATGATTGGACAAGTGCTACACCATGACTCAGCTATGGATGCTTTAAAGACTTCATATGGAGACTAAGTCATAATGCTCTTCCACTAAGGCAAAACCTGTTTGTGAAAAGGTTAACTAGTTTCCCTATGTGCCCTCTTTGTACTAAAGAAGCGTAATCTGTGAGATTTACGAGTACAAAACTAATTAAAAACAGAACCCTTAATATCAAAAGAGCAAACATAACAACGAGATTTACGAGTACAAAACTAATTAAAACTAATTAAAAACAGAACAATGAGATTTACGAGTACAAAACTAATTAAAAACCCTAACCTGGGACGAATGGTGGCTGAAGCTGAGATGATGAAGATACTGAGACGGGAATTTGGATTGCAAATGCTGTCACAGATACCAAATGTAACATCCCTAATTTTTAAAATAACATTATAAGTGGAGTTTATATAATAGCTAGTCGAAGGAATAAATAATTCGCAATTCGGAATCGGTCGAGTCGAGAAATTTTATACCGAGTAAATAACCGTAGAGTTAGTGGGGGGGTCTTGGCCGAAAAACCCTGACTAAGTGAGCTAAGGGCATTATGGTCCTTTCCCAACCATAACACCCACAACCCCAACTGAAACAACAAAACACTCATATCCCTCATCTTCATTTATTCAGCAACTGAAAACAGAAGAAAAGGAGAGAAGAGAAGAGAGGTGAGGTCGAGAGAGTGAGTGGAGAGCAAGGATGGATCCTTCAACAATCTGCCATGCATGTAAGTCCTCCATGTCTCATTCTTCTCCAATTTCGATTTCCCTTCCTTTGATCAAAGTTTCTGAACCTCATTCATCCTCCTCCCCATCTTGCCATTTTTGATGCTTGGAGCTCAAAGTGGTCAACAATGGAGTTTTAACTACTTCATGGTGTTGCATGTGCATTAGGAGCTAAGGAGAAGTATATTCAGGAACTACATTGTAGATTGGGAGCTGTTCTGAAGTGAATAGGTTGCTGGATTCGAAGTATACAGAAGTGTTGTTGCGGTCTCGAAGCGGTTGAGCTCTAACGGGGATCGTTCGTGTGTTTCGGTTCGGTGACTTCGCCTTTCGGCTCAACTCTCGGACTTCGTCGAAACGGTGAGTTCTACTCACGATTAGGGATTCATTTTATTCGATTTGAATACTCTGGAATTTCTGTTTTGTGAAACTATTCCGCTTTCGAAACATTTTATCGAGTCAAAAACCGTTTTCGGGAAAATAGCGTTTTACGGTTTTTATCGAATTATTGAACAATTTATGAATTGTGTATTTAAACGCTTTCGCTGGAATATAGTCTGGAATGTGTTGCTAAATATCTGTTTTTAAGCTTCGGAAGTCACGGAATGTCTCGGTGACAATTTGGGAGCGAATCGGGGAAAAACGGGGTTTTAGAAAAGTTGTTTCCAACCCTTCTGTCAAGGGTCGCGTCGCGACCCGTAGTCCATCGCGTCGCGACCATAGTGCATTTTGTGACCAAAAGTTTCTGTCACTTTTCGCGTCGCGATGGTATCTGTTGGCGTCGCGACGGTTTGCAGTTTTCACTAAAAAGTTCCCGAACTTGTTTTTGCAATAACTTTTGATCCGGGAACCCGATTGAGGTGTTCTCAAATGCGTTGGAAAGCTTATTAAAAGACCTAATCAAATATGTGATTTGAATTGTAAAACACTCTGTTTTTGAAGGTTTAAATTATTGAAAAACCGAAACTTAGACCGCGTGTGAGATAATGTTTTTGGCATAACAAACCGGATCGTGGATCCTTCTCGACGCTATGATTATAACGCCAGATGTCTAACTATTGAATTCATCTAAACGGGTTATAGATCGATAAAGATATATATTATCTAAAAGGCTTATGTGATTGATCCTTTGGTGATCAAAAAGATATAGATTATCTAACTCTCGAGAATTGAAACGTATTGTCATATGTATCGCGTTGGGTGACGATCCGACAAGTAGCATACTAGGGAGGGTAGTCATGACCCCTTACCTAGGCCCTGTATACGTTTTGGCGTGGTCAATTCGTGGGTTATTGGGATTGTGGGCTTTGCACGGCCGATTTATGCTAAGATAGGTTCACGACTCTTCGGGATTGTGGGCTTTGCACGGTCGATGTTTCGTTTGGTAAAGCTTGTAATTATATAATAATTGACAAGGCTAAAATATATATGGTAGCACTTCATTCACCGGGATTGTGGGCTTTGCACGGCCGGTAATGGGCTAGGTATATATATTGGTATAAATAGTTATAATTTAACTATGTAAACGGTTTTATAATTGAACCGAGTGATTATGAGGGGTTCGGTAGAACTCACTGAGACAAGTTGTCTCACCCAATCCATATTTGTTGTTTTTACAGAGAACAGGTTATCAGGACGGCAGGCGGCACAATTAGTCGTCAGGCTCGAGGAGTAGTTGGAGATGTAATCGTCCATCTATGTTTTTGATTGTTCTGATGTAGTCTCTGTATTCGGTCTTATGACTCGAAGTTGTAAAAATGTTATTTTTTTTAGTTTCCGCTGTTTCTTGTAAAGATGTATATCTGAACGGGAATTTTTATACTCCGATTTATACCAAATTGTATTTTTAGGTATTTCGATGTTAAAGAAATACCGGGGTGTTACATTTGGTATCAGAGCGGTTCGGGCTAGTCAGACGTAGTGACCTTCGGGTCGAGAACATAGGATCGAGTCAGCTAGGGACTTAGACAATTATATGTCAGACCTTTTTAGTATATTATGTGACGTATTGAGTCAGGATCCACTCAATGTTTCATGTAAGTTACTGAAAACTATGACAGATAGTTGCCTCAGCCCTGAAAATGTCCAAAACCCTACACCATAGGATTCTCAGCCTTCTCGTTTCCTCAGAGTGCATAGCGGCAGCAGAGGGCTACATGTTACATTTGGAAACAAGGATGGGCATCCGCGATGGTTCGAGGAAACTGTGGGCGGCTGTTCAGTAAATAAATCTGATGCGGCTAGTGAGTCGCGGCATGAAACGTCTTATATCTTATCGAGAAGTACAAATCAAGCAAAGCCATTGTGCGGCAGTAACGTCAGTGTACTGAAATCTGTCGGATTAGTTAACACTCGAAACCCTGACCTTTATTTAGTCAGCGTATCAGCTTTTGAAATATCGTTTTCATCATAAAACTCACTGGCCCAGACCATCACACCAGCTGATAATCTCATAAGGGGTATAGGTTCTCTCTTTAATCAAACTGTTAATATACTGTATGATTCTGGCGCTACTCACTGTTTTATCTCTGAAGCGTGTGCTGAACAGTTGGGATTAGAAATGTCTCCTATATCCGAACCGATAACTATCCTTACTGCTGCAAAGGGTCGTGTTCGAACCCAATCATTATGCCTTAACTGTCTACTTGCCATAGGAGGTAGGGAATTCGTTGTGGATTTTATCTGTTTGCCTATGAGGGGGATGGAGATCGTTTTGGGAATGAATTGGATGACTTCCAATCACGTTACTATTGACTGCTTCAATCGTGCAATTGAGTTTCCTTCGAAAGTAGCGGAGCATGCACCGCCTGCAGCTGATGGTGTTATTTCGTTCGCTTCACCCAGCCAGTCTCTATTCCAAGGTGCGGAAGCTTTTGTTGTTATTTTATCCGCATCAACTGAAGTTGGTTTGGATTTATCGTCTGTGCAAGTTGTTAATAAATTCTTAGATGTCTTTCCCGAGGAAGTTTCCTCCTTGCCTCCAGAACGAGAGGTAGAATTCTCTATAGATTTGGCGCCTGGGGCAGGGCCAATATCTATAGCACCGTATAGGATGTCTCCTCTCGAACTGAAGGAATTGAAGTCCCAACTTGAAGAATTAATCTCCAAGAAGTTTGTTCGAATGAGTGCTTTTCCATGGGGTGCTCTGGTGCTGTTAGTTAAGATGAAGGACGGAAGCAAGAGGTTATGCATAGACTACCGTCAGCTGAATAAAATCACCATCAAGAATACGTATCCGTTGCCAAGGATAGATGATCTGCTGGATCAACTTCGAGGTGCTAAAATATTCTCCAAAATTGATCTAAGATCGGGATACCATCAAATCCGAGTGAGGGCCTTAGATATTCCGAAAACCGCTTTCCGTACGAGGTATGGACACTACGAGTTTGTGATGATGCTTTTCGGACTAACTAATACCCCAGCTGTTTTTATGGACTACATGAATCGAGTATTTCATTCCTACTTGGGTCAGTTTGTGGTCGTCTTCATAGACGATATCTTGGTGTATTCAAAGACAATTGAGGAGCATGCTCAATATCTCCGCTTTGTTTTAGGGGTACTCCGAGAGAAGAAGTTATATGCGAAGCCGTCGAAGTGTGATTTCTGGATGTCAGAGATTAAGTTTTTGGGTCATGTGATTTCCCAAGAGGGGGTAGCAGTGGATCCTAGTAAAGTGGAAGCTGTGTTGAATTGGGAGCCGCCAACTTCGGTGACTGAAGTAAGAAGCTTTTTGGGATTGGCAGGATATTACAGGAGATTTATCGAAGGATTCTCACAGTTGGTTCTCCCACTCACCCGGTTAACTTGCAAGGGTCAACCGTTTACATGGGATACCGATTGTGAGGAATGTTTCCTCGAATTGAAGGAACGGTTGACTTCTGCCCCGATCCTGATTCTTCCGGATCCGTCTCTGGGGTTTCAAATCTACAGTGACGCCTCTGGGAAGGGTTTAGGATGTGTTCTCATGCAGAATCAACATGTTGTGGCCTATGCATCAAGGCAACTGAAGACTCATGAACGGAATTACCCAACTCATGACTTAGAGTTGGCGGCTATCGTGTTTGCAAAAAAAAATTTTTTTGGAGACATTACCTTTATGGTTCTCGTTTCGAAATTTTTAGTGATCACAAAAGCTTGAAATATCTGTTTGATCAGAAGGAACTGAATAATAGGCAAAGAAGGTCGATGGAATTCCTGAAGGATTATGACTTCGAGTTGAAGTATCATCCTGGGAAAGCCAATGTGGTGGCAGATGCACTGAGCAGGAAATCTCTCCGCACAGCAGAGTTAATGATGTATGAAATGGCATTGTTGGAGTCTTTCAGAGACTTGAATCTCAAGGTGACAAGAAAACGGGACCGACTTGTGTTACGACATATCCGGGTCGCCAGTGTGTTAAGAGAACGGATCCGTGTAGCTCAAGAGGTGGATGTGAGATTGCAATCTCAGAAAGGATTTCCCAATTTCACTGAGGACAGTGACGGTATTATTTGCTTCAATGGTAGAATTTGTGTACCCGATGATAAAGCCATCAAGGAGCAGGTATTGGAGGAAGCCCATAGAAGTCAGTATTCCATACACCTTGGATCTACCAAGATGTACCGAGATTTAAGACTGATGTATTGGTGGCCTGGGATGAAAGCCGATGTTGCTGAATTCGTATCTAAATGCTTAACCTGTCAGAAGGTTAAGGCAGAGCACAAGAGGCCAGCTGGTCAGCTGCAACCACTCGATGTGCCAGTTTGGAAATGGGAAGATATCTCAATGGACTTTGTTATGGGTTTGCCAAGGTCGCAAGCCGGTAATGATTCCATTTGGGTAATAGTGGACCGATTAACAAAATCCGATCACTTTATTCCCGTTCGCTCGACTTATAAAGTCTCCAAGTTAGCAGATGAGTATGTGAAGAACATTATCAGACTACATGGGGTTCCGACGAGTATCGTGTCAGACCGAGATCCCAAGTTCACCTCCAGATTTTGGAAATCGCTGAATGAAGCTTTGGGAACAAGAGTGCTGGTTAGCACTGCTTATCATCCTCAGACTGATGGTCAGACTGAGATGACTATTCAGACTCTTGAGGACATGCTTCGGGCTTGTGTGCTCGATAGCGGAAGAAAATGGGAGGATCATCTTCCATTAGTAGAATTCTCCTACAACAACAGTTACCACTCCAGTATTGGAATGGCACCGTTTGAAGCACTTTATGGCAGGAAGTGTAGAACTCCGTTGTGTGGGTGGGAGATTGGTGAAGATAGGCTTTTGGGACCCGATATGGTTCGCGAGACTACCGAGAATATCAAGTTAATTCAAGAAAGAATGAAGGTTGCTCAAAGTCGGCAAAAGAGTTATGCTGACAACTGAAGGAGGCCGTTGGAATTTGATGTTGGTGATCATGTATTCTTGAGAGTTTCTCCAACCATAGGCACCGGGAGAGCCTTACGAGCGAAGAAGCTCAGTCCTCGATAATGTTGGACCTTTCCAAATCATCGAGCGGATTGGGCCAGTTACCTATCGCCTCGCATTGTCTCCGGCCTTATCAAATCTCCATGATGTATTCCATGTGTCTCAGTTGAGGAAGTATATTCCTGATCCACATCAGCCGTTGAGTGTTGATACGCTCGATCTTCAACCGGATTTGTCTTTCCAACCGTATCCTAGTTACATCTTGGAACGTGATGAGAAGACGCTACGGACAAGGATCATCCCCATTGTCAAAGTGGTTTGGGATGGCTTCTGGATCGAAGAGGCTACCTGGGAGTTGGAAGGCGACATGCGGACTAGATATCCATATCTTTTCAACTGAGGTACGTTTTGTCAATTTTGAGGACAAAATTTTATAAGTTGGGGTGATTGTAACATCCCTAATTTTTAAAATAACATTATAAGTGGAGTTTATATAATAGCTAGTCGAAGGAATAAATAACTCGCAATTCGGAATCGGTCGAGTCGAGAAATTTTATACCGAGTAAATAACCGTAGAGTTAGTGGGGGGTCTTGGCCGAAAAACCTTGACTAAGTGAGCTAAGGGCATTATGGTCCTTTCCCAACCATAACACCCTCAGCCCCAACTGAAACAACAAAACACTCATATCCCTCATCTTCATTTATTCAGCAACTGAAAACAGAAGAAAAGGAGAGAAGAGAAGAGAGGTGAGGTCGAGAGAGAGAGTGGAGAGCAAGGATGGATCCTTCAACAATCTGCCATGCATGTAAGTCCTCCATGTCTCATTCTTCTCCAATTTCAATTTCCCTTCCTTTGATCAAAGTTTCTGAACCTCATTCATCCTCCTCCCCATCTTGCCATTTTTGATGCTTGGAGCTCAAAGTGGTCAACAATGGAGTTTTAACTACTTCATGGTGTTGCATGTGCATTAGGAGCTAAGGAGAAGTATATTCAGGAACTACATTGTAGATTGGGAGCTGTTCTGAAGTGAATAGGTTGCTGGATTCGAAGTATACAGAAGTGTTGTTGCGGTCTCGAAGCGGTTGAGCTCTAACGGGGATCGTTCGTGTGTTTCGGTTCGGTGACTTCGCCTTTCGGCTCAACTCTCGGACTTCGTCGAAACGGTGAGTTCTACTCACGATTAGGGATTCATTTTATTGATTTTAATACTCTGGAATTTCTGTTTGTGGAACTATTCCGCTTTCGAAACATTTTATCGAGTCAAAAACCGTTTTCGGGAAAATAGCGTTTTACGGTTTTTATCGAATTATTGAACAATTTATGAATTGTGTATTTAAACGCTTTTGCTGGAATATAGTCTGGAATGTGTTGCTAAATATCTGTTTTTAAGCTTCGGAAGTCACGGAATGTCTCGGTGACAATTTGGGAGCGAATCGGGGAAAAACAGGGTTTTAGAAAAGTTGTTTCCAACCCTTCTGTCAAGGGTCGCGTCGCGACCCATAGTCCTTCGCGTCGCGACCATAGTGCATTTTGTGACGCAAAAGTTTCTGTCACTTTTCGCGTCGCGACGGTATCTGTTCGCGTCGCGACGGTTTGCAGTTTTCACTAAAAAGTTCCGGAACTTGTTTTTGCAATAACTTTTGATCCGGGAACCCGATTGAGGTGTTCTCAAATGCGTTGGAAAGCTTATTAAAAGACCTAATCAAATATGTGATTTGAATTATAAAACACTCTGTTTTTGAAGGTTTAAATTATTGAAAAACCGAAACTTAGACCGCGTGTGAGATAATGTTTTTGGCATAACAAACCGGATCGTGGATCCTTCTCGACGCTATGATTATAACGCCGGATGTCTAACTATTGAATTCATCTAAACGGGTTATAGATCGATAAAGATATATATTATCTAAAAGTCT
This sequence comes from Astragalus membranaceus, assembly GCA_039519185.1. NCBI lineage: Eukaryota > Viridiplantae > Streptophyta > Magnoliopsida > Fabales > Fabaceae > Astragalus > Astragalus membranaceus. The sequence continues at coordinate 146,782,569 of CM076849.1, read as the reverse complement.
TATGTGATTGATCCTTTGGTGATCAAAAAGATATAGATTATCTAACTCTCGAGAATTGATACATATTGTCATATGTATCGCGTTGGGTGACGATCCGACAAGTAGCATACTAGGGAGGGTAGTCATGACCCCTTACCTAGGCCCTGTATACGTTTTGGCGTGGTCAATTCGTGGGTTATCGGGATTGTGGGCTTTGCACGACCGATTTATGCTAAGATAGGTTCACGACTCATCGGGATTGTGGGCTTTGCACGGTCGATGTTTCGTTTTGTAAAGCTTGTAATTATATAATAATTGACAAGGTTAAAATATATATGGTAGCACTTCATTCACCGGGATTGTGGGCTTTGCACGGCTGGTAATGGGCTAGGTATATATATTGGTATAAATAGTTATAATTTAACTATGTAAACGGTTTTATAATTGAACCGAGTGATTGTGAGGGGTTCGGTAGAACTCACTGGGACAAGTTGTCTCACCCAATCCATATTTGTTGTTTTTACAGAGAACAGGTTATCAGGACGGCAGGCGACACAATTAGTCGTCAGGCTCGAGGAGTAGTTGGAGATGTAATCGTCCATCTATGTTTTGGATTCTTCTGATGTAGTCTCTGTATTCGGTCTTATGACTCGAAGTTGTAAAAATGTTATTTTTTTTAGTTTCCGCTGTTTCTTGTAAAGATGTATATCTGAACAGGAATTTTTATACTCTGATTTATACCAAATTGTATTTTTAGGTATTTCGTTGTTAAAGAAATACCGGGGTGTTACATTTGGTATCAGAGCGGTTCGGCCTAGTCGGACGTAGTGACCTTCGGGTCGAGAACATAGGATCGAGTCAGCTAGGGACTTAGACAATTATATGTCAGACCTTTTTAGTATATTATGTGACGTATTGAGTCAGGATCCACTCAATGTTTCATGTAAGTTACTGAAAACTATGACAGATAGTTGCCTCAGCCCTGAAAATGTCCAAAACCCTACACCATAGGATTCTCAGCCTTCTCGTTTCCTCAGAGTGCATAGCGGCAGCAGAGGGCTACATGTTACATTTGGAAACAAGGATGGGCATCCGCGATGGTTCGAGGAAACTGTGGGCGGCTGTTCAGTAAATAAATCTGATGCGGCTAGTGAGTCGCGGCATGAAACGTCTTATATCTTATCGAGAAGTACAAATCAAGCAAAGCCATTGTGCGGCAGTAACGTCAGTGTACTGAAATCTGTCGGATTAGTTAACACTCGAAACCCTGACCTTTATTTAGTCAGCGTATCAGCTTTTGAAATATCGTTTTCATCATAAAACTCACTGGCCCAGACCATCACACCAGCTGATAATCTCATAAGGGGTATAGGTTCTCTCTTTAATCAAACTGTTAATATACTGTATGATTCTGGCGCTACTCACTGTTTTATCTCTGAAGCGTGTGCTGAACGGTTGGGATTAGAAATGTCTCCTATATCCGAACCGATAACTATCCTTACTGCTGCAAAGGGTCGTGTTCGAACCCAATCATTATGCCTTAACTGTCTACTTGCCATAGGAGGTAGGGAATTCGTTGTGGATTTTATCTGTTTGCCTATGAGGGGGATGGAGATCGTTTTGGGAATGAATTGGATGACTTCCAATCACGTTACTATTGACTGCTTCAATCGTGCAATTGAGTTTCCTTCGGAAGTAGCGGAGCATGCACCGCCTGCAGCTGATGGTGTTATTTCGTTCGCTTCAGCCAGCCAGTCTCTATTCCAAGGTGCGGAAGCTTTTGTTGTTATTTTATCTGCATCAACTGAAGTTGGTTTGGATTTATCGTCTGTGCAAGTTGTTAATGAATTCTTAGATGTCTTTCCCGAGGAAGTTTCCTCCTTGCCTCCAGAACGAGAGGTAGAATTCTCTATAGATTTGGCGCCTGGGGCAGGGCCAATATCTATAGCACCGTATAGGATGTCTCCTCTCGAACTGAAGGAATTGAAGTCCCAACTTGAAGAATTAATCTCCAAGAAGTTTGTTCGACTGAGTGCTTCTCCATGGGGTGCTCTGGTGCTGTTAGTTAAGATGAAGGACGTAAGCAAGAGGTTATGCATAGACTACCGTCAGCTGAATAAAATCACCATCAAGAATACGTATCCGTTGCCAAGGATAGATGATCTGCTGGATCAACTTTGAGGTGCTAAAATATTCTCCAAAATTGATCTAAGATCGGGATACCATCAAATCCGAGTGAGGGCCTTAGATATTCCGAAAACCGCTTTCCGTACGAGGTATGGACACTACGAGTTTGTGGTGATGCTTTTCGGACTAACTAATATCCCAACTGTTTTTATGGACTACATGAATCGAGTATTTCATTCCTACTTGGGTCAGTTTGTGGTCGTCTTCATAGACGATATCTTGGTGTATTCAAAGACAATTGAGGAGCATGCTCAATATCTCCGCTTTGTTTTAGGGGTACTCCGAGAGAAGAAGTTATATGCGAAGCCGTCGAAGTGTGATTTCTGGATGTCAGAGATTAAGTTTTTGGGTCATGTGATTTCCCAAGAGGGGGTAGCAGTGGATCCTAGTAAAGTGGAAGCTGTGTTGAATTGGGAGCGGCCAACTTCGGTGACTGAAGTAAGAAGCTTTTTGGGATTGGCAGGATATTACAGGAGATTTATCGAAGGATTCTCACAGTTGGTTCTCCCACTCACCCGGTTAACTCGCAAGGGTCAACCGTTTACATGGGATACCGATTGTGAGGAATGTTTCCTCGAATTGAAGGAACGGTTGACTTCTGCCCCGATCCTGATTCTTCCGGATCCGTCTCTGGGGTTTCAAATCTACAGTGACGCCTCTGGGAAGGGTTTAGGATGTGTTCTCATGTAGAATCAACATGTTGTGGCCTATGCATCAAGGCAACTGAAGACTCATGAACGGAATTACCCAACTCATGACTTAGAGTTGGCGGCTATCGTGTTTGCAAAAAAAAATTTTTTTGGAGACATTACCTTTATGGTTCTCGTTTCGAAGTTTTTAGTGATCACAAAAGCTTGAAATATCTGTTTGATCAGAAGGAACTGAATAATAGGCAAAGAAGGTGGATGGAATTCCTGAAGGATTATGACTTCGAGTTGAAGTATCATCCTGGGAAAGCCAATGTGGTGGCAGATGCACTGAGCAGGAAATCTCTCCGCACAGCAGAGTTAATGATGTATGAAATGGCATTGTTGGAATCTTTCAGAGACTTGAATCTCAAGGTGACAAGGAAACGGGACCGACTTGTGTTACGACATATCCGGGTCGCCAGTGTGTTAAGAGAACGGATCCGTGTAGCTCAAGAGGTGGATGTGAGATTGCAATCTCAGAAAGGATTTCCCAATTTCACTGAGGACAGCGACGGTATTATTTGCTTCAATGGTAGAATTTGTGTACCCGATGATAAAGCCATCAAAGAGCAGGTATTGGAGGAAGCCCATAGAAGTCAATATTCCATACACCTTGGATCTACCAAGATGTACCGAGATTTAAGACTGATGTATTGGTGGCCTGGGATGAAAGCCGATGTTGCTGAATTCGTATCTAAATGCTTAACCTGTCAGAAGGTTAAGGCAGAGCACAAGAGGCCAGCTGGTCAGCTGCAACCACTCGATGTGCCAGTTTGGAAATGGGAAGATATCTCAATGGACTTTGTTATGGGTTTGCCAAGGTCGCAAGCCGGTAATGATTCCATTTGGGTAATAGTGGACCGATTAACAAAATCCGTTCACTTTATTCCCGTTCGCTTGACTTATAAAGTCTCCAAGTTAGCAGATGAGTATGTGAAGAACATTATCGGACTACATGGGGTTCCGACGAGTATCGTGTCAGACCGAGATCCCAAGTTCACCTCCAGATTTTGGAAATCGCTGAATGAAGCTTTGGGAACAAGAGTGCTGGTTAGCACTGCTTATCATCCTCAGACTGATGGTCAGACTGAGATGACTATTCAGACTCTTGAGGACATGCTTCGGGCTTGTGTGCTCGATAGCGGAAGAAAATGGGAGGATCATCTTCCATTAGTAGAATTCTCCTACAACAACAGTTACCACTCCAGTATTGGAATGGCACCGTTTGAAGCACTTTATGGCAGATTGGTGAAGATAGGCTTTTGGGACCCGATATGGTTCGCGAGACTACCGAGAAGATCAAGTTAATTCAAGAAAGAATGAAGGTTGCTCAAAGTCGGCAAAAGAGTTATGCTGACAACTGAAGGAGGCCGTTGGAATTTGATGTTGGTGATCATGTATTCTTGAGAGTTTCTCCAACCATAGGCACCGGGAGAGCCTTACGAGCGAAGAAGCTCAGTCCTCGATAATGTTGGACCTTTCCAAATCATCGAGCGGATTGGGCCAGTTACCTATCGCCTCGCATTGTCTCCTGCCTTATCAAATCTCCATGATGTATTCCATGTGTCTCAGTTGAGGAAGTATATTCCTGATCCACATCAGCCGTTGAGTGTTGATACGATCGATCTTCAACAGGATTTGTCTTTCCAACCGTATCCTAGTTACATCTTGGAACGTGATGAGAAGACGCTACGGACAAGGATCATCCCCATTGTCAAAGTGGTTTGGGATGGCTTCTCGATCGAAGAGGCTACCTGGGAGTTGGAAGGCGACATGCGGACTAGATATCCATATCTTTTCAACTGATGTACGTTTTGTCAATTTTGAGGACAAAATTTTAAAAGTTGGGGTGATTGTAACATCCCTAATTTTTAAAATTACATTATAAGTGGAGTTTATATAATAGCTAGTCGAAGGAATAAATAACTCGCAATTCGGAATCGGTCGAGTCGAGAAATTTTAGACCGAGTAAATAACCGTAGAGTTAGTGGGGGGTCTTGGCCGAAAAACCTTGACTAAGTGAGCTAAGGGCATTATGGTCCTTTCCCAACCATAACACCCTCAACCCCAACTGAAACAACAAAACACTCATATCCCTCATCTTCATTTATTCAGCAACTGAAAACAGAAGAAAAGGAGAGAAGAAAAGAGAGGTGAGGTCGAGAGAGATAGTGGAGAGCAAGGATGGATCCTTCAACAATCTGCCATGCATGTAAGTCCTCCATGTCTCATTCTTCTCCAATTTCAATTTCCCTTCCTATGATCAAAGTTTCTGAACCTCATTCATCCTCCTCCCCATCTTGCCATTTTTGATGCATGGAGCTCAAAGTGGTCAACAATGGAGTTTTAACTACTTCATGGTGTTGCATGTGCATTAGGAGCTAAGGAGAAGTATATTCAGGAACTACATTGTAGATTGGGAGCTGTTCTGAAGTGAATAGGTTGCTGGATTCGAAGTATACAGAAGTGTTGTTGCGGTCTCGAAGCGGTTGAGCTCTAACGGGGATCGTTCATGGGTTTCGGTTCGGTGACTTCGCCTTTCGGCTCAACTCTCGGACTTCGTCGAAACGGCGAGTTCTACCCACGATTAGGGATTCATTTTATTCGATTTGAATACTCTGGAATTTCTGTTTGTGAAACTATTCCGCTTTCGACACATTTTATCGAGTCAAAAACCGTTTTCGGGAAAATAGCGTTTTACGGTTTTTATCGAATTATTGAACAATTTATGAATTGTGTATTTAAACGCTTTCGCTGGAATATAGTCTGGAATGTGTTGCTAAATATCTGTTTTTAAGCTTCGGAAGTCACGGAATGTCTCGGGGACAATTTGGGAGCGAATCGGGGAAAAACAGGGTTTTAGAAAAGTTGTTTCCAACCCTTCTGTCAAGGGTCGCGTCGCGACACGTAGTCCATTGCGTCGCGACCATAGTGCATTTTGTGACGCAAAAGTTTCTGTCACTTTTCGCGTCGCGACGGTATCTGTTCGCGTCGCGACGGTTTGCAGTTTTCACTAAAAAGTTCTCGAACTTGTTTTTGCAATAACTTTTGATCCGGGAACCCGATTGAGGTGTTGTCAAATGCGTTGGAAAGCTTATTAAAATACCTAATCAAATATGTGGTTTGAATTATAAAACACTCTGTTTTTGAAGGTTTAAATTATTGAAAAACCGAAACTCAGACCGCGTGTGAGATAATGTTTTTGGCATAACAAACCGGATCGTGGATCCTTCTCGACGCTATGATTATAACGCTGGATGTCTAACTATTGAATTCATCTAAACGGGTTATAGATCGATAAATATATATATTATCTAAAAGGCTTATGTGATTGATCCTTTGGTGATCAAAAAGATATAGATTATCTAACTCTCGAGAATTGATACGTATTGTCATATGTATCGCGTTGGGTGACGATCCGACAAGTAGCATACTAGGGAGGGTAGTCATGACCCCTTACCTAGGCCCTGTATACGTTTTGGCGTGGTCAATTCGTGGGTTATCGGGATTGTGGGCTTTGCACGGCCGATTTATGCTAAGATAGGTTCACGACTCATCGGGATTGTGGGCTTTGCACGGTCGATGTTTCGTTTGGTAAAGCTTGTAATTATATAATAATTGACAAGGCTAAAATATATATGGTAGCACTTCATTCACCGGGATTGTGGGCTTTGCACGGCCGGTAATGGGCTAGGTATATATATTGGTATAAATAGTTATAATTTAACTATGTAAACGGTTTTATAATTGAACCGAGTGATTGTGAGGGGTTCGGTAGAACTCACTGAGACAATTTGTCTCACCCAAACCATATTTGTTGTTTTTACAGAGAACAGGTTATCAGGACGGCAGGCGGCACAATTAGTCGTCAGGCTCGAGGAGTAGTTGGAGATGTAATCGTCCATCTATGTTTTGGATTCTTCTGATGTAGTCTCTGTATTCGGTCTTATGACTCGAAGTTGTAAAAATGTTATTTTTTTTAGTTTCCGCTGTTTCTTGTAAAGATGTATATCTGAACAGGAATTTTTATACTCTGATTTATACCAAATTGTATTTTTAGGTATTTCGTTGTTAAAGAAATACCGGGGTGTTACACAAAACCCTAACCTGTTGCAATCGAAGAAGGGAACTTAGAGCCGTGGAAATCGTGCAAGTAGAGAGATGGATGGAAACCCTAACCTATTGCAATCGAAGATGGGAAGATACGAAACCCTAACCTGCTTCACAGTAAAAGTGGAAGTCCATTGTGCAGAGATGGTGTGGAAGTCGAAGTACTGCTTCACGGTCGTAACTGATGGTGAGGTTGAACTGAAGGTGTGGAAGTGGAAGTCGAAGTGCAGAGATGGTGTGGTTTGTAACTGATGAAGACTGATTTGCAGAGACTGAAAACGTGATGATCCTCTCTCTGAAAACCCTAAAACGAGAGTGTCATTTTTGAGGTTCGCGGGGAAGGAACGAAAAGTAGCGCGCGTATGTGCTATTTCCCCTAAAAATTGGAACCGCCACAGAACAAAACGAAACCGCCGCCGGTGTCCCTTGTTGGAGGCGGTTAAAAAGAACCGCCGCGGGATTCGAGTGTAGCGACGGCGGTTGGGAGTAACCGCCGCGAATGAAGTGCCGCTGATGCTTCTTTTTTGTGTGGTGTTTGATATTCCATCAGGAAGATGTTTTTTAATAATAGTGTAACATCCTTAATCTTTTTGTCAACATTAAAGATTAGTATTTACTTCAGTTTGAATATCAAAGAATGCAAGAGCGTTTTTTAACCGAGCGAATTAAATTCGACTCTAAATGACTCCATAAGAAGACAATAACAACCTTGAGTATCCTTTCCGATACTAGACCTGAAATCCTTTTCAAGAAATCGTCATAGTCATAAGGAAGGTCCATCAGAGCATAAATGTAGATACCAGTGCATATGCGTAACCCATTCGAATATAAACTATTTATTTTATAGATGAAAACCACCTTGAAATTAAGTCATCCTTTGTTTAAATCTTTGACTCATTTGGAGAATTAATGCCTTTCTGAAATGCATCTGAAAAACCTTTTTAAGACACTATAGGCTCATCACATGAATATATATATATATATATATATATATATATATATATATATATATATATATATATATATAGTTACAAAAATAAACCCTTTACAATTTCTCAAAGTACCCCAGATGATGCTTTTCAAATGAAAATACTATATTGTAATGAAAGCTGTGATTTTCTTAAAGAAATCCGATACTCACACTTATGGGGCTAATTTCATAATAACATGTATAGTTCTTTGACTCAAAAATATGTCCATAACCTTTCAAATATACATATCACTTGCTCACTTAGCAAAGCACCTAGTTCCTTTGGAGAACCTCGGTCTCTACAAATATACAAAATACATGATAATGCATATTCTTTAAGAATACATAAAGCATGGATTGTCTAACCATTAACATAATGAGGAACTTATTCCTTTTAAAATAACATAACATAATTCTCTTGGTTTTCCTTCTAGGACGTGCACATAACTCTCACTCAAACGATACCACTTCGCTACTTATCTGAAAATCACAATTATGTAAAGAGTGAGATTTCAATGAAATCTCAGTGAGCACTTCGAGCGGTTCATCCCAATAAATATACTCACGATATCTTTTATTTTATTACCTGTGAATGCATCCCCTTCCTGTCGTAGTTATACATATCTAAATGCTATTAAAGTACCGTTGGGGAACCTACACTCAACGTTTTGTTGAGTGAAACCTCTGGGCCTTGAGCTTAGGTTCATGACACTCCCCCCAAGCATATTCAACCATTCTTTAATTCATTAATAGTGTATACTTAGACATATAGTTCATCGTATGACGGAAAATCATAACACCGCAAAACTATTGTAGTTTATGGATGTAAACTTCTCTTCTCATGACCTAAATCATTGGCAAATATTTACCTTTGAATTAGGGGTTGAATTGGAGTGGAATTGGTGTTCAAAGGAATGAGAAAAGTGAAGTTTTAAAATTTGAAGTCAGGCAGGGCGCACTGGTCGTGTGCCTGGACGCACCGGTCGTGTGTGACCAAAAATTCAGCACCTGCTAGAAATAGGCTCACGCACTGGTCGGGTGCCCAAGCTCACCGGTCGATTGCTCTGGACAGATTTCAGAAATTCCGATTTTTTTTCATGTTTTTGAGTATTCCTTTTGGTACCAATTCGTCCCAATCTCATGCCCAACTCAAAATGCAACATTATTACCATAAAATTCATTCCAATGTATGTTCAAAAAAATAAACTTACAACCACATTGATCATGGAAACACACAATTTCAAAGCCCAATCCATGTCAACAAAATTATTCATAACACAACCAACAATCATCATTTTGCAAAGGTTATATTTTATACACTCAACTTAGAGCACTTATAGCACAATAGAGCTTCCAAAACGAGCATGCAAATGGTTTGAGAGAACAAAACTTGTAACACTTCAGTTATCAACAATCACACACAAAAGGGATGAAGAACTCACCTTCTAGATGAACTTTGAACACAACTAGTTCCCCTTCTCTCCTACCTATTCGAGCTCCCTAGTTTCCGCAAGCTTCAAGATGAATTCTAAACCACAATGTAGGTTCCAAAAACCCTAATAGATTACTGCTGAAGTTCCAACTTGGTCCTCACAGCTCTCCTTTGGTGGAAATTTGAACATGCAAGCTTCAAAATCACCTCACCACTTTGATTTGTAATTGTTTGGGAAAATCGAAATTTCTGGTTATATGAGTAAACTTGTGGATAAGAAGAAGAATGGAGGTGAGATAAAGTTTGGTGTTTCATTTGTGTGAGAAGGACGAAGGCAATGGCTCTGGTTTTCCCCTTTCTCCCGCTTCTCTCTTCTCTCTTCGAAACTCTCCCTCTCTCACTAGACTCACTCTCAAAATTTCTGAAAATATGAAAGTGAAGGAGTAGTGTGCTGATGGTGTTTAAACTAAAGGGCTGGGCTAACTTAAGCCCCTTGGGCTGACTCTCATGTAAGAAGATTACTATTTGCACCTCCCCTAATTACTAGTAACCAAAAGACCCTATTCAGATATCAATTCACACAATTCGCTTAATTAAACATCAACTTCAAACAAAGCCTATAAAAATGCACATATTATAAATCTTTAGGAATGAGATGTAATAGTAGAAATAATTAAAATTATTTTGGGTATTACAAATAGTAAAAATATATGTAAATGTATACAATTAACTTATATAACTACAAGTAGAGACGAATTCAGAAATTTGAGATGGGGGACGATTTCCCCTACTTGGGTCCATCTCAGACTATAAGTCTCTTAGTCATCGAAACTATTGCGTATATAATTATCAAGTTAATGTAAACTGATTTAATGGTTGGATTAGTTAAGCTCCCATCACAAACGTACAACTGATTTAACTACAATTGTAATTTTTTTTCCATTATTTTGCAAAAACAATTGCAATATTTGGGCTCTCATCTTTTTATTCCGTTTTCTCATGATTAAAATGAGATTATTTTGAATAAAAAAGAGAACATTAGGCAATAGGAAATATTTAGGGAAATATTTTTTTATTGCTTTTTGGTTACAACTATTATTGCTTTTTAATTTGGGCTTAGGTGGGCTTGGGGAATATGAGAACCATATATGCATTTGCAAAGGCCCAAGCTGCAGGACCCTGACCCATCTTTGTGTAATGTTTTGCACCTTCGAGCACAATCCCCAAAAAGACCACACCCACCCAAACTTTGTGAGCATTGATCTACTCCATTTATTTGCCTTAGTCCAATGTTTTAAACCGTGACAAAAAAAAGATAAGGCTTCGCATAATTATTTGTATAATACAAATAAAAAAGGAATAATTACTAAATACACCTCCACTTTGTAGCAAACACCGTCAGTCTGAAAATATAATCTTGACAGAGAGCATAATTTAATCCAGAGGTATTGCTTGTGGTCCACAAAGACTCCTCCTACCCCAAAAGAACCTATCGCAGCCGACTTAACTAACTTGGGCATTGAATGGGTTGGAACCAATAATGAAGTAATGGTCGAGGCATCTAAGGGAGGAGTAACATTAGATGAAGGGCCTGAGAAAAGTACTACCACTGTTGTTGCAGCATAAAGTGACGGAGCTATTTAAGAAGGAGAGGAAGAGATAGCAGCCACAGGCTCGATCGAGCCAAACTTGGAAGCAACCAACGCACCTGAGTGCGATCCAGCAGCTGAGGAACCCTCTGATTATGTCACCGTTAGCCTAGGACCTTTATCTTTTAACTACTCTTGAACAATTTTATTTATTTTTCATCATTTGGCCACTAATGTGTGGTGTGCCACTTATCCCCTTTTGACAATTTAATCTTCAATTCGAATACCCTCCCAAATGGTAGGGTAATATAACTTAAGATATTTGCCATTTACGACTAAACTCTTCTCCTTGCATGTTTACCCATCTATATGCACCTCCATTGTATACGTTGCTAACAATAAATGGCTCTTCTCAAGTTGGTGACCATTTTCCAAACTTAAGACCTTTAATCTTAATCGACAAAATGACTTTCCAAACTAGGTCTCCTTCAAGAAACTTCTTGTGTCTTACATACATTGTATCGCTTGGCCATTTTCAGCCTATATAGGCTTTTTGTTTATTTTCTTATCTAACGTTTATTTTATTAGATCAATCAACATTAGGTTGTGATATACATTTTTTATTGGATGCCTCAAGAGAAAAATCTAGTGATAAAATACAATTTGTGTGGACACTAGGAGCTCATGTTCGAATCTGCAATGCTGCACCATCCGTACTTTTTTCAATTACCCAAACAACTTTTTTCTCACATTCCATTCTTTTTACTAAATTTTGATATTCTGTTACTAAATAAAGGTAAAAATAAATAAAATTAGAGCCCAGCAAATAGTTATCGAAGGCAATTGTCTTTATATTTAGGTATGTATAGTTTAGGGTAAAATATGTTTTTAGTCCCTACAAAATCGGCTCCTTCTAAGTTTAGTCCCTACATTAATGAAATAGGCGTTTTGGTCCTCATCTTATTTTTCCGTTTTCAATTTTAGTCCCTCATGACTTTTAATAGCGCTTCAAAACTTTTAATAGCGCTTATAAAAGGTCAAAAAAGCGCTATTAAAAGTTTTGAAGCGCTGTTAAAAGTCATGAGGGACTAAAATTGAAAACGGCAAAATAAGATGAGGACAAAAACGCCTATTTGGTTAATGTAAGGAATAAACTTCAAAGGAGCCGATTTTGTAGGGACTAAAAACATATTTAACCCTTTATTATATTATATATATACATAATAATAATGATACCTCTAATAACTGTGAGTATAATTATTTTCAGTCAAGAGAAATAATTTTGAGTATACTGTGATTTTATCTAATCCAACCGTTGAATTATAATTTTGAAACGAATCTAGAAGTTTGAGAATGGGGGAACTTCCCACGATTTCCCCTATCTCAGACTAAAAGTTGTTAATTTGGTAAAAATGAAATCTCAATAGATAAATTGCCCATTAGGGAGCAAATAGCAAATAGAAGGAACAATCAACAAATCCAGAAATTCAGAGAGCAAATAACAGTAACCTTGCGATCTCGAGACACAATGCAAAACGCAGAGGAGAGCGTGGTGATTGAAGGTCCAATGCCGGTGATATTAAGAAAAATGAGGTGTGTTATATGTAATTTCAGAATGTGCAGCCAATTGCGAGATCAATGTTGAAGCGGAGCGGATTGCGCACGAACCTGAACCTGAATCAAAAATGCGAACAGAACCAGAAGTGCAGTAGCCAACAAGATGTGCGATCCTGAGGCACGATGCGATCCAAAAGTGTGATTGCAGCGTGATTTACAGGGTGATGCGAAACCTAGAATCTGTGATTGCAGATCGCGAGAGAGTGAGAACAGAAACGATTATGGCTTCGGATTTGCGATGGAGGAGAGTGAGAACAGAAACTGTGATGGCGTTTCTGAGAAGATGACGAAGGCTGAGTTTTGCGCAGTTATGGTGTTTGAGAAAAGGCTCGCGAGAGAGAAAGAGAGGAAAAGGAATTTTCACGCGAGAGAGAGAGAGAGAGAGAGAGGAGATTTCAGAGAATTTTTTTTATCTGATACCATGTTAATTTGGTAAAAATGAAATCTCAATAGATAAATTGCCCATTAGGTAGTTTATATACAAGTCAAAAGAAGTAGGGGAAAAAGACTAAATTACCCTAAACTACAAAAATTAAAATACAATAAGGCTAACAAACTAAGAGTATATACAATAAGTCTAACAACTAACCTGAGAGTAAATACAATAAGTCTAACAAAAGTCTCCAAATCATATAAACTAATGCATATATAATTATCAAGTTAATATAAAATGATTTCACGGGTAGATATAAGTGAAACCCAGGTCATAAACAATTGTATATATTGTTGTAGAGTTAATTTTTTTGCATTACTTTGCAATAAAATTTTCACTATTTGTTCTCTCATCTTTTTATCCTATTTTCTCATTATTAAAATGAGATTATTTTGAATATAAAAAAGAGAAAATTCTGCAATGGGAAATATTTAGGGAAAAAGCTTTCTTATTGCTTTTTGGGTACAACTTTTATTGCTTTTTGTTTGGGCTTAGGTGGGCTTGGGGAGGATGACAACCATATATGCATTTGCAAAGGCCCAAGCTGCAATACCCTGACCCATCTTTGTGAAATTCTTTGCACCTTCCAACACAATCCCCAGCTGGACCACACGCACTCAGACTCTGTGAGCATGGATCTACTCCATTTATTTGCCTTAGTCCAATGTTTTCAACTGTAACAAAAAAAATAAGTATTCATGTTTTTATTTGTGTAATACCAATACAAAAGGAATAATTACTAACTACGCCCTGCACTTTGCAGCATGCACATTCAGTCTGAAATCACTTTTTATATTCTATGAAAATATATTAAGAAATCGAAATTTGGACTACAAGGCTCCAGATCATGGTATATTTAGTTAGATAATGCTACACCTTAAAAGAAGACCAAATAGTTGATGAAGATTTGGCCCAATTAGATAATGCTAAACCTTAATTAGAGAATGCTAAACCTTTAATTAAATAATTTTAATTTGCTGTTATCTAACAAGGGCGTAGGTGACATGAGGACCCTGCCGGTGGGTAATGTGAGTAGTCATGACCTTGTGATTAGTCAAGACCCAACTCACTTAATTTTTTTGTTTAATGAAAAAAGACAAAATAGTATCACAATTTGAATAATCATATACATACTTACCAGATGCAATTAGAACTAGAATGACAAAGAAATGGAAAAAGATTGAGATGCGATGCAACATTCTGAAAGAAGTTTCGAGTCAATTTCTTCTTCTTTTTGTTTGGTTTTTAGTGTGATATTTGCATATTATTTATAGACCTCTACAGAAGTCTCTAGGACAAAAAAAAGAATGAGTACTTGAAGATTTTAAAACATGGAAGAGGAATCGAAACCTTGTCAAAGTCAAAATAGAAATTGTCAACCGCATTCAAGGGAAGGAACTGAAGGTATCAACAAAAGATAAGGCGCAAAAGTGCACAATGAAAATTTTATGACCAGGAATAGTTAATATTTAATGTACAAAATACCTCCAATATATTCCAGAATGTAAACTATGTGTCGGCCTAACACATCCTTACAAACAAGACTCTATCGAAATATATTCTTCCACGTAAATATCCATGAGTATCACAACCCAAGAAAAATAGTCATGACACATTTTGAAGCAAAGAATATTTTAGGCTAAAAATGAATTATGAACTTTGCTTACTCAATTCTCTAATACAATTTTGAGTCGGACAAGAGTCAAAGAAAATAACATCTAAATTGCAAGGAAAAGAAAGCTAGAATATCAACAAAAATAACTTAGAGATTTTGGAAAGGGGAGCTACATGATTGAGTCTTGACAACTTTGAGTGAAAAGGCTTAGAAGAAGAATTGAGAGTAGGGTTTGAGACTTTAGGTTCTCACATCCCTAGAAAATCATGACACATTAGTTGCTATAAGAGTAACTAATAAACTAATGTCGCAATATATAATATTATAGAATCTTAAACTCAGCATTTCCTAGCAAGCATAGAAATCAATCCAATGATATTAAATAACGTTCACAATAAAATAAAATAGCACACACAAGGTACAACAACGTTATCACGACAACACAGACAACACTATAGTACAAGGTCATGGAAAAACAATAGTCACCATATGCATATTTGGAGACAAAATGAGCAATTAGTATGGATCGGAGTTCTCACAACTCAATAATTGAATAATAACAAATAAATAAATAATAAATAATTAATAAATAAATAACAAGGAAGGAGTAGTCTGCAAGCACAATAATCAAGTTGTGCATAGGTCGTACAAACACCAGGAGTATATTAACATGAATGATATTGATATAATAACAGTTTTGCACAAGTACAAAGATTACATAAATAGGGGTTCTACTCACACATACTAATCATTGATTCATGTAAAAGTGCACCATATATCATTGAAATTTCATAAGAAGTGGCAATCTATCAGCATCAATATTAAGTCAACAAACGAAATAAACTTTGGATCTCCTAAGCAAAATTTCAACATGAACAATCAGTATTAATTCTTCAAAACACAGTCACATAATACAACTCCCACACAATTTAAGAGAAAGTATAACAACATAGAAAAGTGACTTACGTAACACAAGTTCTTTTTCTCTTCCCGCTTTTTTTTAATAAGACCAAAAACAAGAATTTAGTTGGCGTACTAGGTTAGGAAAAAGCACATCATACTGGAAAAAGAGGAAAAAAAAAGCTATACACAAAAGGGGATGAAATTTATAAAAGTAAATTGAAAACTGTCAAAAGTAAGAATAATAATTATGGTTAGACTGCATCCAAACAAACAACACTACCTACAAAATACAAGGGCTTTACATGTATCAATTAAAATAAATATACGGAAAACAATGTGAACACTTAATAATAAAAAACTAGTATAATATAAGTCCACGAATTGTATTAGTAAATATTTTACTCTAATTTCATAAAACCACATAATGCAATTCACATAAAATGAGATGTAGAAAAGAGAAGAAAAAAAAGTAGAGCCAACCAATAATAATAATAATAATAATAATAATAATAATAATAATAATAATAATAATAATAATAATAATAATAATAATAATAATAATAATAATAATTAGGTTATAAGAACTCAAGTATTGCATGAATTTGCAGTTCACAACACGAAAATCACAGAATAATTCACAATTAACAGACTTCATAATGTTGCATGGACAATTAGCCACATAGAACAAACATAAAAGAAAAAGGTAGATAAATAAATAAATAAAAAGTAATATAAAAATATAGTTATCATTTAAAATCATTTTATCTAATCTCACTCATAAGAATAAAACAAATCGGTACCGAGTAATTATATAATTTAAGTGGGAAAATTATACTTATAGTAATCAGAGTATCACAACGCGTTAGTTGTCAAGTAACAACCTTATATAATTAATGAAGCAATTCCCTAAGCCCTCAGTCTAGAGCGTCAATAAGCAAATAAAAGAAACACGTTATAAAAAAATTGTGTAAGACATAGTACTATTTAATTAAACAAGTGAAGTATATTGTGAGCATTCAATAAAATAGTGGTTTAGTATAAGATTACGAGTAGACTCAATGAATATTTTAATTTTAACGCAAAACCACATAATACAAATAACCACTACAAAGTCAAACCATAGAAGTTCAGCTTATGTGAATTCATAGTTTCAAAACAAGAAGGTAACACAACAAATGGCAACAATACAGAGTTCACACAGGGAAAACATAATAGACACACAACGCACGACCTAAAGAAATAGTCAAACTCTACGAAAAACTCTCTCCTAGGATAAGAGTTACTTGGGTTCTCACTTGAATTCTAACATCTTTATAACATTGATACTCTTTCCTAAGAATACCTATCAGTCATCCTGCTATCTTGAGAACTTGACCAACTAATTTGGTCAGCCTCACGACTATCAAGGATAAAACAAGCAATGCATTCAACGCTACTCAGGGTTCACACATCGGAAAGCACAATCAACCACACAAACAGTCCGGTTTGGACCGAACTGCTCTGATACCACTAAATGTGACACCCTTTACCTCGAAAGTAATTGTAAAAGAAAGTGTACGAAAAATTAGTGAATTGTTTTTAAAACTAAAAAATGGCAACTCTTTTTCTGAAAAAGTTCGCAAGTAAAATATGTCATCCAACTCCTTAAATCATATAAACAAGTTTAATAATAATATCAAATACTAAGCGATAAAACATTTCTTCCAATATAATAACAATAATGATTTTGATTATAACAATACAAGTACAACCCAAATCCCGATCTCACATAATCAGAGCAATTAACCTTAAATCCAATAAACTAAAAATAGAGTGACATCAACGTGTAGAATCAAATCTCTCCCACTATACAGTCGTAGAAGGTAACTCTAACGACGCCTGGAACTCAATCTAAAAAAAGGTGCACGGGTGAGAAAGAGCGCCCAAACCATATAAAGAATATAAGACCGAAACTAAAACAACAAGACTACCACAAAACAAGCAAACAATTCACAGTAGTGGATACAACTTTTATAACACGCATGCACAAACAACCCTTAATTAATCTTCAGCTAATCCTAGTGCCGCGACCTCACGTACGGTCCTAGGACTACAAGCAACAACAACAACAGGATTATGACGCCTTGCCAGATACTGCTTTACAATCATCAACAACAACAACAACAATAGGACCGGGATACCTTGCCCGAACGGGATACCTTGCCCGATAACGCCCTACGAAGAACAACAACAATAGGACCGGGATACCTTGCCTGAATGGGATACCTTGCCCGATAACGCCCTACGACGAACAACGATAGGACCGGGATACCTTGCCCGAACGGGATACCTTTCCCGATAGCGCCCTACGAAGAACAACAGGAAGAGGACTATAAGGACCGGGATACCTTGCCCGATAATTCCCTACAAGAACAACAGGACCGAGACATTGCGACAAGATTCTTCAACACGAACCAGCTTGCTAATCATCGACGAAGGATAACTTGCCCCTTGGGCGACAAGTTTCCGATGACAATACACATAAAACCAGCCAACAATAACAACAAAACATTACCAACAAGTCACTTAATGACTTAACAACTTTGAGTCGATCTCGGCTACATTAACAGATATTAAGATATCGAGCTAGAACTCAAACAATTAATTTGTATCATTTAGTCTTCCATATCATTAGAATCCATTAGCCTATTAGACATTAACTCGTTCTATAACCGTATAACTAACTCTTCCTTCTCATTTTTAATTATGAGTAATACTCAAGTCATATGGGCTCATTAATTCGATCAAATTATTTCGTTCTTACTATTAAATCACCCTCACTGTCAACTCGTTTTTTCGTCTTACTATCATGTGAGTCATTCAAATCAAGGAACACCAGTCGACATACAATTGCCTACTCATACTATAGATTTATTTCCTAAAATCGGCATATTAGCTATAGTCATCCCTACCATTAAGTTATAGTCATCCAAATCATTATGTTACAGTCATCCAAAATAAATAATTTACAGATACTTAAATCATTTACAGTCATCCAATAATTACAGTTATCTTAATTGAATAAATCGAATAGATAATAACTAACCAATGAATAAATACAAGCAAATATGAATGACGATAATCAATACTATTATAGTCCTATCCCCTATTCCCCATATAGAAAAGAAACCCTTTACCCCCGTACCTGGTATCCAGGTGTACTCCAATAGCGAATCGATGAAGACAAATCATGAGTTTCTGAGCGTGACTTAATCCCATTGGGACAATATTTGACTAGAACGCGTATGGTTACATAACAACAAAGATAGCCAAGAGTCATATACTAAAAATATTAAAGATAACTAATCGCTCATTTAATGAATTACAGGTGTTTCAAAAAGAGTACCTATTGAAAGGTACAATCCGGTGACAATGGTTTCCGAAATCTTGAACCCAATAATCTGAATGTGTGAGTCCACTAATTACGGATGGGCTTGTCTTAATAAGATTAGTCAACGACGGTTGGAACACGTTCTTTGGCGAAGATTTGTGGCTACGAACAACTATTTCCTTTGTGACAAAAGTGCTAGGCTAATTTATGAACGAAACACAATAGTTCTATATTTCGGTGCAATTCCTAAAAGCAAGGTTACTAAATCTGTCCATCTTAGACAATAATGGCAAGATGAAATCGGTGATGGTGCTAATCGGAACTACGACGTGAACGTAGTGGCTGAACCACGATTGTAGGGGAAAATCGTGACTGAGATGGGTGGGAATGGTCACGGTGGTTATGTGGTTTGGTCATGGTATGGGGAGCGGTTCTGGTTCGTGTACAGTTATAGTTCGGGTACGATTTTGGTTCGTTTAGCATGAAGGATAGAAAACGAAGGGAGGGGCTAGCAGAACCCATGTTGTGGACAGAGGGCTGCTTGCGATAGCCATGGTGTTTTCATGCAAGGAAGGCGAAGATTGGAACACGTTGTAGGGGCTGTAATTGGCTAAATCGACGGCATAATCGAACTCGGAAGAAGATTTCGAGTGAAAGGGTGGATTTTTGTGGCTGGACGTGGCTTTTTGGTGAAGAACGTGTGATGGAGCTGCTGGGTAGGGTTTGGGTGCTGTTACAGGAGCTTTCACGAGGAAGAAGAAGAAGGAAGTGGGCCGGGTCGAGTTTTGGGCCTCTGGCAGTGCGTGTGGGTTGAGTGAGTTGCAGTGGGGTGTGCATAGTAAAAAAACGGGGGGTGTATGCGTATAAAAAAGCGCAAAATCCATTTTAATTCATTTTTTAATCCCAATTTCACTATAACTATTATTTTAACACCTCAATAGCCCAAAATCATTTCTAAAAATCAATTATACTTTAACACTAATATTTTATAAAATAAAATAAGCCACTCAAATAGTATTATTTCAAATATAAGTATACTAAAAATGAAATAATTAAATAATAACAAAATATTACTATTGTAGTATAAAAATCCAATTAAATATTATTTCAACATATTTTAATAGCTCAGCGCACAACAGATTTAAAAAATTTAATCTTATCAATACAAAATAGTTCATAAAACAAGCAAATACTAAGAGAATCACAACGCACGAAAATCAGAATGTTACAGTGAGCACAGTCTGTGCGCCCCCCAGCTGACTGCATTTCCAAAAGTTGGTTTTCCACTCCTGTTTCGATGCCATATCACCTCCAATCCTTTTCTTAACCCTTCCCATCGATGATTGAATGTGCTTGTTACTCCGGATCGTTTGAATAGTTATGTACCGAGAGAGAACATAACATGAATAACAAATAAAAAGGACTTGGTGTTCATATAAGGATTTGGTATCCACCCCTTCCCAAAGGATTTTGGTAATCCACATGAGGTATTTGGTATGCCAATAAGCGGATTTTGGGATCCGAATATCTATGCTCCCCAAAAGATTTTGGTAATTCACATGAGGCATTTGGTATGCCATTAATCGGAAATTGAATGGATCTCAGTACCCCGAGGGAGTAGTCTTTGTAGTCACGTGTAGGAGATACCTTGGTTTAAAAATATAAGTAAATGTGTGTAATTAACTGACATAACTACAAGTAGAGACGAATCTAGAAATTTGAGATTGGGGGAACTTCCCACGATTTCCCCATTTGTGCTCTCATGTTTTTATCCCATTTTCTCATGATTAAAATGACATTATTTTGAATAAAAAAAAGAGAAAACTCTGCAATAGGAAATATTTAGGGAAAAAGCTTTTCTTATTGCTTTTTGGGTACAACTTTTATTGTTTTTTGTTTGGGCTTAGGTTGGCTTGGGGAGGATGACAACCATATATGCATTTGCAAAGGCCCAAACTGCAATACCCTGGCCCATCTTTGTGAAATGCTTTGCACCTTCGAACACAATCCTCAACTGGACCACACGCACCCAGACTCTATGAGCATGGATTTACTTATTTTGAAGTTAAATGTAACAAAAAAAAGATAAGGATTCATGTAACATTCCCAAAATAATTAAGCTACTTATTTTGAAGTTAACCCAATTAATTTAGTTTAGCGCTTAACTAATAATGTTATTAATTGAGTGTTAAATTACCTATTAATTGGTGTAAGGTTCTTAATTGAGTAATTGATAGAAAAGGGTATTTTAGGGTTTTCACCCAACTTAAGTTAATTGTTATTAACTTATATTTAGTAATTTATTTATTTATAATAATATATATATTTATATAAGTATATATAAAGAAAGAAAAGAAATGAAAGAAGGGAATTAAGAAAGAAAGGAAGAAACAGAGAACGAGAGAAAGAAAAGAAGAGAAGGAGAAAAGAAGGAAAGTGGCGAAGAGGGAGAAGAGAAGAGAGAGTGAGAAATCCTCACCAAATGTTCTTCTTCTTTCTTCCACTAGCACCATCCCATCACCCTCTCCATTTTTTATCCAAGGATCATCACCAACAAACCATCCTCTCACTCTCCACCATTTTCGTTTTTCAAGGGGTAAAAGAGGGCTTTGATGATTAAAGCTCAAAGGGTAGCTTAGGTGAAGGATTGATGTTCCATAGGAGCCATATTGTTGGTTGCGTAGTTCAATCACTCAAGTTTTGGATCATTTGGAGGAATCAAGGGTTAAGGTTGAAAATTGGGGTTTATGTGAATAGGAGCATTTGGAGGTTAGGGATGATGAATAGTGTTCATGGAGGTTGAAGGTTGATGTTGAGGTTCATGGTTCAAGATCAAAGCTTAGGAATCAAGTTTGGGTTTGTGAGATGAATTGTGAAGCCCTAGGAGCATATGTTGGTGTCTAGGTGCAAAGCGGATTTCACAATTCTCGCGAGCCGGGTGTTCGAGTAACGGAAAGTCTCGGCTATTTGTGATTTTCATCACAACCGTTGAGTTTTACTCACGTTTAGGATTTTATGTTTAGAATTGATTAATTGAAATGAATTTTATGTTGGTTGATTTGATTGATTGCTTGATGTGGTTGTTTCGGTTTGAAATGCGTGTAAAATATCGTTTTGGTAACGGATTTTGAGGAAATTGATGTTTGAGTGTTGTGGATTGATATGTTTGATTGATTGACGAATTGATAATTGATTTATGTTGCAATATGACTGGATGTTTGGACTGGAATATTGCCTGGTATTGTCTGATTTCGAGTTAGGAATCGATCGGAGCGAATTTCAGATTGATCGGAAAGCGGATTTTGCAAAAACAGCAAAATCTGCACATGATAGTAAACCGTCGCGTCGCGATACGCAGCCGTCGCGTCGCGACCAAGTGCGATTTTGTGATGAAAATGTATCTGTTAGTTTTCGCGTCGCGACGGAAGCAGTTCGCGTCGCGACGCTTTGCAGTTTTTCAGCAAAAGTCACTAATTTTGTTTTCGCGATAACTTTTGATCCGGGAACCCGATTGAGGTGTTCTCAGGTGCGTTTGAAAGCCTAATGAAAGGCCTAATCATATATTTAATTTAAATTGTAAAATGGACTGTTTTGAAGTTATAAATTGTCTCGAGAAACCGAACAATAGAATACGTGTGAGGACATGTTTTATCGAAAAGGAAACCGGACTACGATTCACGATATATATATTATATCGACTATAGGAAACGGCCCAATGCGGGTATTATGTTCGATTAACGGTCAAATGTAGATGGACTAAATGTTCATTGAGTGTAGGTGAACTAACCGGTCATCGAGTGTAGATATATTTAATAGGCTAAATATATATTTTGGCCCTTTATCTTTGGGGTTGTGGTCACTTTGGCCCTTTATCTTTTTTTTTTTCTCATTTTAGACCCTCATGTTTTTTGTGTGTGTCATTTTGGCCCCTGCCGTTATCATTTTGGTCCCTTATGTTTTTAATTGATTTCATTTTAGTCCCTTATGTTTTTAATTGATTTCATTTTGGGCCCTTATGTTTTTAATTGATTTCATTTTCGTCCTTAAAAATTTGCCTAAAAAAACATAAACATAACGGCAGGGGCCAAAATGACACAAACAAAAAACATGAGGGTCTAAAATGAGAAAAAAAAAAGATAAAGGGCCAAAGTGACCACAACCCCAAAGATAAAGGGCCAAAATATATATTTAGCCTATTTAATATATATCGAGTTGGGTGACGACCCATGTTAACATACTAGGCGGGGCAGTCATGATCCCTTACCCTAGGACCGTATACCATTAGGGAAAGTACTATTGGTAAAGGGGTTCACCGGGATTACCATGTCTGGGGTCGGTGTTGTGTTAAAGTTTTACAATACGGTTCACCGGGATTACCATGTCTGGGGTCGGTGTCGTGTTAAAGTTAAGTAGTGCAATTCACCAGGATTACCATGTCTGGGGTCAGTGTTGTGGTAAGTTATAGAGGCGTGGTCTATAAATTAAACTACGAGAAAGAAATAAAGTTTTATAATACGGTTCATCGGGATTACCATGTCTGGGGTCGGTGCCGTGTTATGTAGTGCGATTCATCAGGACTACCATGTCTGGGGCCGGTGTCGTGCTAGGTTGAAATGAGTGGTTTATAAATTAAACTGCGAGATAAAAATCAAAGGTTTCATAATTGAACCGAAAGTGTAGTTAGGGGTCTCGGTAGAACTCACTGAGATTGTATCTCATTGTTTATATGTTGTTGTTTTACAGATAAACAGGGAAAGTGGAGATCCAAGAGGCACGAGTAGGTTGTGCTCGGATGGTTGTTGAAGACTTAGCGTTATGCTTAAGTTTATATCATTCCTTGTTGTATATGTATCGAGACATTATGTCTTTAGCATTATGTATTTGTTTCCGCTTTCTTGTATGATGTTGAACACTATAGTTTGCTGATGATTGATGATCAGGAAACCGTTGTGGTCTTATTTATGATTAAGACCGTTTTGTCGTTGTTCAGCGAAAAATTGATAGTGCTGTTCAGTATCTAAACAGGAATTTATATCTCTGATATGTTAGGGATGGTGCGCTCAGGCATTTCTACTTGTTAGAAATACTGGTGTGTTACAGTTGGTATCAGAGCAGTTCGACCTTGTCGGGCTTAGAGACCTAACAGTCAAAAGATTAGTTAGATTGAGTCAGCTAGGGACTTCGACAAGTGACTGTCAGAACCTTTTAGTATTTTGTGTGAGACGTTGAGTTTGGATCCACTCGATATTTCATGCAACGTACTGAGAATAATGACAATTAGTTGCCTCGGCCCCGAAAATGTTCTAAACCATAAACCCTAGGATTCCCAGATTTTTGTTTCATTATAGTATGCAGCGGAAGTAGTGGGCATCCGAATTGGTTCGAGGAAGTTGGGATGATCGTTCAGTCATTGGAGCCGATTTGATCATTGAGTCATTCCGTAAGTTGAAAGAGGTCCCCCAGGGATTTATCAGTTGAGGAATCTGTCGGTGGAAGAAAAGGGTAGTGTCCTAGAATTTCTTAGGACTAGCAAGCACCGTAAAAACCCAGATTGTTGTCAAAGCAGTTTCTCAGTTACTGTGATGACGTCTAGTAGTCAACTCTATTGTGTAGCATGGACTGATTCTAAGTTGTGGTTCAGCCAAGTAAGATCCTTCGGGATAGTCAAGGTTTTCAGATAGGTTTTCTTTCCTAAACTCCTTTTTCAAAAGTTAGGAAACCGAGATAGTAAATTGTCACTGTATTGTCCCTTTGGCAGGTAGTGCCCCCGTGTTTATGAGACAGGGGTTAGTAATTCATGTGAGGAAAGTAACCATGTCACGACTCTCCAGTTAGGAGTATTTCAGTTTTCAACTGTGAGGAATTTTCGCTAGTCTTCCAACTTGTTTTATCCGTAACTTTTGATCCGGAACTCTGATTTGGGCATTCCGGGAGGCGTTGGGAAGCTAACAAAATTTTCTACACATATCAATGGATTTGGTTTAGGTTTTATCCTAGTTCCAAAAAGTATTTCTACTTTTTATAAGCATTAGGTCCTAAGTGCTAGTAGGACAGAAACCCTTGTTGAGCATAAGACGCATGTAGCAAATCCCCAACGAGTAAGGCTAAGAAAGTAAGACCCAAATTAGGAGAGATTCCTTTTGGCTTCGTGAGGAAGTTGTTTCTTGGAAATGGCCAGTAGTACGAATATTTTCCCTTAAGAAAATCTCAAGACTTATTGAAAGTCCTAAATGATTAGGCCCATAGTTGAAGGTTGAAAATGGAAAAACTTGGTTTATCTAAGTGCCCAATGTTGAGGATAGCCATGGATCGGTCAAGCATTCGGATTTGATTGATTATGATAGTTGTGATGATTCCGTTTGTATTGTGTATGGAATTCGAAAAGATGCAGGACCTAAGGAACGTTCGAAATAGTTAGGATTCATTTTACGGATCAACGCAAGATGCACTACTGGTGTGCCGTTTGATTCGATAAATATATTCTTCTCTTTTCTCGTCTCCTTTATGCTACACCTATCCCAATACCATCCATAATCCAAAGGTAAATGTCTACACCTTGATTGATCAACAATCCATCCTGTGGTGATTAAGTCTATAGACTTTTAGTGAACCCTACTTTTAGGGAAGCCGTTTAGCTTCACCCAAGAGACATATATTGTATATAGATTCTTGTACCCTAGTGTATGGGTAGTTGAGACTCTAAGAGAGGGCTAGTTGTCCGAAAGGACGAGTCATAGAATTTCAGATAGATTCTATCAAGATGGATAGCCAGTCTTATTGAATTTAACCTGGTTAGAAGTTTTCCCCCGAAGGTCTTTGCACGAGTATATGATTACAAGTCTTATAGTCATTGAATTCAAAGTTCAGTTTATGAGTCATGGATATTCACTCCCATTGGTAATTTGGATTATTCGGTAAGAGTGACTTGATAGGTCATGGCACAAAGTATATTTTAATAAAATCCTATCAATATATGAGTCATTGAGGCATTATAGTGGACTCAGGTAGGTTGTGAAAAGATTATTTTATGAACATCCTATCATTACAAGAGTCACTGAGAACAGAGGTAGTTCCCGAGTTTAACCCAAAGAACTAGCACTACGGCAAAAAAGGCCTTTTGAATCGGTTATTTGGCACATTTGGAGTCGGTTATTTGCCGATTCGAATACTGCCGATTCTAAATGTAGGGACATTTTGAATCGGTTAAATAACCGATTCAAAATGTGACATTTTAAATCGGTTATTTAAACAACCGATTCAAAATGCTTAAAAAACAAACATTTAAAATCGGTTCTTTAAATAACCGATTCAAAATGTCCCTTTTTTTAAAAAAAAAATTATAAAAACAACCCAACATTTAAAATCGGTTCTTTAAATAACCGATTCAAAATGTCCCTTTTTTTTAAATTTTTTTTATAAAAACAACCCACCAATTGTTACATTCCCCAATTGTTACTATTGTTGTCTACATATTCAGCAACAACACCCATTACTAGATACAAAAACAACCTAAATTTGAGTGAATCACAATGAAATGCTTAATTAATGAACCACAAAACAAATCAATGTTCAAAATAAAACACAATATATTGCATAACATTTTCTTCAAATCATGAAGAGAATACTGATTTGATCTAAGATGCTACTAATCTCTAAAATTCAACAAATAAAGGAAATGAAGTACTAAAAATACACCTGTGTGTGTACAGATGCTACTAATCTTCCTCCCCTTCTGTTCTTCTTTCTCTCTTCCTCTTCTTCCTTTCTCTTTTCAGCTTCCTCTTCTTCCTTTTCCTTTCTTTCTCTTTTCTTCATCTTCCTTCTCCTTCTCCTCTTCCTCCTTCATTATCATCTGTCTGCTTAACTCTAAACCTTTTGTTTTGACATTCATCTGTCTTCTCATCATCATTGTTGCTTCCACATCTCACCATTGTGAGTCTATGTACCTTAAAAGCTGCTTGCATGATTTTCTTATCAAAACCTTTGACTAGGTTATTGATTCTTGAGTAAGCACCGATTGCTGAATCCTGCATTTTCAGTTAACATGAATGAACAATCTCAAACAACATTTAAAACATTAGTTTAAAAAAGAATAGATAGAAGTGCTTGCTACACATGTGCTAATTGCCTCTGTTTTAAGTCCGGAGATGTGGCTCATAGCCTTACTACTAAGTATAAATAGTTTCCCTCATGACATGTATAAAGGATTCAAGTATTTGACAACTCAAATTGTACCAAATCCTTTTTGTTTGAAGATGCTAGTCACTAGTCACGATTCTAGGATAAGGTTTCCATACATAAATTTATAGATATAATAAGTAACATCAAATACTACACAAAAGTAAGTAACATCAAATACTACACAAAATAATACTTACTTCAGCTGTCACTTTCCTCTTATTAATCAAACTAGAAATGCCTCTGTTCCGGTTTGTATCTCAAATTCTAGGGAGAAAGCAAGTGCACTGAAATCAGATATTGCCACACAAAGGTTTAATTAATTTAATCATTATTTCAAATCATGTGGACTTGGTGCAAAATGCACCCTAACCTAACAGTTATAGACTTGCAGTACGTCAGTGTTCAGTACTAAAATAATCAGTTTCTAAATACTTATATTCTCATTATAAGGTAACTTATGAAAAAGACATGTACGCAGTTACAGAAAAAGACAAACTACAATATATGTAGCAGCTTATTCAAACCAAAGTAAGCAAATCCACAGCACAAGTCCATTTCGATCCTTACATTCCAGATTATATCACAAAAAAGTGTATGCTTTTCAGAAATAGATAAAACGCAATTCTAAAAGTAATCAGACAAAAAAGATGGTTTCTTCGTGACAAAATGAGGTCTTCAGTCTTCACATCACAGGCTTGTCAACCACAAACAACAGACCATGTTTCAAAACCAAAAGGCAAGCCAGTGATGTTTGCACTAAAAACTATTGATTGGAAACGAATCTTCACATCAAATGGGAGGTTTCCCACAAAAGCAGTTCTCTTATTATCATAAAGCCCAGCACTCTCCCCTTTAAGTTTCTTGCGGGGTGGGCATGCTCTATCAACACGAATGTGATTTCCATCAACCTGCAGCCATATAGTTAAACATTTTATATCAAAAGACTCTCCAACCACAAACCTTCAGCAAAAATACATGGTGATATTTGATCCAACCCATCTTAGAGGAACAAGTGCATACCACAAACATGTTGTGGGACAAAGAAGCCTGAGCAGATTCCTCTGTTGTGAAAACAATGTAAGCATTGACACTGCCAACCACAATATTTCTCAATTAGAAATGTATGAAAAAGGTTTCCTTCACAAGAAAACGGGTGCATTCCTTCTTATAAGACTGTCAACAAGTCAACACCAATGGGAAAAAAACAAATTATAATTCGCAACATAGAATACATCAAATCAAAAAAGATTGATTTCTCCAAGCCTGGGACAGGCACGTTTTTCCTAGTTATTCAATACTCCCTCCTGTCTAAACAAGTGGGTCAACGGAAGTTGATGTATTTGATCCAAAATTTGGATCCAAATGCATCAACTTCCGTCGACCCACTTTTGCTTATATTTAGGGAAGGAGTAGTAAATACATTCTGTACAGTCAATTAGCAATGTATACAAAATAACTGCATTCTGAACAGACAATTAATAATATCCTTGACATTGCAGCTAGACAGTTGTTAAGTTCAAACTCATTACCTATCACCAGCTTCATTTATCTTCTTTGAAAGAATGGCTCCCTTTCTAGGTTTTTTAGTCTGATTCAGCAAGAAAAGGAACACGCATGAAGTTAGCATCGCCCCACAAAAAAAAAGAACATTGAAGCCTCAAACAGTCAAAAGTACCAAATGAAACCAAAACAATAAACAAAAGGAATACCTACATCTTATATAGGAACAGAGCGAATCCTAACAGATTCAACCGCCCCAAATTTCTTAAACTCCTTCAACAAAGTCTTCTTCTTTACTTTGATAGGCAAATTCCCAACAATATTTGATAGGCAATTATTTTGCAATATATAGAGATATGCTATGGTTGAGAACATGCTTTGAGTACATGCTTTGAGTACCTCCTCAACATTGGTGAAAGTGGCTTCTTCTGGAATGTCAGAATACCCTTGTCACTTCGGGAGTTACTCTTGGATTACCTGCATCACACTTTTCACATAGTTAAAGGGTCATCTTTCTTCCGTTAAAGCTAAAAGTGATATTCCAATCAATGCCAAAAGATATAGATAGTGTACAGAAAACATGAATCATGGAAGAGTTTGAAACAACTATTTCATGGTCTTGTAATATAGTTAATGCTTTTGTATTGTGTTTAAAATAAAGGAGAGGTTAATTAGTTAATTGCTTACCTTTCCAAATGGGGAAACTAGTTGGTGAAGTGCTGTTATTCTATCACCAAGCTTCTCCTTCCTCACCTGCTTCAGATTCATAATATATAATTGAAGGTATTATCAGGACTCGGGTTATACGAATTTCATTTACTTAATTTTCTCTCTTTCAAGTTCCAACAAGTAATTACCAGCATCATATGTATTAACAAAAGAAACAAGTAAAGTAACTACCAGCAAAAAGATTAAACAGTCTTGGAGAGAAAGACAGTCAAGAAAGACAACAACACACAACAAAACGACCACATATATACAATATCACAAATCAAGTAAGAGAAATATTTGTCAAAAATAAAAGTAAAGAGACAAATAGAAGATAAAAAGGAGAGAGTTTGTGAGTCACCTTCAGAGGTGTTTGGCTTGAAAATGGCTGAACCCTAGCCTTTTTTGTAACTCCAACAGTTGAGCTATTACACTAGAGCAGAAGAAAGAGATAGATTAAATTAGCTTGATTAACATGTTGCAGATATAAATAATCTATATATACATATGCTTATGCCTTATAGATAATATTAGAAGTTGAATTGAAAGTTTGGATGAGGAAAGAGAAAAGAAAGAAGAAATAATAACATCATATATATGTTTAAATATTACCTCAGATGTTTGATCTGGTAGTTGATTAGTCCTATGATCTGGCTTGTTATAACTTATAAGTGAAATCCAACATGTTACAACTACTCAAACTAGGCCTAGGAGAAGAAACTGGCACCATATGTGACCAAGATGAGCCAGCAGCTAGTCCAGAAGTCTGAAATTCATGGCCATACAAATTTCCACTTTGAGAAACCAAGTCTCTCTTCTTCACCTGGGAATCCAGTACTGCAAAACAACCATTAGTCAACTTTTTCTTCTACAGTCTATTATCAACAATTGGATTCACATACCAAGTCAAGAATTTATTCTTTCTGTTTACTTTAAAAAAGAATAAAGAAACAAATCTAATGAACTAGTAGAAATTTCCCTATGGAAAAAGAAAGGAAAACTAAGGAAACATATATAGAAAATTCCAGAATTAATCAAAGAGAAGAAAATGAATATTATGAAAAGAAAAGGGAATAATCCATTCATGAACACTCTAGTTTCCAATAAACACATTGAACTGGATACCGTCCTACCAAAATGCTATCAAACCACACACAAAATCAAGGAATCTAAGGCATAGAAAATAATTGTATACGTACAGATTTTGCTTTCTTAATTTTTCCTCGAATCCTGTTCTTTGGAGGCTTCAACTTGTATATCTGGACCATCCAATGGTGAGTCGTGAACACCTGAATGCATTAAGATTAAGAACCATGATTTACATCAGAAACCCACAAAGGCTGATAAGAAAAATTGAAAGAATGATTGCTCCTATGATTTATTAAATACTCATAAGACTCCTTTACTAATCCAATAAATGTCAACTACAAAACAAACAAGCAACATGATATAGAATGGCGAAAAATTTCAAGGATAATAATAATTCGCTTATATCATAAATCAACAGTTTGAGCTCTCTAGTATTTTTCCAATGGCAGGAACTGAGCTAGATTGATAGTAATGATATACGAGATACACAGACCATAGTGTCAATAGAAAATAATCTCACCTCTTCAAAATGTTATAGGAGATACACAGAGCCAGACAACATTCATAAAAGGGTTTACATAATATTATCCTCCCTCCCGAAGTGCACAGAGAACAATTTCAATAGAAAATAATCTCACCTCTTCAAAATGTGTTAGTTTGAAATATTTCTTCCCAATCTTTGTCCGCCTCACTCTGTCAAAAGCTTTACCATCTGTTAGTTTGAAATATTTTACCATCTGTCAAAATCAGACTCAGAAATCAAATACCCAGAAGTAAAATAAATAGAATAACAAGAACAAAGCATAGAAAGAGAAGAAAAAACCTAAATGATTCGGGAGAGACGAAAACGAAAAACACGAAGCAAATCCAAACGAAGAGAACCAGCACCGCAAGTTGAGAATCAAAACCGAGAGACGAAGATGAAAGAATCGCGTGCTGGTTGAAGATTCCCGTCGCGGATGAGGAATCGAAAAACCAGCGTAGACTGTATTTATAGAAACAACAAATCCTAACAACAACAAAACCTAAAAACACCAAAATAGCAAAACAAATTTGGTTCAGTGAAGGAAGATGATGAGAACAAAGGAGAGGGAGAGGCGTTTAGGGTTTCCTTCCTCGAGGAGATCTATACCTCTTGATTTTAGGGCGAGGGAGTGAGGGCCACGCAGAGACAGCAACACGGCGACAGAGCGAAGATGGAGTGAGGCGCGACGGCGGAAAGGGAGTGATGGTTGGTGCGAACTGAGAGAGACGAGAGCGAACCGTGAGAGAGGCGTGAATGATAGAAACCACTGTGAGAGATGCGTGAATGATAGAAGACACTGTGAGAGAATGATTTAGGCGTGAATGATTTAGGGTTTTTTAGTGAAAGAAGACTTTAATAATCGGGTATCTACAAAACCGATTCTAAATGAACACTTTCCTAATCGGTTGTTTACAAAACCGATTCCAAATGTCTAAATATACACATTTTGAATCGGTTGTTTCAACAACCGATTCAAAATGTATAAAAAAATCTCTCAAACATTCCTTTAATTGCAAAATTGCCACCGCGCCTACATTTGGAATTGGTTATCCAAACAACCGATTCCAAATAGTGCTTTTTAAAGCAGATTTTGCACTAGTGTAGAAGTATCTCCAAGAGGATCGAAAGGTTATGTCACGAAATTTTCTTCCGTTGCGAAGGAAATTTTGTTAGTGCAATGACTAATAAGGGAAAGATAGAGGTTTTAAGCATTGAGTGGGCATTAGCCCTAAGACATGGTGTATCCATGAGTCCACCTTGGTGGCAAGATTTTAGGGTTAGCCTCTCATTTATGAAGGTTAACAGTCAAAGTGCACTATGTGATTTCCGTTTGACAAGTCAAACGTGAATCCAGTTATGAAAGGCGAGGTGACCGTTGTCAAGGTTCATGCAATGGTTATTCATTTAGAGGTAAAATGTTTGCACTGATTGCAATGGCTGAAATAAAGTAAATGCGATTGTTAAGTAATGACATGAAATGTGTGCCTTTGTGAAATTGCATAATGATTGAGATAAGTTGATTGTGACTGAAATTTCCAAAGTGAAAATTGGCGCGCGGTTTGTGTTTTAAAAAAAAATAATTTTTGTGAAAATCCGCATGCTAATGTTAGTTTTGGAAATCCATGTGATTGTGTTGATTTATGTGATTGAAAGTTCAGGTTCAATAATTGTGTAATTGAATTCTGATTGACTGTAATTGTTTTCCAAAGGTAGTACAAGCGTTATGACAAGAGACTGTTGTAACGAGTTATGGTATAAGGTATAACTTAGGATAAGTGTGGTGACAAACGGAATGAGCAAGTTTTAAGTAACTGTTGATTTTGAAACACTGATGAAAGAGCCGGCCGTGCCTTTTTGGCGCACGAACCGTGCGAGATTTTCGGTGTCATATGTTTAAAGTAAGTCAAACCATTCCGTTTCGATACCATTACTTGCCTAATCTTATCCTTAGCCTAAGTTAAGAGGAATTCATTTTTGAAATCAGATGATTCGATTCATGTTTAGTATCCCGAGAGTGTACGACGGGTTACAGGTACAGGTTGGGATAGAGTTTGTGTAGTGAGATACCTTAGTGTGAAGTAGGAATGTCCTTGAGTTCAGTTAAAGGGAGGAATGTGAGTTGGTTACGCTACGAAGAGAAAAAGGTTATTTTGAAAACAACTCGAAAGTTATTTGATTGTTTTTCAAAAGGTATTTGGTGCCATCGTGGCCCATTTTTTTTGTGTTTAAAGAAAGAGTTTTTGGAAAAACCATCATCCCATCTTTTTAAATATTTCGATTTTGAAAATTTGGGAACGAGTTAAGAGAATTCACGGTTAACTTTTTCGTCACATTTTCAATGTGTACGAGAATCGTTATGTACTTTAAAAGATTTTGGTGAGATGTGTTTACACCCTTTCAGGAATTTTTTTTTTCCCTCAATAGGAGAAGTTCGGATATGTGAACTTGATGGATATTGAACTTCATTTTCAAACTAGTATCTCTATTAAGTGTCACATATTACGCGTTTTGATTTAAGATTAATCAAAGTTGGGGTGTAAACCAAATGGATTGGCGTAAAGTTTCAAGTTACTCTATTATAAGTTCAAATGAATCTCTTTATTTTCAAGGTTGTTTCGGTTTTGTACCGAAGAGGAAAGCGAATTTCAGGTAACAAAACTGTTTTTCCGATGGTTAAGGCCCATCTGAGAATTTATATTCTTCGTTAGCAAGTGGGTAAGCCTTAGGCAATTTTTGTGGACAAAAATTTTATAAGTTGGGGTGAATGTAACATCCCCAAAATAATTAAGCTACTTATTTTAAAGTTAACCCAATTAATTTAGTTTGGCGCTTAACTAATGATGTTATTAATTGAGTGTTAAATTACCTATTAATTGGTGTAAGGTTCTTAATTGAGTAATTGATTGAAAAGGGTATTTTAGGGTTTTCACCCAACTTAAGTTAACTGTTATTAACTTATATTTAGTAATTTATTTATTTATAATAATATATACATTTATATAAGTATATATAAAGAAAGAAAAGAAATGAAAGAAGGGAATTAAGAAAGAAAGGAAGAAACAGAGAACGAGAGAAAGAAAAGAAGAGAAGGAGAAAAGAAGGAAAGTGGCGAAGAGGGAGAAGAGAAGAGAGAGTGAGAAATCCTCACCAAATGTTCTTCTTCTTTCTTCCACTGGCACCATCCCATCACCCTCTCCATTTTTGATCAAGGATCATCACCAACAAACCATCCTCTCACTCTCCACCATTTTCGTTTTTCAAGGGGTAAAAGAGGGCTTTGATGATTAAAGCTCAAAGGGTAGCTTAGGTGAAGAATTGATGTTCCATAGGAGCCATATTGTTGGATGGGTAGTTCAATCACTCAAGTTTTGGATCATTTGCAGGAATCAAGGGTTAAGGTTGAAAATTGGGGTTTATGTGAATAGGAGCTGTAACACCCTGGTATTTTTATTTGTTAAAAACACCCAAGTGCACATTAAACATACATCAGAGATATTATTTCCTGTTCAGACACTGAATACCATTATAAATTTTTCGCTGAATAAAACAAAACAGTCTTATATACAAACAAGACCATAACCTGTCAGCAACTATGGTAGTCAGAGTCATACAAGAAAGCGGAATGAAAGATAACATAATACTAATGCCATAGTATTGTGATACACAGACAACAGAAGGGAAATAAACTTAAACGTAAAACTAAGTCATCATCCATCACTCGGGGCCACCTACTCGTGCCTCTGAGGTTTCTTCTGTCCCTGTTTATCTGTAAAACAACAACATTTAAACAGTGAGATACAATCTCAGTGAGTTCTACCGAGACCCCTACTAACTCTCTCGGTTCAATTAATAATCCTTTTTAAAACCAACACGACACCGACTGCAATAAAGTGCTAACCCCGGTGATCGTGAACAAACAAAGTGCGGCACCGACTGCAAATCCAGTGCTAATCCCGGTGTATCGCACAGTACGACACCGACTGCAAATCCAGTGCTAATCCCGGTGTACGTACAACAAACTCATGACATAACACCGACTGCAAATCCAGTGCTAATCCCGGTGAACCCCCTTACCAATAGTACATTCTCCTATTGGCACGGAGCCTAGGTTGGGGGAGCATGACTGCCCCGCCTAGTATGTCAAAACATGGGTCGTCACCCAACTCGATATACATATAAACATATATATCTACAGTACTATGAACCCACGGTCCATCAAATCAGACAATCCATGACACACTTTAATCCACAATTTTATAAATTCGAAGTTCACACTCGCACTCTAGTTGACCACTTTTTGACACAATTTTCAATATCAAAAACAGTTCATTTTGCCTTAAAACTAGAATATTCAGTTAGGCCTCTGAATAAGCTTTCCAACGCATCTTAGAACGCCTCAATCGGGTTCCGGAATCAAAGGATATCGCGAAAACAAAATCAGTGAAAAACAGTTGAAAATCTGCAAAACGTCGCGACGCGAACTGCTACCATCGCGACGCGAAAAACGACAGAAACATTTTGCGTGACAAAACTGTGTATGGTCGCGACGCGATGCCCTGCGGGTCGCGACGCGATGGAGACCTGTCTGGTGCAGATTTTGCGATTTTCGCAAAATCCGCTATTCCGCTCAATTCCGATTTCAGTTCCGATCGAAAACAGATACAACAACCAGTATAATGAATCCAGTACAAATCACACAATCAATCAATCCAATCCAAAACGTAATTTAAACGGATTTCTATCCAAAACGCTATTTTTCGAATAACGGTTTTTGACTCAAAATTTATCGGAACCAATCAACGCACAAATTATACCAAAACGGAATAAACCTAAACGTGAGTAAAACTCACCCTTGAAGCGAGAGCCGATATCGAACCGAATTTGCCGAGACGTCGAAATCACCGAATCGAACCCAAACAACACCGAACCGCTCCTAACTTCGTTCCGAGCTTCCAATCGCGTTCAATCCGCTCCTAGCTTCGATCCTAAGCATAACCCAATCACCAACACAACCTATTAATCCTTGATTTCAACAAATTCTCCCCACAAACCCTCAATTTTCGAAGTCAAATAGAAGGGGGAAAAATGGAAGGGAGGCTTACCAAAGTTATGGGTTTTGATGAGGGAGGAGAAATGATGAAGATGTTGAACTTTGGAGGGTTGGGCTTCACTCTCCTCTTCCTTTCTCTTCTTTTTTCCTCTTCTTCTTTCTCCTTTCCTTCTCTTCTTTTCTTTCTCTTTTCTTCTTCTGTTTCTTTTTTCTCTTCTGCGCTTTCTTTCTTTTTTCCTTTCTTTCCTTTCTTTTAATTAACACACACACACATATTTATTTTATTAATAAATAAGTGGTGGCGTGGTCCAATTACCATATTGACCCAAATTCCTTATTTCGATTCCAAAACTTCCTTGGTCCGTATTATTCGGTCAACGACCCTGTGACAGCCAATAATTAATTTTAGCACTCAATAATTTTACCAATTAAGTACCAAATTAATTCAATTGGGTTTACATCCAAATAATTCGATTAATTATTTTGAGGATGTTACAGGAGCATTTGGAGGTTAGGGATGATGAATAGTGTTCATGGAGGTCGAAGGTTGATGTTGAGGTTCATGGTTCAATATCAAAGCTTAGGAATCAAGTTTGGGTTTGTGAGATGAATTGTGAAGCCCTAGGAGCATATGTTGGTGTCTAGGTTCAAAGCGGATTTCACAATTCTCGCGAGCCGGGTGTTCGAGTAACGGAAAGTCTCGGCTATTTGTGAATTTCATCACAACCGGTGAGTTTTACTCACGTTTAGGATTTTATGTTTTGAATTGATTAATTGAAATGAATTTTATGTTGGTTGATTTGATTGATTGCTTGATGTGGTTGTTTTAGTTTGAAAAGCGTGTAAAATATCATTTTGGTCGAAAAACCGTTAAATCGACAATTAACGGATTTTGAGGAAATTGATGTTTGAGTGTTGTGGATTGATATGTTTGATTGATTGACGAATTGATGATTGATTTATGTTGCAATATGACTGGATGGTTGGACTGGAATATTGCCTGGTATTGTCTGATTTCGAGTTAGGAATCGATCGGAGCGAATTTTAGATTGATCGGAAAGCGGATTTTGCAAACTAGCTTCTCTTTCGAGTTGTAAACTAGCTTCTAAAGGTGAGATTTGAGCCTTCATAAGAGGATTGATACTAAATCATAAATTTTTACCCCTTCTCTTTGTATGAGTGTGTTTCCCAATTTGCTACATTCTAGAATTTGTCTTTTGACCATTTCAAGGCGAAAATTGATTTGCATCATGTAAAAAGATTTGGGGATTTAGGTATTTTTCTGGCCTCAGAGTTGTTTGTTGAATTTATCCATTAGTTGCCTCATTTGAGCCTATTTGTTATATTTTTTCTTTGGTACCCAGATATAATTTTTTCTTTTTTTGTGGTAACCATTTGAAATTAAATTTAGAGCAGCTATTGAAAGTTACAATTTTGTCCTGTATTTTAACTGTCTAACCCATCAGGACATAAAAACAAAATAGGAGTAGCTAATGTGGTCACAAGTACATTTTCCTCCTAAGAAAAATATAGAAAAATGAAAAGTTGAAAAAAAGAGAAGAAAGAAAGCAAGAAGGAGGAAAAGAAAAATAAAAAATACTCAAGAGCGAAGACAAATCAAAAAGAGCCTACTCAAAAGGGGGGTAGAAAGAGCCTACTCAAGAAGGAGCCTACTCAAAAAGAGCCTACTCAATTGGTAGTGGGAAGGGGGTTTAACTTGCACTTATGCCTCAGGTGCAAGGTTCGATTCCCATGGAAGGAAAATATTCTACAAGGGGGGTAGAAAAGACCGTGAGGTAACAGTGGGACCGGGGTGGCCGCTGTGGTGGACCTGGGCTGTTACATAAAAAAGGCGCGCTGAATTGGTAGTGGGAAGGGGGTTTAACTTGCACTTATGCCTCAGGTGCAAGGTTCGATTCCCACGGAAGGCAAAAATTCTACAAGAGGGGTAGAGAAGACCGTGAGGTAACAGTGGGACCGGGGTGGCCGCTGCGGTGGACCTGGGCTGTTACATAAAAAGGCGCCTTTTTTTTATGTAACAGCCCAGGTCCACCGCAGCGGCCACCCCGGTCCCACTGTTACCTCACGGTCTTTTCTACCCCCCTTGTAGAATTTTTGCCTTCCGTGGGAATCGAACCTTGCACCTGAGGCATAAGTGCAAGTTAAACCCCCTTCCCACTACCAATTGAGCGCGCGCTCAATTGGTAGTGGGAAGGGGGTTTAACTTGCACTTATGCCTCAGGTGCAAGGTTGGATTCCCCCGGAAGGCAAAAATTCTACAAGGGGGGTAGAAAAGACCGTGAGGTAACAGTGGGACCGGGGTGGCCGCTGCGGTGGACCTGGGCTGTTACACTAGACGGCCCTGACTCCCTTTCCCCCTCCTTATAGGGTAACTTTATTTTGGTACGGATATCGTGATCGTCCAGTCGAGAGTGGAGTTATGAGTGATTCTGGTGATTCTCAATGTGAAGACCGTCCGCCTACATCCTCTACAGACCTGTCTAACTCGAGTAAATATTTCGAGAGTACTCCTTCTATCGATACTTCTCTTCATCCTTCCCTCATGAGGGTGTCTGAGTCCGCCACTTCCACTGAACGGTCGCCCTCTCGATTAACGGAACACAACATTGGCCTTCTGGCGACGAGGCCGCCCATTCTGGGCGGGGAAACGATAAAGTTGAAGTAGTTGAGGAACCAGATTGGGGCAGCGTGATTGGTGAAGATCGCTTTTGGGTTTCGCTGGGTGTGATTGACAAAGTGCCTTCGGTACTCCGTCTTGGGGATGAGTTGCTGCAATACTATGCAGAAATGGTAGGCGACCCGGGTCAGATATGGGCGATCTAAGGTCCTTCCGCGGACGAGCATGTAGCGGTTGTTTCGCCGTCCTTAAAATTTATCATGTATTCGAACGTCCTACGAGACATGAGGGTTCGTCCACCGTTTACCCCTTTTCAACGCTCCGTTCTTCGCTATCTTGGGGTCTCCCCCTCCCAGTTGCATCCAAATACCTGGGCGTTCATCAAAGTGTTTGAGCAACTCATGGGCGTGATGGGGCGGGATTGCTCTCGCCCAGTTTTTTTTAAGATCTTCGAGATGAGCAGGCGGGCCGAACCTGGAGCAACAGGAATCGGTGGAGCATCTAAGCATCAAAGGTCAGCAAGACTTCAAAATCTTCAAGCCCTACTCCGAATCCTTAAAGCCCTGGAAGCATTCTTTTATGTGGGTCGTGCCTGTTTGTGAAAAGGCTCGTAAAACGGTCGGGTCTCTTGATGCCCGGGGTTGAGTAACCAGTCATAAATTCCCTATTTCATGGCCCTACGCACATTATCGCCGTACCCCAATTACTTACAGGACCAGATGTCGACTTGGTGAGGACGATCTGGAAGGTATGGGATATGAGGAACTTATGAGGAAAGCCAGGAGGGGAAAGAAACCCCCAACCGCCCCTCCAGCAACTGTTGACGTTCCTTCCCCGGGCGACGGGGAAACGACCACGGGTGCAGATCGAGGAGGTGACTCGCTTTCCTCTGTGCCTGACTTTGGGAAGTAGAGGGATCGCCATCGGCACGCTCCTGGGACCAGTGGAAAAGATGCTGAGATCGACCCCCCGCACAAGAAGACCAAGGGGGCGAAGGAGGTTCAGAGGAGGTCGACCTCTAACTTAGACTTGGACGAGATCTCTGAGGCGGATTTCATGGCTGAGGTGGCCAAGGATGGTTCATGCCTGATCGCAAAACTCAAACAAGGAAAAGCGGATTGGACCGGAGGTAAACATCTTCTCGCTCAAAATTTGTGGTTGGATGGTGATAATTTAGATAAAACCGATAAGTTAAATCGTGCTGATGACTATATCTCAGAGTTGCGGGGGGAGTTGGAATCCCTAAAGAAAAAGTATCAAGAATCTGAGGCCGCTCTCAAGCCTACTGCTGATGCTCTTACGGAGACAAAGAAGTCGCTCTCCACCATGACCAAAGAGCGGGACGAGGCCTTGGCCGCCCAAGCTGAAGCAGAGCGGAAGGCACAGTTGGAGATGACCAAGGTTGACGAGTTGTCGAACCAGGTTGAGGAGCCGGGGAATGAAGTAGTCGGCCTGAAGAAGAACATTAATGTTCTAGAGAAAGAGCGGGATGAGGCTTTGGAGGAATGTGACCGGGTGGTTGAGTCTACACTGGACATCTTCAAAGAGCGGTTTGATGAAGCTTTGGCCGAAGTGCAGTATGTCTATCCCGACCTCGAGATCAACCCCAATATAATCAATCATGCCCACTCTCTCAACGATGGTCGCATAGTATATCCCGCGGAGAGGGATGAGCAGGGGAAGATCATAAGGGAGGAGTCTGTGCATGGTGTATGAACGACCCTTGTAATTTTGTAATCTTGGTTCACTTTTTCTGTATTTGGGCGACCTCGTGGTCGTTCTTTTCGTTGTAATAAGTACTTCTATTTGATCCACGTTTGCCTTACCTTTATTTTATCATCGATTTATGACCGTTATCTTGTTTCTCTTTAAATCGTGTTATTCGTAAGGGCGAGTAGTCGCCCCTAGGTGGTTTTACCGGATTTCTATCCGGGTTCAACCCGTCCTTAGGGGTGCGGCTTGTAATACCCCGATTTTCGTGCGTGGTAGTTCTTTTAGTATGTGTTTGTTTTATGAATTATTTTGAATTGACAAGATTAGATTATTTTAATTTATTGTGTGTTTGAGTGTTGTTGTTAGTGTCATATTATTATTATTTTTGATATGAAATAATCGTGTTTAACAAAAAGCTTAGAAAGTAAGAAATGATTTTTCGAAAAAAAAAGAGAAAAAAAGTTTAGTTAAAATGCAAATGTGCAGCGCTGCTATACTTTTTAAAGTATCAGCTTTCCGCACCCTTAGTTTTCCTGCTACACGCCCCCTGTGTGCATTATATTTTATAATTACTGTTCATTGTCACTTACTACATCGTTTACGCACACCTCGCCTCCAACCTTCTCTCTACTATAATTCTATCTCTAGATCGCGGCTGTCCGTCAAATTTCGCTAGCCAACTCAAAATTGACCACTGAATTCATTCCTAGTGTTTTGTTTTATCAATTGGAGCACTGTTTGTTGCCTACGAAATCACCAGGCGAACTATAATTGGTGTTTTCTGGCCACCATGTTTTCCGATTGTAAAAATGGACGTCATTTTCGGATTCAAAGCGTCGAAACCTTAAAGAAGCACTGCTCTCTTTTTCGTTTCGGTGAACTTGACGTCGGACCCCTTCAAACTCGCTGTCTCAGCGAGACGTTTTTCAATCGCTCTTTTTACTCTGTTTTAGTTTCATTTCAGTTTTAATAATCTCCAACATTTATTTAGAACTAGTTTTATATTTTTTCAGTTGTTTTCCGCTTCTCGAGTGACCCATAAATTTTGCGTGTACTCGTTTGGTGCTAAATTGATTGTTGTAGACAAGTTGGTTCTGCCTTCGCCGATACTACAGTTTTTGTTTATCCAGGTACGGGGGAAAGGGTTTCTATTCTATATGGGGAATAGGGGATAGAACTAAAATAGTATCGATTGCTGCTACTCCTATTTTACTGTATTTGTTTATTTACTTATTTGGTTATTAGTTATTACTTATTCGATTTATTCAATTTGGATGACTGTAAATAATTCGGATTACTGTAAATGATTGAATGTCTGTAAATTATTCGATTTGGATGACGGTAAGATGACTATAATTTAATGAATTGGATGACTGTAACTATTACACCGAGTTTAGAGAATTAGTCTAGTATGCTTAGTCAATTGCGCGTTAAATGATGTTCGTTAATTAACACGTGAGTAACGAAGAGTCGTAGACAGGTGAACGTAGAATTAAGTTGCTAGTGGAGATAAATTTAGAGTAAGAACGGAGTAACTATAAGGATTAATGTTTAAAATCAATCCTAGGTGTGGGCGATGCGTAGTAAATTATCGTGAATGGTAATTGATGAATAGTAGTGAATGGTTAAATAAAATTGAGACTAAGGGAGAACTTGGAGACATGACTAGTCAGTTAGTAATTACATTCTAGCAACGAAAAAATGATAATCAACCTTCAGAATAATTCTTAGTGATAGAAAGACAGGTCGAGTTAGTTGCAAATCACGAGTAACATATGACAATAAATGAGTGAGGTGTCCGTAGCTAATTAATGACTTAGTGCTAGTTAGCTGAAGAACACTTTTTAGCTTAACGAAGTTAATTAAGTTATAGATGATAGATGATAGCGCTCAGACATAGATGAGTAGATATAACATGGATATAGCGTGAGGGTTATTTGTAATTAAGTTTAATAACTTAAGCGAGAAGGAAGAGCTAGTTACGATAGTTAAATGATAGTTGATGATGATGATGATGATGATGATGATGATGATGATGATGATGATGATGATGATGATGATGATGATGATGATGATGATGATGATGATGATGTTTAAGGAACCTTGTCGCAGTATGGGCAAGGACTCGTCGCAGTATGGGCGAGACGTACCTCAAAGGATGGTGATGATGATAGGTATTGTTGTTGTTGTTGTTGTTGTTGTTGTTGTTGTTGTTGTTGTTGTTGTCATCGTCGTTCTCGTCGTCGTAGTTGTTGTCGTTGTCGTTGTGCGATATCGCGTTTGTTAGGTCCATTGTGTGTCCATCTTGTTGTTGTTAGTAGGGCATTATCGGGCAATGTATACCGTTCGGGCAAGGTATCCCGGTCCTCATGGTCCTCTCTTGGGTGTTCTTCAGGGCATTATCGGGCAAGGTATCCTGTTCGGGCTATTCCGGTCCTGTTGTTTTCTTGTAGGGCATTATCGGGCAAGGTATCCCGGTCCTATTGTTGTTCGTCGTAGGGCGTTATCAGGCAAGGTATCCCGTTCGGGCAAGGTATCCCAGTCCTATTGTTGTTGTTCGTCGTAGGGCATTATCGGGCAAGGTATCCCGCTCGGGCAAGGTATCCTGGTCCTATTGTTATTGTTGTTGTTATTGTTGTTGTTGTTGATGATTAACTGAGCATACAGGTTATGTTTGTCGTATATACTGTTGTGATTTTAACGGTGTGATGTGACCCCTCACTTTTTACGTACGAGCCCTTTGTGGCTTCACTTGTGACATCTTGCTGCATGAACATGTTGTGTTGGTCACTCTTTTGAGAGTGACTGTTTGATATTGATTTGATGGATTGTGGTTGCCTTTGCTGTTTCAGTTTCGGTCTTATATTCCTTATATGGTTTGGACGCTCTTTCTCACCCGTGCACCACTTTTTTAGATTGAATTCCAGGTGTTGTTGGAGTAGACTTCTATGATCGCGTAGCGGTGGAGATGTGGTCACTGCG
Organism: Astragalus membranaceus; assembly: GCA_039519185.1. Taxonomy (NCBI): domain Eukaryota; kingdom Viridiplantae; phylum Streptophyta; class Magnoliopsida; order Fabales; family Fabaceae; genus Astragalus; species Astragalus membranaceus. The sequence continues at coordinate 146,739,288 of CM076849.1, read as the reverse complement.
GATCACCCAGCAACTTGTAGAATGATACTTCACGTTAATGATACCTTGTGTTTTATTTAATTGGTTAAAGGCGTATTGCTCTGATCACGTGACATCGGGATTAGGGGTTGTATTTTCAATGTTATATTTCAAGTCATTTTATTATTGTATTAACAGAAATATTTTATCGCCTTATTCTTTAATATTATTATGATCGTCTATATATGATTTAAAGAGTTGGACGCCATTTTTACTTGCGAAAACCATTTCAAAAAAAAGAATTGTTAGTTTTATTTAAAAACCAAATTTACTCGTTTTTCGTACTTTTTTTCACTTATAAATACTTTCGGGGTAAAGGGTGTCACACGGCTATCCATCGAGGACACTCGGTGTCATCCACGGGCAGTTTACCAGACTTCTATCCGGATTGAACTTGGCCCCTGGAGGTGCGACCATCTTTTAGGCCGCCTCGTTTGTAGCTCGGTTTGACCAAGTACATTATTCCGAACGGGCAATTTACCAAACTCGGTTTAGTTTTATCTTGCCACTTAAGTCGCTGTTGTAGCCGGGCCAAATCTATTTAGGTTTTATCGAACCTAGGGCGGGAAAATATACTTCACCATAAAAAATAGAGAAATGCCTCGTTTTATTTATGACCATGATTAAGATCGTTTCGGCCGGTTTATATGATTCATTTTTCAATGTGACATTCTTTCATTGTTTCCAATTATATGAAGTATCTTCTCAAGTTCATCGCGTTCCAAGTTCTTGGAATAGGCCCTCCATTCATCGTTTCAAGTTGGTAGTCTCCCTTCCCCCTCTTCGAGACGACCCTATATGGGCCCTCCCAATTGGGGGCGAGCTTCCCTTGAGAAGCATTCTTCTGACCGATGCTGACTCTTCGGAGGACGAGCTGTCCTAGTGCAAAATCTCTTGGGACGATCTTGGCGTTGTGCCTAGTGGCCAGCGCTTCTCTTAGGGCAGCCTGTGAACGGAGTTCTTTGATTAAATCTAGTTCTTCTCTGATTGCCTCCTCATTTTCTTGGAGCGGCTTGGGGTTTGTTGTTCTCCAGCTCAGTTCCCCGATCTCGACTGGGATAACCGCGTCCGTGCCATATACTAACTTGAAAGGAGACTCACCTGTGGTAGAGTGGGGAATTGTTCTGTACGCCCATAATACGTGTGGGAGTTCTTCTGCTCACTTTCCTTTTGCCTCATCTAACTGCCTCCTCAGCCCGCGCAAGATCACTCTGTTGGTGGCCTCCGTCTGACCGTTGGTCTGGGGGTGCTCAACTGAGGTGAAGCGTTGCTTCACTCCTAGATCGGTCACGCACTCTTGAAATTTTTTATCCGTAAACTGGGTACCGTTATCCGAGACCAGTACTTCAGGAATCCCGAAACGGGTGAGGATGTTTTTCTTGAAAAACATCTGACAATTCCTGGACGTGATGGTAGCCAGAGGTTCGACTTCCACCCATTTGGTGAGATAATCCACCGCAACAATCAAGTATTTGAATTTCCCAAGAGTGACTGCAAACGGACCCAAGAGATCGATCCCCTACCATGCAAATAGCCATGGCGCGGTCATGCTGTTGAGTTCGACCGAGGGAGCGACATGAATGTCTGCGTGTCGCTGGCACTTATCACATTTCTTTACTAGCTTTTTTGCGTCGTCCTCCATTGTGGGCCAGTAGTATCCCGCTCTTAATGCCTTTTTTGCTAAAGCTCGAGCTCCAAGGTGGTTTCCCTAAATCCCCTCATTTTTCTCCCTTAAGACATAACTAGCCTCTTCTGGGGGGAGACATTTCAAGAGGGGTATGGAGAATCCTCTTCGAAACAGCTTCCCCTCAATCACCGAGTACGATGCTGCTCGCCTACGTATCAAGGTAGCTTTTTTACGGTCGCCTGGTTGTTCTCCATATCTAATGTATCTGATGATGGGGTCGATCCAGCAATTTTCTAGATCGACCATGCAAATATCCGAAGGCAAAGCGGTGTCTAGTCGTACACTGGGTTGAAGTAGGACTTTTTGAATGACGCTTCTATGGTTCCCAGGGTTTTTCGTGCTGGCAAACTTTGATAATAGGTCCGCCTTAACGTTTTCTGATCGAGGGACGTGTTTCACTGCTGCGTATTCAAAGTGTCCGAGTAGTTCTCTCACTCTTGCCAGATACCTTTGCAAGATTACGTCCTTGGCATCGAACACTTCTTTGAATTGGGATATATCAGGAGTGAGTCTGTGTGCAACTCTACTCTCTTTACGTTGAACTCGCAGGCAAGCAAAAGTCTAGCAATACATGCTTCGTATTCCCCCTGGTTGTTGGACGTTGAAAAAGAGAGAGTCAAAGCCACTTCGATAGTCGTTCCCTCAGTGTTCTCAAGAATCAAGCCCCCCCACTGCCTCTGCTGTTTGACGAGCCATCCACATGTAAGGTCCAAACTGGCATTACCGTTGCAGGGATCAGGGTCATCTCAGCCAGAAAGTCGGCCAATGCTTGAGCTTTAGTGGCCGACCTGGGTTCATATTTGAGGCCAAACTCTGATAGCTCAATCGCCCACTTTATCATTCTTCCTGCTAGGTCCGGTCTGTGGAGGATTTGCCGTATGGTTTGGTACGTCCTCAAGACGATATGATGGGTCACAAAGTATGCGCTTAATCTTCGAGCAGCCACAACCAATGCCAGGGCCAACTTTTCAATTTTCTGGTACCTGAGCTCAGGACCGTGAGGGGCTTTACTGATAAATAGGATTTTGCTTGGAGTCGCCTTCCCGTATCAACACTGCGACCAGTGCCTCGTCGGTGATCGCTAGGTAGAGGTACAAAGTTTCTCCTGGCTCTGGTGTTGTCAGTACAGGAGGTTGCAGTAGAGCGGCCTTCAGTTGATCTAGAGCTTGATCGCACGCGGGCGACCATTCAAACTCTGTCTCCTTCTTGAGCAGTTTAAAAAGTGGGAGCGGCTTGTTTGCTGCTTGGGCAATGAATCGTGAAAGGGCGGCCATCATCCCGTTTAATTTCTGTATTTCTTTTTTGGTAGTGGTGGCCTCATTTCAATCACAACTCAGCATTTATCCGGGTTGGCCTCAATTCGTCTTTCCGTTAGGTAGAAGCCAAAAAATTTGCCCGCCCTTACTCCAAACGTGCATTTCTCTAGGTTTAGCCTGAGCGAGTTCTTACGGGTTTCCGCAAATAATTCTTCCAAGTCGGCCACATGGTCAGTATCTACTTTACTCTTGACGATCATGTCATCTAGGTAGACTTCCACTAACCTGCCTATATGCGCTTGGAAAACTCTATTCATCATTCGTTGATAGGTCGCTCCTGCATTTTTCAGCCCAATGGGCATAACTTGATAGCAGTAGTTTCCTTTTCCCGTCAAAAATGCCGTCTTCTCTTAGTCAGGTGGGTACATGGCGATCTGGTTATATCCCGAGTACGCATCTAAAAATGATAGTAGTCGGAACCCGCTGGCATTGTCTACCAATCGATCCACACTTGGGACTGGGAATGCATCTTTAGGACATGCGCGATTGAGGTCGTGTAATCTACGCACATGCGCCAATTCTCATTGGCATTCTTGACTAGAACCACGTTTGATAACCATGTGGTATATTTGATCTCTTTGATGAAGCCTGCCTCGATCAAGTCTTCGACGGCCTTTACGGCAGCTTGTGCCTTTTCCTCTTTCTAAACGCGCCTTTGTTGAGCAACCCACCCGACTGACGGGTCGACAGCCATGTGGTGGCAGGCTACCTCGGGAGGGATCCCCTGCATATCGTCCGCGCTCTAGGCGAACAAGTGGGAATGGTTCCTCAGACAATGGACGAGTTGTGTTCGTACTTCTTCCGGGAGATCGTTCCCGATCTTTATTGTTTTCTGGGGATCGTTCCCCAGCTGGATTTGAGTGAATTGTCCATCAGGCTCTGGCCTCTTAATTCGCTTCTTCAGCTCTCTGGTTAGGAGGTCTTCTTCCTCCTTTACCTCGCTATCAGGATCGTAACGAGCATCCAGGTCGGTCATGTTGACTTTGTTTCCTTCTTCTCTAGGATTATTCGCTCCTTTCGGTTCTCGTTCCCCCTGCTCCTTCAAACTCATATAGAACGTCCTCTTTGCTGAGAGGAGGTCGGCTTGGAGGGTGACCACTTCTCCTTTATCGGAGTAGAACTTGATCTTAAGGTGGACGGTAGAGGGGACTACTTCATGTCGTCCCAAGGTTGGTCGACCAATTATACATTGATAAACCGATCTTATCGGGAGCACTAGAAAGTCGGGTTTTACTGTTCTGCATAATGGTTTTTCTTCACTATCGTCCCTAAAGGTGACAATTAACTCGATGCGCCCGAGTGGTGTTGGTGACGTCCCATTAAAGCCGGTCAAATCTGATCCCCTGTAAGGTCTTAGATCATCTCTAAAAATTTTCAACATGTCCAGGAGGTCTTCAAAAATGATGTCGGCTGAGCTCCCTTGGTCGATCAAGATCCTCCTAACCTCCACAATGGCCATTACAGTAACCATTCCAAGGCTGGCCCCTCAAAGGTTAGGGGAAATATCTTGCACTTTACTGGCCCGTACGCTCCCCGGTATTGCATCATCAAATCAAAGTATCTCAGGTGGGCATTTGTATCTTCGAAGCCGTCGTACATTCTTAAGTTCGGCGGGGGTTTTTCGAGGCCACGAGGGACGAGATACTCGTCAATGTCTCGGGTAAAAGGTCCCATCCACATACCAATCCTTTCTCTGCGAGGTGACCGGTCCTCGAAGCATCGGCCTCGATGCCCAAGTCGTTCTGGAGAGCTTTCGTAGCAGTTCCATCGTTCTGGTGACCGACTCTCGTAATGAGAACGGGCATAACGGTCAGATGACCTGCTTCTCGACCGAGCGGGTGACCCAGAGGAGTCGTATGAAGATTCTTGGTAAGAGGACTCTTCTGGCCAATAAGTAGGATCGGTCAAGGAGGGTGTTGTTCTATGTGGCGTCAGAGTCCCTCCTTGATTCCTTCGTCGAGGTGGGGACCGGTGGACGAGATGCCTTCTTGGAGGTGATCTATGTCGCCTAGATGGATTCCTTCTTTCGGGTGTGACGTTCTCCCGCCCACAAGTCACTTGAGTCAGTATTTCCAGAATCTGCTGTACGGTAGTACGATGTTTGCCTGAGTGGCCGGTCCAGAGGGTGTGCTTTGAATAGTGTTCTCTGTGGTAATTCGAACACCCTCTAGGGTCGGTTGAGGTTGGTCAGGGGTACCAACCACGCTTTGCAAGAGCGGGTTCCTCTGGCGCGGTTGTCTGCCTCTCGGAGCCATAGGAACGAGGCCGGGATAACGCCTGGAGTGGCACTCCCACTGTGGTCGCCAATGAACTCAGGTGTTCGCCTTGAAGCGAGTAGTCGAGTACAGAGTCCAACTGTGTGAGTTGATGGGGTGAGCGATATCTGGTCACTCGCAGAGTTCTGCCCGGGTTGTACCTGCAATTGTCATACCCCAATTTTGTCCGGCTTAGGTCCAAACCCTAATTTTCCACACAAAAATAAATTATGCATCATTTTTAGGGTTAGAATGCACGTTTTGGGAAGTTAGAGTCAAAAAGGGCATTTTGGCCATTTCTCACAAAAGGGTCTCTAAAAACAATTTTTGCAATAAGCCTCATGCATTAAATTAGGGTTTTTGAAAGATATGTTGTGCATGCATGGCAAGCTTTGGAAAATATTTTATGCAAGCATGGCAAAGACCTAAAAGCATTTTTGTGGAAAGCAAGAATTGATTTCTATTTTGTTCCAAAGGCCAAGAATCGATTTATAGTATATTGCATAGGCCTTGAAATCGATTTTCAGGCTCTTCCATAGGCCATGAATCGATTCCTAATCGTTTTAACTAAGTGAAGAATCGATTTTCACCTATTTAGGATGTCCTGAAAATCGATTTCCCTCTTCTTGCATAGGCCTTGAAATCGATTTTCAAGCTCTTCCTTAGGCCATGAATCGATTCCTCATTGTGTTAACTAAAGCAAGAATCGATTTTCACCTATGCAAAAGGTCCTGAAAATCGATTCCTCTTGTTTTCAAAGGAACCAAGAATCGATTCTTTATTATTTCCAAAGGCTCAAGAATCGATTCCCACTATTTTAACTAAAGCAAGAATCGATTTTCACCTATGCAAAAGGTCCTGAAAATCGATTCCTCTTATTTTCAAAGGAACCAAGAATCGATTCTTTATTATTTCCAAAGGCTCAAGAATCGATTCCCACTATTTTAACTAAGCTTGGAATCGATTCATGTGACTTTTTCAAAGGCAAGGAATCGATTATGCACTTGTTACACTTCATCAAACAATCGATTCATCCTTGCAATAAATGTTTTTTAAAAAATTCTACGCTTTCCTAAGCCTATAAATAGGCAGCCTCAAGTCACATTTTGAGGGGAGAGACTTCACGAGATCAGAGGAGAACACACACAGATCTTCACACACACATCTCACAAGATCAGAGAAGAATTGCTCCAGACATTTTCACGAGATCTGAGAAGACAACTCTCGCAAATCTCATTTTCCAGTTCTACGCTTCATTTTTGCTCTATTCGTTTCGTTGGTCCGTCTGAGCTGATCTCCTGCAAGAGTTAGTCGGGGTTTGCGTTCTTCAGAGTTGTAATATATGTCTTCATCAGAGGTATTTCAGTCCTTTCATTTGTTAATATTTTGTGATCTGTGCGAATTAACTTAGCTATAGTGTTTATCTACTCGTTCTGGTATATTATCGTCCATTGTTGATGACGAACCGTATGATTCCCACTCACGCCTAGTGCATAATGTTCTAAAGTGGTGAAGATGGTCTCGGATGATTTAACTTGTCCCTTTCAACCTCTTTCAAAAACATTTTTTAATTAGAACTACGTCGCTTTGATTCCCGTTTGGGATACGTAGGAGCGAGCCACGTTCTCGTCAAGCGCAACAAATAAAAATTCTTTTCATCCCCCTAAACCAATCATTTTCATAAAACAAACAAAAGGGATCATTTTCAAACCCATTGTTGCTAGTAGCTCATCAGAGCCTCTGTTCGTTTAGCTATTAGTGACAATGTCCTTTTCTCCTAAAAATAATAAACGATGATCCATTATAACCTTTGTTAGTTTGATCATCGTACAAATCAATCTCTTTCGAAAATCACTTTCAAAAAAGATAATAAAAAACGAGTTGTTATCAATAGTCCATCAGAACCTTCGTTCGTTTGACTAGCGGTACAACTCTCTCTTTTGAGTATTTAGTAAGTGATTCATCATAGCCTCTGCTAGTTTAATCATTTGCTAACGCTCGTCCTATTTCAAAAACTCACTAAAAAAGATAAAAAACAAAAACTTTTCAAAAAGAACCAAGAACTACGTAGCTTTGAATTCTCCATCGCACTGGGAGATACGTAGGAGCGGGCCATGTCCCGTCAAGCACTTTTTTCTAAAAAACCTTTTTCCCCCCAAAATAAAATTTTTGTTAAGTTTTCCCATTCATCTTCAAACAAGAAATAAATAGGCAAATCTAGGTATTTTTCAAATCAAGTGTTAAAACCACACATTTAATTAGAGGTTCCCTTTCGGTAGAAAGGACGTGCGCGGTGCTAACACCTTCCTCGCACGTAATCGACCCCCGAACCTATATCTCTAGTTTTCAAAGACCATCCGCCTTGTCCAAAAGACCTTTTTTCAATGTTTTGGTCTTAAAATTAAAATATTGGTGGCGGCTCCAAAATTTTTCCACGTTGTACATCGAGAAACCCAAAGCCGGGATTTTTCGGGGTGCAACAGCTGGCGACTCTGCTGGGGACCTTTTTTTTTTTTTTTTTTTAAGGACGAGGGTCATGCCTAACTAATTAAAATGTGTGGTTTAATGTATTGTTGATTTGATTGAAACCTTGTTTGTCTTTCCTTCTTATCATTGATTGTAGGCGTATGCATTTGTGTTCTTCTATGATTCCTTGTCTCGTCTTATTCCCTTTCTTTTATCGTTTATGCCCATGCATTCTTCCAATCCCCATATTCCCTTCTTTCTTTGCTCCTTTTCCTCAAGGTAAGCTCATGTATCTCTCCCCAATTCTATCATGTCTTTTCTTCTCAGCTCCCTTTCTGAAGTAAGTAATGTGTTTGTTGTTGGTACCCTAGGTTAGTTGTATTTGAATGATATTAAACCCTAGGGTAGACAACATGCTATTGTCTGGACTGTATGGATTTTCATTTGCAGGTGGGGTAGTTTTGAGGAAATGCCCTTCACACACACTACACTTATACCCTGTGACTATGTGTTTTGAGTGGGACCATAACCCAGGTCCGCAAAAACTTAGGAGAGTGGATTCGAGTAGTGAGAGCCCATCAGGACCTTTGTCCGTTTGGCTACTTGCGAAAGTTTCAACCAGAGTTGTGCTCTTTCATGATGCCTCACACCTAGCAGTTTGCTGCATTTGTGGGGAATTTTGTGAAAGGGACTGTAGCTCAGGTGGCCTCGTGAGGGAGTGAATAGAGCTACATGGAAGGATTACCCTTTAAATTGCCCTAGATCATAGGTCTCACCTCTTTTTTAGGTCACAAGGGCTTTTCCAAAATTGTGTGTTGCATTATTACATCTAGTTTAGTTCATTTCCGCCAACATTTTTTTTGAAAAAACAATAAAATCAAAAAATAATATGTTTTTCCTTCTCTTTCACAAATGGGGTGGCATAATAGGGTATACTGCCCTAAATTCTCAAAACCCCACCTGTAAATATCTGTCTTTATAACAAGCATCCTCATCATCCGCATTTTACATCATAACAGCATGCATTACATAAGCAAAATTCTGAAAAAATTCATACAGCATTCCTCATGCATCTAAATACAAAAATAACATAAAGCCATATGCATTGCATTCATTTACGCGTTCATACTTGTACTCATAAAAAAATGTTCTATCATCAGAGAAAAACAAAAGGTAAGCTGGTTCGCCAACACCGATACTCCACCCGTCTACAAGCAAGATTGATGGCTAGCAATCAACATCTCGAGAATGAGGACCCCATGGGTCAAGATGAGTCGGTTGTGGAGATTCTTAACCCCGAGCAGTTGGCTCAAGAGAATCAAGCTTTGAAGACTAAAGTGGAGGCTATGGAAGCACAGATGGTCGAAGTAATGAGTATGCTACAGAATTTGAGGGGTGGGGCCACTGCTGGGGCCGCTGCTGTTGTAAATCCCGAAGGGGTTGTTACCTTCGTTTCTCCTCCGGTGTCCGCTGAAGTTACAACTACTCACACTTCTTATGGACAGGGGGTCGGTCACTTTGCCCATCCTCCGGGAGCGAGCGGACAGAGTTATCTGAATGCACCGATATATCCTTGGGGGATGCCAATGGGTTATACGCCGCCTGCTGCTGAAGCTATTCCTGTGGGGTCGAGTCAACCTGTCACGACTATGCCTGGTGGAGCTGCTCCTAGTCCTGATACTGTGCTGCCAAGAGGTTCACCTAGTCCTACTCTGGGAGTTACTGTGAACCCTCAGAACGCTTGTCCATCATATGGGAAACCCTGCTCAGCATGGGGGTTATTATCACGGTCCGGGGAACTATCCACAAGGTCATTTGTTTGGGAACACTCAGCATGGGGATCGGTATCACTCGCTTGAAGAGCGCTTAAGAGCTGTAGAAGGATCAGGAACTAGAGCCAGGGATGCCCGAGATTTGTGCCTTGTCCCAGATGTTGTTATACCCCCTAAATTCAAAGCACCTGACTTTGATAAATATCGCGGCACCGGGTGTCCATCTAGCCATCTGACGATGTATGTTAGAAAAATGGCCGCTTATGCTCATGATGACAAGGTGCTCATTCATTATTTCTAGGACAGTCTGACTGGGGCATCACTAGATTGGTACATGCAGCTGCAATCCTCCGAAGTTCACAGTTGGAAGGATCTCTCTGAAGCCTTTCTAAAACAATACCAGTATAACATGGACCTTGCTCCAGACCGGTCTCAATTACAGCACATGAGCAAAGGAGATAGAGAGTCATTCAAAGAATACGCTCAAAAATGGAGGAGCATAGCTGCTCAGGTGAAGCCGCCATTGACTGAAAAAGAGATGGTGTACATGTTTATGGAGACCCTTCCAGGGCTGTATTATGATAGGTTGGTGGGGAGCGTTTCGTCCAATTTCTCAGATATGGTTGTCATTGGGGAACGATTAGAGCACGGATTGCGTAGCGGAAAGATTGCTGGAGGTTTTGGCAATTCTAGTGGACAAAAGAAACCCTTTCCCAACTTCCCCAAGAAGAAAGAAGGGGAAACCAATGTTATTTCCGCAGGGGGAGGCCCATCTTTCAGCTCTCCACAGCAGGCGGTGCCATTATCTTTCAACTCTCCGCAGCAAACTAATTCGGGCTACAGAGCCCAGAACTATCAAGAGAAGAGGCGTGCTAATTTTGATCCGATCCCAATGACCTATACTGAATTGTTCAATCATCTTGTCTCAAAGAATTTGGTCAATACTCGCCCCATGAAGCCTATACAACCTCCCTTTCCTAGGGGGTACAATGCTGATGCTACTTGTAGCTTTCATAGTGGAGGAGTCGGCCACACAGTGGAGGACTGCAAGGCTTTCAAATATGTAGTCCAGGATTTGATTGACGCCAACTGGATCTCTTTCAAGTCGAACAGTCCCAGTACAACTACAAACCCCCTACCGGGACATGGGACACCATCCGCTAATGCAGTAGAGGATTCTGTGGGGCAGACAATGATAAAAGATGTTAAGTGTATCCAGACTCCTCTGGAAAATATACATGCTGAGTTGTGTCGTCGTGGTGTTATCAAGAAGGGCTGTGTATGCGCTGATCCTTTATGTGTGGGTGCCTGTGAAGTTTTCAAGTCAGTCCTGCAAGACCTGATAGATCAGTGCGTGGTTCAGATAGGGACCCATGATATTGAAGATGAAAAGGAAATCAATGAGGAAGTAATAGCGGTGCCTATGAAAGAGAGATGTTGGGATACCCTAGGGGAGTCCAGTGGAAAGTTTGACTACTTGGTCAGATATGACGCTCCCGAGAGTACTCAAATCCGAATAGAAGACATCCAGCCCACAGGATGGGATGAGGAAGAGGAACAACACGATCAAATTGCTGTCATCAAGGATGAGGGTGGTGCAAACCTGGTCGCTGCAGTGCTGGTGAAAGAATTAAAGAATTGAAAGACTGTTGATCCTCCTGGGACTTTTGATTTAAAGTAGTCATTTGTAATGCAACACTGTGGTTCTGCCCAAGGCCACAGGACCAGTTGTTAGGGGCGCACATGTTTTTATTTTCTAAATCATCATCATCAATAAAAACGTTGTTTTTGAATTCCAATCAATAAAAATCAATTCCTTTTCATTTCATGTGTCTCTTCTTTTCTTTATTATTTTTGCCTGCATGTCTCACCTTCCATTCTGCTTTTTCGCCTCGGCAAAAAGCAAATCCACAGCAATTGTCTCTCAAAATAACAGTGCCAACGGTCCATATTTTGACTTTGATCACCTTATCAATCAAGCAGAGTGGGACGTTGAGAAAGACCGGGAAAATCCTCCAGAAGGTTAATGAAGCAAGGAAAAAGGGTTATTCAGCATCACGGGGAATCCGCTGAAGTGATCAACTTGGGGACCGCTGAGAACAAGAAAGAGGTCAAGATGGGTACTTCAATAAAGGAAAATTAGAGCTCAAAAGGGAAATAAAGAAGAAGGGCAAGTGCATGAAAATAAGTGAATTATTGTCCCAGAGTTAATTTTTGAGGAAATAAGCAATCATGATTTGAAATGAAGTCGGACTACCATTCCATATCCAAAAACAAAATCCCCTCCTACCCACCGTAAGCCAAGAAAATCCCAAAGAGAAAAACATAATCCTTTCCGACCCATCTTAAGCCAAGAAGAAGCCAAAAATCCAAAAGTCACCTTAGACAAGGACCACCTCAGAAAAAAAACAGTGCATCGTTCTTTATCAGTTCACCCAAGCTCAAGAAAAAGAAGAAGTCAAAGAAGGAAAAATCATTCAAAAGGAAAAATCCCAAAACCAAAAGAAAAATACAAAAGAGATGTAAATAGTGAGTTGATACATGTTACCACAAAACCCAAGAGATCCTCGTCTCAATAAACCTTCAAACACTTTCTCATTTCCATGCACCCCTCCTCTCATAAGCCGCAAACACTCTCATTTGACCGCGATGACCCGCCCTCCACAGACCTTTAGCCAGGAATAAAATTTCCTAATACCTCATCAAGCCAGTTAACCATCATAAATCATCGATCGACAGCCAACACCGAATAAAAACCATCCTGCCATTAGCCCCAAATACCTCATTAAGCCTACTCATCTCTCCTCCACAAAACACCACAATCCCGAAAGGTCCATTCCGATCAATGATTGATTGCTGTTGTTTTCTCAAAGTTTTAGGTCAAGGACAAGTAAATTCATTTGTTTACAATATGCCAAGTGGGGCAATCCTGTCGCTCTTCACCCCTCCTACAACTGGGGAAATTGATCCTACACCTATCTCATCCCTTGTCGCACTCACATTCATTGAAATCATACAGGGGCAACCCCCTTTCTTCTCTAGTGTATGGGTCAGAAGCAGTTCTTCTCATCAAGGTTGAAATACCCTCTCTACGAGTAGTCATGGAAGCCAGGTTAGAAGAAGCAAAATGGATCCAAGCTCGTCTAGATCAACTGAATCTCATTAAAGGGAAAAGAATTGCTGCCCTGCGCCATTGCCAGTTGTACCAACAAAAGATGAAGGCAGCTTTCGGCAGGAAAGTCCGTCTTCGAGAATTCGGCGAAGGGGCCCTTGTACTCAAAAAGATCCTACCTATCCAGGCTGACTCCGTGGGAAGTTGATACCCACTTATGACGGTCAATATGAAGTCAAGAAAGCTTTTTCCAGAGGAGCGCCAATACTCATAAATATAGACGGCGAAGATCTCGGGAATCCAGTCAATTCAGATTAAGTGAAGAAGTATTATGCCTGAAAGAAATATAAAAAAAAAGAGAAAGACAAGCCAAGTAAGAATTAGCTCGCTAGGTTGAAAACCCACAAAGGGCGGCCTAGGAAAAATCAGAGCGACCCGGTGGATTGAAAACCCGCAAAGGGCGATCCAGGCAAAAATTAGGGTCTAAAAACTTAGGCATGAAAAGTAAAGAAAGGCATACAACTCTCCTACAAGCTTGGATGAGGGAGTGGTCAAGGTCAAGGACATAGATGTTTGGCACTGTTCCACAGAGACGGACAGTCAGAATTTAGTTTCTCCCATTTTTTGTGTCTTTTTATAGTTTAAACTCTCAAATGCAATAAACAATCGGCGTAACTTCTTGTGCGACCAGTTTCCGCATTAATAAAGTTCAAATTTCTCGTATCTGTGCACTCTTTTATTTTCTGCTTTTTCTGCTCAAAATAAACGTTTTATGATGATGATGGTCCTGAACTGTAAAACATGTGCATATATGATAGAGCATTGCAAATCATTACGAGATTCTTAAGAGTCCTGAGAGAAAGCACACCCTCAAAATCAGTCAATCATGCAAGAGAAAGCAACTACATCCACGATTGCTTCAAACCAGCAAAGTCAAGACCAACATGCACTCGGCCCATGAGCCCCGCAAGTCCAACAGGTTCCTCAGTCTCGTGTCATGAGTGTCGCGGGTTGGCTGAACCAGCAAAGAATGAAAAAGCAAAAAAAAATGAACAAACACAGTCATGCATTACATTCATCATGCATAAAATCATGCATTTATCAGGCAGGAAAATAATAAGAGAAATTCAGGCATTTGCATTCATCATAAGAGAAAGAAAAAGAAAATAGCAATCATGGCATTTGCATCATGCATCTCATAGAAAAAACAGAACGAAGCCTTCCATTGCATACACTGGCATTCCATGCGGTCAAACCAGACCTTTGTGTCCTTAAACCAGACCTTTAGGGTCCATAAATCAGACCAGTATGCAGACACATATTGCTCCATAAACCAGGCTTGTCGGCCCATAAACCAGACTCGTTGTGATCCTTAAATCAGACTAATGTCGAGTCCATAATTTAGCATTCCATCAAATAAACCAAAGCATTTCACAACTCTCAAGCATTGCATTTGCATACCCTCACTTCATAAATAAAAAGGGCAACCATCAAGGAAAGCCAAAAGAGAATATCAAAAGCGTCCAGCATTGCATGCATCAGCGTCACATGCATCCACGTAGCATACATCTGCATTACATTTGCATAACCGCATCTTGCACATTCATCATTACACCAAAATCATAGCATCGCAGGCACATGCATAACATGCCCTTGCATAACATGCACTCATACTCCATGCACCATTCCTTGCATCAACCAACGTATGCAGGTACCTCAATCCAATACAGCAGCATCGAATCGACCAATCAACAGCATTTGTGAGCCCTTTGTGCTCGTCCTGAGCCCTCTGTGCTCATCCTGAGCCCTCTGCGCTCATCCTGAGCCCTCTATGATCCCCCTGAGCCTTCTGCGCTCATCCTGAGCCCTCTGTGCTCATCCTCCTGAGCCCTCTGTGCTCATCCTGAGCCCTCTGCGCTCATCCTGAGCCCTCTGTGCTCCTCTTGAGCCCTCTGTGCTCCCCTTGAGCCCTCTGTGCTCCCCTTGAGCCCTCTGTGCTCATCCCGAGCCCTCTGTGCTCCTCCTGAGCCCTCCGCGCTCCTCCAGAGCCCTCTGCGCTCATACTGAGCCCTCTGTGCTCATCCCGAGCCCTCTGTGCTCATCCTGAGCCCTCTGTGCTCCTCCTGAGCCCTCCGCGCTCCTCCTGAGCCCTCCGCGCTCATCCTGAGCCCTCCGTGCTCATCCTGAGCCCTCTGTGCTCATCCTGAGCCCTCCGCGCTCATCCTGAGCCCTCAGCGCTCCGTCCTTACTGCTTTCTTTACCGCTTTATTACCTCTCTGTTTGCACGCCAAGTGCCCATTTACTTTTCTGTTTGCACGCCAAGTGCCCATTTACCTTTCTGTCTGCACGCCAAGTGCCCATTTTACTTTTTTGTCTGCACGCCAAGTGCCCATTTTACGTTTCTATCTGCACGCCAAGTGCCCATTTTACCCTTCTGTCTGCACGCCAAGTGCCCATTTTACATTTCTGTCGGCACGCCAAGTGCCCATTTTTTCTGTCTGCACGCCAAGTGCCCATTTTACTTTTCGGTCTGCACGCCAAGTGCCCATTTTACTTTTCTGTTTGCACGCCAAGTGCCCATTTCACCTTTCAGTCCGCACGTCAGTGTTCATTTACTATTTTCACATCAACACGAAAGTGTCTATCTTTCCAAAAAAGAGAGAGAACATTGAACATTTTAATCAATCAATTAGCAGGATTCGTGAATCGCTTCAGGACCCAAGTGTCCCTTCAAAAGCAGACTTCACCTCGTATTCGAGCTGCGGGTAAGTCCTTCAGACCCCGAGTGGTCCTTCAGGCTAGTTGTGTCAGCCTAAGACACAGTGGACGTCCTTCATGGTCAACATTTCAGTTCCGGATCTGATCTTGACCCATCATGGCCGCTCGAATGCAAAGCCCCCCCAAGCAGACCGTTTTACTAGTACCATTGCTAGTTTGCGCTCCATCAGACCCATTGGTCCATCAGGCTTAGGCATGCCCTTCAGACCTCGTCGGTCCTTCAGTTTAACTCCAATCAATGCGCCAAGCATCGACCGCGAATTAGACCTTCAGAGCCTTAGTGCTCCTTCAGACCCTGAGTGGTCCTTCAGAGCCTTAGTGCTCCTTCAGATCCTGAGTGGTCCGTCATTTTCTCTCTCGGTTAATGCGCCAAGTGTTAACCGGTCCCCGTTTGTTCTCAAGCCCATCTATTCAAAAAAATATAGAAAAAGAAAAGAGGAAAATTCGGGTTTCCCCAAGTAGACAAAATCGGTATAATTTCTGAATTCTTTATCTTCATTTTGCCTTGGAATATGTTTCGGCCAATTCATATTCCTCGTTAAAATTCAGATAAAGAGGGGCAGCTGTCATACCCCAATTTTGTCCGGCTTAGGGCCAAACCCTAATTTTCCACACAAAAATAAATTATGCATCATTTTTAGGGTTAGAATGCACGTTTTGGGAAGTTAGAGTCAAAAAGGGCATTTTGGCCATTTCTCACAAAAGGGTCTCTAAAAACAATTTTTGCAATAAGCCTCATGCATTAAATTAGGGTTTTTGAAAGATATGTTGTGCATGCATGGCAAGCTTTGGAAAATATTTTATGCAAGCATGGCAAAGACCTAAAAGCATTTTTGTGGAAAGCAAGAATTGATTTCTATTTTGTTCCAAAGGCCAAGAATCGATTTATAGTATATTGCATAGGCCTTGAAATCGATTTTCAGGCTCTTCCATAGGCCATGAATCGATTCCTAATCGTTTTAACTAAGTGAAGAATCGATTTTCACCTATTTAGGATGTCCTGAAAATCGATTTCCCTCTTCTTGCATAGGCCTTGAAATCGATTTTCAAGCTCTTCCTTAGGCCATGAATCGATTCCTCATTGTGTTAACTAAAGCAAGAATCGATTTTCACCTATGCAAAAGGTCCTGAAAATCGATTCCTCTTGTTTTCAAAGGAACCAAGAATCGATTCTTTATTATTTCCAAAGGCTCAAGAATCGATTCCCACTATTTTAACTAAAGCAAGAATCGATTTTCACCTATGCAAAAGGTCCTGAAAATCGATTCCTCTTATTTTCAAAGGAACCAAGAATCGATTCTTTATTATTTCCAAAGGCTCAAGAATCGATTCCCACTATTTTAACTAAGCTTGGAATCGATTCATGTGACTTTTTCAAAGGCAAGGAATCGATTATGCACTTGTTACACTTCATCAAACAATCGATTCATCCTTGCAATAAATGTTTTTTAAAAAATTCTGCGCTTTCCTAAGCCTATAAATAGGCAGCCTCAAGTCACATTTTGAGGGGAGAGACTTCACGAGATCAGAGGAGAACACACACAGATCTTCACACACACATCTCACAAGATCAGAGAAGAATTGCTCCAGACATTTTCACGAGATCTGAGAAGACAACTCTCGCAAATCTCATTTTCCAGTTCTACGCTTCATTTTTGCTCTATTCGTTTCGTTGGTCCGTCTGAGCTGATCTCCTGCAAGAGTTAGTCGGGGTTTGCGTTCTTCAGAGTTGTAATATCTGTCTTCATCAGAGGTATTTCAGTCCTTTCATTTGTTAATATTTTGTGATCTGTGCGAATTAACTTAGCTATAGTGTTTATCTACTCGTTCTTGTATATTATCGTCCATTGTTGATGACGAACCGTATGATTCCCACTCACGCCTAGTGCATCATGTTCTAAAGTGGTGAAGATGGTCTCGGATGATTCAACTTGTCCCTTTCAACCTCTTTCAAAAACATTTTTTAATTAGAACTACGTCGCTTTGATTCCCGTTTGGGATACGTAGGAGCGAGCCACGTTCTCGTCAAGCGCAACAAATAAAAATTCTTTTCATCCCCCTAAACCAATCATTTTCATAAAACAAACAAAAGGGATCATTTTCAAACCCATTGTTGCTAGTAGCTCATCAGAGCCTCTGTTCGTTTAGCTATTAGTGACAATGTCCTTTTCTCCTAAAAATAATAAACGATGATCCATCATAACCTTTGTTAGTTTGATCATCGTACAAATCAATCTCTTTCGAAAATCACTTTCAAAAAAGATAATAAAAAACGAGTTGTTATCAATAGTCCATCAGAACCTTCGTTCGTTTGACTAGCGGTACAACTCTCTCTTTTGAGTATTTAGTAAGTGATTCATCATAGCCTCTGCTAGTTTAATCATTTGCTAACGCTCGTCCTATTTCAAAAACTCACTAAAAAAGATAAAAAACAAAAACTTTTCAAAAAGAACCAAGAACTACGTAGCTTTGAATTCTCCATCGCACCGGGAGATACGTAGGAGCGGGCCATGTCCCGTCAAGCACTTTTTTCTAAAAAACCTTTTTCCCCCCAAAATAAAATTTTTGTTAAGTTTTCCCATTCATCTTCAAACAAGAAATAAATAGGCAAATCTAGGTATTTTTCAAATCAAGTGTTAAAACCACACATTTAATTAGAGGTTCCCTTTCGGTAGAAAGGACGTGCGCGGTGCTAACACCTTCCTCGCACGTAATCGACCCCCGAACCTATATCTCTAGTTTTCAAAGACCATCCGCCTTGTCCAAAAGACCTTTTTTCAATGTTTTGGTCTTAAAATTAAAATATTGGTGGCGGCTCCAAAATTTTTCCACGTTGTACATCAAGAAACCCAAAGCCGGGATTTTTCGGGGTGCAACAGCAATGACACACCGACGCCCAAGTCAGTGGAGTAAGAGTTTAAGCAGAGTAACAGTATGGGTTGAGATTATGTCTTCCTGTTTAGTGAGAGCAGTCACTCTTTATATAGTACAAGAGGGGCAGTGCTGGCCATCAGATCAGTATGGTCGATCTCGAGGGTAGATCTGAACCGTTGATCTCAGTGGATCGAAGGCCCAGTCATTACTTCTCCATTTTGGTAATAGGCCGGTCTTGGCCGGTCCAGCGTCGGATTGGGCCGAAGGCCCAGTCCAAAACAGAAGTGGAATTAATTTAGAGTTTGGGCAAAATTTGTAAAATAAATAAAAGCTCCATATTTGGTTTCAAAGGTTACTACGTGCTTCTGGTTTTTAGCCCTTTGATTATCCCTTCATTCTTATTTCCTACCCTGCATGAATTCACCCTGGCCCCATTACAACCCATAACACCCCATCTTTTACTTGCATGTGAACTATTTAGTGGAGATTTGGTCAAATTACAAACATATGGTAATGGGCATTTGGTTGAAACTTGAGTGTATATTTTCCCTAGTCCCTAAACACTTAGAGAGATTATGAGTGAGTGTCCATGTTCACAGAAATGCATTCTTCAGGGACTTTACTATGTGCTTCTGGTTTTTAGCCCTTTGATTATCCCTTCATTCTTATTTCCTACCCTGTATGAATTCACCCTGGCCCCATTACAACCCATAACACCCCATCTTTTGCATGCATGTGAACTATTTAGTTGAGATTTGGTCAAATTACAAACATATCGTAATGGACATTTTGTTGAAACTTGAGTGTTTATTTTCCCTAGTCCCTAATCACTTAGAGAGATTGTGAGTGAGTGCTCATGTTCACAGAAATGTATTCTTCAGGGACTTGGGCCTCTAATTGGACAACCTTTTGACACCTCTTATGTGCTATATTGTCTATTATCTGTCATTGTGCTTCTAATTTTGGGTTCTTTATTTGGCTGTCTCTATTAGTTATTGGAAAATTTTGTTGAACTAGAACAGAAATGTATTCTTCAGGGACTTGAGCCTCTAATTGGACAACCTTTTGACACCTCATATGTGTTATATTGTCTATTGTCTGTCATTGTGCTTCTAATTTTGGGTTCATTATTTGGCTGTCTATATTACTTATTTGAAAAATTTGTTGAACCAGACAATTTGCTTGAGGACAAGTTAAAGTTAAGTGTGGGGGAGTTGGTAAACTCCAATTTAGTGCATTTTTAGAGATATTTTTGGGTTACTTTTAGAGCAATTATATACTAATTATACAAATCACTGACTTAAATTGCTTTGTATTTTGCAAGAATGTGGAAAAAGTTGAAAAAGACTAATATTCCAATTTAGAGCAATATTTATATGGGCTTGCAATACAAAGTGGATGCTTGCTTGCAAAACAAAGTGGATGCAATACAATATTTATATGTACCCCCATCAACTCCCATCTACCCCCATCAAATTGCTAAAACCCGAAAATACCCCTGCCCAACTTACAATTCGCTCGGATTTACCTTCATCTAAGGTAAATCCGCTTTGTTATTTTTAAAGTCGGATTTACCTCAGATGGGGGTAAATCCGATTTCAAAAATAACAAAGCGGATTTACCTTAGCTGAAGGTAAATCCGCTTTGTTATTTTGGAAATCGGATTTACCTGGTGGGCACATAAATCCGATTTCCCTAAAAAAAGAGAAAATCGGATTTATCCCACCTAAGGTAAATCCGATTTCCCTAAAAAAAGAAAATCGGATTTATCCCACCTAAGGTAAATCCGATTTTGTTATTAAAAAAAATTGTTTTTTATTTAATTTTTTAAAAAAGGTTATAAAATGCTACTAAAAATCCGTTAAACAGCCAAAACTAATCCAAAAATTATAAAAACACCACTAAAAATCTAATAAAACCAAAATAAGGTTATGCAAATTTTTTCAGATTTTTTGGAGATTATGAAAAATTAAAAAAATTAATATAAAATAGTAAACGATGGAATTTGGGATTTTGAGGTCCCCAGTCCTAAAAGAAGTACCTTCTTGAGGAGTATTGATCCTTGATATTTTTCCGATTTAAAGAATGTGGTTTCATTACAATTTGAGTAGGTTGCCCGAAAACTGATTTTTTAGCCTAAATTATTCTCCCGACGTACAATATCGTCACGTGTTAACGAACCACACACTAAACAGAACCAAAAGACGGTCGAAATTTGTATCTAAAATTTTAACTGAGTTATTTATTAATTAGGTTAACAAAGCGGATTTACCCCCACATAAGGTAAATCCGCTTTGGTTATTTTTAAAAGCGGATTTACCTTATATGGGGGTAGATCCGCTTTTAAAAATAACAAATCGGATTTACCCCCAATTAAGGTAAATCCGATTTGTTATTTTTCAAAGCGGATCTACCCCATCTTAAATAAATCCGATTTTATTTTTTTAAATTTTTTAGTGGAAATCGGATTTACCTAAATCCGATTTAAATTTTTTAAATTTTTTAGTGGAAATCGGATTTACCTAAGTCCGATTTCCAAAAAAAAAAATTGAAATCAGGATACGTTCGGGATTTTTAATTTTTGTGAAGGACAATTGCGTCTTTTTGCAGGGTCGATGGGGGTAGATAGGGAGGTGGTGGGGGTACAAAAAAAAAACCCAGAAAACAAAGGCTTGAAGACAAACTTAAAAAAAAACGTTCCAAGCTTGTTAATGTCCAGCCCATGATTGTCAACAAAAAGAAAGAAAACCAAAACCGGCAATCAGCACTACAACTGGGAATGCACGGAACCCTAGGACGACATTATAAAAAGGAATGAAGCATCAATTAAAGGGGCGAGCCGTACATAACCAAAAGAGTCGCATACACTAACACTAAATTAGGAAAAACGATAGTGACGACAACATTGAAGAGGGAGGAAAAAAGAGTTTTTTGGTACCGTTTTTTAGACCGTGAGAGAGCTCTGGAGCAGGAGAAGGAGATTGAAGACAAAGATTAAGACTCTCTCTATTTCCGTGTTATTCTTACCTCTGTAATTCATGAACCTTATTTTTCTTTTATGGTTCTTGAGTGTTATGGACACCTAAATCCTCTTCTAGAATCGTAGGTGGATCTTGCAAGTTTAGAGACATTTTTATGTTATAATTTGATATTTGAATTCCAGTTTTTATTTCAATTAATATTGTCCTATTATTTTTATCACATAATTAGGAATAGCTACACTTTTCATGTTCATAATCAATTAGTTGTTCAGCGGTCTTACTGCAATTAGTTGGTGGACCTATAGGATAATTGGGGCTATAATTAATGCATGACCAAACTTTAATTTAGTCTTCCAATCATTCAACATTTTTGCTCTTTATGCTTTTCTTGAATTTAAATTTTTGCATAACCAAACAAGGGTTAATTTAGGAAAAAGAATATTAATCGCGAATGACCAAACGGATTAATAGCTTTAGTAAAGGGATTGGTAATCAAATAAAATAAAAGAAAATTCAGGTAGAATTAGACATAGGGGAATCGAAGCTTGCAAGTGAAACCGTGACCCTCGACCTCTCTCCATAGAATTAAGTCTTGCTTTTTATTATTGTTATTTATTTCTTTTTATTTTAGTTTCCATCACCATCAACTATTTCGTCTATATAATAATAAATCTTAAGTAGTTTAGTACTTGCAAATTAATCCCTGTGGACACGAGAATCTTTTATACTACTTCTGCGGTAGAGTACGCTTGCTTTAAGTGTGTTTTTAACGCAACAGTAGTCAAGACCCAACTCGCTTAATTTGTTGTTTACTGAAAAAAGACAAAATAGTATCACAATTTGAATAATCATATACATACTTACCGGATGCAATTAGAACTAGAATGACAAAGAAATGGAAAAAGGTTGAGATGCGATGCGACATTCTGAAAGAAGTTTCTAGTCAATTTCTTCTTCTTTTTGTTTGGTTTTTAGTGTGATATTTGCATCACACTGACTGCCAACTTGCTAATCTCGGTAGATTACACGCTTAATCTTAATTATATCACCGACTGCCAACTTGCTAATCCCGGTGAATCACACGCTTAACCTCATTAGTTCGCCACCTATACTCGATGTAATTTGAACATCGTTAACCTCAAACATTCTTAGATGGAATATATAATCATCCCATTTCTGTTATACAATGTTAAATTGAACATATAGTTCGTTTTATTTCCAATAATACATGTCCTCACACGTGTACTATGAAAATCTTACTTAAAATTTAAGAAAGCCTTTAACATATCAAACGATGTCGAAAAATTGCAAAAGACCACTTGTTGGAAAGCTACGGATGTCTAGTTTCTGAATAAAGTTTTGGTTTTGCAAAATAATGAGCCAATTAGTACAGTTTTCAAAAATAGACAGAGTGGTTCCTAGATTGGACAGAATCTGTCTCCCGACTTCTAGCACGTCTAAAATGACGAAAACTCAACCCATTAATCTGAAACTTGATCCTAAACCATAGAAAATTGTGTCTATTTTTCAAATAAATAAGAATCACTCAAAAAGGAGTTCAATTGCGAGCACAATACCCAAAACACTGAACCAAAATTTGACCTAACTTGGGATACACATAACTCGAGCTGCACAACTCCAAATTTGATGAAACCAATGCCAAAATGACAAAAATTAAGTTTAGTTTCTAAAAAAATTGACCACCTAATTTTTGGATGAACCTAACATTCCCAGTTTCAAAAAGACAGTACCTATGTCCAGAATTCTTCCATAATATTACCTTAATTTGTGAAACCTACCAACTGAGTTATACAACTCCAATTTCAACCAAACCAGTGCCAAAATGTCCGTAATTAAGTCTAGTTTCTAACAAAATCAACCACATAATTCTTGGATAAACAGAAAATTCTCAGTTTTAAAAATACGTACCTATGTCCAGAATTCTCAATTCAGTAAGTTCAACATCAAAATTACTCAAATGAACACCAAATTTTACATAACAAACACAATATCAACACAATCAGAAATCAAAATTCCTAAACATGAGTAAAACTCACCAATCATGATGAAAATCACGTAAAACCGAGAACCGACGAATTTCACGAACAATCGAAATCACACGAACGGTCCCCGAATCGTCTCCCCTTGGTCCCATTGCCACGAAATCACCCCAAGGCTAACCCAATCAGTCTAAAACACTCCAAATTTGATTTTGAGCTACCCCAAGTGACTGTAATCTGAATATAGTTGGTGAATGTTTCCTAATACTGGCTCTTGGACTTCAATAACTGATTTTGGAGGTTCAAGAATAATATGCAAGTCAAAATTTCACCCTTGGTCAAATTTGAGCTTTATAAATTAATCAGAAATGGCAAAATGGAGAAGAGGATGAATGAGCTTATGAATTTGGTATCATTGTGGAGAGAATGAAAAATGGGAGAGAGTGGTATGAAGGATGCTTAGATGCACTTAGAGCTTGGGAGTTACCCCCACTTCTTCTTCCTTCCTCACTCACGAGTTCCCCTCTCTCTCAATCTTCTGTTACAGGTTTTTCTTCTCTGTTTCAGCAAGTGAGGAAATGTAACACCCCGGTATTTTTATTTGATAAAAATACCCAAGTGCACAACAATAACACATCAGAGATAATATTTTCTGCTCAGACACTGAATACCACTATAAATTTTTTGCTGAAATATAACATAACCGTCTTATACACAAATAAGACCATACGGTGCTCAGACCATAAACTGTCAGCAACTATGGTAGTCAGAGTCATACAAGAAAGCGAAATGAAAGATAAACATAACACTAATGTCATGGCATCATAATACATAGACAACAGATGGAAAATTTGAACTTAAACATAATGCTAAGTCATCAGCAACCAGTCCGAGCTCAAGCTACTCGTGCCTCTGAGGTCCTTTCTTTCCCCGTTTCTCTGTAAAACAACAACATATAAACAATGAGATACAATCTCAGTGAGTTCTACCCAGACCCCTACTAACACTCTCGGTCCAATTATGAATCATTCGGGCTTAGGGTATAAGGGCCTAGGGTGAGGGGATATAGTTGCCCCTTCCTAGTATCCTAACATGGGTTTTACCCCAGACATAATAAACCGGAGTGTAACACCCCGGTATTTCTTTAACAAAGAAATACCTAAATATACAATTTGTTATAAATCAGAGTATAAAAATTCCTGTTCAGATATACATCTTTACAAGAAACAGCGGAAACTAATAAA
Organism: Astragalus membranaceus; assembly: GCA_039519185.1. Classification (NCBI taxonomy): domain Eukaryota; kingdom Viridiplantae; phylum Streptophyta; class Magnoliopsida; order Fabales; family Fabaceae; genus Astragalus; species Astragalus membranaceus. The sequence continues at coordinate 146,714,785 of CM076849.1, read as the reverse complement.
TAAAATAATACAAGCTCGAGTCGTACGACCGAATACAGATACAGCTACAGAAGAACAAGGACAACTATAAATGAATCAATCTTCACTCTTCTCCTCGAACCCGACATACCAACTGTGCCGCCTGCTGTCCTTATCACCTGTTCTCTGTAAAAACAACAAATATGGATTGGGTGAGACAACTTGTCTCAGTGAGTCCTACCGTGCCCCCTCACTGACACTCGGTTCAATTATTAAACCGTTAACAATGTTTAATTAGCTACCACGAGCTATAATCGAAATGCCAAGCAAATCGTGTTCTCAGTTATGTTTTAATAGCTTAGCTTAAACCGACTGCACAACTGCTAATCCCGGTAGCTATAGCTTAACATCGGCCGACTGCACAACTGCTAATCCCGGCAATGTTCTTAATTATGGTTTTTAATAGCTTAGCTCAACCGACTGCACAACTGCTAATCCCGGTAGCTATAGCTTAACATCGGCCGACTGCACAACTGCTAATCCCGACAAATGTTAACTTATAATAAATAACTTAGCACAAGCCGACTGCACCACTGCTAATCCCGGCAACCCGTGAGTTGACCACGCCAAAACACATTCAGGGCCTAGGTAAGGGGTCATGACTACCCTCCCTAGTATGCTACTTGTCGGGTCGTCACCCAACGCAATACGTATGACAATACGCATCAATTTCTCGAGAGTTAGATAATATATATCTTTCCGATCCCCAAAGGATCATTCACATAGTCTTTTTAGATAATTTATATCTTATCGATCTATAACCCGTTTTGATGAATTTATAAACATCCGGCATTATAATCATATTGTAACGTATTATTGACTTATAACCCGTTTTGATGAATTTATAAACATCCGGCATTATAATCAATTTCAATTAACATATATAAATATATATATATATATATATATTCAGTCAGTCCATCAGACGGTGTACCCACACGTATACTAGGGTTTCGGTTTTTCAATCAAATATGCTTTTGAAACTCTTTTTCAAAATAATGAGTGGAATAAGTTCAAAATACGGTTGTCAGTAAGGCAATATCCTTAAAGTGGGTTGGGGAGAAAATTAGAAGTGATTCGGGATCAAAAGGAGCGACGAAATGAGAAATCGGAGTCCGGTAACAGCAACTCACACACGGTCCGTGCCCAGGGGCGCACGACACGTGCGTGATTTACCAAAATCACACAGCCAACCCGAAGAGGACGCACGATCCGTGCCCAGGGGCGCACAACCCGTGCGGCCTGTTCTGTTACTGAATTCTAGTTTCTCATTCCGCTTTCCATTTCTCGCCCAAATCGAATTCCGATCGTTCTCCAACCTGAAAACGGATTTAATAAACAACATTCCAGACCATATTCCAGTGAAAGCACTTAAAATCGCAATTTCGCAAATTGTTCAACAATTCAATAAAAACCGTAAAAATGCGATATTGCTCAAAACGGTTTTCGGTTCCAAAATCTTTCGAAAATTGATAATTGCCTTATGACTCAACCCGATATAATTTCAAGACACGAAAAATATCCCTATCCGTGAGTAGAACTCACCCGGTTGACGATCCCGCGAGAAATCACGCCGGAGCACGGACGACCGGACCGTAACCACTCGAACAATCCTCGTAGTCACGTACCCGCTCCGAATGCCTCCGCAACTGAATTCCACAACCAACACCCCTCTTGATACTGACTTCATCTCTGGTGGATAGAATTGACGTCTCGCGCGACTTGACAACTCGAATCCCGAATCCGACGAATCACATTTCCAGCTTTATTTCTGTTTTCCCCAGCATCAGGATTCAGTTTTGCAACAAGCATAACTTGGTCAATCCGTGACCAAATCTACTCAAATCAGTGCTCATTGTGAAGATAATTTTGTCTACTTTCAAATGGTCAAGGATTCACACGCATGCATCCAGTAGATTGAGAGATATTAACAAAACAAGGTGACTGGTCCAGGACAGTGTTTGATTCTGAAACCGTAACTTGTGGACAGGATATCTCTCTCATTTCTCCATGAAATCATACGGTTCTTGTGCCCAAACTGAAGATCTTTGTGTCTAGTTTCCTGAGAAACAAGAATCACGATCATCGGAGTTGTGTGTAGGGAGATACGATGAATTCAATGAAGGTATACCATACGGGTTTCACCCAGAATTCTTGATTGACTTCATCATCATCATCCTCAATCACTTGCTATCACGAATTTGAGCTCCAATAGCTAACCTAAACATTCCAATACAGAATCAAGCTACTGGAATTCACCCTAATGCATCAAAATCAGCCATGCATCTTCAGTTTTGACTCCCTCTAGCTTCGATTTAAACATGCAATGCTCCAAGTGAGGTCAAGACTCCATTGTTTCTCCTTGGAGCTCCAAATCCGAAAATGGGACCAAGAGATAGAGGAAGAATCAGGTTCTGAAATTTATTCCATTGGAAAGGAAATCGAAATCTGAGTATAATGGGAGTGAGAGCACTTACATGCAAAACCTTTTGGAGGATCCCCCTCCTCCTTCTTTCTCCTCCATTGCGCCCCTCTCCCTCTCCTCTCCTTTTCTGTTTTTGTTTTTTAAACTTCTGGAACTGATCAGCAAATGAAAGGAAACAGAAGTGGTGGAGGTTTTGACCAGCTGAGGGGAAAGTTTAATGAGGCCAAATTACCAAAATGCCCTTAATTCGAATTTTACTTAAACTTTCGATTCCAAATCAAACAACTAATCTCCAATGTCCATCCACCTATCATTAGACATTTTGATTAGCTAAATTACTCGGTCTAAATAACCATTTTTGTTATAGCCTTTTACTAACTTTGACAATTCGAAATCTATGGAAATGACCAAAATGCCCTTGGCCCATTAAGTCTTGGTTTTGAGGCTAAACCCCAATAATCTTATGGCTTTCCGCTCGGCATAGGTTTCTCGACAAATCCTTATTCGAGTCGAGACTAATTGCTCACTCAATTGATACGTCTTCGATGTGAGGTGAAATGACGATTTTACCCTTCAGCTGAATTGTTTAATTAAATTATGACTAAGCCACAATTTAATGTAGAGTAGGATTTCTTTGGACTTTTCCTCGACTATTAATCCCCGAGACACGACCAATTATTCCCACAAATAATTTCTCGGTCTTAGGCATCATAGTACGAGTCTTTAAAAATTAGGGATGTTACACGGAGGCAAGAACACGAAGCAATACCAATCCGATTATTACACCTGTGTACTATATATATATATATATATATATATATATATATATATATATATATATATATATATATATATATATATATTTTAATGCCGAAGGCAAGAACACGAAGCAATACCAATTCGACTATTAAACATGTGTACCTTATATATATGTTGTCTAAAACCGAAGGCAAGAACACGAAGGAATACTTATGAAAACGGTTATCATATATATATATATATATATATTGTCTAAAACCGAAGGCAAGAACACGAAGCAATACCAATTCAATTTTTGATCCTATCATCGTATATTACACTTTAGTCGAATAATCAAAGGCAAGAACACGAAGCAATTCCAATTCGATTATCAAACTTGGTTTCGAAACTCTATCTAAGTTTGCTCTCGCACTCTAGTTCGTCACCTTTCCAAAGCAATTTACAATATCAAAAACAGTTCATTTTTCCCTTTTTATTGTATATTCAGTGAGACCTTTGAATAAGCTTTCAAACGCACAGTGAAAAACTGTTGAAAATCTGCAAACCATCGCGACGCGAAATGCAAACTGTCGCGACACGAGAAGCGACAGAGGAATTTTTCGTTGCAATATTGGATCTGGTCGCGAGGCGATGGGTCGGGTCGCGAGGCGACCATCTGCAGAATTCTGCAGTTTGTTTGGTTTTTCACGAAATTCGCTATTCCGCTCAGTTCCGATTGAAAACAGATTTAACAACCAACAAAACAGACCCAACCAATACCACACAATCAATCAAATCAATAACAAATTCAATCGAAACGAATTTTATCAAAAACGACATATTTTCCAAATAGCTGTTTTGACTCAAAATCTCTCGTCAACAATCAACGTAAAAATTATTGTAAAACGAAATAATCCTAAGCGTGAGTAATACTCACCCTCGAAGCGAGATCTGACACCAAGTCGAAATCACCGAGACTTCAAAATCTCCACATAACCACACGAACAATCCCCGTATAAACTTCCACGCTCCGACAACGCCCAAATCCGCTTCCAATCTTTCCGCTCGATCCCGAGACATCTCTTTGACCGAAATACCGAATTCCTCGAAATCCCCCATTTGAACCCTAAACACCAACTAGCTTCCAATTCGCTAAATTGAACTTCGTTCCGCACTTAATACGCTTCGGGTTCGCTCCTAGTCATCCTTGAATCATCAAACACTATTCATCATCTTCAACCTCCAAATCACTATTCATCCATAATCCCAAATTTGATTTTCAAACCCTAAGTTATCCAATCCTTGATTCCTTCACTCCAAGCTTGCACCCAATCACTTATTTGAACTTCCCTAACCTCTAGAACACTTGTTGAAGAAAGAAACTCAAGATTTCCTCCCCTTCTTCACCATTTTCGAAAATGGTGAATTTGTGTTGAGTGAGTTGATGATGATGATGTTGGTACCAAATCGAAGAGGAAGTAACGCTGATCGTTTTTCGTGTTGGAAGGAAGTCGTTTTGATGAGCCTAAATCCTCCCTTTTTCCTCATCTTCCTCCTTGCCCATTCTTTCTCTTCTCCCTTCTTTTCTCTCCTTTCTCTCTGTCTCTCGCGTCCTCTTCTTTCTTTCTTTCTTTTATTAATTCTTTTCTTTTCTTTCACTCACACACACATATATATATATTTATTTAATATATAATTGGTAACGTGGTAAAATTACCATATTGTCCTTAATTTCTTATTTCGATTCTAAATCGTCTTTGACCCGTATTATCCGGTTAACGATCCGATGACAACCAATAAATAATTTTAGCACTCAATAAATTTACCAGTCAAGTACTAAATTAATTTAATTGGGTTAACACCCAAACAATTTTACTAATTATTTTGAGGATGTTACAGGAAATGAGAGAGTGTTGTGTTTTTAATGTTTTTCAGCTGAGGATTTTAATGAAGTGGGAATGACTATATTGCCCTTTTATCCTAATTCTCACTAAACTCAATTCTAAACAATAAATCAAGTAACAAGTCACACCATTAAATAAATAATGCATGTGTAGGTGTTTTGTGGTGTTTTAATGAGCTGAGGTTTAAACTAGGGAAAATGACCATACTACCCTTGGCTCACTAATGCTAACTTAAACCCATTTTTAATCACTCAAACACAATCAATCACACATTCAATCACATAACTCACACAATTAGCCATTAATTTAGTTATCCATATAATCAAAGGCACTAATTTATTTAATCTGGCTAATCAATAATCTATGACCTTTTGCAAAATTCCAATAAATGAATTTATCTAAATTGGGGATGTTACAATATTTGCATATTATTTATAGACCTCTATAGAACATAAAAATTTGTGATCTCAAAAAAGGAATATAAAAGTTTGTTTCTGTTTCCTCTTCCATTGGTACTTATTACCATAATTTCAATTGAATATTTTAGCATTAGTATCAGCGAATATATTTAGTCGAAAAAAATCATTGAATATATGAAAAGAATTTCTAGTTTTAATTGGGTAGCGTATAGTCGTATACTAGTTTTAATTAGGCAGCATTAATATCATTGAATATATGAGACAACTTTCTAGTTTTAATTGTTATTATTATCTTGATTTTGTTGTCTTCTTTTTCTTGTAGTAGTTTTACTTTGGTTAATTTTCTACCTTTTATTTTGAGTTTGTAATTTTTTGTATACATCTTTAAACTAGTCGAGGATCAAGTGTGGGCTCTCTGTCCTACCGCTGTTTCGCCTCTCCTTATAGCCGATGCTATGGGAGATAGAACATGTTAGACTTTGGTTCATTTTTGTTCTCTGTTTTTTTATATTGCTTTCCTTTTGATAAAAAAACATGTCGAGGATCGGCAAAAGCATTAACTTTGTGATTCCTTTTCTTCAAACGATTACACAGAGGAAGTGTAACACCCAGGTATTTTTATCGAGTAAAAATACCCAAGTGTACCATCATAAAATAATCAGAGATATATTTCCTGTTTAAATACTGAACACCACAATAAGTTTTCACTGAATAACAATAGAACAGTCTTAAACATAAATAAGACCATAAACCATCAGTGAAATACAGTGTTCAATATCGTACAAGAAAGCGGAAATAAATACATAACATTAATACATAGAGTTGTAGTACAAAGACAACAAAAGGAAATATTAACTTAAGCATAATAGCTAAGTCATCAGCAGTCGCCTGAGCTCAACCTGCTCGTGCTCTTGGATCTCCACTTTCCCTGTTTCTCTGTAAAACAACAACATATGAACAATGAGATACAATCTCAGTGAGTTCTACCGGAACCCCTACTAACACTCTCGGTCCGTTTAAAACATTTTTAAGGTTTGACACGACACCGACTGCAATCCACTTGCTAATCCCGGTGTACCATACAATAAGGCTTCGATCTAATAGGACACCGACTGCAAACCACTTGCTAATCCCGATGAACTAACATCCTAGGCCTTTCTACGTACCACCGACTGCAAACCACTTGCTAATCCCGATGAACGCAGCACAAACTTTTGACACAACACCGACTGCAAACCACTTGCTAATCCCGGCGAACCCCATACCAATAATAGATTAACTATTGGCATCAGAGCCTAGGGTGGGGGATCATGACTTCCCCTCCTAGTATGTCAACATGGGTCGTCACCCAAACTCGATATAATATATATATCTACAACACTATGAACCCACGGTCCATCAAATCAGACAATCAATGAAACGCTTTGATTCCAGGTTTTATAAAAATCCAAGTTCACACTCGTACTCTATTTGACCACTTTTAGACACAATTTTCAGTATTAAAAACAGTTCATTTTGCCTTAAAAATAGAATATTCAGTTAGGCCTCTGAATAAGCTTTCCAACGCATCTTAGAACACCTCAATCGGGTTCCCGGATCAAAAGTTATCGCGAAACGAAAAACAGTGTTTGTTTGCTGAAAATTCTGCCAACTGGCGCGCGAATGGCGCGTGGCGCGCAAACGGCGCGCAAGTTGGCAATCAAGTTCTGTTCAGTAGCGCGCGAGTGACGCACGGCGCGCCAACGGCGCGTGGAGTGGCAGAACAGGGAGCCTGTGGCCTGTCAAGTGCAGAATTTTGCGATTTTCGCGAAATCCGCTATTTTGCTCAATTCCGATTTTTGTTCCGATCGAAAACAGATTTTACAACCAGTAAAATGAATCCAATACAAACCACACAATCAATCAATCCAATCCAAAAACTCAATCAAAACGAATTGTATTAAAACGCGACATATTTTCGAATAACGGTTTTTAAGTCAAAATCTTTCGAAATCAAGTCACCGAAAATTCCATTTCAACGCGACACAACTCGAGACTCGCTCCGATCGATTCCTAATCCGAAACAGACAATATCCAGTAATATTCCAGTCCAGCGAAAGCGATAAAACAGTTAATTAATAATTCGAAACATAAAATCCTAAATGTGAGTAAAACTCACCCTCGAAGCGTGAACCACGTACGGCCGAATCCACCGAGTAACCACACGAACATTCCCCGCTCCGGCGACACCCAATCCGCTTTTGACCGAAATACTGATTTCCCCGAAATTCTCCACGGACACTATTCATCATCTTCCTCCCCTAACCTCCATGACACTATTCACCAAAACCCCAAATCACCCAACTCGCTTCCAATCTTTCAATCGAACCTCAATCAACGATCCATCATCCTTGGGTTCGCTCCTAACCGAACCTAAACCCTCAAAACCAACCCAAAATCGGATTTCCCACAAAAGCTCCAAAAAAAAACGAAAATGGCCAAGTGAGAGAGAGTGAGCCGATCGTCACGAAATTGGTACCAAAACGAAGAGGAAGTAGCGATGAACATTTTTCGTGTTGGACGGAAGTCGTTTTGTTGAGCCTAACTCTTCCCTTTTTCCTCTTCTTCCTCCTTCCCCTTTCTTTTCTCTTCTTTTCTTTTTCCTCTCTTTTCTCTCTGTCTCTCGCTGCCTTCTTCTTTCTCTTCTTTCTTTTAATTAATTCTTTCTCTTCTCTTCACTCACATACGCATACATATATATATTTATTAATATATTTGTTGTAACGCGGTCAAATTACCATATCGATCGAAATCTCCTATTTCGATTCCAAAAATTCTTTGGTCCGTATTATCCGGTTAACGATCCGATGACAGCCAATAAATAATTTTAGCACTCGATAAATTTACCAGTTAAGTACTAAATTAATTTAATTGGATTAACATCCAAATAATTCTACTAATTATTTTGCGGATGTTACATTCTCCCCAACTTGAAAGAATTTTGTCCTCAAAATTTCGTCAAGTCTTACGATTGACTAACCGAGAACAGACATTCTCAGAAAGGTCCCAATTTTGCTGGAAAACAATCTCGAACTAACGAAATTAGGGTAGAAAACCTTCCCAAGTTGGCACATCAATCTCCAGGTATGATCTACTAATACCCCAGAACGCTTCTAAGATTACAGTCCGAACTCTCTTACTACGAATCGACACGAGAAACTCTTCTTTCGCCTACATAAGCTCGGCACCGCATTTGAAAACACTTCTGAAACTTCATTCTAATTATCCTCGCTTGCTCCCCAACTTCGATTAATCTAAATCAAATGGTCTAATACAAGACACTTGGTAGAATATATGTTGAATATGAGATCCACAACTGGCACTCCTCGGTAGAGGTAAAAACAAACACGATCTTCTCAAAGGGTGTAGACACGTTCTCCGCAAATTTTCTAAAAATCCATAACAGTTCCCATACACATTGAAAAAGCGTGACGGAAAGGTCATCTGTGAAACTTCCTGACCCACCCCCAAGATTTCGAGATAACACTTCTCGGAAGGAGATGGAATGAGGATTTACCAGAAACGTTTATCTTAAACGTAGAAATAAACCATGGGGACATCAAATAAATTTGAACGTAATACCATTTACCTCAGTTGTTCTCAAAACAACTATCAAACAGAACTCAGAGCTCCTTTCCGAATTAGTCAATAGCGTTGAGAGCTTCCCCTCAACCTAAGTGATCCTTCTAGGATTTTCCTAAATCAGATTTCATTAGCCTCTAAATTCGTTCCCAAAATTAACTCTAGCATGCGGGTTTTCACAAAAACGATTTTTCAAAACTACCACACCGCACGCCAAGCTTCACTTCGGAAATTCCAGTCCCTTGCAGCAGATCCATCAATTAATCCTTTGATGGTTATTCGCAACGTGTAAAACAGTCAACCGTCAACTCATTTTCATATTCGAATTCACGTTTGACTTGTCAAACGGAATCACATAATACTATCTCCTTGTTAACCTTCACAAAGGAGAGGTTAACAAACTAATACCTTGCCACTCATACATCTGCTTTACATTTCTGTACACCCTGGAACAGAATATAAACTTCGGTGTACTTCCTCTAACACTTGCCTTCTATTTTTCTCATCATCGGGCGTACAGATCCCACCGTTGGAACAACTGACTCCATCACTATCCATGGTAAAATCTGGAAATACCTTTGTGATTGTAGCTTCACATCAACTCCCTGTGCTAAACGTATAGAATCCCTTAGGGAACTAGAGATCCTCATATGGCTCAACACTAACCGGTTTCTCCTTGATCTCGAATTCAGATTTAAGTCTCTGAAAGACCCTGATAATTCCATCTTATGCATCATAAACTCGGTCATGTGGATGGATTCCCTACTCAGTGCATCAGTTACAACACTAGCCTCTCTTGAATGCTACATCGACACGAATTTATAATCCTCCTGAAACTCAACACACTTCTCTACCTGCTATTCAGTTCCTTCTGATCAAACCGATACCTTTAAACTATTGTGATCACTAAAGACATCGAAACGAGACCCATACAGGTAACGTCTCTAAATCTTCAGTGCACACACTATAGCTGCCAACTCATAATCATGAGTCGGATAACTCTTCTCATAAGACCTTAATTGTCTGGACGCATAAGCTACCTCTTGTTGACTCTGCACAAGAACACATCATAAACCCTTCCCAGAAGCATCGCCGTAATTTGGAATTACAAAGACGGGTCTGGAAGAATATGGATTGGAGCAGAAGTCAACCGAACCTTTAAATCTTGAAAACATTCTTCACAATCAGCATCCCACGTAAACGGATGACCCTTACGAGTTAACCGAGTAAGTGGACAACTAACTGTGAGGACCCTTTAACAAACCTCTCACAGTAACCGGCTAGATCCAGAAACTTTTGATCTCTGCGACTGATGTGGGTCACTTCCATTCAACACCGCTTCCTTCTTACTGGGATCTACAGAAACTCCCGACTTGGGGAATCACCTGTCCCAAAGGCTTTACCTCCGACACCCAAGAATCACACTTCTAAGGTTTCAAGTACAACTCCTTTTCTAGGAGTACTTTCAGAACAATGAGGAGATGTTGGGCATGCTCCTCAATGGTCTTTGAGCACATCAAGATACCATCAACGAAAACGACTACAAATTGATCTAGGTAATTGAGGAAAACTCGGTTCAGGTAATTCATGAATACCGCTGGAGCATTAGTCAGACCGAAGGGCATCACTACAAACTCATAATGTCCATACCTAGTATGGAAGCTGTCTTCGGAATATCTAAGGCTCTAACTTTCATTTGATGATATCCTGACTTCAGATTAATTTTAAAAACACTGCAGCACCTCGAAGTTGATCCAGCAATTCGTGTATCCTTAGAAAAGGATATTTGTTCTTGATCGTTACTTGTTGAGTTGTCGATAATCATTGCACAATCTCATGCTACCATTTTTCCTTTTGACTAACCACACCAGAGCACTCCTCAGAGAAGCACTCGGTCGAATGAATTTCTTTAACATCGACTCTTCAAGTTGAGACTCCATTTCCTTTAACTCTAAAGAAACGCACAATAGATATTGATCCCGTGCCAGGAACCAATTCTACCGTAAACTCTACCTCTCGCCCTGGAGGCTCAGAAGAACTTCATCGTGAAAACATCCATAAAGTCATTCACGACCTGAACGTTCGCCAAATCTAAACTAGTTTCAGTGGATGCAGATTACATACTAACATGTGCTTCCGCACCTTGGAATGAAGATTGACCGTCTAAGGTGAACTAGGTAACCGCTTCAGAATTTGTCCTAGACAATTCAACCGATTCTGAAGCGAAGCTGATAGCTAATTAACACGGACATTTGTCACATGATTCGCAGTCATCCAATTCCTACCCAAAATGGTGTCCACACTTCTCATAGGCAAACAATAAATTCTACAACGAAATCTCCGCCTCCTATGACAAGTAGACAATCCTATACAAAGATTATGTCTGGACACGACCCTTAGCAGTAGTTAAAATAGTCATCGGCTCGGATAGCGATGATAAGGCTAAACCCAACCGATTCACATGCGATCGGGATATACAACAATAGGTTGCACCCGAATCATTTAATATACTGATCGAGTTATTGAAAACTGATCTCATACTCCTCAGCAAATTGTCTGCAGTCGTAGCTGTCTAAACTTCCAGAATGTTGACTCGTCCTCGTCTTGGAGCTGCTTGTAACCCCTTGGAGCTCGTCCTTACAGGGCACTCTATACCATAGTGACCCTCTTCATTTCTATAATAACACAGATTAGATCTTCGCTTGCAATCACCACTGTGAGGCTTTCCATAGTTAGAACATCTTCTGACCTTTGAAGAATCAGAGAATCATCTTCTGACCACTGTGAGGCTTTTCCCTCGATGAATTTATCTTAGGACTTTGTATTCAGAGTTGATATTTCAACTACCTTCTTTCCTTCCCAATATTTCTTATGAGATCATCCTCGGCGACATAGGATGATTGCACCTAGGCAACATAATTGGTAGCAGTATAAGAACTGAGACCATAAATCATAAAAGCATTTATGCCAGTCTTATACTTCTGCATTCTTCGTTCGTCATCCGAAGCTTACTTTACCACTTGGTAAAACTGAGACAACTTCTCAAACTTAGCGGTGTATTCTCCCACCGTCATGTTGCCTTTCCTGAGGAAGCACCGGTTGAAGATTCCGATTTTTGGTCGAGGACTGCGTCTTGATCATCCAGTCATAATTCCGCTTATGATGCACTAAGTATTAAGTTGATCAGGCCCAATGTCTCTTAGCATCACAAGTGTAATTACAAAAAGGACTAACAAGGAATCGACTCAACCCTAAACTAAGTCCGACTAGGTCGAACTGCTCTGATACCAACTGTAACACCCAGGTATTTTTATCGAGTAAAAATACCCAAGTGTACCATCATAAAATAATCAGAGATATATTTCCTGTTTAAATACTGAACACCACAATAAGTTTTCACTGAATAACAATAGAACAGTCTTAAACATAAATAAGACCATAAACCATCAGTGAAATACAGTGTTCAATATCGTACAAGAAAGCGGAAATAAATACATAACATTAATACATAGAGTTGTAGTACAAAGACAACAAAAGGAAATATTAACTTAAGCATAATAGCTAAGTCATCAGCAGTCGCCTGAGCTCAACCTGCTCGTGCTCTTGGATCTCCACTTTCCCTGTTTCTCTGTAAAACAACAACATATGAACAATGAGATACAATCTCAGTGAGTTCTACCGGAACCCCTACTAACACTCTCGGTCCGTTTAAAACATTTTTAAGGTTTGACACGACACCGACTGCAATCCACTTGCTAATCCCGGTGTACCATACAATAAGGCTTCGATCTAATAGGACACCGACTGCAAACCACTTGCTAATCCCGATGAACTAACATCCTAGGCCTTTCTACGTACCACCGACTGCAAACCACTTGCTAATCCTGATGAACGCAGCACAAACTTTTGACACAACACCGACTGCAAACCACTTGCTAATCCCGGCGAACCCCATACCAATAATAGATTAACTATTGGCATCAGAGCCTAGGGTGGGGGATCATGACTTCCCCTCCTAGTATGTCAACATGGGTCGTCACCCAAACTCGATATAATATATATATCTACAACACTATGAACCCACGGTCCATCAAATCAGACAATCAATGAAACGCTTTGATTCCAGGTTTTATAAAAATCCAAGTTCACACTCGTACTCTATTTGACCACTTTTAGACACAATTTTCAGTATTAAAAACAGTTCATTTTGCCTTAAAAATAGAATATTCAGTTAGGCCTCTGAATAAGCTTTCCAACGCATCTTAGAACACCTCAATCGGGTTCCCGGATCAAAAGTTATCGCGAAACGAAAAACAGTGTTTGTTTGCTGAAAATTCTGCCAACTGGCGCGCGAATGGCGCGTGGCGCGCAAACGGCGCGCAAGTTGGCAATCAAGTTCTGTTCAGTAGCGCGCGAGTGACGCACGGCGCGCCGGCGCGTGGAGTGGCAGAACAGGGAGCCTGTGGCCTGTCAAGTGCAGAATTTTGCGATTTTCGCGAAATCCGCTATTTTGCTCAATTCCGATTTTTGTTCCGATCGAAAACAGATTTTACAACCAGTAAAATGAATCCAATACAAACCACACAATCAATCAATCCAATCCAAAAACTCAATCAAAACGAATTGTATTAAAACGCGACATATTTTCGAATAACGGTTTTTAAGTCAAAATCTTTCGAAATCAAGTCACCGAAAATTCCATTTCAACGCGACACAACTCGAGACTCGCTCCGATCGATTCCTAATCCGAAACAGACAATATCCAGTAATATTCCAGTCCAGCGAAAGCGATAAAACAGTTAATTAATAATTCGAAACATAAAATCCTAAACGTGAGTAAAACTCACCCTCGAAGCGTGAACCACGTACGGCCGAATCCACCGAGTAACCACACGAACATTCCCCGCTCCGGCGACACCCAATCCGCTTTTGACCGAAATACTGATTTCCCCGAAATTCTCCACGGACACTATTCATCATCTTCCTCCCCTAACCTCCATGACACTATTCACCAAAACCCCAAATCACCCAACTCGCTTCCAATCTTTCAATCGAACCTCAATCAACGATCCATCATCCTTGGGTTCGCTCCTAACCGAACCTAAACCCTCAAAACCAACCCAAAATCGGATTTCCCACAAAAGCTCCAAAAAAAAACGAAAATGGCCAAGTGAGAGAGAGTGAGCCGATCGTCACGAAATTGGTACCAAAACGAAGAGGAAGTAGCGATGAACATTTTTCGTGTTGGACGGAAGTCGTTTTGTTGAGCCTAACTCTTCCCTTTTTCCTCTTCTTCCTCCTTCCCCTTTCTTTTCTCTTCTTTTCTTTTTCCTCTCTTTTCTCTCTGTCTCTCGCTGCCTTCTTCTTTCTCTTCTTTCTTTTAATTAATTCTTTCTCTTCTCTTCACTCACATACGCATACATATATATATTTATTAATATATTTGTTGTAACGCGGTCAAATTACCATATCGATCGAAATCTCCTATTTCGATTCCAAAAATTCTTTGGTCCGTATTATCCGGTTAACGATCCGATGACAGCCAATAAATAATTTTAGCACTCGATAAATTTACCAGTTAAGTACTAAATTAATTTAATTGGATTAACATCCAAATAATTCTACTAATTATTTTGCGGATGTTACATTCTCCCCAACTTGAAAGAATTTTGTCCTCAAAATTTCGTCAAGTCTTACGATTGACTAACCGAGAACAGACATTCTCAGAAAGGTCCCAATTTTGCTGGAAAACAATCTCGAACTAACGAAATTAGGGTAGAAAACCTTCCCAAGTTGGCACATCAATCTCCAGGTATGATCTACTAATACCCCAGAACGCTTCTAAGATTACAGTCCGAACTCTCTTACTACGAATCGACACGAGAAACTCTTCTTTCGCCTACATAAGCTCGGCACCGCATTTGAAAACACTTCTGAAACTTCATGAAATCATACGGTTCTTGTGCCCAAACTGAAGATCTTTGTGTCTAGTTTCCTGAGAAACAAGAATCACGATCATCGGAGTTGTGTGTAGGGAGATACGATGAATTCAATGAAGGTATACCATACGGGTTTCACCCAGAATTCTTGATTGACTTCATCATCATCATCCTCAATCACTTGCTATCACGAATTTGAGCTCCAATAGCTAACCTAAACATTCCAATACAGAATCAAGCTACTGGAATTCACCCTAATGCATCAAAATCAGCCATGCATCTTCAGTTTTGACTCCCTCTAGCTTCGATTTAAACATGCAATGCTCCAAGTGAGGTCAAGACTCCATTGTTTCTCCTTGGAGCTCCAAATCCGAAAATGGGACCAAGAGATAGAGGAAGAATCAGGTTCTGAAATTTATTCCATTGGAAAGGAAATCGAAATCTGAGTATAATGGGAGTGAGAGCACTTACATGCAAAACCTTTTGGAGGATCCCCCTCCTCCTTCTTTCTCCTCCATTGCGCCCCTCTCCCTCTCCTCTCCTTTTCTGTTTTTGTTTTTTAAACTTCTGGAACTGATCAGCAAATGAAAGGAAACAGAAGTGGTGGAGGTTTTGACCAGCTGAGGGGAAAGTTTAATGAGGCCAAATTACCAAAATGCCCTTAATTCGAATTTTACTTAAACTTTCGATTCCAAATCAAACAACTAATCTCCAATGTCCATCCACCTATCATTAGACATTTTGATTAGCTAAATTACTCGGTCTAAATAACCATTTTTGTTATAGCCTTTTACTAACTTTGACAATTCGAAATCTATGGAAATGACCAAAATGCCCTTGGCCCATTAAGTCTTGGTTTTGAGGCTAAACCCCAATAATCTTATGGCTTTCCGCTCGGCATAGGTTTCTCGACAAATCCTTATTCGAGTCGAGACTAATTGCTCACTCAATTGATACGTCTTCGATGTGAGGTGAAATGACGATTTTACCCTTCAGCTGAATTGTTTAATTAAATTATGACTAAGCCACAATTTAATGTAGAGTAGGATTTCTTTGGACTTTTCCTCGACTATTAATCCCCGAGACACGACCAATTATTCCCACAAATAATTTCTCGGTCTTAGGCATCATAGTACGAGTCTTTAAAAATTAGGGATGTTACACGGAGGCAAGAACACGAAGCAATACCAATCCGATTATTACACCTGTGTACTATATATATATATATATATATATATATATATTTTAATGCCGAAGGCAAGAACACGAAGCAATACCAATTCGACTATTAAACATGTGTACCTTATATATATGTTGTCTAAAACCGAAGGCAAGAACACGAAGGAATACTTATGAAAACGGTTATCATATATATATATATATATATATTGTCTAAAACCGAAGGCAAGAACACGAAGCAATACCAATTCAATTTTTGATCCTATCATCGTATATTACACTTTAGTCGAATAATCAAAGGCAAGAACACGAAGCAATTCCAATTCGATTATCAAACTTGGTTTCGAAACTCTATCTAAGTTTGCTCTCGCACTCTAGTTCGTCACCTTTCCAAAGCAATTTACAATATCAAAAACAGTTCATTTTTCCCTTTTTATTGTATATTCAGTGAGACCTTTGAATAAGCTTTCAAACGCACAGTGAAAAACTGTTGAAAATCTGCAAACCATCGCGACGCGAAATGCAAACTGTCGCGACACGAGAAGCGACAGAGGAATTTTTCGTTGCAATATTGGATCTGGTCGCGAGGCGATGGGTCGGGTCGCGAGGCGACCATCTGCAGAATTCTGCAGTTTGTTTGGTTTTTCACGAAATTCGCTATTCCGCTCAGTTCCGATTGAAAACAGATTTAACAACCAACAAAACAGACCCAACCAATACCACACAATCAATCAAATCAATAACAAATTCAATCGAAACGAATTTTATCAAAAACGACATATTTTCCAAATAGCTGTTTTGACTCAAAATCTCTCGTCAACAATCAACGTAAAAATTATTGTAAAACGAAATAATCCTAAGCGTGAGTAATACTCACCCTCGAAGCGAGATCTGACACCAAGTCGAAATCACCGAGACTTCAAAATCTCCACATAACCACACGAACAATCCCCGTATAAACTTCCACGCTCCGACAACGCCCAAATCCGCTTCCAATCTTTCCGCTCGATCCCGAGACATCTCTTTGACCGAAATACCGAATTCCTCGAAATCCCCCATTTGAACCCTAAACACCAACTAGCTTCCAATTCGCTAAATTGAACTTCGTTCCGCACTTAATACGCTTCGGGTTCGCTCCTAGTCATCCTTGAATCATCAAACACTATTCATCATCTTCAACCTCCAAATCACTATTCATCCATAATCCCAAATTTGATTTTCAAACCCTAAGTTATCCAATCCTTGATTCCTTCACTCCAAGCTTGCACCCAATCACTTATTTGAACTTCCCTAACCTCTAGAACACTTGTTGAAGAAAGAAACTCAAGATTTCCTCCCCTTCTTCACCATTTTCGAAAATGGTGAATTTGTGTTGAGTGAGTTGATGATGATGATGTTGGTACCAAATCGAAGAGGAAGTAACGCTGATCGTTTTTCGTGTTGGAAGGAAGTCGTTTTGATGAGCCTAAATCCTCCCTTTTTCCTCATCTTCCTCCTTGCCCATTCTTTCTCTTCTCCCTTCTTTTCTCTCCTTTCTCTCTGTCTCTCGCGTCCTCTTCTTTCTTTCTTTCTTTTATTAATTCTTTTCTTTTCTTTCACTCACACACACATATATATATATTTATTTAATATATAATTGGTAACGTGGTAAAATTACCATATTGTCCTTAATTTCTTATTTCGATTCTAAATCGTCTTTGACCCGTATTATCCGGTTAACGATCCGATGACAACCAATAAATAATTTTAGCACTCAATAAATTTACCAGTCAAGTACTAAATTAATTTAATTGGGTTAACACCCAAACAATTTTACTAATTATTTTGAGGATGTTACAGGAAATGAGAGAGTGTTGTGTTTTTAATGTTTTTCAGCTGAGGATTTTAATGAAGTGGGAATGACTATATTGCCCTTTTATCCTAATTCTCACTAAACTCAATTCTAAACAATAAATCAAGTAACAAGTCACACCATTAAATAAATAATGCATGTGTAGGTGTTTTGTGGTGTTTTAATGAGCTGAGGTTTAAACTAGGGAAAATGACCATACTACCCTTGGCTCACTAATGCTAACTTAAACCCATTTTTAATCACTCAAACACAATCAATCACACATTCAATCACATAACTCACACAATTAGCCATTAATTTAGTTATCCATATAATCAAAGGCACTAATTTATTTAATCTGGCTAATCAATAATCTATGACCTTTTGCAAAATTCCAATAAATGAATTTATCTAAATTGGGGATGTTACAATATTTGCATATTATTTATAGACCTCTATAGAACATAAAAATTTGTGATCTCAAAAAAGGAATATAAAAGTTTGTTTCTGTTTCCTCTTCCATTGGTACTTATTACCATAATTTCAATTGAATATTTTAGCATTAGTATCAGCGAATATATTTAGTCGAAAAAAATCATTGAATATATGAAAAGAATTTCTAGTTTTAATTGGGTAGCGTATAGTCGTATACTAGTTTTAATTAGGCAGCATTAATATCATTGAATATATGAGACAACTTTCTAGTTTTAATTGTTATTATTATCTTGATTTTGTTGTCTTCTTTTTCTTGTAGTAGTTTTACTTTGGTTAATTTTCTACCTTTTATTTTGAGTTTGTAATTTTTTGTATACATCTTTAAACTAGTCGAGGATCAAGTGTGGGCTCTCTGTCCTACCGCTGTTTCGCCTCTCCTTATAGCCGATGCTATGGGAGATAGAACATGTTAGACTTTGGTTCATTTTTGTTCTCTGTTTTTTTATATTGCTTTCCTTTTGATAAAAAAACATGTCGAGGATCGGCAAAAGCATTAACTTTGTGATTCCTTTTCTTCAAACGATTACACAGAGGAAGGAACATTTTTTCTCAGTCATGGGATTCCTAACTACTCCGAAAAGTGTTATGATTAAGTTAGTCTAAGATAATTATGTAACACCCCTAGTTTCGTTAACTTCGGGTTACGAAATTAACGCATGATTGATTATTCGATTAAATGACGAATCAAGCTTCAAAAATGGGATAGTCGAGGAAGCTTTGCATAATTGCAAAACAATAGGATTAAAATACTCTAGTGATCAAACTATGTGGTCATTTGGACTAAGGATGGACCTAAACGGATATTAACGAGCCAAGGGCATTTTGGTCATTTCGCCTCATTTAAATGACCCTCAGCTTATATCACCAGGTGATCCTATTTCTTTTCCTCTCATTCAGCCATTTAGAAATAAATAGGAAGAGAGGAAGTGAGACGTGGAGTGTAGAAATGAGAAGTTGAACATAAGGGCAAAATGGTAATCTCTCATTCAATTAAAACTCTCACCAACTTACCTCACTCAGCACATTCTCACTCACTCCACTGAGCTTCTGAAACAGAAAGAAAGATAGGAGAGAAAGGAGGAGGAAAATGTGAAGGATAGAGGAGGAGAGAAGGTGGAAGAAAACATGGGATTCCCATTGCATGTATGATTTCTTCCCATCATCCATCTCCATTTGTATTCCTCTTTCCATTGATACTAACCTCATTCACTCAACCTTCCTCTGGCTCCATTCACCACTTTTGAACCTCATAGCTTTCAAGTAGCCAAAAATGGAGTTTTGAGTTCCAATGGTCAAAACTTGATGTTAACTTCATTGTATGTGTTTGAAACCCGTATGACCTACCTTCATTGTTTTCATCGTATCTTCCTGTATTCAACTCTTCTGTTCATGATTTTTGTTCCTCTGGAAACTAGACACAAAATTCTTCAATATGAGCACAAGAACCATCGGATTTCATTTGGAAATGAGGGAGATCTTGTGTCCACAAATATCGATTTTGAATCTGGCCCAGTACTGAACCAGTCCCCTTGTTTCGGTGATATCTCCCAAAATACTGGTTGCATGCACGTGAATCTTCAACCATCAGAAAGTAGACAAAATGCTCTACAGATTAGGCACTTGTTTGAGGGTTTTTGGTTACGGATTGACTGAGTTACACTTGTTGCAAGTCAGTACAAGGATGCTGGATTTTGAATTGAGTATGAAAAAAATGATCAAGCAAGGTGTTTGGTGTAGCTGTTGTAGTTCAGTTTGAGGACAGTGGTTGAAGGAATATTAGGAGGGTAGGTGTTGCTGGGATTCAATTCGAGTGGTGGAGGTTGCTGTATCGAAGTTTGATCAAGTTCGGAGCGTGTTCGTGATTACGGGGATTGTTCGATTGGTTAACGGTTCGATTGTTCGAGCGAGGACGCGACTTCTCGGGAACTCGTCATATCGGTGAGCTTTACTCACGATTAGGAACATTGCCATATTCTGAACTTGTTTTGTTTTGGGTTCAATGCGAAAATCCGACTTTCGGAACATTTTATCGAGTCAAAAACCGTTTTCGGGAAAATAGTGTTTTTACGGTTTTTCGGTGAAAATATATGTTTTTATCGATTTGTTGATTTTAATGCTTTCGCTGGAATATGGACTGAAATGTTGGTTATAATATCTATTTTAAGTCTCGATGGTTAGGAAATGTCTCGGGGTCGAATAGAAAGCGAAACGGTACAAAACGGGTGTTCGAAATGTTGTTTTCAGTCATTTCTTCCTCCCATCGCGTCGCGGCCTGTGGCCATCGCGTCGCGACCTCCCTTATTTTTGCAACGCAAAACCTCCTGTCACTTTTTGCGTCGCGACGCTTTGCATTTTTTCAGCAAAACACACTGATTTTGTTTTCGCAATAACTTTTGATCCGGGAACCCGATTGAGGTGTTCTAAAATGAGTTGGAAAGCTTATTCAAAGACCTAACTATATATGTATAAATTGAATTGGAAAACACACTGTTTTTGAAAATCAAAGCTGTTTTCGAAACCGAATTGTAGACCACGTGTGAGCATATGTTTTTGAATAACAAAACGAATAATTCGTCCAACTTGGTACCGTACTATAATGCCGGGTGTCTAACTTTGAATTCATCAAAACGGGTTATAGGTCATCATTAGATATAGAATATCTAGGATTTATGTGACGGCCCAATGCGGGTGCGATATATAGATTATATCGAGTTGGGTGACGACCCGACGAATTGGCATACTAGGAAGGGAAGTCATGAGCCCTCACCCTAGGCCCGGAAAACGTTATGGTATGGTCTAACATGGGTTATCGGGATTGTGGGCTTTGCACAACCGATTTATGCTAAGTTATGTTTTCGACTCATCGGGATTGTGGGCTTTGCACAGTCGATGTTTCGTTTGGAAAGCTTGTAATTATAAATTAATTGACAAGGCTTAAAAATATATAATAGAACTTCATTTACCGGGATTGTGGGCTTTGCACAGTCGGTAACGGGCTAGGTATATATTGACGCAAATAGTTTATAAAGATAACTATGTTGCAATGGTTTTATAAATTAAACCGAGTGATAGTGAGGGGGGCACGGTAGAACTCACTGAGACAAGTTGTCTCACCCTATCATTGTTGTTGTTTTTACAGAGAACAGGAAACAGAGAAGCAAAGAGGATGGTCAGTTGTCACGCTCGTGGAGAAGATTGAAGATTGACTTATTCCAAGCTGTTTATGTTTTTCTGCCGTTGTCTCTGTATTTGATATCATGACTCGAATTTGAGCTATGTTATATTTTAGTTTCCGCTGTTTTTTTGCAACAATGTATCTAAGCAGGAATTTTTATACTCTGATGTAAACCAAATTGTATATTTAGGTATTTCTTTGTTTTAGAAATACGGGGTGTTACAATCTAAGGCTATGTGTCCAAAATATTTACAAGCTATGATCTCTATTGGTCTTGATGACTAGCCTAAAGCTAACCAAGATCGGAAAAACAAATTGATCAGTTAAAATTGACCTACACTAAGCCTCACCTGTAACACCCCAGTATTTCTAACTTGTAGAAATACCAAAATGCACAGCATGGCATGCATCAGAGTTGACTTGTATGCCTGGAATATTGAACACAACTAAAAACTTGGATAAATAGTTTTGAAATGGTTCCATGAACCTCATTAAACTTAACATAAAGTACTTAAGTCTCATGACTTAAAACTTATACAACCTGGTGTGCAATATCCAAAACATAAGTAGCGGAAACGATTTACAACTGTTAGCGAATAATAGTTATACAATCGGAACTACAAAGACAACAAAGGGAAAATGGCATAGTCATAAAACTAATTCTTCAATAACAGCTCCATAAAGCACACCGTCTAGCCGTGCTTCTTCGCCTTTGCCTTTCCAGTTTCTCTGTAAAAACCACAATAATAAAGGGTGAGATAAACATTATCTCAGTGAGTCCTATCGAGACCCCTTACTAACACTAACGGTTCATTGTACTTGACTTTTGAACTCGTAGCCCTAATAAGCGACTACGTGAAAATATTATTCTTTCATAGCCCGATTCTGGATAGCTACGTGTTTTATCTTTTACTTTGCATAAAATTATGCTCTATTGTCCATAGCCAAATTCTGGATGACTACGTACAATCTATTTCTTTAACTTAGCACAACACCTCAAGCCACTTTCTTTATTTTTCTATGGCCTTTGGTGAACCCAGTCCACTAACCACTAATTAGAGGGCAAACCTCATGGGGCCTAGGTTTTGGGGCTCATGACTTCCCCTCCCCTAGTGTGCTATCATAGAGGTCGTCACCCCTTTATCATACCTTGATCCTTTCATCAAGTAATTCATTATCATACCTTGAATAAAATCAAGTAATTCTTTATCATATCATTAATTAACATACCTTGATACAATATCAAGTCATATTAGTGGTTACCAAATCCTCAATGAAGCTTTAGTCCATTGTATTAACATATACTTGTGTTTTCTCACTGGTAACTGATAAGTCTATTTTTAGAGTCTTTTTAATAGTTATTTTATTAAGTCTTTTTAGTATTTTAATTATATTTTTGTTCTATTTTACTGCAAATGTTTACTTTTTATCTTCAGGTTTTATTTTGAAGCAATTTGGGCTGCCTAAGTCTCAGCAGGTCAGAATTCGACTGCATCTTCCAGATTTCGACTGGATCTCCCAGAATTCGACTGGATCTCCCAGAATTCGACTGGATCTCCCAGAATTCGATTGGATCTCTCAGAATTCGACAGCATCTGTCTCAGCAGGCCAGAATTCGACAGCATCTGTCTCAGCAGGCCAGAATTCGACAACATCTGTCTTCCAGATTTCGACTGCATCTGTCACAATTCGACTGCATCTGTCTTCCAGAATTCGACTGCATCTGTCTTCCAGAATTCGACTGCTTCTGCTATCCAGATTTCGACTGTGCCTGCTTCTGCTATCCAGATTTCGACTGTGCCTGCTTCTGCTATCCAGATTTCTTCTGCATCAGTCGAAATTACCTTGCCCACTTGTTGTTGGATATTTTTGCCCACTTTTTGATGACCATGTGCTTTGACCACTTGCTCATGTGCATTGTCCACTTGAGGATGGCTCTTTGATGACTCCCTTGGCCAACTTGATTTGCCACTTTTTCCTCTTTTGGACCATTTTGCCCCTCATATTTTCCTATAAATAGAGGCTTGATCCTCCCTTGTACCTAAGCTTGAATTTTGTTAGAAAATCAATGACAAAGGCTCTCTAATTATTCATGACTTCAATCTACTCTTCATGCTTTTTATGATTCTTGTTTATTTACTTTCTTGCCCTTTAAATTCTTGCTATTTATTTTCCAAGTCATTTACTTTCATTGCTATTTAAATTCTCGCTCTTTACTTTCTCGCTCTTTACTTTTCGCTCTTTACTTTTTCGCTCTTTTATTTTCCCTGCTATTTACTTTCTTGCCCTTTTATTTTCCAAGTCATTTACTTTCATTGCTATTTAATTTCTCGAATGCGAAGAACCAGAAGTTTCGGTGAAACTGTTCAGCAAATTCCCGAAATCGAAAGGTTCTTACATAGAAGGAGGAGAGAAATTCCCGATAACCAAATGGCGGCTAATGAAAATCGTGCTCTCAAAGAGTACGCAACACCTTCAGCAGAGCCATCGGCTGCCATTGTACATCCAAATGTGGAAGCAAATAATTTTGAACTCAAAACATCTCTGCTTTCGATGGTACAACAAAACCAATTTTCTGGTTCTCCCACGGAGGACCCAAATCTTCATATTTCAATTTTTCTGGAATACTGTGGGACTCTCAAATTAAACGGGGTACCTCAAGATGCCATAAGACTAAAGCTCTTCCCTTTTTCATTAAGGGATAGAGCAAGAGCATGGCTACATTCTTTGCCTTCGGAATCCATTACCAGCTGGGGCCAATTAAAACAAGCCTTTCTTACTAGGTTCTTTCCCCCAAGTAAAACAGCTCAAATGAGAAGTCAAATTACTCGATTTTCTCAAAACGACGGGGAATCTCTTTATGATGCTTGGGAACGTTTCAAAGAAATGTTAAGGCTATGCCCCCATCATGGACTAGAGAAATGGCTCGTTGTTCATACATTTTATAATGGATTACAATATGCAACTAGAATGACTGTTGATGCAGCTGCAGGTGGAGCTTTGATGAACAAAATTTTTACTGAAGCTTATGCACTCATTGAAGATATGGCTCAAAACCATTGTCAATGGGCAAGTGAGCGAGCCATAGCAGATAAACCAGCATCGTCAAAAGAGCCAGGTAAGTATGAAATATCCGCTGTTGATCATCTTGCCTCAAAAGTGGACGCACTTTTTCAAAAATTTGAAAAATTAAATGTAAGTGCCGTTTCACAAACTTTTTCTCCTACTACTCTACCATGTGAATTATGCGGGGTTGTTGGCCATATTTGGGCTAAATGCCAGCTTGAGGCATCTAGTACTGGAAATGAGCATATAAACTATGCTCAAAAAGAAGATCCGTTTTCAAATACTTATAATTCTGGGTGGAGAAATCATCCAAATTTTTCTTATAAAAATCCTCCACCCAATCCAGCACCTAGACCACCTCCTGTCTTTCAAAATCAAAGCATTTTTAACAGCCCACAAAACAACCCACAAAAGTCGAACTTGGAATTTTTGATGGAAAAATTTGTGTCATCTCAAACAAAACAAAATGAAGAATTCAAAAATCAAACTGGTTATTTGAATGACACACTGTTGCGCCCGAAAAAGTCCCAGAGGGAATCTTTCTTCGTTTACAACTTTTTGAAAATCAATGAAGTCGCCACCAATATTTTTTATAAGGAAAATATTGAAGAAAAACCTTTTGGAAAGCGGATGGCCTTTTGGAAAACCGGAAGATTTGGGTTCGGGGGTCGGTTAGGCATAGGGAAGGTTTTAGCACCCCACACTTCCTTTCTACCGAAAGGGAACCTTTAATTAAATGTGTGGTTTTAAGTGCGGATTTGGAAAATACTTAAATTTGTCCTTTTTTCGAAAAGAGAATGAAAAGACTTAATGAAAATTTTTATTTTTGGCGAAAGTGTTTGTTGCTTTTTTAAGAGAAAAAAAAATGTTTTTAGTTTATTGTGCTTGACGGAGGACATCCGCTCCTACGTATCTCCTGGTGCGATGGAGAACTCAAAGCTACGTAGTTCTGGTTTTTGAAAAGGTTTTGTTTTTTTAATCCTTTTGGAGTTTTTCGCAAAGGGGTTGAGCGTTCGCAGTGACCAAACAACAATGGTTTAGAGTGGCCGCGCTACTAACTCTTTTGAAAATGAAATTATCATTAACAACCAAACGGCAACGGCGCGAGTGATGATTAATGATAATCGGTTTTTATTTTGAGCATTGGAAAAGGTCTTCGCAATTGAAGGAGAGCGTTCGTGAGGACCAAACAACAACGGTTTAGAGTGGCCACACTACTAGCTCCCACAAGAATGAAATCATTACCCACAATCAAACGGCAACGGCGCGAGTGATCATTAGTGATGATTAATTTTGATTTCGGCGTTCGAAAAATATTTGTTTTCGATGTCAGAAAATATTTATTTAGGGAAGGGAATATACTTTTT
The DNA here is from genome assembly GCA_039519185.1 of Astragalus membranaceus. Classification (NCBI taxonomy): domain Eukaryota; kingdom Viridiplantae; phylum Streptophyta; class Magnoliopsida; order Fabales; family Fabaceae; genus Astragalus; species Astragalus membranaceus. The sequence goes on along the minus strand of CM076849.1, from coordinate 146,688,608 downwards.
TTTAAAAAAGGGAGAAACAGTGGATGCAATAGTAAAATGGGGGGTGCGAATAAAAGGAGGGCTGTATTATCAAAAATGGGGTGTAAACAGCGAGGAGGATTGCATTTTTAAAATGGGGGGTGCAGAAAATGAAGCCCAATTCGCATGGGAGGGCCCAGTTAGCGAAACTGGGCTTAAGTGATTCAAAGGGCTTTATGCTTGAGCCTGGGGGTGTAAATAGCAGTTTACTTGTTTAAAAAAATGTTTTATTTACCACTCTTTTTTTTACCAAGGAAATGTTTTTTTGTTCTCCCTTTTTTGTTAATTTCTGATTAAAAAAAACGAAAATGTATAAATAAAAAACATAAAAAAGTTTATTTGTTTACTTAATAATAGTAAAAGAAATGTGTTGACTAACCCCCCTTTTTTTTATTAATTATTAGGAAATGCTTTTTTTGTTTCTAGAGTTTTTTGTTATCATTTTTGATTGAAATAATTTTTGGTTAAATAAAGAAAACGAAATAAATGAATAAATAAAAGAAAAAAACATAAAAATTAGTTTACTTGTTTGTTTAATGATAGTAAAAATGTCTTGACTATGCCTTCTTTTATTAATTACTAGGAAACGTTTTTCTTGAGTTTTTTTTCCGAAAAAATGTTTTTTTGGTGAAGTGTTTTTTTTGGTATTTGGTATAAAAGAGACCTACTAATTATTTAAAGAAACAATTCACCTTAAATCCTTTTTGATATTAGAAGAAAAATTGCTACATTTCTTATTGTTATTATTTTGATGATGATGATTATTGTTGATAAGGAACTCCCTAACTATCATTACTCATGGCTATGCATATGATTTGTTTGTTTAGGGAGGTATAGAAAAAAAAATAAATAAAATTTGAACGTGACATAAACCGAATCCTTTACAACTAAAAAAAAACATAATAAATAACCTATACATATTCTTCCATTCTTTTACTCAAAAGAAAGAAAATAGAATACTCAACATCAAAGAAAAACCATATACATGAATATGAACAACCTATCAAATGAAAGATTCAAAAATCATAAAATAGAAGAGTAAAATATACAACAAACCTTGGACAAGGAGTTCTCTTCTCAAATCTCACCAACAAGAATCGTAAAAATAAAAACTGTATAATAAATTTAGAACAAGAAAAAGCGAAAATTTTCTCTCTCTCACTCTTGCTCCTCTTGCTTCTGGACCTCCTAAGACTTCGGCCTCTCCTCCTTTCCTCTCTCAAAACCGTCCTCCTCTCTTCAAAACCGTAACCCATATTTATACTAAAAACTTGATCTTGTAGTTGTGTGCTTTGTTTTTCGGTTTTTTCCACCAAGCCTTGTGTATATATCCGTTGGTGTGCTAACCTTGAGAAAAACGAAATAGAAAACATGTTCCTTTGGATGAATCCGTGAGTTTTGGGGGACCAACGGTTTCTTGTGTTGGTGATGTCCAAAGGTGGCGATTTCGTGGGAGAGGAGAGAAAGGAGGGCACCAAAAATGGTGATTTCGTGGGTGGTGGTGAAAGGAAGTATGAAAGGAAGAGAAGAGAGGGAGGGGACGGCTAGGGTTGAGAGATAGAAGTGATGTTTGCTTTTTTTTCTTTTCTTTGTTGGAGTATGGGAGTGTATGAGAGAAAGAGGATTGAGATGAGAGTGAGTATGTGGTGTGTGAGGGAGAGAGAGATGGCCGTAGGGGGGGGGGGAAAGGGTTGAGTGTGTGAGTGTGTGAGAGAGTGTGAATTGAGTGATGTGTGAGGGAGAGAGAAAGGGAGAAAGCGTGAGAAGAGGGAAAGGAGAGAGGGAGAGCCGTTGGGGAGAGGGAGTGATGGGAAGGGTGGAGTGTATGGGGAAGTGGATGTGGGGAAGTGGGATTGAGAGTTCCAAGGAGGGAATCAAGGAGAGTGGGGGCGGATTTCTAGGGAGGAGAGGGAGGATGAATGTGGATGAAATTCATGGCTAGGGGGGGGAATTGGATGTGGACACTTTTTAGGGTAAGGGGGGAGGTATGCGAATTAGGGTTTAGTTGGAGTGGGTTGGATGGAGTTGGGTGTTGGGTCATGGGTTAGGGTTAGGATGGAGTTGGGTGTTGGGTTAGGAAGGGTTGGATTGGGTTTGGTGGAGGAGTTGGATTGGGTTTGGTGGAGGAGTGGGCTTTAGATGGCCCAATCCTAATTGCACCTCTATATATTTTTTACAAACCTCCCCTATTTCCTCCTTTGCTTATTTTGTTTCTTTACTTCTAATTATTATTATTTTTTCAAAAATTGGAACTTGTAGCAAACTAAAATAAAATAGAGCATGGCATGAAAATAAAATAATTTTTTTTTTTTAAAAAAAATAGATAAAATTTCTTATTTTTGGATAGGACAAAATTAGGGTATTACAGCTGCCCCTCTTTATTTCACATTTCGCCAAGAAATATGACTTGGCCTTTTCATATTTGTTGGTGAAATGGAAATAAAGATATAGGAATAACACTAATTTTGTCCGCTCCAGAAAAGCTCAAATTTTCTTTTTGCCATTTTCTTTTTGGGAACGGGGGTTAACACTTGTCGCATTAACGGGAAAGCAGTAAATTGGGAAAAACGGTAAATTGGGAAAAGCGGTAAATTGGGAATTCGGAGGTTGCCTAAAAACCTTCTAACGAACTCTTGTCGAGTCCGAGCTTTGGGGGGTGGCCTTTTCGAGCGGCCGATCAACATCAGGTCCGGAACTGATTTGATCAATGGATTTACGCCATGCCTTAGGCTGACACAACTAATCCGAAGGACTTAACGAAGTCTGATGGATCCATCGCGTGCTCGTACACGATGTTGTGATCTGTGGAAGGAGTTCACTAACTCTGTGTTGATGGAGTTTACTAACTCTGGGTTGATGGAGTTTACTAACTCTGGGTTGATGGAGTTTACTAACTCAGTGCTGATGGTGATTTTCTGAAAAATAAGATTTTTGGGACCCTCTGGTCCGAAGCAACTTCCTGGATGGTGCGTGAAACGCATGCATTTGGGTATTTGGATGCACATGAATGCGATGATTGATTTTGGTGGGATGCTTTTTCCGTTTGATTCCTCATTCACTTCTTTTCTTTTGTTACTCTTCGCTCTTCTGAGATGCGAATTTGAAAGTGTAATGCACCACTGTTTGATGACGAATGGTATGGATGGTATGATGAATGAAGATGTTGTGTTCTTTTACGTTCCGTCTTCTGTGATTTTTTCTTTTGTTTTTTCGTTTATTCTGTTTGTTTTCTTTAAGCAGCTTTCTTTTTTCTGCTTATTTGTTTTTTTCTTTGGCACTCTCTTTTTTTGCTGGTTAAATCGATCTGCCGGGCGAAGGCTGTTCCAGGACGGTGATCTGCGAGGATTGCACACTGATTCGTCATGACCGTCTTTTCGTAATTTTATTCACTTGGGGAATCACTTCTTTCTATATTTTTCAAAGATTTCGCAATGATCCTGTAATGCTCTGAATGTGCACATGTTTTGCAATTCGATTTCATCAATCATAAAAGTTATTATTTTGAAAGAAACTGAATAGATGAAAGCAGAGACACGAAAAGCACACATATGAAAGAAAAGTTGGATTTTTATTGATATAGAAATTGGACGTGCAGAAAGTCACGCCAATCGAAAGTGCATTGCAATCTTTCTTTTAAACTACAAAAAAATACAAGCAAAAGGAACAGATCTCGTGATTTCGTCTCTGAAGCAACGGTGCCCACCGTCCATACTCATAATACTGATCACCCCCTTATCAGAACCTTTGGAGCGCTGATTGCCTTTTTCTTTTCTCAAGCCCAAGTTTTCTGACCCTAATTTTTGCCTGGATCGCCCTTTGCGGGTTTTCGATCCACCGGGCCGCCCTGATTTTGCCTAGATCGCCCTTTGCGGGTTTTCAACCTAGCGAGCTGATTTTCCTTGGCTTATCTTTCTCTTTTTCGTCTATTTTTCTAGGCATAATACTTCTTGACCACATCTGAGTTCACTGGATTTGGGATCTCATCTCCATCCATGTTTGCCAGAATTAAAGCTCCTCCTGAGAATGCCTTCTTCACCACATAAGGTCCTTCATATTTGGGAGCCCACTTGCCCCTAGAGTCGGTCTGAATCGGCAAGATCTGCTTGAGCACAAGATCTCCTTCTTGGAATTCACGAGGACGGACTTTCTTGTCAAAAGCCCTCCTCATCCTCTGTTGGTACAACTGTCCATGACACATTGCGGCCACCCGTTTTTCATCAATGAGATTCAACTGGTCAAGACGAGACCGAACCCATTCTGCTTCATCAAGTTTTGTCTCCATCAACACCCGCAGGGATGGTATTTCAACCTCAATGGGGAGGACTGCCTCTGACCCATAAACCAGGGAGTAAGGGGTTGCCCCTGTTGAGGTGCGTACTGAGGTTCAGTAACCATGCAGGGCAAATGGGAGCATCTCATGCCAATCCTTGTAGGTTACCACCATCTTTTGCACAATCTTCTTGATGTTCTTGTTGGCGGCCTCAACTGCCCCATTCATCTTTGGGCGGTAGGGAGAAGAGTTGTGATGTTGTATTTTGAAGTCTTTGCACAAATCCTTCATCACTCTGCTGTTCAAATTACTACCGTTGTCTGTGATAATCTTGTTTGGAAGGCCGTAGCGGCAAACCAAGTCTTTCTTGATGAACTTAGCAATCACTGAGCTCGTTACATTGGGATAAGAGGCAGCTTCCACCCACTTAGTGAAGTAGTCAATAGCAACCAGGATGAAACGGTGACCATTGGAAGCTTTGGGTTCAATGGGACCAATGATGTCCATGCCCCACATTGAGAATGGCCATGGTGCGCTCAAAACATTCAGAGAAGTTGGAGGTACATGGGTGTGATCTGCATAGATTTGGCATTTATGGCATCTTCTCACAAAACTGTAACAGTCTGATTCCATCTGCAACCAGTAGTATCCAGCTCTCAGGATTTTTCTAGCCACTGCGTGCCCGTTGGAATGAACCCCAAATGAGCCTTCATGAACATCTCGCATAATCTTTACTGATTCTTCTCCTGTTACACACCTGAGGAGTACCAAGTCATGGTTTCTCTTGTAAAGGACGTCTCCACTCAAGAAGAAACCTGTTGACAGCCTCCTGAGGGTTCTCTTGTCATTCTCTGTAGCTCCGGGAGGGTACTCTCTGTTTGTGATATACTGCTTGATGTCATGGTACCAAGGCTTACTATCTGATCCCTCTTCGACTGCCATACAGTAGTGATAAGCAGGTTGTTCTCTGTGCTGGATTCTGACAGTTGTCAGACTTTTGTCACAGCTGACGTTGAACATAGAGGACAAAGTTGCCAAGGCATCGGCCAGCTGATTCTCGCTGCGGGGTATGTGTTGGAAAGTGATTTCCTCAAAGGGCTTGATTAATTCTTGAATGCAGTCACGGTAAGGAATCAAATCTGAATTTCTTGTTTCCCAGTCTCCTTTTACTTGATGGACAACTAGAGCTGAATCTCCGTACACGTCGAGTCTCTTGACTTTCCAATCGAGAGCTGCCTGGATACCCAAGATACATGCTTCATACTCCGCAATATTGTTTGTGACATAGAAGCTTAGTCTAGCGGTGACTGGTATAAAGCGGTTGTCTGGGGAGATCAGCACTGCTCCGTTTCCGTGCCCCCACATGTTAGAGGCACCGTCAAACAACATTCTCCACCTTTCATCATCTTGAGACTTCCCTGCGTCAAATAATGCCATAATGTCCTCATCTGGGAACTCACATTGCATTGATTGGTAATCCTCAACCGGTTGATGTGCCAGGTAGTCTGCCAGTGTGCTACCTTTAATCGCCTTCTGGGTTACGTACACGAGATCGTACTCGGACAGAAGCATTTGCCAACGAGCAATTCTACCTGTGAGCGCAGGTTTTTCAAATATGTACTTGATTGGGTCCATTTTGGACACCAACCAGGTAGTGTGACTCAGCATATACTGTCTCAGTCGATGCGCAGCCCAGGCTAGGGCACAACAAGTCTTCTCTAATGACGAATATCTTGCCTCACAGTCTGTGAACTTCTTGCTTATGTAGTAGATCGCATGTTCTTTCTTTCCTGACTCATCGTGTTGCCCCAGCACGCAGCCCATAGAGTTGTCTAGCACCGCGAGGTATAGGATGAGGGGCCTGCCGGACACAGGTGGCATTAGGACGGGTGGACTTTGAAGGTACGCCTTGATTTTCTCAAATGCTTCTTGACATTTATCATTCCACTTCATCTCTTGGTTTTTGCACAGCAGTTTGAAAATTGGTTCGCAAGTCGCAGTCAACTGGAAGATGAATCGAGAGAAGTAATTTAGTCTTCCCAGGAAACCACGAACTTCTTTCTCTGTCTTAGGTGCTGGCATCTCCAGGATTGCTCGTACTTTGTCCGGGTCTACCTCAATTCCCTTCTGGCTAACAATGAACCCTAACAGCTTCCCTGACCTAACCCCAAAGGTGCACTTAGCGGGGTTCAACCTGAGTTTGTACTTTCTGAGACGTTCGAACAGCTTCTGCAGGTTAACCACGTGCTCTTCATCAGTCTTTGATTTAGCAATCATGTCATCCACATAGACTTCGATCTCCTTATGCATCATGTCATGGAATAGGGTTACCATCGCTCTTTGGTAGGTTGCCCCGGCATTCCTCAACCCGAAAGGCATGACCTTGTAACAGAAAGTTCCCCAAAGGGTTATGAAGGTGGTTTTCTCCATATCCTCCGGAGCCATTTTGATCTGGTTATAGCCTGAATATCCATCCATGAAGGAGAACATCGAATGCTGAGCAGTACTGTCCACCAAAACGTCAATATGGGGTAGAGGGAAGTCATCTTTAGGGCTTGCTCTGTTCAAGTCACGGTAGTCGACACACATTCGGACCTTCCCATCTTTCTTAGGGACTGGGACAATGTTTGCTACCCACTCAGGATATTTTGCCACAGCTAAGAACCCTGCATCAAACTGTTTCTTGACCTCATCCCTGATTTTCAAAGACATTTCAGGCTTCATCCGCCTTAACTTCTGTTTCACAGGGGGACACTCTGATTTCACCGGCAATTTATGTTCAACAATATCTGTGCTCAACCCTGGCATGTCCCGATATGTCCATGCGAATACGTCGGCGTAATCGAACAGGAGCTGAATCAACTTTTTGCGCTCTTTATCCTCCATTGCGGTACCAACCTTGATCTCTTTTCTGTCTTCCTCAGTACCCAAATTGACCATTTCTGTAGACTCCTTATGGGGTTCGATGACCTTTTCTTCTTGTTCTACCATTCTCATGATTTCTGGAGGAGTATCCCAATCATTCTCAACGTCTTCCTCGGCTTGATTAACCGGGTAATCAAAATCACAGTATGAGTTATGGGCATTATTATTTTCAGAGTTTATTTTCGATCTGCATTAGAATGGAGCGGCGAATAAAAACAAAGAAAAAGCAACACAGATAAAAGATGAAGACAGAAATTTTATTGAAAATTCAAAATAACACTTTATTGATTGATGATTTTCGACGAAAACATGTGTGCCCGAATGAAATATCCCAAGGCCTTGGGCATAGCCGAGGGATCTGCATTACAATGATAATTACTTTAAATTGGAAAATACGGGGAAATCCATGATCTCCCAGTTTTGCAGCTTCTCTCCAACCGCACAGCAGCGCACCAGACCTTCAGCACGGCCATTTGAGCTTGATCCTTCTTCAATCATATTAATCTGGTCAGGGTTCAGCATGCCAGCACTCCGGAAGTTGTCCTCAAGATTAGCGATGACTATTCTCCCCTGATTTGGTGCCCTTCCTCTGAGTTTGGCCAGCCATTTCTCCCTCCTGTCAGATGTCAGCCTCTCCCGATCAGCAAGACTTGGGATGTATCCAACACCGAACCTCTCAATATTACCCCTCAACTGGATAGGCATTACAATTCCTTGAGCAGCTTTTCCTAAGCCCTTACCAATCTGATACCCATGTCCCAGCATCACTTTTGCAGTCATCATGTCAGCCCTGGACCACTTAGGCTTCCACCGAGGCTCTCCTTCGACGAAGACAGCGTTTGAAATCTCCAATCCCTGGAAAGCAGTCTCAAAGGACTCTTCTGCTGCTTCCACATAATATTCAGGTGGTGATCGATTTATCAATGTTTCTTCCTCTCCGGAGATCACTATCAGCTTTCCCCTAGCCACAAACTTGAGTTTCTGATGAAGCGAGGATGGCACTGCCCCAGCCGCATGTATCCAAGGACGTCCTAGCAGGCAACTGTAGGATGAATTGATGTCCATCACTTGAAAGACAACACAAAATACTTCAGGGCCTACCTGCAGCGGCATTTCCACTTCTCCAAAAACTTCCTTCACTGACCCATCAAATGCTCTGACCAAGGTGGAGCTCGGTTTTAGATATGAACAGTCTACATCCAGCTTATCCATTGTAGACTTAGGCAGCACATTCAAAGATGAACCGTTATCAATAAGCACCCTGGCAAGTATATGGTCCCCACACTTGACTGAGATATGAAGAGCTTGATTATGACTCTTTCCTGCCGGAGGCAGCTCAGTGTCTGAGAAGGTCAAGTAATTAGAGGCTACAATGCTGCCAACAATACCATCTAGCTGGTTTACTGTAATGTCATGGGAGACGTGAGCTTCATTCAGGACCTTTAGCAGTGCAGCACGATGTGCCTCTGAACTAAGCAGCAAAGAGAGCATTGAGATCTTGGATGGGGTTTGATTCAGCTGGTCTACCACCCGATATTCACTCTGTCTCATTACCCTCAGGAATTCTTGAGCTTCTTTGTCCGACACATCCCTGACCTCCACAGCTTCCTTGTCTTTTCCTTTACGGGCCCTTTCTTCATTTCCCTTGGATTGCTCTCTCCTAAGGTTTTCAGGAGTATACATCCTTCCACTCCTTGTGATACAACTACCTCCAGCAATGTTTGTTATATCCAGAGTGCCTTTAGGGACCTCCACTTGCATTTGCACATCGCAGCTCCATGGAGTCATCCTAGTATCCCCACTAAGGGCAGCAGCAGGTACTAGAATGACAACAGTCGAGGGTCTCGTCACAGCTAGGCTGGAATTGAAATTCCAGGGAATTTCAATTGGTCCCCTGAAGCCTCCATTGCCTGATTGCGAGGTAAATACACCTTCTTCTTTCTCCTGGATTCCCACTTGGACCAGGTGTCTGTCTAAGAGATCTTGGAGAATTGGTTTAAAGCCTTCGCATGCCCCGATGCAGCGAGGATTATCACAGGCGTCTTTCCTAGCACACCCTTCTTTGATGACACCAAAACGGCATAGTTCGGCATGGATAAAATTCAAAGGCATCTGAATGCAATCAACTTTTCTCACCAAACACTGACCCCCCTGATGGTCAACGGCATTAATAGCAGATCCTCCATGCCCTGGCAACGGATTGGTGGCTACATTGGGTTGTTGAAATGATATGCTTTTCTTATCAAGTAACTCTTGCACCACATATTTGAATGCTTTACAATCCTCCACCACATGACCTACCGCCCCAGAATGAAAGGCGCAGGTGGCATTTGCGTTGTACCCTCTGGGATAGGGAGGCTGATATGGCTTCATTTGACGAGTACTGATTATTTTGTTGGTGATGAGATAATTAAACAAGTCCGTGCAGGACATGGGAATGGGATCAAAGACAGCAGGCTTCCTTTCATTATAGTTCCGGTACTGATAATTTGATTGAAAAGGCTGTGCCAGCGGTGTCTGAGGAGGAATCGAAATAGCTTGCGATGGATTGCTGTGCGACGGACCACTGGCTCCGATGACTGCATTAGTTTCACCTTCTTTCTTCTTATGAGACCCAAAAAATGGCTTTTTTTGACCGGCGGGAGGTGCCGGGCCCTGAGCTATTCTTCCGCTCCGCATACCATTCTCTACTCTTTCCCTTGTGACCACCATCTCAGAGAAGTTTGAGGCTACGCTGCCAACCAGCCTATCATAATACACCGCAGGAAGGGTTTCCATAAACATGTGGACCATTTCTTTGTCCAGCAGAGGGGGTTTTACTTGAGCCGCAAGGTTCCGCCATCTCTGAGCATACTCTTTGAACGACTCGTTGTCCCTCTTAGACATGCATTGTAGCTGAGTTCTATCTGGAGCCAAATCATTGTTATACTGGTATTGACGCATGAAGGCATCCGCCATGTCTTTCCAGCAACGGATGTTAGTTGGCTCTAACTGCATGTACCAGTCGAGGGGAGCTCCGGCTAAACTTTCTTGGAAGCAATGCATCATTAAGTTATCATCACGGGCGTAGGCAGTCATCTTTCGGCAGTACATTGTCACATGGCTGACTGGGCAAGTTGTCCCTCTGTATTTGTCAAAAATCGGTGCTTTGAACTTGGGCGGCAGGACTAGATCAGGAACCAAGCACAACTCATGGGCATTCCTGGCTCGGGAACCTGCCCCTTCAACAGCTCTTAACCTTTCTTCCAGCATCTGGTACTGACTTCTAGCTTCGGCAGGGTAATTCTGTGGGAAACCGCCGGCACCATAGTGAGGGTTATTCATCGATGCCGTGACCGGGGTCATGTGTTGGTGAGCAATATTCTGAGGGACTGGGCCCTGTACGTGTGGGTGAACCATTATTGGTGAATTGAAACCTGCTGGGGTTCCTGGAGCAATGACAGGGATTGGGATCTGGATCTGGGCTTGATGCGTCCCTCTTCCAACTTCATTCACAACTGTGTTAGGCTGAGCGTGCCCCATGGTTCCTGAAGGATCTCCTCCAGGGTTTGCCTCGGCAGCAGGAGGCGTATAGCCCAGTGGGAGACCATAGGGAGGCCATTGCGCAGCTTGAAGGGTTTGAGAGATCCCAGACCCAGGAAGGGGAGGAGGATTGTTCGTCCCAGCAACAGCGGTTTCAGTTGTGCCAACATCTCTTAAGGCACTTAGCACTCTTATGACCTCCGCCATTTGAGCCCTTAGGACTTCCATCTCAGCTTGAGTGACTTGATTCCCCTGATTCTGATCGTGCTGACCCTGACCATTAGGACCCGGACCTCCTGGAATTCCGTCATCCTGATGTGGCTGCGGATCGTTCTGATCATGGTTGGCTTGATCGTTTTCCATGTTTCTTGCTTGCAGACGCGTCCAATAGCGATGATTAACCAGCTTGCCTAATTTTCTGTTGACGGAACACGCTTATGAACACAAGAACGAATAAATGAATGCAATGCGAATGAATGCGTGTTTAGTTTGTCTTGCCAAGAATCGCAGTGTATTATGTCTTGTCATAGATACGCAGGTAAATCTTTGATTGTTTTTGTTATATCATTTTCTTTGGATTATACTGAAATTGGAATCTGGAAGCGAAACGGGTGTATTTAAACAAAATACTTCAAAACCTGAATTTGAAAGTACACATTGAAAAAGGAAAGGTATAATAAAACAAAATGGAAAATTACAATAAAGAAAACTCAAATACAAAGAGCTTTGACATTTCCACTCTTTTTCCTCTTGTTGTTGGTAGAGGTCCTTCCGGCTTTTCCTTTGGCTTCCTCAACTAGGGCTCTGCAGTACTCCACAAATTTGTACACCTCAAGCGGGGTGTTGAGGGGATACATCTCAGTTTCAGCTTTTCTTAATCTCCTGGGCATATCCGCAAGAGCCTGGTTGACCAATTCTGATAGCTTGGAGAACCTACCCTTCCAGTGTTGAATCTCATCCCTCAGCTCAATGATGACTGCCTGCTCTTCAATCCTACCGAGCAGCTCAACATAGCGATGCTCCCAATACCGACTTTCATCCCTCACTTGCCGGTACGCGTCACTGATGTGACAAAGACGCTCCTTCAACTCATTAGAGTCCTCTTGCTCTGCTCTTAGGGCCCGCTGATATTCCCTGAGGATGTTCTCGAAAGAGTCTCTCTCTTGCACCACACTGTCTAACTTACTCTCCCATTCAGCTTGTAACATGCGGGATTCTCTCTTTGACTTGGCAAGCAAGCTTTTCGCCGTTCTCTCTTCCATTTTTGCTTCATCCCATAACTCTTTCCACTGATTGGCTTCTTCCAGGGCCTTCTTCTCTTTCAAGCTTCGTCTGTTGATTTCCTCCCTGGCTCCTTGCAGATACCTTTGAACTTCTAACTTGCTCTCCTCTTCCCCTTTTAGTTTCTGACCGAAACTCTCAATGGTAGCAGACTTCAGGGCATTTTCTTCTTTCAACCTCTTGTTCTTCAGAGCCATCTTCTCTATCTCAGCTTGCAAAGATTTCTTCTCTTCCTCTGCCTTCATCAGAGCCAACTTAACTTCGCCTAATTCTTCGACAACAGGGGCACTGGCGTCTACTACTTCCCTCTCGACTCGCGACTCTTTTTGGTAAGGCAGTTGAACATTCTGGATCCTTTTTCCGAGCCACTGAGCGAAGGTGATACCACTAGTCCTCTGAGCGAGCTCTACTTTTCCCATGCGAACCACCGTACTCCAGGCTTGCAAGACCTTTCTAAGCAAACTGTCATCTTTTGGTCCTCCTTCAAAGATGTAAAACGGGGATATCATTTCTTCAGTGGGCGAATTCCTCATCGGATACCCCAATTGCCTCAGAGTCAGGGACGGGTTGTAGTTGATGCATCCTTTAGTGCCCATTAGCGGAACATTTTGAAAACTACCACAGCGGAAGACTACCTTAGGCCTATCTTCCCAGCAAGATGAGAGATACCAACGGATCGAGTGCTCATCTAGACCCCCTAGAAATTGGATCCACTCTTGAATGCTCATAGCTTTCACCTCACAAGTTATAGCATAGCTAATCAACTTTTCCACTCGTGTTGGGTTGGTGAAGGCATGAATGAGAAGCCATGCATACAACAGGTGAGAAGAGCAAGAGATTTTCTTCCTTCTTAAGTCACAATGATGAGTAAAAGCAGAATAAGTGTCAGCAAGGATGGCGGGAATTGGATTAATGGGGCTCCTCTTATGCTGAAAAGCTAGGAAAATACCAATAGCAGTCACATCCACATACTTCTCAATCTGCGGAAAGAGAACAACCCCAAAAATTGCTAAGGCCAAAACTCGCTTGAAGACAACCCAATTTTTGCTTCTAGCGTAGGTTCCCATTAAACCTTCAAGGTAGCTCTGCGGGAAACCTATCACATTATTTCTCTTCTGCTTTTGGAGCTTCAGGTCCTCTACACTCACTTGCAATAATGCGGCGAACCCCTCATCTGTGTAGCACTGTTCTTGATACCGGCAGGGGACAGCTTCTGTCTGAGTGAAACCCAAAATCTGCTGATCTTCCTCCAATGTGGGTGCCATTTGAAAATTTTTGAAAAGAAAGCATCTGATTTCTGGGTCATAGAATCTACTCAAAGCCACAATAGCCTCAGTCTGCACCTCTAGCAACAACAACTTCCGGAGGTTCCCATAAGCATTATCAAACGATCCCCTTTCAATAGGTCCCATCAGGTCAACACATTTTTTCAGACTAGTCACATCTACCTTGTTTACAACGGGGTACCTTGGAATATACACCGTTTCCCTTCTAGATTCCATGCCGTATCTATGACAAAAATTTCCATTACTTGGGGTTCTCGGCAAGCAAACCATGATGAAATGCAAAGATGCATGCGAAAACTATTGAAAATGTAAATGATGATGATGCTCTATGTCTATGTAACTCAGAGACCGATCCTTATTGGCAGTGATTCAAGTTTTTTTTTTTTTTTTTTTTTTTTTGGAAAATGCGGGTCGTACGTTATTTCATATGGACCGGTATGAGAAAGGCTACAGCGGTAACTCTTTCACTCCCTCTTTTTTAAAATAAAGTGGTTCATATGTCACTTCGTACAGACCGGCGAAAGAAAGGTTACAACGGCAACTCTTTCTCTATTTTCTCTTTTTTCGAAAAATCTCCCTTTTCTTTTTGAAAACGTGCCTAGTTTACAATGCAGCACACAATTTGGAAAGCCCTTGTGACCTAAAAAGGGGTGAGACCTACGATCTAGGGCAATTTAAAGGGTAATCCTCCCATGTGGCTCTATTCACTCCCTCGCAAAGGCTACCAGAGCTAAATCTCTTTTATGATAACATCCACAACGATGGAATGCCATCTGGTGTGAGGTACCGTAAAGAGCATACTCTGGCTGAAACTTTCATGAGAGCAGAAGGACATCGGTCCAATTGGCAGTCACTACTCGTTTCCACTCTCCTAGGTGTTTTTCAGACCTTGGGTTTTAGGCCTCTCCCAAAGCTCATAATCATAAGGGGGTGAGTGTGTGTAGCAGGGACATACCGCCTAAAACTACCCACATATACCCCACCTGCGAAGAAAAACCCAGAACAGTCCAAACAATAGCAAGCGATAACATGTTGTCTACACTAGGGTTCAATATCAAATTAGCTAGCCTAGGGTTTCAACAATAATCAAGTGCTTTGCTTACCTCGAGAAAGGGGGCCAAGAAGAGGGGAACATAACAAAATGGGGAGGAAAAGCATGAGGGTACTAAGCACATAAGCAAAGACGAGGAAAAATAAACATGAAAGGAGAGAAAATAAATGCACGCGCACGCAACATGACAAGAAGAGCAAACCGAAAAGGGATATAAGTAACAAAGTATCCAAATCACATCGATAGCACGCTAAACCACACATTTAATTAGTTAGGCTTGACCCACTTAAAAAAAAAAGAGTGTCCCCAGTGAAGTCGCCAGCTGTTGCGCCCGAAAAAGTCCCAGAGGGAATCTTTCTTCGTTTACAACTTTTTGAAAATCAATGAAGTCGCCACCAATATTTTTTATAAGGAAAATATTGAAGAAAAACCTTTTGGAAAGCGGATAGCCTTTTGGAAAACCGAAAGATTTGGGTTCGGGGGTCGGTTAGGCGTAGGGAAGGTTTTAGCACCCCACATGTAACACCCCGATAAATTCTAACATATAGAATCACCGAAATGCACTAAATGGCATACATCAGAGTAACTTCCTGTTATTGAAATATTGAACACATCTAAAACTTTAGATAATACATAATAACTGGTTCTCTGAACCTCATAAACTTTCTGAAAATGCTTAAGTTCCAAAACTTAAGACTTGTACATATTCCTGGTGTTCAATACTCAAAACATAAAGTAGCGGAAACGATTTTACAACTTAACAATGAAAGTTATACAATCGGAACATAGAAACAATAAACGGAACAAAGGCCTAAACATGAAACTAAATCTTCAATGACTCAGAGAGTCACACCAGCTAGCCGTGCTTTACCGCCTTTGCTTTCCCCTGTTTCTCTGTAAAAACCACAAATATGAAGGGTGAGATAAACATTATCTCAGTGAGTCCTATCGAGACCCCTTACTACTCTAGCGGTTCATTATGCCTTGTTTTGAACTCGTGGCCCTAGAAGCAACCACGTGGAAATATATTAAGTTCCTGTATCCTCTATGCTCATGGCCCTCGTAAGCGACACATGCAGCATACAATCTTTTGTTCCATGTTTTTAGCATAACACCTCAGTCTACCTATTTTATAGGCATCTTTTGACCTTTTGGTGAACCCATCCCGCTATTTCTAGCAGGGGAAACATTCTTGAGTCTAGGTTTTGGGGCTCATGACTTCCCCTCCCCTAGTATGCTAACCTCTTAGGGTCGTCACCCTTTTTCCTCTTGTATTTATTATACATTTTCAGTCTGTGTACCCGCAATGGGCTGTTAGTCATTCCAGTCAAGTACCATGTACCATATCAGTCAATTTCAGTGTATAATATCAGTCAAGTACCGTGTACCATATCAGTCAATTTCAGTGTATAATATCAGTCAAGTACCGTGTGTTATTATCATTCTTTGACATTTGCACTCTCGCGTTCTCTAAGAGCCGTTTTCTATTTTATTCATAACACACAAACTTTCTATCGAACATGCTCAATCTCTTACCATTGTTACCTTTTCATTGTTGTGGGACCTTGGGGAATGGATTAGAAGAGGATTGGAATCATTTGGAATGGATAAAAAGGTACTTTGAAATTGAAGGTCAGAAAATCTCACACGACCCGTGCGTGTAGGCGCACGACCCGTGCGTGGTTCAACAGTTTGTAGAAATTGTCCAGGAAGATACGCACGACCCGTGCGACTAAGCGCACGATCCGTGCGTGTTTTAAAAATCCAGTTCCTATCGTATCAGATGGAGGCGCACGACCCGTGCTCGTAGGCACACGATCCGTGCGTCTCTATCAGTTTTCCAGAAAATAGGTTTTTCATGAGTAAATCCGTTCCATTCCGATTCCCATTTCCTTTCCGATCGAGACCCTAACATAACAGTTATTATTCCAGACCAGCGAAAGCGATTAAACAGTCCAACAACATATATCATAATTCAACAATCCAATCAATTCGAGCAATTATGCAAATTACGGTTTTTCGATAAAACATTTTCGTTAAGTTTTCGCAAAGCGGTTTTCCATAATATCGTTTCAGGAAATAACATGACTCGACAACAAAACATCCCTAAGCGAGTATAGAACTCACCGATTTGACGACCTCGCGAGAAATCACGTCCTCACGAACCGTAACCTCTCGAACAATCCCCGTAATCACGTACTCGCATCGAACTCGTCCGATTCTCGAAACTGAACTTCGGAACGGCAACCAATCACAAATCCAGCTACTGAACTTCCTCCTTGACTACGGAATTGGCGTCTCTCGAACTTTGGCGATTCGATCCAAAATTTGAGGAACCAACACTTCCAATTTCGCATCCGTTTTCCAGAATCAGTGAGCAGTTTTGTAACACGCGTATCTTGGTCAAATCGTGGCCAAAGCCCTTCAAACCAGTGCCCATTCTGTAGATAATTTTGTCTACTTTCCAATGGTCAAAGGATCACACGCATGCACCCAGTAACTTGGGAGATACACCCGAAACAAGGTGACTGGGTCAAAACTGTCTCTAATCCAAAACTGAAACTTGCAATTCCTTTTCCTTCCACCATACTTAATGAAATCGGTTCATTCTTGTGCCTAATCCGAAGCATTTCGTGTCTAGTTTCTGAATCATCAAGAATCATGTTCATCCGAGCTGTGTACAGCGAGATATTAGTTAAATACCGAAGAGGGTTCTTACGGGTTTCCAGCAGCATCTCCCTTGAGTTGGTATCTTCCATCCCAACCACCAAGTATCACGAACTCAAGCTACACAATGGCCTAGAGCTCAATTACAGAAACTGAAATCCTCTCTAAACTGATCCAATTCTCAATGTAGCTAGTGTATGTGCTCTAATATGGTTGTTGAACTTCAAGGGTTGCTAATGGAGCTTCAATGGTGACATGCAATGACTTAACTCCCCAAAGCTTCACTTTGGTATGCATCAAGGTTTCAGAAATGGCAATTTGGAGAAGGGGATGATTCAGGTAATGATATTAGTATCATGAGAAGGGAAATCGAAAATGGAGAAGAATGGTGTAATTTCTACCTACATGCATCAAGGTTTCACAATTTCACCTTCTCCTTCTCTCCCTCTCTCTTCGTGTTTCTCTCCTCTCTCTCTAACCTCTTGTTTCTGAATTTCAGCAAATGATGAAGAAGAGGAAATGTTATGTTTTTGTCCAGCTGAAGCTCACTTAAAAAGGGGCGAAATGACCATAATGCCCTTATGTCCAATTTTGGCTTAAACTTCCTTAATTTCTTCTTGAGTCAATTTCAATCCAACAATACTTATACAATAATCACATATTGCATATAGTTATGTTCTGTGGAGGATGGTTTAGCCGAAACTCATTAATGTGTGGAAAAGACGAAAATACCCCTGTGCTCCTATTTGCTTAAAATCCCAATTAACTCACCATATCATAATTAATCAATAATGCTTAATTAATCATCTTGACCTCTTGCTAATTTAAATAATTTAAATTAGCGAAATTGGGGATGTTACACCACACCTCCTTTCTACCGAAAGGGAACCTTTAATTAAATGTGTGGTTTTAAGTGCGGATTTGGAAAATACTTAAATTTGTCCTTTTTTCGAAAAGAGAATGAAAAGACTTAATGAAAATTTTTATTTTTGGCGAAAGTGTTTGTTGCTTTTTTAAGAGAAAAAAAAAATGTTTTTGGTTTATTGTGCTTGACGGAGGACATCCGCTCCTACGTATCTCCTGGTGCGATGGAGAACTCAAAGCTACGTAGTTCTGGTTTTTGAAAAGGTTTTGTTTTTTTAATCCTTTTGGAGTTTTTCGCAAAGGGGTTGAGCGTTCGCAGTGACCAAACAACAATGGTTTAGAGTGGCCGCGCTACTAACTCTTTTGAAAATGAAATTATCATTAACAACCAAACGGCAACGGCGCGAGTGATGATTAATGATAATCGGTTTTTATTTTGAGCATTGGAAAAGGTCTTCGCAATTGAAGGAGAGCGTTCGTCAGGACCAAACAACAACGGTTTAGAGTGGCCACACTACTAGCTCCCACAAGAATGAAATCATTACCCACAATCAAACGGCAACGGCGCGAGTGATCATTAGTGATGATTAATTTTGATTTCGGCGTTCGAAAAATATTTGTTTTCGATGTCAGAAAATATTTATTTAGGGAAGGGAATATACTTTTTTTTAAAAAAGGGAGAAACAGTGGATGCAATAGTAAAATGGGGGGTGCGAATAAAAGGAGGGCTGTATTATCAAAAATGGGGTGTAAACAGCGAGGAGGATTGCATTTTTAAAATGGGGGGTGCAGAAAATGAAGCCCAATTCGCATGGGAGGGCCCAGTTAGCGAAACTGGGCTTAAGTGATTCAAAGGGCTTTATGCTTGAGCCTGGGGGTGTAAATAGCAGTTTACTTGTTTAAAAAAATGTTTTATTTACCACTCTTTTTTTTACCAAGGAAATGTTTTTTTTGTTCTCCCTTTTTTGTTAATTTCTGATTAAAAAAAATGAAAATGTATAAATAAAAAACATAAAAAAGTTTATTTGTTTACTTAATAATAGTAAAAGAAATGTGTTGACTAACCCCCCTTTTTTTTATTAATTATTAGGAAATGCTTTTTTTGTTTCTAGAGTTTTTTGTTATCATTTTTGATTGAAATAATTTTTGGTTAAATAAAGAAAACGAAATAAATGAATAAATAAAAGAAAAAAACATAAAAATTAGTTTACTTGTTTGTTTAATGATAGTAAAAATGTCTTGACTATGCCTTCTTTTATTAATTACTAGGAAACGTTTTTCTTGAGTTTTTTTTCCGAAAAAATGTTTTTTTGGTGAAGTGTTTTTTTTGGTATTTGGTATAAAAGAGACCTACTAATTATTTAAAGAAACAATTCACCTTAAATCCTTTTTGATATTAGAAGAAAAATTGCTACATTTCTTATTGTTATTATTTTGATGATGATGATTATTGTTGATAAGGAACTCCCTAACTATCATTACTCATGGCTATGCATATGATTTGTTTGTTTAGGGAGGTATAGAAAAAAAAATAAATAAAATTTGAACGTGACATAAACCGAATCCTTTACAACTAAAAAAAAACATAATAAATAACCTATACATATTCTTCCATTCTTTTACTCAAAAGAAAGAAAATAGAATACTCAACATCAAAGAAAAACCATATACATGAATATGAACAACCTATCAAATGAAAGATTCAAAAATCATAAAATAGAAGAGTAAAATATACAACAAACCTTGGACAAGGAGTTCTCTTCTCAAATCTCACCAACAAGAATCGTAAAAATAAAAACTGTATAATAAATTTAGAACAAGAAAAAGCGAAAATTTTCTCTCTCTCACTCTTGCTCCTCTTGCTTCTGGACCTCCTAAGACTTCGGCCTCTCCTCCTTTCCTCTCTCAAAACCGTCCTCCTCTCTTCAAAACCGTAACCCATATTTATACTAAAAACTTGATCTTGTAGTTGTGTGCTTTGTTTTTCGGTTTTTTCCACCAAGCCTTGTGTATATATCCGTTGGTGTGCTAACCTTGAGAAAAACGAAATAGAAAACATGTTCCTTTGGATGAATCCGTGAGTTTTGGGGGACCAACGGTTTCTTGTGTTGGTGATGTCCAAAGGTGGCGATTTCGTGGGAGAGGAGAGAAAGGAGGGCACCAAAAATGGTGATTTCGTGGGTGGTGGTGAAAGGAAGTATGAAAGGAAGAGAAGAGAGGGAGGGGACGGCTAGGGTTGAGAGATAGAAGTGATGTTTGCTTTTTTTTCTTTTCTTTGTTGGAGTATGGGAGTGTATGAGAGAAAGAGGATTGAGATGAGAGTGAGTATGTGGTGTGTGAGGGAGAGAGAGATGGCCGTAGGGGGGGGGGGGAAAGGGTTGAGTGTGTGAGTGTGTGAGAGAGTGTGAATTGAGTGATGTGTGAGGGAGAGAGAAAGGGAGAAAGCGTCAGAAGAGGGAAAGGAGAGAGGGAGAGCCGTTGGGGAGAGGGAGTGATGGGAAGGGTGGAGTGTATGGGGAAGTGGATGTGGGGAAGTGGGATTGAGAGTTCCAAGGAGGGAATCAAGGAGAGTGGGGGCGGATTTCTAGGGAGGAGAGGGAGGATGAATGTGGATGAAATTCATGGCTAGGGGGGGAATTGGATGTGGACACTTTTTAGGGTAAGGGGGGAGGTATGCGAATTAGGGTTTAG
Organism: Astragalus membranaceus; assembly: GCA_039519185.1. Taxonomy (NCBI): domain Eukaryota; kingdom Viridiplantae; phylum Streptophyta; class Magnoliopsida; order Fabales; family Fabaceae; genus Astragalus; species Astragalus membranaceus. Next base: position 146,668,033 of record CM076849.1, on the reverse strand, counting down.
TTGGAGTGGGTTGGATGGAGTTGGGTGTTGGGTCATGGGTTAGGGTTAGGATGGAGTTGGGTGTTGGGTTAGGAAGGGTTGGATTGGGTTTGGTGGAGGAGTTGGATTGGGTTTGGTGGAGGAGTGGGCTTTAGATGGCCCAATCCTAATTGCACCTCTATATATTTTTTACAAACCTCCCCTATTTCCTCCTTTGCTTATTTTGTTTCTTTACTTCTAATTATTATTATTTTTTCAAAAATTGGAACTTGTAGCAAACTAAAATAAAATAGAGCATGGCATGAAAATAAAATAATTATTTTTTTTTTAAAAAAAATAGATAAAATTTCTTATTTTTGGATAGGACAAAATTAGGGTATTACACACACTTATCAAATTAGTATCAAAAGTCGACTCTATCACCACTCAAAGTAAGATGCTTGAAAATCAAATAACTCAAGTGGCAACACAGGTGGCTTCATCCTCTAAATCTTCGGGGGTATTTCCTAGACAGCCTGAACAAAATCTAAATGGCCAAATATATGCTGTCACCCTTAGAAGCGAAAAACAATTAGAGGAACCAAGAGCAAACCAAGAAAAAATTATGAGTGAAAAACATAATTCACCTTGTGAGCAAGAAGAGAAAGAAAAAGAGAAGGAACCAGAAAAAGAAAAAGAAGAACCATACATCCCCCCACCACCATACAAACCATCTCCTTTATCTTATTTTTCACCTTCCTTTTTGAAAAAAATAACATTTGATCAGGGGGGAATTGTAAAAAAGATATTATTGCTTACACAACTTCCATTTTACAAGCCATGGGATCTAGGAATATGCTTTCATTCTTCATATGTCACTTGGTCTCTATGCTTCAAGCAATGGGACCCAGGAATAACTTTATAAAGGGAAAAGGTCAAGCTAATGACCATAAACGAGCGCTGCGTGGGAGGCAACCCACGGCTTAATGTATTTTTCGATTTGTTGAAAAATAAAATACCCCAAGGCCGAGTATCCTGAACCAGACAGCCAGGTGAGCTCTCCTAACCCCTTTTGTTTTATTTGAAAAATCATTGAGGACAATGCCTAGTCCAAGCATGGGGGGGGGGTATTTTATTGCTTTTATTAGGAATGTCTTTATTGCTTTGCCGAGTTTTTTCCTTTTTGTACTTTGAGTTGTATCTGCTCCCTCCATCGCGAAACTTTGTGAACCTTAAGCATGTTTTAGATAAGCCTTTTCTGGACAAAAATATTTTTTCAATTTTTCATTAGCAATCATCTAGGTGGACTGGTTGGGAACAAACAAAAATTGTATCATGGTTCGATTTCTACTTCTAGGGCTTTTTCACACACACACACTATTGAGACTATTTTCAGTTATTAATACAAATAGAGGGACTGAAAAGAAACTAGTAACCTGGTTCTCTTGGTGACATTTACTAGATGCGCGGTTACTGGAGAAAAACGTCTGAGTTGGGGTATTCAAAAAAAAAAAAAAATTATATATATGTATATATGCAAAACCAATTCAAAATGCAAAAATTGGTACATTTTAAATGTCAAAATGAATGGTTAGCATATAAAATCAAAAAGAAAAGAAAAAAATGCTTGAATACCCAACGTATAAAGACCCTCCTTTGAGACCCGGTCTTAGTAAATGGAGGACCCAAGCTTAAGAATGCCGGGGAACCGGTTCTATGATGACATTGATATCCTCTCTAGAGTACTGATACTTTAAAGTTGTCTCTCAATTCCACAAGAAGCCCAAAATAGTAGCTCTCAAACCAAAGTGTTAGAAATGCCCCACAGTTCACTTAAGGTTTTCGATATGAAAATAATTTTCCTTCAGAATTGGCCTAAAGATTTACACTGCTTTTGCTTGAGGACAAGCAAAGGTTCAAGCATAGGGGAGTTTGATAAGTCTATTTTTAGAGTCTTTTTAATAGTTATTTTATTAAGTCTTTTTAGTATTTTAATTATATTTTTGTTCTATTTTACTGCAAATGTTTACTTTTTATCTTCAGGTTTTATTCTGAAGCAATTTGGGCTGCCTAAGTCTTAGCAGGTCAGAATTCGACTGCATCTTCCAGATTTCGACTGGATCTCCCAGAATTCGACTGGATCTCCCAGAATTCGACTGGATCTCCCAGAATTCGACTGAATCTCTCAGAATTCGACAGCATCTGTCTCAGCAGGCCAGAATTCGACAGCATCTGTCTCAGCAGGCCAGAATTCGACAGCATCTGTCTTCCAGATTTCGACTGCATCTGTCAGAATTCGACTGCATCTGTCTTCCAGAATTCGACTGCATCTGTCTTCCAGAATTCGACTGCTTCTGCTATCCAGATTTCGACTGTGCCTGCTTCTGCTATCCAGATTTCGACTGTGCCTGCTTCTGCTATCCAGATTTCTGCTGCATCAGTCGAAATTACCTTGCCCACTTGTTGTTGGATATTTTTGCCCACTTTTTGATGACCATGTGCTTTGACCACTTGCTCATGTGCATTGTCCACTTGAGGATGGCTCTTTGATGACTCCCTTGGCCAACTTGATTTGCCACTTTTTCCTCTTTTGGACCATTTTGCCCCTCATATTTTCCTATAAATAGAGGCTTGATCCTCACTTGTACCTAAGCTTGAATTTTGTTAGAAAATCAATGACAAAGGCTCTCTAATTATTCATGACTTCAATTTACTCTTCATGCTTTTTATGATTCTTGTTTATTTACTTTCTTGCCCTTTAAATTCTTGCTATTTATTTTCCAAGTCATTTACTTTCATTGCTATTTAAATTCTCGCTCTTTACTTTCTCACTCTTTACTTTTCGCTCTTTACTTTTTCGCTCTTTTATTTTCCCTGCTATTTACTTTCTTGCCCTTTTATTTTCCAAGTCATTTACTTTCATTGCTATTTAATTTCTCGCTCTTTACTTTTCGCTCTTTACTCTTTCGCTCTTTTATTTTCCTTGTTATTTACTTTTTTGCCCTTTAAATTTCCAAGTCAAGTAAACTACTGGCAAGTCAAGTAAATTACTGGCAAGTCAAGTAAATTACTGGCAATTTACTTTTCAAGCAATTTACTTTCTTGTCATTTACAATTCCGCTATTTATAATTTTGCACTTTACCGCTTTCTTTTATTTTCTCGCTATTTAAACTTTATGTTTTCTTTTCTTATTTTCTTTTCCCCTCTTTTGTCTACAATGATCATGAGTGAGTAGACTTTACTAAAACATTCCTTCTTTCTAAAAACACTTTCTTTTCAGTTAATCAACTTTGAAAAATTAGATTGGTATTCACCTAGGCTCTCCCTGTGGATCGATAACTCTTTTATTACGCGATACGACTCGTGCACTTGCGAGGCTATCAGTAACCCTAACCGGTTATCGTACATCTAACATACTTGGACAATTTCCAATATCTCATTCATACCTACGCTTATTTATGTGAATTACGGTTTTATTTGTCAATACATAGGGTTGGGGAAGGTATTAGGAAAGGTTTGGAGTCGATTTGAACATGTTTTATAATTTTGGACAGAAAGGTCAGCACGGGTCGTGCTGACTTATCAGCATTACTAAAAATCCTGTTTTCGTGTGAACTTCCCATTTCGATCGATTCCGAAACTTATTCCCATCGATACCCAAACATCAAAACTCATTATTTCCAGGACAAAGAAACATTCAATGAACCGACATTCCAAGCTCCACTTCTGTTTTACAGCATCATCATGCAGATTTGTAACAAGTGTATCTAGATCAATTCTCAACTAAAACCACTCAAACCAGTGTTCATTGTGTAGGTAATTGTGTCTAGTTTCATATGATTCAAGTCCCACACTGTTTCGACGAGTATTCAGGGATTTATGGCTACAATATGGTGACATGTTCAAAATCGGTACTGTTACAAAAGCAAAACTTGTAACTAACTTTTCTCCCTCAATACTCAGTCCAATAAGGTGGTTCTTGTGCCTAACCTAAAGCTTTTTGAGTCTAGTTTCTAAAGAAATTAAAATGAGTTTCAAAGGAGGTCTGTGGTGAGATATACTTCTAAATTACCAGACAGTACTCCATACGGGTTTTCTGCAGACATTTCCAGCAACATATTCTTTTGACCAATCCTTCATGTCTCCACGAATTAGAGTTCCATAGCTAACCCAAACACTCCAATTCGAATTCCAACACATCTAGCTACTGAACCTTCTTCAAATGTGTAACACCCAAAATAATTTAATTAAATTATTTAAGTGTTGCATTATTATTGTTATATTAAATTATTAATATATTGTTTTTATTCAAATTGAAGGGGGTGGTGTTGGTAATCCCGGGGTGGAAAGATTGGCCCAATCCCAAGCCCATTGACTTAGGCCTAGGCGCATGTAGCAAGGGTTAGGGAAGGGGGACTCATTCGCGAAATTGGAGAGGAAAAAGAAAGGAAGGGATCGCGAAATAGAGAGGAGAGAAAGAAAGAAAGAAATCGCAAAAGAGAGAAGAGAGAAGGGAGAGAAGAAAGTTGCGAAGAGAGTGAGAAGAGAGAAGAAGGGAGTACGGCGCAAGAGAGAAGAGGAGCAAGGAGCTGTTGCTGTGGTTACTTCGGTGCTTCGTAGAGGTCTCATCGTCTTCGGCATAACCAAGGTAAGGGTGGGTCTTGCTTTATAATAAGGGATATGATGGGATGTATGTGGGGTAGGATCTACGTCGCATTAGGATGTTGTTTAGTGTCTGATTAGTGAGAATTGAGATATAACTATGTTGATTGAAAACTTTAATTGATGATGACTTGTAGAGATTGGGTGTTTTGATGGTGGTTATTAAGAAAGTGATGTTTTGATGTTGCCATAGTCGTATATGAGGTGTTTGATAAATTGGTTGCATCATTGTTCAAGTCTTAGGCGCCATGGGCGCCATTGTTGTTGCCATTGCCATGCGTTTTGATGCTGTCCGGGCGCCCTCCTAGGCGCATGATGCATTTCTGTGTTGCTGTCCTAGCGCAGAGGCGCCATGGGAGCAAGTTCCCTGTGCCTGGGCGCCAAGGGCGCCTAATTTTGGCTGCCCGTGTTGCGTTCCTAAGTTCTGTTTCCGTGTAGTTATGTTGCCTGGATGTCATTGGTGCTGAATTTTGATTGCTAGATTGCGTATTCTGAAATGTCACTAGGATACCCTATGGGCGCCTGTAACACCCAAAAAAATTATTTAATTAATTTATTTAATTAAATAATCGGGGATTTAAATTAAATTATTTGATGTAATTCGATTAATTAGAATTTTATTTATTTTGGTGGTATTAGGAGGGAGTGGAGGCGCCACTTGCATGACTTGGGCTTAAGTGGAAAGCCCAAGCCCATGATCCACAATATAGGCGAAGTGGAGTAGTGTTTGGGGTTAGGGTTGTTAGCTCATTGTATGCGAAATTTCGAGAGAGAGCAAGAGGAGGAGAGAATAGCGTGAGAAAGAAAAGAGCAAGGCGGCCAAGGGAAGAAGGAGAAGAGGGTTCGAAGTTCAAAGGAAGGATCTCCGTTGTTGCTGTGGATCTGTAGGTGACTGCATCCTAGGCATCGAATTCTTCTTGAAAAGGTTAGGGGAGCTCTATCACTCTATCTAATACATTCTATGATAGGCCCTAGATCTAGAGTTCATGCTAGATTCGTGATGCTCTTGATTGTTCCTTGCGTTCTTGATATTCTTTGTGTTTTGGTGATCTTTGCGTTCTTGATGTTTCTTTGCGTTCTTGATGTAAATTTTCGTATATATATGTATATACTATGAGTTCATGCGATTTGATTTATTAATTGGTGTGATCTACGAATTTGTATTATTGATGGTGCTATGCGTATGTAATGAGAAATAAGGTGTTGATCTATGTGTTGATTTTGTTGGAAGTGATGTCGCATGATGGGGTTAGTGATGTTGTTTGGTTTCTTTTATTGGGTTTTGATAAATTGAGTTTGGTAATTTTGAATGAGAAAAGTGTGTTTTTGTGTTGCTGGAAATTGTTGAGTTTTTATAAATTCAAGTTGTCAAGAAAAACCAATTTTTAGTGTTAAAAAAAAGTGTTGAACAAATTCTGGGTGTGTTGCTGTTTTCTGGGCGCTGGGTGCTTGAGCAGGGCGCTGGGCGCCTGATGGAGTGTGTTGCTGTGCGTGTCTGGCGCGCCTGGGCGCTGGGCGCCTGGGGCGTGCGTGTTGCGTTTTGCGCCTGGGCGCTAGGCGCCCGTGTCTTGTTTTTGTTGCGCTGTGCGCGCGTTGTTGCTCCCTGGGCGCATGGCGCCCGTGTCTGTGTTGCTTGGTGCGCGCCTGGGCGCTGGGTGCCTGTGGCGCTGTGTTGCTTTGTGTTGTGCGCGCCTGGGCGCTGGGTGCCTGTGTTGCCTGGGCGCCTAAGGCGCCAATTTTCAGGACGTTGTCTAATTTTTCCCAAACTTATTTTTATCATAACTTTTGACTCCGACGTCCGTTTCGAACGATTCAAAAAGTGTCGTGAAGCTTTTTCCGCTGTCTATCTATGTGTTCAATTTTTAAAATGGAAAATTGTTAATTTCTGACTGTTTGTGGGCGCCCAAGTGGCTGTCCCCGGTGATCGTCCCAGTGACATTGAAAAATGACGTGGAACTCTTTAAAAATCCCTTTTGGTGTATAAACAACAGTTTTAACACGGTAGTGTCAAAATGACTATTTTGCCCCTAGTGGCCAAAGTTAATGATAATGATGTGTAAATGACGAGGATGCCCTTGGTGGCTAGTCAAATGACTCTTTTGCCCTTAGTGGCCAAAGTTAATGATAATGATGTGTAAATGACGAGGATGCCCTTGGTGGTTAGTCAAATGACGTTTTTGCCCTCAGTGGCTAATGTTTGAGTTAAATGATGTTTATGTGTAAGTGACATTTGGGGCCTGAGTGGCTAAGTGATATTAAGGTCTAAGTGGCCTAGTGATGTTGTGTGATGATTATGATTTTGACAGGTTCTGTGCTCCGTGCGAGCAAACAGGTAAGTGATGGGTCACATTGTTGACTGTAATCTGAGTAATTGTGTGATTTCGTGAAGTGAGTGGTGCATGTCATAGAGTCTCATGCCCATATGCATAAAACCCAGTGATGTTTTGAGGCCTGAGTGGCTAAGTGATGATAAGGCCTGAGTGGCTAAGCGACGTTTTGTGAAAAGGTACCTTCATGCATATACCCGCGAGTGGGTTGCATTTCATAAACCTATATGACATGAGATGAGTTTTTTTTGTACATGATGTGAATGATGACTGTGATGTGGATGTCTTGTGTATTGGATGCTGATTATTCTAGTGCGTAGCCTATGATTAGTGTTTATCATATTTTCTATTATATAGACTGAAATGATGCTCACCCTTTCCTGTTTGAATGTTACCCCCGTGTTGGTAACGTGCAGGTGATTCCCAGTGAAGGTATTAGCTTCACTTTTTGAGTCGAGTCGTCATGCTCTGATACGTAGCACTCAGGGGGGAAAACGAACTCGGCCTTTATTAATGATTTTTGATTATTATGTCCATGTGGACTATTTGGTTATGTTTTACAAATTTCCGCTGCGTAGTTGTTTGTGTTATGAGGAGTGTTATAAGTGACGTTAACCATGAGGCTTGAGTTTTTGATATTGTGAGGTGCTACGTGGACGTATGAATTTGAGTTAAACTGTTTTTAAAGTTTGATAAGCGACGTTTGATTTGAGTATGTGTAACATTTCCTATGAACGAGATTTTTTTTCAAACTCTGATTTTTATAAACAAAGTGACGGGTAGAAAGGGGTGTTACATTAGTGGTATCAGAGCAGTTCGGTCTGTCCGGCCAATGTTGTCCTGTCATAGTGTCTTATGACAATAGATTAGTTCTAAATCTTTAGTTTGTGCTGCAGTGATAGTTCGTAATGGCTGGAAGGAACGACGCTGCTCTTGCTGCTGCATTGCAAGCTATGGCTCAGGCTGTGCAGGGTCAGCAAAATGTTGGAGATAATGCTGGTTTTAGGAGTCTGACAACCTTTCAGAGGGAGAATCCGCCCACCTTTAAGGGCAAATATGATCCAGATGGTGCTATGGCTTGGCTGAAGGAGATCGAGAGGATTTTCAGGGTGATGGACTGTACTGTTGAACAGAAGGTCCGCTTTGGTACCCACATGTTAGCCGAGGAGGCCGACGACTGGTGGTTGGCTACTAGGCAGAGGTTAGAGGCTGTGCAGGAAGAGATTACTTGGGAGGTTTTCAGCAGGGAATTTCTGAGAAAGTATTTTCCTGAAGACGTCCGCGGGAAGAAAGAGATAGAGTTTTTGGAGCTGAAGCAGGGTGGTATGTCTGTGACTGCCTATGCGGCAAAATTTGTGGAGCTAGCCAAATTTTATCCACATTACAGTGAGGCTACAGCTGAATTTTCAAAATGCATCAAATTTGAGAATGGGTTAAGGCCTGATATTAAACAGGCCATTGGTTATCAGAAGATTCGTGTGTTCGCAGATCTGGTTGATAGTTGCAGGATCTTCGAGGAGGACAGTACTGCTCGCTACAAAGCTACTTCTGAGAGAAAGGGCAAGTTTCAGAGTCGAAGCAAGCCGTATGAGGTTCCTGCGGGTAAGAGTTATCAGAAGGCTGCTGGAGGTAAGGGTCCTAGTGGGGGAGATGCCCCTGCTAGCATTGTCTGTTATAAGTGTGGCAAGCCTGGCCACAAGAGTACTACATGCAGGTCGGATGACAGGAATTGCTACCGTTGCGGTAAAAAGGGTCATATGGCAGCCGATTGTAAGGTCAAGGATGTGGTATGTTTCAACTGTGGTGAGTCTGGGCATATCAGTACAAAGTGTACAAAGCCGAAAAAGGAAAGGTCTACTGGGAAGGTATTTGCATTGGCAGGAGAGGAGCCTGATGATGATGATGGTCTGATTAGAGGTACGTGTTTTATTAATGGTACTTCTCTGAAATCTCTTATTGATACTGGTGCTACCCATTGTTTTATATCTGTTGATTGCTATAAACGATTGGGTCTTGTTTTATCTGCTATGTGTGGGGATATGGTTGTCGATACTCCTGCGAAGGGGTCGGTGATTACGTCCCAGGTGTGTTCTCAGTGTCCCGTGTCGATCTTCGGCAGGGACTTTATTGTGAATTTTGTATGTTTGCCATTGAGAGGTCTGGATGTAATCTTAGGCATGGACTGGTTAGAGAATAATCACGTTCATATCAACTGTCGTAGCAAGTCGGTTAGTTTCGGTGAAGAAAGTTCGGTTTTGGTGTCTGCTGGTCAGTTGAAGAAATTGAAGAAAGAAGGAGTTCAGTTATTTGCGTTGATGGCTTCGTTGTCTGCTGAGAGTCAGGCTGTTATTGAAGAACTGAAGGTAGTACGTGAATTTCCTGAGGTTTTTCCTGATGAGATTCCGGGTGTGCCACCGGAGAGAGAAGTTGAATTTTCGATTGATCTTGTACCTGGTACGAGGCCTGTGTCTATGGCTCCGTACAGAATGTCGGCGTCGGAACTGTCTGAGTTGAAGACGCAACTTGAAGAATTGCTTGAGAAGAAATTTGTAAGACCGAGTGTATCACCGTGGGGAGCTCCGGTATTGTTAGTGAAAAAGAAAGATGGGAGCATGAGGTTATGTGTGGACTATCGTCAGTTGAATAAGGTGACTATCAAGAATAAGTATCCGCTTCCGAGGATCGACGATCTGATGGAACAGTTAGTGGGTGCCCGTGTTTTCAGCAAAATTGATTTGAGGTACGGATATCATCAGATTAAAGTGAAGGATGAAGATGTTCAGAAGACAGCGTTCAGGACAAGGTATGGGCATTATGAGTATTCAGTGATGCCGTTCGGTGTGACCAATGCTCCTGGTGTATTTATGGAATATATGAACCGTATTTTCCATAATTACCTAGATCGGTTTGTGGTAATCTTCATAGATGATATTCTAGTTTATTCTAAGTCAGATGAAGAGCATGCTGAGCACCTGAAGTCAGTGTTGGAAGTTTTAAAAGAGAAAAAGTTGTACGCTAAGTTATCGAAGTGTGAGTTCTGGCTGAAAGAGGTGAGTTTCCTTGGGCACGTGATTTCTGGTAATGGTATTGCGGTTGATCCGGCAAAAGTAGAAGCAGTATTGGAGTGGGAGTCTCCGAAGTCCGTAACGGAGATTAGAAGCTTTTTGGGTTTGGCTGGGTACTACAGGAGGTTCATCGAGGGTTTTTCCAAGTTGGCCCTTCCATTGACTCAGTTGACTTGCAAGGGTAAAGTTTTTGTTTGGGATGCTCGGTGCGAGGAAAGTTTTATGGAACTGAAAAAGAGATTGACGACGTCGCCGGTTTTGACGTTGCCTAATCCAGAGGAACCGTTCGTTGTGTATTGTGACGCTTCGAAGATGGGTCTCGGTGGTGTGTTGATGCAGGATGGGAAGGTCGTTGCGTATGCGTCGAGGCAATTGCGGATTCATGAGAAAAATTACCCTACGCATGATTTAGAGTTGGCTGCTGTGGTATTTGTGCTTAAAATTTGGAGGCACTACCTTTATGGTTCAAGGTTCGAAGTGTTCAGTGATCATAAGAGTCTAAAGTATCTGTTCGACCAGAAAGAGTTGAATATGAGACAGCGTCGGTGGTTGGAACTCTTGAAGGATTATGACTTTGGTTTGAATTATCATCCCGGCAAGGCTAATGTCGTGGCTGATGCTTTAAGCAGAAAGTCCTTGCATATGTCGGCAATGATGGTGAAAGAATTAGAGTTAATTGAGGAATTCAGAGATTTGAGTTTGGTTTGTAAAATGACACCTCGCAGTGTCAAGCTGGGAATGTTGAAGATTGATAATGATTTCCTGGGCAGCATCAGAGAGGCTCAGAAGTCAGATGTTAAGTTAGTGGATTTAATTAATGGGGTTGGTCAATCTGAAGATGAAGATTTCAAATTAGATTCCAGTGGTGTGTTGAGGTTCCGGGGTAGGATCTGTGTTCCTGACGATGAAGGGATGAGAAAGGCAATTTTAGAGGAAGGTCATCGTAGCAAGTTGAGTATCCATCCTGGAGCAACGAAGATGTATCAAGATCTGAAAAAGATGTTTTGGTGGTATGGTATGAAGAGAGATGTGGCGCAATTTGTGTATGCCTGCTTGACCTGTCAGAAATCTAAGGTAGAGCATCAGAAGCCTGCAGGGCTAATGCAACCGTTGGAAATTCCAGAGTGGAAATGGGATAGCATAGCAATGGATTTTGTGACGGGGTTACCGAATACAGCTAAGGGTCATGACGCTATTTGGGTGATCATTGATAGGTTAACGAAGTCTGCTCATTTTATTCCTATTAATATCACTTATCCGGTGTCGAGGTTGGCAGAGGTATATGTCAAGGAGATTGTGAGGCTGCATGGCGTTCCGAAGAGTATTGTGTCAGATAGGGATCCGAGGTTCACTTCCGAGTTTTGGAAGAGTTTGCAGAAAGAATTGGGTTCTAAGTTAAAAATGAGTTCGGCGTATCATCCCCAGACCGATGGTCAGTCAGAGAGAACAATTCAGTCGTTAGAGGATTTGTTGAGGGCTTGTGTATTGGAACAGCGGGGTTCATGGGATTCATATCTTGCGTTGATTGAGTTTACCTATAACAACAGTCACCATTCCAGTATCGGGATGGCACCGTTTGAAGCATTGTATGGTCGAAAGTGTAGAACGCCATTATGTTGGTATGATTCGGGAGAGAGTGTAGTTTTGGGACCGGAGATTGTCCGGGAGACTACGGAGAAGATCAAGATGATCCGTGAGAAGATGAAGGCTTCGCAGAGTCGTCAGAAGAGTTACCATGACAAGCGGAGGAAGGATTTAGAGTTTCAGGAGGGTGAGCATGTGTTCTTGAGGGTTTCTCCTATTACCGGTGTTGGTCGGGCGTTGAAATCGAAGAAGCTCACTCCTCGATTTGTTGGTCCTTATCAGATATCCGAGAGAATTGGAAATGTGGCTTATAGAGTGGCTTTACCGCCAAATCTTTCGAACTTGCACGACGTGTTTCACGTGTCGCAACTTCGGAAGTATGTTTCGGATCCATCTCATGTGATCCAAGTGGACGATGTAGAGGTGCGGGATAATCTCACTGTGGAGACGATGCCCGTAAGGATTGAGGATCGTGAAGTGAAGGCGCTTAGAGGCAAAGAGATTGCATTAGTGAAAGTGGTCTGGCTAGGAGCTGCCGGCGAGAGTATGACTTGGGAGCTAGAGAGCAAGATGCGAGAGTCCTACCCAGAGTTGTTTGATCAGGTAAATTTCGAGGACGAAATATTCTAAGTGGGGGAGAGTTGTAACACCCAAAAAAATTATTTAATTAATTTATTTAATTAAATAATCGGGGATTTAAATTAAATTATTTGATGTAATTCGATTAATTAGAATTTTATTTATTTTGGTGGTATTAGGAGGGAGTGGAGGCGCCACTTGCATGACTTGGGCTTAAGTGGAAAGCCCAAGCCCATGATCCACAATATAGGCGAAGTGGAGTAGTGTTTGGGGTTAGGGTTGTTAGCTCATTGTATGCGAAATTTCGAGAGAGAGCAAGAGGAGGAGAGAATAGCGTGAGAAAGAAAAGAGCAAGGCGGCCAAGGGAAGAAGGAGAAGAGGGTTCGAAGTTCAAAGGAAGGATCTCCGTTGTTGCTGTGGATCTGTAGGTGACTGCATCCTAGGCATCGAATTCTTCTTGAAAAGGTTAGGGGAGCTCTATCACTCTATCTAATACATTCTATGATAGGCCCTAGATCTAGAGTTCATGCTAGATTCGTGATGCTCTTGATTGTTCCTTGCGTTCTTGATATTCTTTGTGTTTTGGTGATCTTTGCGTTCTTGATGTTTCTTTGCGTTCTTGATGTAAATTTTCGTATATATATGTATATACTATGAGTTCATGCGATTTGATTTATTAATTGGTGTGATCTACGAATTTGTATTATTGATGGTGCTATGCGTATGTAATGAGAAATAAGGTGTTGATCTATGTGTTGATTTTGTTGGAAGTGATGTCGCATGATGGGGTTAGTGATGTTGTTTGGTTTCTTTTATTGGGTTTTGATAAATTGAGTTTGGTAATTTTGAATGAGAAAAGTGTGTTTTTGTGTTGCTGGAAATTGTTGAGTTTTTATAAATTCAAGTTGTCAAGAAAAACCAATTTTTAGTGTTAAAAAAAAGTGTTGAACAAATTCTGGGTGTGTTGCTGTTTTCTGGGCGCTGGGTGCTTGAGCAGGGCGCTGGGCGCCTGATGGAGTGTGTTGCTGTGCGTGTCTGGCGCGCCTGGGCGCTGGGCGCCTGGGGCGTGCGTGTTGCGTTTTGCGCCTGGGCGCTAGGCGCCCGTGTCTTGTTTTTGTTGCGCTGTGCGCGCGTTGTTGCTCCCTGGGCGCATGGCGCCCGTGTCTGTGTTGCTTGGTGCGCGCCTGGGCGCTGGGTGCCTGTGGCGCTGTGTTGCTTTGTGTTGTGCGCGCCTGGGCGCTGGGTGCCTGTGTTGCCTGGGCGCCTAAGGCGCCAATTTTCAGGACGTTGTCTAATTTTTCCCAAACTTATTTTTATCATAACTTTTGACTCCGACGTCCGTTTCGAACGATTCAAAAAGTGTCGTGAAGCTTTTTCCGCTGTCTATCTATGTGTTCAATTTTTAAAATGGAAAATTGTTAATTTCTGACTGTTTGTGGGCGCCCAAGTGGCTGTCCCCGGTGATCGTCCCAGTGACATTGAAAAATGACGTGGAACTCTTTAAAAATCCCTTTTGGTGTATAAACAACAGTTTTAACACGGTAGTGTCAAAATGACTATTTTGCCCCTAGTGGCCAAAGTTAATGATAATGATGTGTAAATGACGAGGATGCCCTTGGTGGCTAGTCAAATGACTGTTTTGCCCTTAGTGGCCAAAGTTAATGATAATGATGTGTAAATGACGAGGATGCCCTTGGTGGTTAGTCAAATGACGTTTTTGCCCTCAGTGGCTAATGTTTGAGTTAAATGATGTTTATGTGTAAGTGACATTTGGGGCCTGAGTGGCTAAGTGATATTAAGGTCTAAGTGGCCTAGTGATGTTGTGTGATGATTATGATTTTGACAGGTGCTGTGCTCCGTGCGAGCAAACAGGTAAGTGATGGGTCACATTGTTGACTGTAATCTGAGTAATTGTGTGATTTCGTGAAGTGAGTGGTGCATGTCATAGAGTCTCATGCCCATATGCATAAAACCCAGTGATGTTTTGAGGCCTGAGTGGCTAAGTGATGATAAGGCCTGAGTGGCTAAGCGACGTTTTGTGAAAAGGTACCTTCATGCATATACCCGCGAGTGGGTTGCATTTCATAAACCTATATGACATGAGATGAGTTTTTTTTGTACATGATGTGAATGATGACTGTGATGTGGATGTCTTGTGTATTGGATGCTGATTATTCTAGTGCGTAGCCTATGATTAGTGTTTATCATATTTTCTATTATATAGACTGAAATGATGCTCACCCTTTCCTGTTTGAATGTTACCCCCGTGTTGGTAACGTGCAGGTGATTCCCAGTGAAGGTATTAGCTTCACTTTTTGAGTCGAGTCGTCATGCTCTGATACGTAGCACTCAGGGGGGAAAACGAACTCGGCCTTTATTAATGATTTTTGATTATTATGTCCATGTGGACTATTTGGTTATGTTTTACAAATTTCCGCTGCGTAGTTGTTTGTGTTATGAGGAGTGTTATAAGTGACGTTAACCATGAGGCTTGAGTTTTTGATATTGTGAGGTGCTACGTGGACGTATGAATTTGAGTTAAACTGTTTTTAAAGTTTGATAAGCGACGTTTGATTTGAGTATGTGTAACATTTCCTATGAACGAGATTTTTTTTCAAACTCTGATTTTTATAAACAAAGTGACGGGTAGAAAGGGGTGTTACATTAGTGGTATCAGAGCAGTTCGGTCTGTCCGGCCAATGTTGTCCTGTCATAGTGTCTTATGACAATAGATTAGTTCTAAATCTTTAGTTTGTGCTGCAGTGATAGTTCGTAATGGCTGGAAGGAACGACGCTGCTCTTGCTGCTGCATTGCAAGCTATGGCTCAGGCTGTGCAGGGTCAGCAAAATGTTGGAGATAATGCTGGTTTTAGGAGTCTGACAACCTTTCAGAGGGAGAATCCGCCCACCTTTAAGGGCAAATATGATCCAGATGGTGCTATGGCTTGGCTGAAGGAGATCGAGAGGATTTTCAGGGTGATGGCTGTCCCCGGTGGTTGTTGTTGTCGATGTTGTAAAATTATGTGGATGTTAATGACGATGGGTCTAATGACCAAATGATTCGATGTTGTAAAAGATGTTGGGTCTAATGGCCAAAGGTTGATAATGACGTTGTTGATATGCTAAATAAATGTGTTGTGTGTTGATTGTGTTGTGGTGCATCGTTCATGGTGTCTCATGCTCTCATATGCATATGCCCGCGTTGTGGGTGCCCTTGTGGCAAATTATTGTTGTTGATATACCCGTTGTTGTGGGTCGCCCGAATGGCAAATTTACGTTGATTGGTACCACATGCATATGCCCGTCGTTGTGGGTTGCACTTCATGCATTCTCCATACCATTTTGTGATACTATCTTAGTTGTTATATATATGTATATATTAAATAGCTGTTAGGTATATATATTGCTGTGGTTGATGTAGTTCTTTACTCTGGCACACTACTTATCATAAACTTTATTATACGGTTTAGACTCACCCCTTTGTTGTTCATTACTACAGGTAACCGTGAGTGAAGGCTTGTCTTCCTTCATTTCTGAGTCGGTCTTATGCTCTGATACGTAACACTCAGGGGATGGGCGCTAGATTTTATTTGTTTTGTTTATTTGGCTGTTGAATAATTTTTCCTGAGGATATTATGTTATTGTTGAGACTATGATTTGTTTTATGAGATTTTATTCTATTCCGCTGCGAGATGTTGAAGTTTCTGTTATGAGAACTGAATTAATGCATTTTTGAGGATTCCATCCCACTTGCCATGTGTTACGTATTATACTGATTTATAAGAGAATTTGTTATTATATTGTCGATGTTTAAATGAAGTGAATGTAGCATCCCGTTTGGATGAATCGAAAAATAATTGTTAAACTCTGATATTTATGATTTAAATTGCCGGGTAGAAATGGAGTGTTACATTAGTGGTATCAGAGCAGTTCGGTCTGTCCGGCTAAGTTGTCCTGTCATAGTGTCTTATGACAATTAAGAATTGTTAGATTAGTTCTAAATTATTGTTTGTGCTGCAGTGTTAAGTTGAAATGGCTGGGAGAAACGATGCTGCTCTTGCTGCTGCTCTGCAAGCTATGGCTCAAGCTGTTGGGAACCAGCAGAATGACGGTGAAAATGCTGGAACTCGCAGTCTGGCCACTTTTCAGAGGGAGAAGCCACCTACTTTTAAGGGCAAGTATGACCCTGATGGTGCTCTAGCGTGGTTGAAGGAAGTGGAAAGGATTTTGTGTCATGGATTGTAATGAAGCTCAAAAGGTCAGATATGGTACTCATATGCTGGCAGAGGAAGCTGATGACTGGTGGTTGGAGGTTAGGCAAAGGTTGGAGACTGCTAATGAAGAGATTACTTGGGCTGTGTTCCGCAGGGAATTTTTAAGAAAATATTTTCCGGAAGATGTCAGGGGCAAGAAGGAAATTGAGTTCCTTGAGCTGAAGCAAGGAAACATGTCTGTAACAGAATATGCTGCCAAGTTCACTGAATTGGCCAAATTTTATCCTCACTACACTGATGCTAACTCTGAGTTCTCCAAATGTATCAAGTTTGAGAATGGGTTGAGGGCTGACATTAAGAAAGCTATTGGGTACCAGAAGATCCGGGTGTTCTCTGATTTGATTGACAGTTGTAGGATCTTTGAAGAAGACAGTAGTGCTCATTTCAAGGTTATGAAGGAGCAGAGGGGTAAATTCCAGAGTCGTAGTAAACCATATGAAATTTCTGCTGGTAAGGGTAAACAGAGATCTACTGAGGGTAAAAGGAATAGTGGGGGAGATGCTCCCGCTAACATTGTGTGTTACAAATGTGGTAAGCCTGGTCATAAGAGCAACGCGTGCAATACCGATGCGAGGAAGTGTTTCAAATGTGGTAAGGATGGTCATCTGGCAGCTGAGTGTGAGCGTAAGGATATGCTCTGTTTCAACTGTGGTGAAGGTGGGCACAGTAGTGCTAAGTGTCCGAAGCCGAAGAAGGAAAGGTTCAGTGGGAAAGTGTTCACTTTGGCGGGTGAAGAGTCTTCTGAGGGTGATGGACTTATTAGAGGTACGTGTCTCATTAATGGTACTCCTCTAAGATCTATTATTGATACTGGTGCTACCCACTGTTTTATTGCTGCTGAATGTTGTAAGAAGTTGAATCTTGTTTTGTCTGCTATGAATGGAGAAATGGTAGTCGACACTCCAGCTAAGGGGTCGGTAACCACTTCTCTAGTATGTTCTCAGTGTCCCTTGTCGATCTTCGACAGAGACTTTGTTGTGGACTTAGTTTGTTTGCCGTTGAGCGGGTTAGATGTGATTTTGGGTATGAACTGGTTAGAGCATAACCATGTTCATATTAATTGTAGTAACAGGTCGGTGAATTTCGGAGTTGATGATTCTGGTCTGTTATCCGCTAGTCAGTTGCGAAAGTTGATGAAAGAAGGAGTTCAATTATTCTCGCTAGTGGCTTCCATGTCTGTTGAGAATCAAGCTATTATTGAAGGGTTGCAGGTGGTGTGTGAATTTTCTGAAGTGTTCCCTGATGAGATTCCAAGTGTTCTGCCAGAGAGGGAAGTTGAATTTTCTATTGATCTTGTACCTGGTACGAGGTCTGTGTCTATGGCACCGTACAGGATGTCAGCATCAGAGTTGTCAGAATTGAAGAAGCAACTAGAAGATCTGCTTGAGAAGAAATTTGTAAGGCCAAGTGTGTCACCGTGGGGAGCTCCGGTGTTGTTGGTAAAGAAGAAGGATGGAAGTATGAGGCTCTATGTTGATTATAGGCAGTTGAACAAGGTAACAAATAAAAACAAGTATCCGCTCCCGAGGATTGATGATTTGATGGACCAATTGGTAGGTGCTAAGGTGTTTAGCAAGATTGATCTGAGGTCGGGTTATCACCAGATCAAGGTGAAGGATGAAGACATTCAGAAGACAGCTTTCAGAAATAGATATGGGCACTATGAGTATTCTGTGATGCCGTTCGGTGTTACCAACGCGCCGGGAGTATTTATGGAATACATGAATCGTATTTTCCATAGTTACTTGGATTGGTTTGTGGTGGTGTTTATTGATGACATTCTAGTGTATTCTAAGACAGAAGAGGAGGACGTAGAACATTTGAGGTTAGTGCTAGAAGTGTTGAAAGAAAAGAAGCTGTATGCAAAGTTGTCTAAGTGTGAGTTCTGGCTGAATGAAGTAAGTTTCCTTGGTCATATTATCTCTGGTAATGGTATTGCTGTGGATCCAGCCAAGGTAGATGCTGTGTTGCAATGGGAGAGCCCGAGGTCAGTTACTGAGATTAGAAGCTTCTTGGGGTTAGCTGGTTATTATAGGAGGTTTATTAAAGGATTCTCTAAGTTGGCTCTTCCGTTGACTCAATTAACTTGTAAAGGAAAGGCTTTTGTGTGGGATGCTCGATGTGAAGAGAGCTTCAATGAGTTGAAGAAGAGATTGACAACATCTCCTATTTTGACTTTGCCCGTTCCGGATCAACCGTTTGTGGTGTATTGTGATGCTTCCAAGATGGGTTTGGGAGGTGTGCTTATGCAAGATGGTAAGGTAGTAGCTTATGCGTCTAGACAGTTGGGGACCAATGAGAAGAACTACGCTACGCATGTTTTGGAGCTAGCTGCGATTGTGTTCGTGCTGAAGATTTGGAGGCACTATCTTTATGGTACTAGATTTGAGGTGTTTAGTGACCATAAGAGCTTGAAGTACTTGTTTGATCAGAAGGAGCTGAATATGAGACAGAGACGTTGGTTAGAATTGTTGAAGGATTATGATTTCGGCTTGAACTATCACCCAGGCAAAGCTAATGTTGTGGCTGATGCTTTAAGTCGAAAGACCTTGCATATGTCAGCAATGATGGTTAAAGAGTTGGAGTTGATTGAGCAATTCTGAGATATGAGCTTAGTTTGCGAAGTAACACCGCAGAGTGTTAGATTGGGAATGTTGAAGATTGGCAACGACTTTTTGGCTAGTATCCGGGAATCCCAGAAGTCAGATGTGAAACTAGTGGACTTAATAGTTGTGAATGATCAAGCTGAGAATAGGGATTTCAAGTTAGATTCCCAAGGTGTGTTGAGATTCAGGGATAGAGCCTGTATTCCTGATGATGCTGAGATGAAGAGAGTGAATCTAGAGGAGAGTCACAGAAGCAAGTTGAGTATTCATCCGGGGGCTACAAAGATGTACCAGGATTTGAAGAAACTGTTTTGGTGGCCGGGGATGAAGCAGGATGTGGCACGGTTTGTGTATGCATGTTTGACTTGTCAGAAGTCAAAGGTTGAGCACCAGAAGCCTGCGGGGTTGATGCAACCATTGGATATCCCAGAGTGGAAGTGGGACAGCATTGCTATGGATTTTGTGACGGGTTTGCCTCGTACTGCGAAAGGGTATGATGCCATTTGGGTGATTATTGATAGGTTAACAAAGTCGTCCCATTTTGTTCCTATTAATATCACGTATCCAGTGCCTAGGTTGGCAGAGATCTATATTCGGGAAGTTGTGAAGCTTCACGGAGTTCCTATGAGTATTGTTTCACACAGCGACCCGATGTTTACTTCAGAGTTCTGGAGAAGTTTGCATGAGAAGTTGGGATCAAAGTTGAGGTTGAGTTCAGCCTATCACCCTCAGACAGATGGTCAGTCAGAGAGGATAATTCAGTCACTTCAAGATTTGTTGAGAGCCTGTGTCTTGGAGCAGGGAGGTTCATGGGATTCCTACCTTCCATTGATAGAATTCACATACAACAACAGTTACCATTCTAGTATTGGGATGGCACCTTTTGAGGCGTTGTATGGTCGGAAGTGTAGAACCCCACTATGTTGGTATGAGTGTGGTGAGAGCGTGGTGCTTGGACCAGAGATTGTTCGCGAGACTACTGAGAAGGTTAAGTTGATCCGTGAGAAAATGAAAGCGTCGCAGAGCCGACAAAAGAGCTACCATGATAATCGAAGAAAGGACTTAGAATTCCAAGCAGGTGAGCATGTATTTCTGAGAGTCACTCCGGTGACTGGTGTTGGGCGTGCCTTGAAGTCGAAGAAGCTCACTCCTCGTTTTATTGGTCCGTATCAGATTACTGAGAGGGTTGGAAATGTTGCTTATAGGGTGGCTTTGCCGCCTAATCTTTCGAACTTGCATGACGTGTTTCACGTGTCGCAACTTCGAAAGTATGTTCCAGACCCGTCTCATGTGATTCACATGGATGATGTGGAGGTACGGGATAATCTCACTGTGGAGACTATGCCTGTGCGGATTGAAGATCGGGAAGTGAAGGTTCTGAGAGGGAAAGAGATTGCTTTGGTGAAAGTGGTTTGGTTAGGAGCTGCTGGAGAGAGCATGACTTGGGAGCTGGAGAGTAAGATGAAGGAGCCTTATCCAGATCTGTTTGAATCAGGTAAGAATTTCGAGGACGAAATTTCTAAGTGGGGGAGAGTTGTAACACCCAAAATAATTTAATTAATTATTTAATTAAATTATTTAAGTGTTGCATTATTATTGTTATATTAAATTATTAATATATTATTTTTATTCAAATTGAAGGGGGTGGTGTTGGTAATCCCGGGGTGGTAAGATTGGCCCAAGCCCAAGCCCATTGACTTAGGCCTAGGCGCATGTAGAAAGGGTTAGGGAAGGGGGACTCATTCGCGAAATTGGAGAGGAAAAAGAAAGGAAGGGATCGCGAAATAGAGAGGAGAGAAAGAAAGAAAGAAATCGCAAAAGAGAGAAGAGAGAAGGGAGAGAAGAAAGTTGCGAAGAGAGTGAGAAGAGAGAAGAAGGGCGTACGGCGCAAGAGAGAAGAGGAGTAAGGAGCTGTTGCTGTGGTTACTTCGGTGCTTCGTAGAGGTCTCATCGTCTTCGGCATAACCAAGGTAAGGGTGGGTCTTGCTTTATAATAAGGGATATGATGGGATGTATGTGGGGTAGGATCTACGTCGCATTAGGATGTTGTTTAGTGTCTGATTAGTGATAATTGAGATATAACCATGTTGATTGAAAACTTTGATTGATGATGACTTGTAGAGATTGGGTGTTTTGATGGTGGTTATTAAGAAAGTGATGTTTTGATTTTGCCATAGTCGTATATGAGGTGTTTGATAAATTGGTTGCGTCATTGTTCAAGTCTTAGGCGCCATGGGCGCCATTGTTGTTGCCATTGCCATGCGTTTTGATGCTGTCCGGGTGCCCTCCTGGGCGCATGATGCATTTCTGTGTTGCTGTCCTAGCACAGAGGCGCCATGGGCGCAAGTTCCCTGTGCCTGGGCGCCAAGGGCGCCTAATTTTGGTTGCCCGTGTTGCGTTCCTAAGTTGTGTTTCCGTGTAGTTATGTTGCCTGGATGTCATTGGTGCTGAATTTTGATTGCTAGATTGCGTATTCTGAAATGTCACTAGGATCCCCTATGGGCGCCAATGTTGCTGCCTGCGCCAGTTTGTGTTGCTGGCTGGGTCTAAGTTGCGCCAGTTTTTGTGTTGCTGTGTTGCTGTTTCTGTCTAAGCTGCGCCAGTTGTAACGCCCCAAAATAATTTAATTATTTATTTAATTAAGTTATTTAAGGCTTACAATATTTATTTAATTTATTTAAATAATTCAAGGTTTAATTATTTTAATTTATTTATTAGGAGGTGTGGTCACGAATTGAGCGGTGCGAGTAAGGGCCCGTGATCCACAATTAGGCCCGTGGCCCATTCCCTTGTCAAAGAATTCGACTCACAAGGGGTCTTGGGGTTAGTTTTCATTTTGTTACTCTATTGGAAAAAAAATAAGAAAAGAAACGTAAAAGAGAGAGTGAGAAGAGAAGGAGTTGCGAAGGGAAGAGGAGAAGAAGAAGAGAGGGCGAAGCACTTAGGGAAGAGGAGAAGGCTCGTTGGTGACTTGCGTTTTTCCCTTGGAGTTTTGCTAGCAATTCGACTTCCATAAGGTTAGGGGGTCCTCTTTTTGTTTTTAATCATTTATGCGAATTGGTGATTGCTTAGGGTTAGGGTTCTAGGTTAGTTCTATGGGTGAATTGTGATGTTGATGATTAATTGATAGTATTGTGATGCTTGATGTTGAATTGCTATGTTGAAAATCGCATGATTGGTGTTTGAGTTGTTGCTAATGTGAATTGGACATCATATGTTTGAATATATGACTATTTGATGCTTACTTGGTGAAATTGAGAATCATGGTGACACTTGAATCATATATGTATAATTGGGTGTTTGGTGATTTTATATTGGTGATTGAAAGTGAAAAAATTCTGGTTTTGGAAGCTCCTAGGCGCCTTGGGCGCCATATGTGTGTTGCTGGATTTTTGTGTTTTGCGCCATGGTCATGGGCGCCAGGTGCCCAGCAGTGTGCCTGCGCCAGTTTTCCCAAATTCTGTTGCCTCTGTGTTGCTGTCTGTGTCACTGTGTTGCTGTGCCTGTTGCCCTGTGTTGCTGTGTTCTGTGTCACTGTGCTGCCAGTTTTGGCGCTAGATGCTTGTGTCATGGGCGCCAAGGGCCCCAATGTTCTAGTGATAGTTTTGTAAAAATTGTTTTCAGGTTTTCATATTCAGGTAAAATGGCTCCTGCAAAATGATTTTGGGCAACAAACGAGTTGGATTGCGTGTTTTCACTAGGCGCCTAGTGCATGGGCGCCAAAAATGCTGTTCACTTTTTGACAAAATTTTTGTTGGGTTCTCTTATTCTGAGCATTTGGCTCGTACAAAATAAATTTTGAAGTAAAATGAGTTGTATTTCGTGTTGGCCTTAGGCGCCTAGTGCCTGGGCGCTGTGTCCCCCTGCGCCAGTTCCTGCGCCAGTTCCTGCGCCAGTTCCTGGGCGCCAGCGCCTATGCGCGTGCTGTGTTCCTGGGCGCCAGCGCCAGCGCCTGTGCGCGTGTTGCTGTTCCTGGGCGCCAGCGCCCATGCGCCAAATTTTTGTGTTGCTCCTGGGCGCCCAGCGCCCTGCGCCAAGTTCTGTGTTGCCCCTGGGCGCCCAGCGCCCATGCGCCAGTTCCAGGATGTCTAAGTATTTTTCCTATTTTGTTTTTAATGTAACTTTTGACTCGGTTATCCAAATTTAACGGTTCAAAATGCGTTTCGAAGCTAATTTCAGTGTCTATCCAATTGTTCCAATTTTATGTAAAAAAATAAATTATTTTACTGGTGTTTCTGGGCTGATGGTGTTCAAGTGTCCAAATGGCTATTTTTATCCATTTTCCCTATGTCATGTCAATATCCTAAGTTGGTCTATTTGAATTGGTGTTGGTGTGAGTGGTGGGCGGAATTGGTGAATGTGATAAGGTGAGATTGGTGAGCAGAGGCTTCGGCCTAATTTTAATTTGGTGAGCTGATTAATGCACTATGGTGAGATTATAAATTAAAATGGTGAGCTGAAATGAAATGGTGATTTTATTTAATTGTAGTATGTTGTGATGCATTTCCATAACACCTCATGAAATCATGTGCATTATTGGTGAGCAGAGGCTTCGGCCTAATTTTATTTGGTGAGCAGAGGCTACGGCCTATTTGTATTTGGTGACGGATCCGACATGCATGTGCCCGTGGAGTTTGGGTTGCATTTTCATGCATAACCATACCCTTTGCATTGTCGTTTGGTGAATGTAACTGTGATGTGGTTATTGCTTTTTATTGTGAATTGGTGTGTCTGTTTCCCTTTTCCTATGCAGTGCTAAATTCTCATATGTTATTAATTATGAAAAGAGACTCACCCTACTGCTTTTATGTTGCTTCTTATGTCGGCAACGTGCAGGTAATAACGAGTGAAGGTTTCCCTTATGCCTTCGTCTGGTAGGAAGTGTCACGCTCTGATACGTAGCACCAGGGGGGGGGGGGGGTGTCCTATGTTTATGTGTTATTTTCATTAACCGTTAGATTTTTATTGGGGGTGTATTGGTTTTTAATGTTAGAACTCATTATTATTCCGCTGCTGGTGGTGATTGAATTTAGTTGATGCGAACTAAACGTTTTTTTTGTTTATGGTGCTATGTACCTTGTGTTTTGAACCGAACTGTGAAAAGTGAAGTGGTTGATTTTGTGATGTAAGTGTAGCACTCGCTTAAATTATTTTCAAAAAAAAAAAAAAAAGAAACTCTGATTTTATTAAAAGTAAGGTTATTAGAAAAGGGGTGTTACACCAGTTTCTGTGTTGCTGGTTGTGTCTAAGTTGCGCCAGTTTTTGTGTTGCTGTGTTGCTGTTTCTGTCTAAGCTGCGCCAGTTTGTGTTGCTGGCTGTGTCTAAGTTGCGCCAGTTTCTGTGTTGCTGGTTGTGTCTAAGTTGCGCCAGTTTTTGTGTTGCTGTGTTGCTGTTTCTGTCTAAGCTGCGCCAGTTTGTGTTGCTGGCTGTGTGTAAGTTGCGCCAGTTTCTGTGTTGCTGGTTGTGTCTAAGTTGCGCCAGTTTTCCTGCGCCAGTTTTCCTGCGCCAGTTCTCCTGCACCAGTTTTTTGTGTTGTTGTTCCCTGCTAGGCGCCCAGTGCCTGGGCGCCATTTTCAGGATGTGTCTCAGTTTTGTTCCTAGTTTGTTTTTGCCATAACTTTTGACTCGGGTGTCTGTTTTAAGTGGTTCAAAGTGCGTTGTGAAGCTTATTCAGTTGCCCACAATTACAGTCCATTTTAAGATAAAAATTATTAATTTTCTGATTTTCTCTGGGCACCTCAAATGGCTGTAAAAGATGGGTCTAATGACCAAATGATTCGATGTTGTAAAAGATGTTGGGTCTAATGGCCAAAAGGTTGATAATGACATTGTTGATATGCTAAATAAATGTGTTGTGTTTTGATTGTGTTGTGGTGCATCGTTCATGGTGTCTCATGCTCTCATATGCATATGCCCGCGTTGTGGGTGCCCTTGTGGCAAATTGTTGTTGTTGATATACCCGTTGTTGTGGGTCGCCCGAATGGCAAATTTACGTTGATTGGTACCACATGCATATGCCCGTCGTTGTGGGTTGCACTTCATGCATTCTCCATACCATTTTGTGATACTATCTTAGTTGTTATATATATATGTATATATTAAATAGCTGTTAGGTATATATATTGCTGTGGTTGATGTAGTTCTTTACTCTGGCATACTGCTTATCATAAACTTTATTATACGGTTTAGACTCACCCCTTTGTTGTTCATTACTACAGGTAACCGTGAGTGAAGGCTTGTCTTCCTTCATTTCTGAGTCGGTCTTATGCTCTGATACGTAACACTCAGGGGATGGGCGCTAGATTTTATTTGTTTTGTTTATTTGGCTGTGGAATAATTTTTCCTGAGGATATTATGTTATTGTTGAGACTATGATTTGTTTTATGAGATTTTATTCTATTCCGCTGCGAGATGTTGAAGTTTCTGTTATGAGAACTTAATTAATGTATTTTTGAGGATTCCATCCCACTTGCCATGTGTTACGTATTATACTGATTTATAAGAGAATTTGTTATTATATTGTCGATGTTTAAATGAAGTGAATGTAGCATCCCGTTTGGATGAATCGAAAAATAATTGTTAAACTCTGATATTTATGATTTAAATTGCCGGGTTGAAATGGGGTGTTACAAAATGCGCTTCTAACCACAAGGTTGGTTCAGCTCTACTCCAATCTACCCTCCTCTTGAACATGCAACACTCTAAGTTCTCAAAACTCCATTTTTAGACAAAGTAGAGCTTGAGTTTCAGAAATTGTGAAATGAGAAGGATGAAGATGTGGGTGTTGTTTCAGGTATCATTAGGAAGAGGGTTAAAAACTGAATCAAATGGTGCAAAGAAAAAGGGCATGCATCAAGGTTTTGAGAAACCTTCCTCTCCCTCTTCTTCTCCCAATTCACACTCTCTCCTCTCAAGCTCTCTCTCTA
Organism: Astragalus membranaceus; assembly: GCA_039519185.1. Classification (NCBI taxonomy): domain Eukaryota; kingdom Viridiplantae; phylum Streptophyta; class Magnoliopsida; order Fabales; family Fabaceae; genus Astragalus; species Astragalus membranaceus. The sequence continues at coordinate 146,642,051 of CM076849.1, read as the reverse complement.
TTTCTGTTTTTGGTCCTGTTTGGTTTCAGCAATGGTGTTATGGGAGTGTGGGTCAGCTGACGTGTTGGGAAAGATTGGTTTGAAGTGACAGTTTCGCCCTTGCTCTTAATTACTTACTTAAAACCTATTTTAATCCATTTCTAACAAATAAGCAATCAATAATTCATACTATAATTAAATAATGCATATGTGTGTGTTTTTTGAAAGATGGGTCAGCTGAAAGTCACTTATGGGGTGGAAAACAGGAAAATACCCCTGTGCTCCTATTCTCACATAAAATCCCAATTAACTCACTAATCAATCAACATTTCAAGTGCTTAATATATTTTAGCACGCAAGCACAACATAATTCACTTAATCAATGACACCATATCATAATTAATCAATTATGCTAATTAATTATCTTGTGACCTCTTGCTAATTTCATTAAATGAAATTAGCTAAATTGGGGATGTTACATCACCTGTGCTAAAATCTACTAGAAGTGCACACTCCTAATGTTGTTTTATTTCAAATGTTATTTTATAATTTTTTTATTCTGATGTTTCAATATCAAGTTAAACCTTATTAAAAGTATTTTGTATTTCTATTTTATTATTGGTTATTCATATTTGACAAAAAAGTAACAGTAAACTATATGATTTATAATTTATAATTTATATTTACATTTAACATAATGGTGTTAATCTCGATTCTTCCGACTTGATCAAAAAAATATTGATTCTTCCGATTAAATATATTTGGATTAATATTGTTGAATATATGAAACAAATTTCTAGTTTTAATTTGGTAACTTATACTAGCACTAAGAGTTTATATCAATATTTCATAAATATTAGTTTTATTAGTTTCTAACTGCATCTATAATAGTCGATTTCAATTTTCTGTTTCTTTATGACAGCAATTTTACGTTTCAATCACTTCAAATTCAATTGCTATAGTATTTAAAAATGTTCTTTCACAAACAATATTATAAAATGTTCTAAAATGTTTGGGAATGAAGAAGCCTAAAAACTCTTGAGGGCGAGGTTTTTTGTAACATCCGCAAAATAATTAATAGAATTATTTGGATGTTAACCCAATTAAATTAATTTAGTACTTAACGGGTAAATTTATCGAGTGCTAAAATTATTTATTGGTTGTCATCGGATCGTTAACCGGATAATACGGGTCAAGAAAGTTTTGGATTCGAAATAAGAGATTTAGATCAATATGGTAATTGGACCACGTTACCACGTATATATTAAATAAATATATATGTGTGTGTGTGTGAGTGAAAGAATGAATTAAAAGAAAGAAAAGAAAGAAAAGGAAGCGTACGAGACAGAGAGAGATACAGAGAAGAGAAAAGAGAGAAAAGAGAAAGAAGAGGAAAGGGGCATGGAGGAAGAAGAGGAAAAAGGGGGGATTTAGGCTCATCAAAACGACTTCCTTCCAACACGAAAAACGTTCAGCGTTACTTCCTCTTCGATTTGGTACCAAAATCATCATCATCAACTCACTCTCTCTCACATTGCCATTTTCGAAATTGGAAGGAAAAGGAGAGGTCTTGGAGCTATCTTCTTCAACAAAGCGGTTTGAAGGTTAAGGAGTTCAAATGGAGGCTTGGGTACTAGCTTGGAGTGAAAGAATCAAGGTTTGATTGGGTGAGATTTGAAAATCAAGATTTGAGGTTATGTGTGAATAGTGAATTGGAGCTTGAAGACAATGAATAGTATTTGTTGATTCAAGAGCGATTAGGAGCGAACCCGAAGCGTATCGAGTATGAGACGAAGTTCATTTTCGCAAATTGGAAGTTGGTTGGTGATTAGGGTTCGAATGGGGAAATTCGAGGAATTCGGTATTTCGGTCAAAAGGGTGTCTCGGTTGAGCGGAAAGCTTTGGAAGCGGATTTGAGCGTCGTCGGAACGGAAAGTTTATGCGGGGAATGTTCGTGTGGTTACTCGGTGAATTCGGCTCAATCGTGGTTCACGCTTCAAGGGTGAGTTTTACTCACGTTTAGGTTTTTGAATTTAATAAGCATAAATTGTGAAATGTGTTTCGGTTTGATTCGTGTCGAAAAAGTATTTTGTACGAAAATTACGTTTTAGGTCCAATCGGTTTTTGGATTGCTTGATTGAAGATCATTGTTGTTTGAATATGTGTTTGGACTGTTTTTATGTTGGGACTGGACTGGAACAGGTATCGGAATTGATCGGAACGACAAAAATTGCGAAAACGGGATAAAATTCAGTGCTGTCAAAAGCGCACGACCCGTGCGTCCCAGGCGCACGGACCGTGCGCCCCTTTCGGTTTGTGTTTTAAAAAGATGCATTACAGGGCGCACGAACCGTGCGCTGTGTTCTGTCCAAATTTTCCAAACTTGCCCAAAACGATCCCGATCGATTCCAATCCTCTCCTAATCCTTTCCTACCCCTTCTATAATGATATTGGGCTTCTAATGCCATGATTTTGGGTATGTTTCAAAAGCGTTTTATAAAATACTTTTGAAGTTGAAAATCTTTCTAAAAGCCGAATAATAGTATACGTGTGCAGATATGTTTTAATAATAACAAAGCGGACTATGAGTCCTACGGGGTAAAGCATAATGTAAATGGACTATGGGTTAATATGATTATAGATATATGTTTGTATATGTATCGAGTTGGGTAACGACCCATGTGTAACATACTAGGCGTGTAACATCCGCAAAATAATTAACCGAATTATTTGGATGTTAACCCAATTAAATTAATTTAGTACTTGACCGGTAAATTTATTGAGTGCTAAAATTATTTATTGGTTGTCATCGGATCGTTAACCGGATAATACGGATCAAGGAAGTTTCGGAATCGAAATAGGAGATTTAGATCAATATGGTAATTTGACCACGTTGCCATATATTTATTAAATAAATATATGTATATACGTGTGTGTGTGTGTGTTAATAAGAAAGGAAAGAAAAGAATTGAAAGAAAAGAAAGAAGAAAGCCACGCGAGAAACAGAGAGGAGAGGAGAAAAAGAAAAGAAGAGAGAAAGAAAGGGGAAGGAAGAAGAAGAGGAAAAAGGGGAAGGTTAGGCTCATCAAAACGACTTCCGTCCAACACGAAAAATGCTCAGCGTTACTTCCTCTTCGATTTGGTACCAACATCTTTATCATCAACTCACTCTACACGAATTTACCATTTTCGGTTTAAAGCTCAAGGTGGCGTTTTTGAGAGCTATCTTCGTCAATAAAGCGGTTTGAAGACTAGGGGAGTTCGAATGGAGGCTTGGGTACTAGCTTGGAGTGAAAGACTCAAGGTTTGATTGGGTGAGATTTGAGAAATCAAATTTGGGGTTTTTAGATGAATAGTGATTTTGAGCTTGAAGATGATGAATAGTATCCGTGGAGGATTTCGGGGAATTCGGTGTTTCGGTCAAAAGAGGTTTCGTGATCGAGCGGAAAGTTTTGGAATCGGATTTGAGCGTCGCCGGAGCGTGTAGTTGATTCGGAGAACGTTCGTGCGGTTTTGTCAGAAAAGCGGTGTCGCGGAAAGTCTCGGTGATTTGGCGAAGTCTCGGCGATTTTGAAGTCTCGGTGTCGGCACACGCTTCGAGGGTGAGTTTTACTCACGTTTAGGATTTTTGTTTTTCGAATTAATTGATAAACTGTTTTATCGCTTTCGCTGGACTGGAATATTATGTGATACTGTCTGATTCGGGTTAGGAATCGATTGGGGCGAGTCTCGGGTTGCGTCGCGTTAAAAATGGAATTTTTGGTGATTTGATTCGAGAGATTTTGATTTAAAACCGTTATTTGAAAATATGTCGCGTTTTAATACGATTCGTTTTGATTGAGTTTTTGATTGGATTGATTGATTGTTTGATGTTGATTGGGTCTGATTATATGTGTGTGAAAACTGTTTTCAATCGGAACAAAAATCGGAATTGAGCGGAATAGCGGATTTCGCGAAAATCGCAAAATTCTGCACTTGACAGGCCCCCGTTACTGCCAGTCCACGCGCCACTTGCGCGCCGCGCGCCACTCGCGCGCCACTGGACAGAACCTTACTGTCAGCTCGCGCGCCGTTTGCGCGCCACGCGCCACTCGCGCGCCAGTTGGCAGAATTTCAGCAACCAAACACTGTTTTTCGTTTTGCGATAACTTTTGATCCGGGAACCCGATTGAGGTGTTCTAAGATGCGTTGGAAAGCTTATTCAGAGGCCTAACTGAATATTCTATTTTTAAGGCAAAATGAACTGTTTTTGATATTGAAAATTGTGTCGAAAAGCGGTCAACTAGAGTGCGAGTGTGAACTTGGATTTTATAAAATGTGGATTAAAGTATTTCATTGATTGTCTGATTTGATGGACCGTGGGTTCATAGTACTGTAGATATATGTTTATATATCGAGTTGGGTGACGACCCATGTGTAACATACTAGGCGGGGCAGTCATGATCCCCTTCCCTAGGCTCCGCCAATAGGAGAATGTACTATTGGTAGGGGGGTTCACCGGGATTAGCGATGTTCCGCAGTCGGTGTTATGTTAAAGATTATTGTACGATACACCGGGATTAGCAATGTTCTGCAGTCGGTGCCGTACTTTGTTTATTGTGCGATACACCGGGATTAGCAATGTTCTGCAGTCGGTGCCGCACTGTGTTTGTTGTACGATACACCGGGATTAGCAATGTTCTGCAGTCGGTGCCGTACTTTGTTTATTTTGCGACATACCGAGAGTAGCAATGTTTTGCAGTCGGTGTCGTGTTAATCTATAAAAGAGCTAATAAATGAACCGAGAGTGTTAGTAGGGGTCTCGGAGAACTCACTGAGATTGTATCTCACTGTTTAATTGTTGTTGATTTACAGAGACACAGGGACAGCGGAAAATCCAAGAGGCACGAGTAGGTTGAGCTCGGACTGGTTGCTGATAGCCTAGCTTTATGTTTAAGCTTATTTCCCTTCTGTTGTCTGTATTCTAAGACATTATGTATTTAAGGTATATCTTTCTTCCGCTTTCTTGTATGATACTGAATACTATAATTGCTGATGGTATATGGTCTGAGAACCATATTGTCTTGTTGTAAATAAGACTGTTTTAGTTATATTCAGCGAAAAATTTATAGTGATATTCAGTGTCTAAGCAGGAAATATATCTCTGATGTGTTACTAATGTGCACCTGGGTATTTTTAGTCAATAAAAATATCGGGGTGTTACAAGGCGGGGCAGTCATGATCCCTTACCCTAGGCTCCATGCCAATAGGAGAATGTACTATTGGTAGGGGGGTTCACCGGGAGTTAGCGGTTACGCAGTCAGTGTTATGTTAAATTAATTGTTGTGCGGTCCACCGGGATGTAGCGGTCACGCATTCGGTGTCGTACTGAGTTATAGCAGATTCCCCGAGATGTAGCGGTCACGCAGTCGGTGGAATGCCATGTGTAAAATAATGCGGATCATCGGGAGTTAGCGGTCACGCAGTCGGTGCCGTGTTGAGTTAAAAATGTTTTAAAATAGTACCGAGAGCGCTAGTAGGGGTCTCGGTAGAACTCACTGAGATTGTATCTCACTGTTTATATGTTGTTGATTTACAGAAAAACAGGGAAAGAAAGGACCACAGAGGCACGAGAAGGTGGAGCTTGGATTGGTCACTAACGACTTAGCTTTATGTTTAAGTTTATTTCCCTTTTGTTGTCTGTAAACTAAAACATTATGTATTTAGTGTATATCTTTCATCCTCTTTCTTGTATGATACTGAATACTATAGATGCTGATGGTATATGGTCTGAGAACCATATTGTCTTGTTGTAAATAAGACTGTTTGGGTTATATTCAGCGAAAAATTTATAGTGATATTCGGTGTCTAAGCAGGAAATGTATCTCTGATGTGTTACTAATGTGCACTTGGGTATTTTTAGTCAATAGAAATACCGGGGTGTTACATTTTTCACTCATTGTGGTCTTAGCCGGCTCGAGGGATTAGTCTATGCAGTTGCGCACAGAGAATACCTAGTTTACACCCCAAAAAACAACATGGTGTAGCACAAGTGTAGATAATTACGCTCCTTAACAATCTGGTCATGGGTTCGGTTATTGGCCGGTGCCTATGATAAATAATCCGGTGGGAGAGGTTAACCACTTGAATGGATCTCAGTACCCCGAGGGAGTAGTCTTTGCAGTTACGTGCAGGAGATACCTCGGTTTAATAATATAAGTAAATGTGTGTAATTAACTGACAGAACTACAAGTAGAGACGAATCTAGAAATTTGAGAATGGGGGAACTTCCCACGATTTCCCCTATCTCAGACTAAAAGTCTCCAAATCATATAAACTAATGCATATATAATTATCAAGTTTGTATAAAATGATTTATTGGGTAGATAAGTGAAACTCAGATCATAAACAATTGTATATATGGTTGTAGAGTTAATTTTTTTGCATTACTTGGCAATAAAATTTTCACCATTTGTGCTCTCATCTTTTTATCCCATTTTCTCATGATTAAAATGACATTATTGTGAACAAAAATGGGAAAACTCTGCAATAGGAAATATTTAGGGAAAAAGCTTTTCTTATTGCTTTTTGGGTACAACTTTTATTGTTTTTTGTTTGGGCTTAGGTTGGCTTGTGGAGGATGACAACCATATATGCATTTGCAAAGGCCTAGGCTGCAATACCCAGATCCATCTTTGTGAAATGCTTTGCACCTTCGAACACAATCCTCAGCTGAACCACACGCACCCAGACTCTGAGCATGGATCTACTCCATTTATTTGCCTTAGTCCAATGTTTTCAACTGTAACAAAAAAGAAGATAAGGATTCATGTTTTTATTTGTATAATACAAATACAAAAGGAATAATTACTAACTACGCCTCCACTTTGCCGCATGCACATTCAGTCTGAAATCACATTTTATGTTCTATGAAAATATATTAAGAAATCAAATTTTGGACTACAAGCCCCCATATAATGGTATATTTAGTTAGATAATGCTACACCTTAAAAGAAGACCAAATAGTCGATGAAGATTGTCCTAATTAGATAATGCTAAACCTATAAATTAATATTTTAAGTAGCTCTTATCTAACAAGGGCGTAGGTTACATGAGGACGTTGCTGGTGGGTAATTTGAGTAGTCATGACCTTGTGAGTAGTCAAGACACAACTCGCTTAATTTTTTTGTTTAATGAAAAAAGACAAAATAGTATCACAATTTGGATAATCATATACACACTTACCAGATGCAATTAGAACTAGAATGACAATAAAATGGAAAAAGGTAAAGATGCGATGCAACATACTGATAGAAGTTTCGAGTCAAATTTCTTCTTCTTTTTGTTTGGTTTTTAGTGTGATATTTGCATATTATTTATAGACCTCTATAGAACATAAAAGTTTGTGATCTCAAAAAAGGAACTTAAAAGTTTGTTTCTGTTTCTTCTTCCATTGGTACTAGTGACCTTAATTTCAATTGAATATTTTAGCATAATATCAGTAAAAGGTAAAGATGCGATGCATCATTCTGAAAGAAGTTTCGAGTCAATTTCTTCTTCTTTTTGTTTGGTTTTAGTGTGATATTTGCATATTTTTTATAGACCTCTATAGAACATAAAAGTTTGTGATCTCAAAAAAGGAACATAAAAGTTTGTTTCCGTTTCTTCTTCCATTGGTACTAGTGACCTTAATTTCAATTGAATATTTTAGCATTAGTATCAGTGAATATATTTTGTCGAAATAAAAATCATTGAATATATGAAAATAAATTCTAGTTTTAATTGGGTAACGTATAGTCTTCTACTAGTTTTAATTAGGCAGCATTAATATCATTGAATATATGGGACAACTTTCTAGTTTTATTTTGAGTTCGTAATTTTTCGTATACATGTTTAAACTAGTTGAGGATCAAGTGTGGCCTCTCTGTCCTACTGTTGTTTCGCCTCTCCTTATAGCCGATGCTATGGGGGATAGAACATGTTAGACTCTAGTTCATTTTTGTTCTTTGTTTTTTTATATTGCTTTCCTTTTGATAAGAAAATCAAGACGAGGATCGGCAAAAGCATTGACTTTGTGATTCCTTTTCTTCAAACGATTACACAAAGGAAGGAACATTTTTTCTCAGTCATGGGTTTCCTAACTACTTTGAAGAGTGTTATGATTAAGCTAGTCTAAGATAATCTAAGGCTATGCCTGGTGTAAAGGGAAAGTGAAATGCTTGAATGCTATTGGTTATGTGTCCAAAATATTTACAAGCTATGATCACTATTGGTCATGATCACTAGCCTAAAGCTAACTAGGATCGGAAAAACAATTGGATCAGTTAATATTGACCTACACTAGGCCTCACCCGTGCTAAAATCTACGAGAAGTGCACACTCCTAATGTTGTTTTATTTCAAATGTTATTTTATAATTTAATTTATTCTGATGTTTCAATATCAAGTTAAACCTTATTAAAAGTATTTTGTATTTCTATTTTATTATTGGTTACTCATATTTGAAAAAAAAAATTAATGGTAAACTATATAATTTATAATTTATAATTTATAATTTATATTTACATTTAACTTAATGGTGTTAATCTCGATTCTTTCGACTTGATCAAAAAAATCTTGATTCTTCCGTTGGTACTTATGACCATAACTTCGATTCAATATATTTGGATTAATATTGTTGAATATATGAAACAAATTTCTAGTTTTAATTTGGTAACATATACTAGCACTAAGACTTTATATCAATATTTCATAAACTATTAGTTTTAATAGTTTCTAATCTGCATCTATAATAGTCAATTTCAATTTTCTATTTCTTTATGACAGCAATTTTACGTTTTAGTCACTTCAAAGTCGATTGCTATAATATTTAAAAATGTTCTTTCACAAACAATATTATAAAATGTTCTAAAATGTGTAACATCCCTAGTTTTGTTAATTTCGGATTACGAAATTAACTTACGATTTATTATTCGATTAAATAATAAATCGGGTCATGGATATTTGTTTCAACGGTAGGATTTGTGAGCCCGATGATAAAGATATTAAAAAGCAAGTGCTAGAGGAAGCACACCGAAGTTTATTTTCTGTACATCCTGGGTCCACCAAGATGTATAGAGATTTATAGCAGATGTACTGGTGGCAGGGAATGAAGTTAGAAATTGCTGAATTCGTATCTCAATGCTTGACTTGTCAAAAGGTTAAGATAGAACACCAGAAGCCTGCTGGTCTGTTGCGGCCACTTGAAGTGCCCGTGGTGAAATGGGAGGACATTTCTATTTATTTTGTCATGGCGTTGCCAAGGTCCCAAGCCCGTAAACATTTGGGTAGTTGTGGATCGGTTAACTAAGTCAGCTCACTTTATTCCAGTTCGTTCGAATAGCAAAGTGTAACACCCCGTTAATTTCTAACTTGTAGAAACTACCGAAATGCACTACTGGCATACATCAGAGTACTTCCTGTTTTAAATACTGAACACATGCTAATACTCGATGCTAAAAGCCATCCAGCGCGTTGCATAACTTAACATGAAAAATACATAAAGCGTTCTTACACCACTCAACTAGTGTTCAGTACCAAAATAGAAAGTCTGCGGAAGCGATTTACAACTTGAAAGACATAAGTCGTACAATCGAATAGCCTTAAGATACAAAGGAAACTGAAATACAGAGATACATGAAATGACAAAATAAATGGCGTCAGCAACTACTCAAGCGTCTCCATGACCATGCCTCATCATTTTCAACTTAGCCTGCAATTCTGAAAAACAACAACATGGATTGGGTGAGACAACTTGTCTCAGTGAGTTCTATCGAGACCCCTTACTAACTCTCTCGGTTCAATTATGCTTGATTCATTATTCAAAACTCAAAACTCATAGTCCTCAAAGTTGACTATGTGGCTGAACTAATCTCAATCACTGAGCCTAACAATGAACTATGCTCAAGTACTAACAAGTAATTAAATAATTAATTTACTTCCTAAGCATAATATTTTCGATTATGTTAATCAATAACTTGACCCCTTCGCTAATCATCCTATTTTCTATGACTCATATTAGCTCCCATTAGTCTAACTAAAAGCAATTACTCATAATTCAACAAATCAAACATTTCATTTTATTTTCCACAAACTTAATTTTTCACCCAATATAATGCCATGCCAATATAAATAAAAAAAAAAGCGAAAATAGGAGATGTTACAATCACCCCAACTTGAAAGATTTTGTCCGCAAAATCGTCCAAACTACCCAATGAACATTACCCTGAAGCTCTGTCTTCCTTCATTCTCATGCAAAAGTCAAACCCTAACTCCTCATTGAGGCACTTAAAGGGATTCACCCCAACTTAGAATGATCATAGGTAATTCTATCTCCGTACATCGACTATCGAAGGAAACCATGATCGCATCAAAGAGCATAATAAAAGAAGCAAGATATATATATATATATATATATATATATATATTTTAAAAGCAGTTTTGCTCTTTAGTGTAATCAAGTTTCCGTCCATACTTAATGTAACCTGAACTCTCTACATGATTTCTATGATTGAATCGGTTTCAAGAAATAAACGGTAGCCCACAGCTTCTTCGAACCATCACCGATGCCCACCTGTTGTTCCGGTACGGCGTCCGTCGCCCTCTGCTCCTGGTGCGCGTTCTAATGAAACGAGAAGGCTAAAAGTGTCGGTCGACGAGGACGCTTCTCCTACCTCTACCAGCCATGATTCTGCGTAATATGCACAAAGTATTGAGTTGATCAGGCTCAATGTCTAATAGCATATTAAGAGGAATCACACTTAGAAGACGTAAGAGACTCTGGAATTCTAAGCCCGACTAGGTCGAACTGCTCTGATACCAATTGTAACACCCCGTTAATTTCTAACTTGTAGAAACTACCGAAATGCACTACTGGCATACATCAGAGTACTTCCTGTTTTAAATACTGAACACATGCTAATACTCGATGCTAAAAGCCATCCAGCGCGTTGCATAACTTAACATGAAAAATACATAAAGCGTTCTTACACCACTCAACTAGTGTTCAGTACCAAAATAGAAAGTCTGCAGAAGCGATTTACAACTTGAAAGACATAAGTCGTACAATCGAATAGCCTTAAGATACAAAGGAAACTGAAATACAGAGATACATGAAATGACAAAATAAATGGCGTCAGCAACTACTCAAGCGTCTCCATGACCATGCCTCATCATTTTCAACTTAGCCTGCAATTCTGAAAAACAACAACATGGATTGGGTGAGACAACTTGTCTCAGTGAGTTCTATCGAGACCCCTTACTAACTCTCTCGATTCAATTATGCTTGATTCATTATTCAAAACTCAAAACTCATAGTCCTCAAAGTTGACTATGTGGCTGAACTAATCTCAATCACTGAGCCTAACAATGAACTATGCTCAAGTACTAACAAGTAATTAAATAATTAATTTACTTCCTAAGCATAATATTTTCGATTATGTTAATCAATAACTTGACCCCTTCGCTAATCATCCTATTTTCTATGACTCATATTAGCTCCCATTAGTCTAACTAAAAGCAATTACTCATAATTCAACAAATCAAACATTTCATTTTATTTTCCACAAACTTAATTTTTCACCCAATATAATGCCATGCCAATATAAATAAAAAAAAGCGAAAATAGGAGATGTTACAATCACCCCAACTTGAAAGATTTTGTCCGCAAAATCGTCCAACTACCCAATGAACATTACCCTGAAGCTCTGTCTTCCTTCATTCTCCTGCAAAAGTCAAACCCTAACTCCTCATTGAGGCACTTAAAGGGATTCACCCCAACTTAGAATGATCATAGGTAATTCTATCTCCGTACATCGACTATCGAAGGAAACCACGATCGCATCAAAGAGCATAATAAAAGAAGCAAGATATATATATATATATATATATTTTTTAAAAGCGGTTTTGCTCTTTAGTGTAATCAAGTTTCCGTCCATACTTAATGTAACCTGAACTCTCTACATGATTTCTATGATTGAATCGGTTTCAAGAAATAAACGGTAGCCCACAGCTTCTTCGAACCATCACCGATGCCCACCTGTTGTTCCGGTACGGCGTCCGTCGCCCTCTGCTCCTGCTGCGCGTTCTAATGAAACGAGAAGGCTAAAAGTGTCGGTCGACGAGGACGCTTCCCCTACCTCTACCAGCCATGATTCTGCGTAATATGCACAAAGTATTGAGTTGATCAGGCTCAATGTCTAATAGCATATTAAGAGGAATCACACTTAGAAGACGTAAGAGACTCTGGAATTCTAAGCCCGACTAGGTCGAACTGCTCTGATACCAATTGTAACACCCCGTTAATTTCTAACTTGTAGAAACTACCGAAATGCACTACTGGCATACATCAGAGTACTTCCTGTTTTAAATACTGAACACATGCTAATACTCGATGCTAAAAGCCATCCAGCGCGTTGCATAACTTAACATGAAAAATACATAAAGCGTTCTTACACCACTCAACTAGTGTTCAGTACCAAAATAGAAAGTCTGCGGAAGGGATTTACAACTTGAAAGACATAAGTCGTACAATCGAATAGCCTTAAGAAACAAAGGAAACTGAAATACAGAGATACATGAAATGACAAAATAAATGGCGTCAGCAACTACTCAAGCGTCTCCATGACCATGCCTCATCATTTTCAACTTAGCTTGCAATTCTGAAAAACAACAACATGGATTGGGTGAGACAACTTGTCTCAGTGAGTTCTATCGAGACCCCTTACTAACTCTCTCGGTTCTATTATGCTTGATTCATTATTCAAAACTCAAAACTCATAGTCCTCAAAGTTGACTATGTGGCTGAACTAATCTCAATCACTGAGCCTAACAATGAACTATGCTCAAGTACTAACAAGTAATTAAATAATTAATTACTTCCTAAGCATAATATTTTCGATTATGTTAATCAATAACTTGACCCCTTCGCTAATCATCCTATGTTCTATGACTCATATTAGCTCCCATTAGTCTAACTAAAAGCAATTACTCATAATTCAACAAATCAAACATTTCATTTTATTTTCCACAAACTTAATTTTTCACCCAATATAATGCCATGCCAATATAAATAAAAAAAAAGCGAAAATAGGAGATGTTACACAAAGTATCCAAGTTAGCTGAGGAATATCTGAGGAACATAGTGAGGTTACATGGGGTTCCTACCAGCATTGTGTCGGATGGAGATCCGAAGTTCACTTCTCGATTTTGGAAAGCTTTGAACGAAGCCTTGGGAACTAAGTTATTTGCTAGTACCGCTTATCACCCGCAGACAGATGGTCAGACCGAGAGAACTATCCAAACTTTAGAAGATATGCTTCGGGCTTCCGTGCTCGATAACGGAAAGAAGTGGGAGGATCATCTTCCATTAGTGGAATTCGCTTACAACAACAGTTATCATTCCAGCATAGGAATGGCATCATTTGAAGCTTTGTATGGGAGGAAATGTAGAACTCCATTGTGTTGGTGGGAAGTCGGTGAGAACCGATTGTTTGGACCTTAGATGATTCATGAAACTACTGAGAAGATCCGGCAAATCAGAGAAAGAATGAAAGCTGCGCAGAGTAGGCAAAAGAGCTATGTCAATAAAAGAAGAAGGCCGCTAGAGTTTGAGTCGGGTGATCATGTTTTTTTGAGATTGTGACCGACAATTGGCACGGGTAGGGCATTACGGGTGAAGAAACTCAGCCCTCGGTATATTGGACCTTTCCAAATTATCGAACGGGTGGGGCCACTGGCATACCGTATTGCTTTGCCTCCACCATTGTCCAATCTCCATGATGTTATCCATGTATCTCAATTGAGGAAGTACATTCCCGATCTGAGCCAGCCGTTGAATTTTGAGACGATTGACCTTCAACCGGACCTGTCTTTCCAACCTCGTCCTAGTTACAAAATGGAGCATGGCGAGAAAACGCTTCGGACGAAGACAATTCCAATTGTTAAGGTGGTTTGGGATGGTTTTTGAAACACCCCGGGTATTTATATTGGTTAAAAACACCCAATCGAGAATTAATCACACATCAGAGATAATATTTCCTGCTAAGACACTGAATACCACTACAAAATTTTTGCTGAAATACAACATAACTGTCGTATACCCAATTAAGACCCTACGGTTCTCAAACCATAAACTATCAGCAACTGTGGTAGTCAGAGTCATACAAGAAAGCGGAATGAAAAATAAATGTAACACTAATGTCATAGTACTGTGATACTTAGACAACAGAAGGAAAATAAACTTAAACATAAAGCTAAGTCATCCTCCGTCTCCCGGGGCCACCTCCTCGTGCCTCTGAGGTTTCTTCTGTCCCTGTTTATCTGTAAAACAACATTTAAACAGTGAGATACAATCTCAGTGAGTTCTACCGAGACCCCTATCTACGCTCTCGGTTTAATTAAGAATTCTTTTTAACTTACACGACACCGCCTGCGCGAACGCTAAAACCCGGTGAACGTGTTATAATCCAGTACGACACCGACTGCGCGAACGCTAACCCCGGTATATCGCACAACAAACTTTAACATAACACCGCCTGCGCGAACGCTGAAATCCGGTGAACCCCCTTACCAATAGTACTTTCCCTAATGGCACAGGGCCTAGGATAAGGGATCATGACTGCCGCGCCTAGTATGTCAACATGGGTCGTCACCCAAACTCGATATAATACATATATCTACAATCATATGTACTCATAGTTCATTTTCATTATACTTTACCGCATAGGACTCATAGTCCACTTTGTTATCAATAAAACATATCCGCACACGTATACTATTGTTCGGCTTTTCGAAAGAATTTTAACTTCAAAAGTATATCATAAAACTCTTTTGAAACATACCCAAAATCATGGCTTTATAAGCCTAATATCATTATAACAGGGTTAGGAAAGGATTAGGAAAGGATAGGAATTGAAACGGAATCATTTCGGGCACTTTAAAAAAATTTGGACAGAACTAGGCGCACGGGTCGTGCCGCTAGACGCACGGGTCGTGCGTCCTGTTAGACATTTTTAAACACTGAAACAGAACCAGGCGCACGGGTCGTGCCCCTGGACGCACGGGTCGTGCTCATTTGACAGCATTGCAAAAATGGCCTGTTTTATGAAAATTTTCTTTCCGATCAATCCGAAACTCGCCCCGATCGATTCCTAACTCGAAAACAGACAATACCAGGCAATATTCCAGTCCAATCAACATCAAACAATCAAGTAATTCAATCAAAAACTCAACGATTACGAATTTCATCAAAACGCGATATATTTTAGAATAACATTTTCGACTCAAAATCTTTCGAAACCAAGTCACACAATTCATTTCAAAACGGAATAAACCTAAACGTGAGTAAAACTCACCCTTGAAGCGAGAGTCGTTGCCGAGCCGAAATCACCGATATGTCAAAATCACCGAATCGAACCCAATCAACACCGAATCGCTCCTAACTTCGTTTCGAGCTTCCAATCGCGTTCAATCCGCTCCTAGCTTCGATCCTAAACATAACCCAATCATTGATACAACCTATGAATCCTTGATTTCAACAAATTTCCCCACAAAACCCCCAATTTTTGAAATCAAAAAGGAAGGGGAAAAATGGAGGGGAATCTTACCAAGTTCTTGGGTTATGATGAGGGAAGGAAGATGATGAAGATGATGAATTTTTGAGGGATGGGCTTCACTCCTCTTCTTCCTTTCTCTTCTTCTTTCCTCTTCTTCTTTCTCTCCTTTTCTCTTCTCTTTTCCTTCTCTGCGTATCCCTTTCCTTCTTTCCTTTCTTTCTTTTATTCTTTTCTTTCTTTCAACACACACACACACACACATATTTAATTAATAAATAAGTGGTAGCGTGATCCAATTACCATATTGATCTTAATCCCTTATTTCGAATCCAAAACTTTCTTGACCCGTATTATCCGGTTAACGATCTAATGTCATCCAATAAATAATTTTAGCACTCAATAAATTTACCAGTCAAGTACTAAATTATTCCTATTGGGTTAACATCCAAATAATTCGCCTAATTATTTTGAGGATGTTACATTCTCCCCCACTTAAAAGAATTTTGTCCTCAAAATTAAACACAACGTACCTCAAGAAAACAAATACGGATACTGAGTCCGCATATCGTCCTCCAACTCCCAAGTAGCTTCCTCGACGGAAAAACCATCCCAAACCACCTTGACAATGGGAATTGACTTCGTCCGTAGCGTCCTCTCGCCACGTTCCATGATGTAATTTGGATGAGGTTGGAAAGACAAGTCCGGCCGAAGGTCAATCGTTTCAAAATCTAACGGTTGACTTGGATCGGGAATGTACTTTCGCAACTGAGACACATGGAATACATCATGCAGGTTTGACAATGGCGGAGGTAAAGCAATACGGTATGCAAGAGGCCCAACTCGCTCAATAATTTGGAAGGGTCCAATATACCGAGGACTGAGTTTCTTCACCCTTAATGCCCTACCTGTGCCAATTGTTGGTGACAATCTCAAAAACACATGATCACCTGACTCAAACTCTAACGGCCTTCTCCTTTTGTCGGCATAACTCTTTTGCCTACTTTGAGCAGCCTTCATTCTTTCCCTGATCTGGCGTATCTTTTCAGTAGTGTCATGAATTATCTCGGGTCCTAACAATCGGTTCTCCCCGACTCCCCACCAACACAATGGAGTTCTACACTTCCTACCATACAAGGCTTCAAAAGGTGCCATTCCGATACTGGAATGATAACTGTTGTTATATGAGAATTCCACCAATGGAAGATGATCCTCCCATTTCTTCCCGTTATCAAGTACCGAAGCCCTAAGCATATCCTCTAAAGTCTGGATAGTTCTCTCGGTCTTCCCATCTGTCTGCGGGTGATAAGCGGTACTAAGAAGTATTTTAGTCCCCAATGCTTCATTCAGAGCTTTCCAAAATCGAGAAGTGAATTTCGGATCTCGATCCGAAACTATACTGGTAGGAACCCGATGTAACCTTACTATGTTCTTTAAATACACCTCAGCTAACTTGGACACTTTACTGCTCGAACGAACTGGAATGAAATGAGCTGATTTGGTTAACCGATCCACAACTACCCAAATGGAGTCATTACCGGCTTGAGACCTTGGCAATGCCATTACAAAATCCATAGAAATGTCTTCCCATTTCCACACTGGCACGTCTAATGGCCGTAGCAGACCAGCAGGCTTTTGATGTTCTATCTTAACTCTTTGGCAAGTTAAGCATTGAGATACAATGTAATATCCCCGATTTTCGCTATTTAAATTATTTGGCGTGAAATTATATTGATTGATTTATTTAGTTGGTTGAAAGCTAATTAAATAAAAAACGACTTGTTTGATTAGTTAAGTATAGAATTATATGTGATTGAGTGTTTAATTAAGTTAAGTTAGGATGATAAGGAGTGAAAGGAGTTATATGGAATAGGGTTAGTAAGTGAGGGGTGAATTAGTCATTGTACCTTATCCCTTTTAAAACCACCCCCAGCTGAACCATGTGCAAAACACTTCATTCCAAAGAAAAAGAAAACATCAAGCTGTAGGAGAAAAAGAGAGGGAGAGGGCGTGGGTTGTGAGGGAGGAAGAGAGGAGGAGCTTCTCAAAAATCCATTGCATGTTCAATCCAAGAGCACAACCATGATCAGCTCACCTCCCTCTTCCCATTGAACACCAACTCGAAATCATCCCCCTCCTCCTCCATAAATCACCATTGAAGGCATACCCAAGCTTCACCCAGCCATGCAAATTCGAGTTTGAGGGAGAAGAAGGGTTCAACAGAAAATTCTGGGCAAAACCCGTTTTACCTACCTTCAGTGTTTCGTTCGTATCTCCATGTACTGACCTCCGATCATCGTGCTTCTTGTTCCTTTGGAAACTAGACACAAAGCTCTTCATTTTGGGCACAAGAACCGCATGATTTCATTGAGAAATGAGAGAGATATCATGCTCACAACTTTCGGATTGAGAATCAGCCACTGTTCCGAAGCAGTCCTCTTGTTTTGTTGATATCTCCCAATCTACTGGTTGCATGCAAGTGAATCTTTCTCCATCAGAAACTAGAGAAAAATCCCTTCACCGTAGACCCTCGTTTTGCTAAGTTTGGTTGAGATTTGAGTGAGTTACGCTCGTTGCAAATTGGCGTTTAGTTGCTGGAAACAGCAGGAGCAGATTTCGTTAGTTCGTGTTCGAGAAGTTTCGACGCTGGGTGGTCGTCATCTCCAAAAAGGTGAGTTCTATAACTCACTAGGGAAATCATGAATATGTGTATGCATGTGTGTCCTGGTCCAGGTCTCGCGTTTTATAAAATTCGAGTCGATAAGGTTTATGAAAGTCTCGCGTGTGAACCGTCAAGTCATGAGGTCATTGAGATTGAAATTTGTTAAAATGCATAAGTGTGATTGTTGAATGAAAATTATTGATTGTAATGGTTGACATGTCTGTATTGATGTGTTATTGAGTTTGAATGTGAATCGGAATGGACATGGGAACGATCGGAATAGAAAAGAAAACTGTTTTCTGAAATACTGTTAGTCACGCACGGACCGTGTGCCTCTGGGCACGGGTCGTGCGTGAGATTCTGGAACCACTGGTGCTGCTTTTTGAAAACGCGCACGGGTCGTGTGCCAAGGCGCACGGACCGTGCGTATCTCTCTGATGCGACATTTTGAAATACATTCTAAGTCGTTCCGATTGGTCCTAAGTCCCTTCCCATCCACTCCCCAAGGTTCCCCTAGGATGGGAACACCGTAATTCTACATGTTTAGCTTTGACTGAAGTGGTAGTATTGATCGGGAAGTAATTCGGGATCGGAAAGGAATGACAAGTTAAATGATGGACACGCACGGATCGTGTGTATGGGCGCACGGGTCGTGCGTGGTCTTCGGGTTGCCTCTTTTAAAAAGTGTTTTAAATCATTCCAAACGATTCCAATTGCTTTCTAATCCTTTCTTCCACCTTCCCCACTGATGCTATGATTGAATTGCCCTGAATTGAGTGGTAATTGACTATGATTGGTTGTGTTTGGATTACGTTCAGGTTAAGTGAATGCTCATGTGATTGACCATTGATTTCATGTCATGAATTTTGTGTTTGATATATTATGCTGGATTGACTGGTTTAGTAAGATTGATAAGATAAGTTAGCGAACCTTAGTAATCCATGAGAGATCACTTAATAATTAGACTAAGTTAGTAATTAGATCACGTTAGTAATAAGTTTATGTTCAGTTCAGTTCATTGTTATGTTGAGTTCAGATATTATTATGTTTAAGTTCATTGTTGAGTTCAGTCCAGGTATATCATCATATATATCTTTAGTCGGGGTGACGACCCTATTTAGTTTAGTGTGCTAGGGGAGAGGCAGTCATGAGCCTTATGAACCTAGGCCCCGTTAGGGACCCAGCCGATTAGTGGGGACGGGTTCACCGGAAGCTTATTATGCCAAGTGACCGGTGACACGCTATAACTT
Organism: Astragalus membranaceus; assembly: GCA_039519185.1. NCBI lineage: Eukaryota > Viridiplantae > Streptophyta > Magnoliopsida > Fabales > Fabaceae > Astragalus > Astragalus membranaceus. The sequence goes on along the minus strand of CM076849.1, from coordinate 146,622,592 downwards.
TAGTTAGTGTTGTATCTTGTAACCGGCTTGAGGGTTACGAGGTCAACTTTTAGTTAGTTAATTAGCCACATAGTCAACTTTGAGGACTATGATTTATGAGTTAAGTAAAATGAATAAAGCATAATTGAACCGAGAGGATTAGTAAGGGGTCGCGATAGAACTCACTGAGACAAGTTGTCTCACCCAATCCATTGTTGTTGTTTTTCAGTTAAGCAGGGAAAGTTGAAGACCGTGAGGCACGGCTATGGAGACGCTTGAGGAGCAGTTGCTATCTTTGTTTCTTTATGTCTTGTATTTCAGTTTCCCTTGTATTTCTGTATTTTGTATTCAGTTTCTTAGATGTACGATGGTACGACTTATGTTTTTAAGTTGTAAATCGCTTCCGCAGACTTTCGGTTTTTGAGTACTGAACACTAGTTGAGGGTGTAAGGACCGCTTTATGTATTTTATATTAAGTTATGTAAGCGAACTTGATGGGTTTTTAGCATCGAGTATTAGTTGTGTTCAGTATTTAAAAAGGAAGTCACTCTGATGTATGCCAGTAGTGCGCTTCGGTAATTTCTACAAGATAGAAATTAACGGGGTGTTACATACAAACTCAGCAATCTCTAACTTCATTCCATTCCACCAATACATATGCTTTAAGTCTCTATACATCTTGGTGGATCCAGGATGTACAGAAAATAAACTTCGCTGTGCTTCTTCTAGCACTTGCTTTTTAATATCTTCATTATCTGGCACACAAATCCTACCGTTGAAACAAATAACTCCATCACTATCTTCAGTAAAATCTGGCAACAATTTCTGTGATTGTAGCTTCGCATCAATTTCCCGCGCTGAGCGAATAGAATCCCTTAATGAACTGGAGATCCTTACATGGCTCAACACTATCCGATTCTTCCTTGATCTTGCATTCAAATTTAAGTCTCTAAAGGATTCTAACAATTTCATTTCATGCATCATACACTATGCTATGTGAATGGATTTCCTACTTGGTGCATCAGCCACAACATTAGCCTTTCCCGGATGATACTTCAATTCGAAGTCATAATCCTTCAGAAATTCCACCCACCTTCTCTGCCTGTTATTCAACTCCTTTTGATCAAACAAATATTTCAAGCTTTTGTGATCACTAAAGACTTCGAAACGAGACCCATAAAGGTAATGTCTCCAAATCTTCAGTGCATACACAATAGCTGCCAACTCCAAATCATGAGTCGGATAATTCTCTTCATGAGTCTTCAACTGTCTGGAGGCATAAGCTACAACTTGTTGGTTCTGCATGAGAACACATCCCAAACCCTTCCCCGAAGCATCGCTGAAAATTTGAAAATCCAAAGACGGATCTGGAAGAATTAGGATTGGAGCAGAAGTCAACCTAACCTTCAACTCTTGAAAACATTCCTCACAATCGGTATCCCATATAAATGGTTGGGCCTTACTGGTTAACCGAGTAAGTGGAAGAACCAATTGTGAAAAACCTTAAATAAACCTCCTGTAGTAACCAGCTAGACCCAAGAAACTTCTTATTTCGGTGACAGATGTTGGTCATTCCCAATTCAACACCGCTTCCACCTTACTGGGATCCACCGCAACTCCCGATTGGGAAATCACGTGTCCCAAAAACTTCACTTCCGGCATCCAGAAGTCACACTTCGACGGTTTGGCATACAATTTCTTTTCTCGGAGTACGTTCAGAACAATGCGGAGATGTTGAACATGGTCCTCAATGGTCTTAGAGTACACCAAGATATCATCAATAAAAACTACTACAAACTGATCGAGATATGTGTGGAACACTCGGTTCATGTAATCCATGAATACGGCTGGAGCATTAGTCAAACCGAAGGGCATTACTACGAACTCGTAATGTCCATACCTCGTACGGAAAGCTGTCTTCGGAATATCTAAGGCTCGTACCTTTATTTGATGATAGCCCGATCTCAGATCAATTTTTGAAAATACCACGGCACCTCGAAGTTGGTCGAGCAAATCATCTATCCTTGGCAATGGATATTTGTTTTTAATCGTCACCTTGTTGAGTTGGCGGTAGTCAATACACAATCTCATGCTTCCGTCCTTCTTCTTAACTAGCAATACCGGAGCACCCCATGGGGAAGCACTCGGTCGGATAAACCTCTTCGATATTAACTCTTCAAGTTGAGACTTCAATTCCTTCAATTCTAAAGGAGACATCCTATAAGGAGCAATAGATATCGATCCTGTACAAGGAATCAATTCTATTGAGAATTCTACCTCTCGGTCAGGAGGTAAGGATGATACTTCTTCTGGAAAGACATCTAGGAATTCATTTACCACTTGCACGGATGACAAGTCTAAACCCGTTTCAGTAGATGCAGACAACATAATAAGAATAGCTTCCGCACCTTGGAATAAGGACTGGCTTGCTTCGGTGTAAGAGATCGTTGCTTCAGAATCTGCCTGTGTCAATCCTACGGATTCGGAGGCGAAGCTAATGGTTCGATCGGCACAGTTGATTGTCACATGATTTTCAGCCATCCAATTCATACCCAGAACAATGTCCATACTTCTCATAGGCAAGCAAATAAATTTCACAATGAAATGTCTGTCCCCTATGACAAGTAGGCAATTTTCACACAATGATTGGGTCTGGACACGACCCTTGGCAGCAGTTAAAATAGTTATCGGTTCGGATAGCTCAGACAATGCTAGTCCCAACCGATCCACACACGCTTGTGATATAAAACAGTGAGTTGCACCAGAATCATATAAAATATTGACTGAGGTATTAAAAAGAGATCCCGTACCCCTCAGAAGATTATCAGTAGGAGTGATGGTTCGAGCATCCAATGTGTTGATTCGCCCCTGCTTAGGAACATTTGGTACTCCTTGGAAATTTTTCTTGGCCGGGCACTGATTTGCATAGTGGCCCTCTTCATTGCAATGATAGCACCGATTGGATCTTTGTGGACACTCGCCACGGTGATACCTTCCGCATTTTGAACAATTTTTATACTTTGGTGGATCAGACGTTTGCACCTGCTTCCCTTTGTAATCGTTTCCCTTGAATTGTCTGTTTGGTGTAGAAGATTATGCCACCTTCTTCTTGCCCTTCCAATAATCTTTCCTTTTAGCATACATTTTCCTCAGATCCTCCTCAGCAACATATGCTTGTTGTACTAAGGAAGGATAATTAACCAGAGTGTAAGAACTGAGTCCTTGACTTACATCAGCTCGGAGACCTTCTTTGAACATTTGCATCTTCCAAATATCATTTGGGTCATACCTCCCCAACTCATAGAACTGAGATAGTCTTTCAAATTTCGCAGCATATTCCCCAACTGAGAAATCAGCTTGTCTGAGATTCACAAACTCTGCCTTCTTGCTTAGTTTTTTCACTGAAGGGAAATATTGCTTCAGAAACAATTCCTTGAAGTTGTCCCAAGTGAGAGGAGTTCCTTGGAGTTCCATCATTTGTTTTGCATTACACCACCATGTGTGGGCATATTCATTGAGAACATTTGCCGCACACATTACCTTCTCTTCTTCCCCGCATTGCAAGGTTTGAAAAATTTTCTCCATTGAGTCAATCCAATAATAGGCAGTCATTGGATCCGGTCCACCCTTGTAAGTCGGGGGCTTCATCTTTTGAAATTGGAAATATGTCCGGTTAGGACCTTCTTGATGAGGTTGAACATTGGGCTGCTGCAGAGCCATTTGATCGTGCTGCATTTGCAACATATCCTACATCATCTTTTGCTGATTCTCAATGACATTCTGCATCCATTCGAATTGTGGATCAACAGGAGGAGGAACGCCTCTACCTCTTCTGGCCATGATTCTACGAAATATGCACAAAGTATTAAGTTGATCAAGCTCAATGTCTAATAGCATACTAAGAAAATCACGACCGGAGAAAGCAAAGACCCTAAAAGCTAAGTCCGACTAGGCCGAACCGCTATGATACCAAATGAAACACCCCGGGTATTTATATTGGTTAAAAACACCCAATCGAGCATTAATCACACATCAGAGATAATATTTCCTGCTAAGACACTGAATACCACTACAAAATTTTTGCTGAAATACAACATAACTGTCTTATACCCAATTAAGACCCTACGGTTCTCAAACCATAAACTGTCAGCAACTGTGGTAGTCAGAGTCATACAAGAAAGCGGAATGAAAAATAAATGTAACACTAATGTCATAGTACTGTGATACTTAGACAACAGAAGGAAAATAAACTTAAACATAAAGCTAAGTCATCCTCCGTCTCCCGGGGCCACCTACTCGTGCCTCTGAGGTTTCTTCTGTCCTTGTTTATCTGTAAAACAACAACAATTAAACAGTGAGATACAATCTCAGTGAGTTCTACCGAGACCCCTATCTACGCTCTCGGTTTAATTAAGAATTCTTTTTAACTTACACGACACCGCCTGCGCGAACGTTAAAACCCGGTGAACGTGTTATAATCCAGTACGACACCGACTGCGCGAACGCTAACCCCGGTATATCGCACAACAAACTTTAACATAACACCGCCTGCGCGAACGCTGAAATCCGGTGAACCCCCTTACCAATAGTACTTTCCCTAATGGCACAAGGCCTAGGATAAGGGATCATGACTGCCCCGCCTAGTATGTCAACATGGGTCGTCACCCAAACTCGATATAATACATATATCTACAATCATATGGACTCATAGTTCATTTTCATTATACTTTACCGCATAGGACTCATAGTCCACTTTGTTATCAATAAAACATATCCGCACACGTATACTATTGTTCGGCTTTTCGAAAGAATTTTAACTTCAAAAGTATATCATAAAACTCTTTTGAAACATACCCAAAATCATGGCTTTATAAGCCTAATATCATTATAACAGGGTTAGGAAAGGATTAGGAAAGGATTGGAATTGAAACGGAATCATTTCGGGCACTTTAAAAAAATTTGGACAGAACTAGGCGCACGGGTCGTGCCCCTAGACGCACGGGTCGTGCGTCCTGTTAGACATTTTTAAACACTGAAACAGAACCAGGCGCACGGGTCGTGCCCCTGGACGCACGGGTCGTGCTCATTTGACAGCATTGCAAAAATGGTCTGTTTTATGAAAATTTTCTTTTCGATCAATCCGAAACTCGCCCTGATCGATTCCTAACTCGAAAACAGACAATACCAGGCAATATTCCAGTCCAATCAACATCAAACAATCAAGTAATTCAATCAAAAACTCAACGATTACGAATTTCATCAAAACGCGATATATTTCAAAATAACGTTTTCGACTCAAAATCTTTCGAAACCAAGTCACACAATTCATTTCAAAACGGAATAATCCTAAACGTGAGTAAAACTCACCCTTAAAGCGAGAGTCGTTGCCGAGCCGAAATCACCGATATGTCAAAATCACCGAATCGAACCCAATCAACACCGAATCGCTCCTAACTTCGTTTCGAGCTTCCAATCGCGTTCAATCCGCTCCTAGCTTCGATCCTAAACATAACCCAATCATTGATACAACCTATGAATCCTTGATTTCAACAAATTTCCCCACAAAACCCTCAATTTTCGAAATCAAAAAGGAAGGGGAAAAATGGAGGGGAATCTTACCAAGTTCTTGGGTTATGATGAGGGAGGGAAGATGATGAAGATGATGAATTTTGGAGGGATGGGCTTCACTCCTCTTCTTCCTTTCTCTTCTTCTTTCCTCTTCTTCTTTCTCTCCTTTTCTCTTCTCTTTTCCTTCTCTGCGTATCCCTTTCCTTCTTTCCTTTCTTTCTTTTATTCTTTTCTTTCTTTCAACACACACACATATTTAATTAATAAATAAGTGGTAGCGTGGTCCAACTACCATATTGATCTTAATCCCTTATTTCGAATCCAAAACTTCCTTGACCCGTATTATCCGGTTAACGATCTAATGTCATCCAATAAATAATTTTAGCACTCAATAAATTTACCAGTCAAGTACTAAATTTTTCCTATTGGGTTAACATCCAAATAATTCGCCTAATTATTTTGAGGATGTTACAGTTTTTCCGTCGAGGAAGCTACGTGGGAATTGGAGGACGATATGCGGACTCGATATCCGTGTCTATTCTCTTGAGGTATGTTCTGTTCAATTTTGAGGACAAAATTCTTTCAAGTTGGGGAGACTGTAACATCCTCAAAATAATTAATCAAATTATTTGGATGTTAACCCAATTGAATTAATTTAGTACTTAATTGGTAAAAATATTGAGTGCTAAAGTTAATTATTGGTTGTCTCAGGATCGCTAACCGGTTAATACGGGTCAAGGATGATTTAGAAATGAAATTAGAGATTAAGGGCAATGTGGTCATTAAATGACCACATTACCACTTGTTATATATAAAGAAAGAAAGAATTAAAGAAAGAAAAAAGAAGAAAGAAAGGAAACGAAGAAGAGAAAGGAAACAGAGGAGAAGAGGAGAAAAGAAGAGAAGAAGGAGGAAGAAGAAGAAGAAGATAACCAATCATCCTTATAGTTCATCATCAACATCATCTCCCCTCCATTTTTGCTCTCCATGGACTAGGAACGAAGCCAAGGAAGATTGAACGCGATTTGAAGCTCGAATCGAGGTTGGAAGCGGATTGGTGATTATAGGGTTCCGTTTTGGGTTTTTGAAGTCTCGGTGATTTCGGCTCGGTATCGACTCTCGCGTCAAGGGTGAGTTTTACTCACGTTTAGGATTGTTTCGTTTTGAAAATGAATTTTGTGTTGATTGGTTTCGAAAGATTTTGACTCAAAAACCGTTATTTGGAAATATGTCGTATTTTGATAAAATTCGTTTAGATTGAGTTTTTGATTGTTTTGATTGATTGTGTGATATTGATTGAATCTGTTTTTCTGGTTGTTTGGACTGTTTTCAATCGGAACACGAATCAGAATTGAGCGGAATAGCGGATTTCGTGAGAAACCGCAAAAATCTGCATTTCTCAGCAGCCATCGCGTCGCGACCCTCCTTAAAAATTTGCAACGAAATGTTTCTGATGTTTTTCGCGTCGCGACGGAAGCAGTTCGCGTCGCGACGCTTTGCAGTTTTTCAGAAACTGTACACTGATTTTGTTTTCGCGATAACTTTTGATCCGGGAACCCGATTGAGGTGTTCTAAAATGCGTTTGAAAGCTTATTCAGAAGCCTAACTGAATATAAAATTTAAAAAAAGTAAAATGAACAGTTTCTGAAGTCGTAAATTGTTTCGAAAAGTGGCGAGTTAGTAAGCGAGAGCAAACGTAGATTTTGTTTATGATGCGAACTAAATGTCCAAATAAAGGTCTAATGTAAATGAACTATGAGTTCAAATGATTGTGGATATATATATATATATATAAAGTTTGTTGTGCGATACACCGGGCTTAGCGTTCGCGCAGTCGGTGTCGTACACTGCGATTCACCGGGCTTAGCATTCGCGCTGTCGGTGTCGTACTGAGTTATAACAGGTTAGCCGGGCTTAGCGTTCGCGTTGTCGGCATTATATTAAAAGTTAAAGAATGCGGTTCACCGGGCTTAGCGTTCGCGCAGTCGGTGTCGTACTGAGTTATAACAGGTTAGCCGGGCTTAGCGTTCGCGCAGTCGGCATTATATTAAAAGTTAAAAAGTGCGGTTCACCAGGCTTAGCGTTCGCGCAGTTGGTGTCATGTTCGAATGGTTTTATATGTTGTTGTTTTACAGAGAAATAGGGACAGCGAAAATCCAAGAGGCACAAGTAGGTTGAGCTCGGGCGACTGCTGATGACTTAGCTTTTATGCTTAAGTTTATATTTCCTTTTGTTGTCTATGTACTACAAGTCTATGTCGTTAGTGTTATGACTTTATTCCGCTTTCTTGTATGATATTGAGCACTACAGTTTGTTGAAGGTTATGGTCAGGGAACCTTTTTGGGTCTTATTTGTATTTAAGACTGTTTTGTTGTTATTCAGCGAGAACTATATTGCAGTGTTCAGTATATATGCAAGAATTTTATATCTCTGATGTTTTAGGAATGGTGCACTTGGGTATTCCTACTAGTTAGAAATATCGGGGTGTTACAGTACTTATGACCATAAGTTCGATTAAATATATTTGGATTAATATTGTTAAATATATGAAACAAATTTCTAGTTTTAATTGGGTAACATATACTAGCACTAAGACTTTATATCAATATTTCATAAACTATTAGTTTTTATTAGTTTCTAATCTACATCTATAATAGTCAATTTCAATTTTCTGTTTCTTTATGACAGCAATTTTACGTTTCAATCACTTCAAATTGAATTGCTATAATATTTAAAAATGTTGTTTCACAAACAATGTTATAAAATGTTCTAAAATGTTTGGGAATGTAGAAGCCTAAAAACTCTTGAGGGCGAGGTTTTTCACTCATTGTGGTCTTAGCCGGCTCGAGGGATTAGTCTATGCCGTTGCGCACAGAGAATACCTGGTTTACACCCAAAAAACAACATGGTATAGCACAAGTGTAAATAATTACGCTTCATAACAATCTGGTCATGGGTTGGGTTATTGGCCGGTGCCTATGATAAATAATCCGGTAGGAGAGGTTAACCACTGGAATGGATCTCAGTACCCCGAGGGAGTAGTCTTTGCAGTTACGGGGAGGAGATACCTTGGTTTAAAAATATAAGTAAATGTGTGTAATTAACTAACAGAACTACAAGTAGAGACGAATCTAGAAATTTGAGAATGGGGGAACATCCCACGATATCCCCTATCTCAGACTAAAAGTCTCCAAATCATATAAACTAATGCATATATAATTATCAAGTTAATATAAAATAATTTAATGGGTAGATAAGTGAAACTCAGATCATAAACAATTGTATATATGGTTTTAGTAACGAGGCTCCTTCTAGATGTTTGGGGGGAGTACTCTTTCCTTCTAGATGTTTTTTCCCTAAGGAGGGTTTTGCATCAGAAGGTTTTAACGAGGCTCATTTCCTTTGTTTAAAAAAAAAATTGTTGTAGAGTTAATTTTTTTGCATTACTTTGCAATAAAATTTTAACCATTTGTGCTCTCATCTTTTTATCCCATTTTCTTATGATTAAAATGACATTATTTTGAATAAAAAAAGAGAAAACTTTGCAATAGGAAATATTTAGGGAAAAAGCTTTTCTTATTGCTTTTTGGGTACAACTTTTATTGTTTTTTGTTTGGGCTTAGGTTGGCTTGTGGAGGATGACAACCATATATGCATTTGCAAAGGCCCAAGCTGCAATACCCAGATCCATCTTTGTGAAATGCTTTGCACCTTCGAACACAATCCCCAGCTGGACCACACGCACCCAGACTCTGTGAGCATGGATCTACTCCATTTATTTGCCTTAGTCCAATGTTTTCAACTGTAACAAAAAAGAAGATAAGGATTCATGTTTTTATTTGTATAATACAAATACAAAAGGAATAATTACTAACTACGCCTCCACTTTGCCGTGTAACACCCCGTTTCTACCCCTTTAATTTGTACGTCATTTATCAGAGTGCTTTCGTTTTCAAAAATAATAATTTAATTAGTAGAAAAGAAATGTCACATCTTCATTGATAAAACTCAGCGACTACGCCATTAACATTCGTGCAAAAACGCATTCGTCGCAAAAGTCGAACTTCAAAATTAAATCTCATCACAGCGGAAATAATAGCTCACCAAAATCGCTCAAACGCGTCTCACACATCAATAAAATTATTAAAACAGTTACTTAAATAAGTCATCAACTTCAACCCCGCCCCCTAGGTGTTACAATATCAGAGAGCGACTCAAAACATCTCAACAGCTATTAGGGAAGGCGGCATGTCCTTCAATCGGAGTCACCTGCAGCGTTGCCACAATAGAGCAACATTCCAAGCAGAAGGGGTGAGAATTTTCAACAAAATATAATTAAACATACAGCAGAGTAATATGAGCACAACCATCACACAACATCGTCACAAATATCAACTTCATCGTCGTTACACACAACACCGAACAAATTCACAATTCACGTCACCCGTCATAATAAAAATGAATGCGCATGAAGATGCAACCCACACCTGGGCATATGCATGATGGTACCATACTCGTCATAATAAGCCACTATGGGCACACCGTCACTGTTTTCTCGTCATAAATAAGCCACTATGGGCACACCGTCACCAAGAGGCCGAAGCCTATTCGTCATAAGATGCACATGCTATGAGACACTATGGACACATGTGCAATCACCAAAATTTACTCACCCGGAGTACTCATCATCACCACCATAAGACACTCATAGAGTGTATTCATCATAGCCATCATATTAATATCACCACTCTTCACAAACAATCACATTCAAAAATATTGTAACAACATCTTTAAAATTATGGAATCAATATTTCACTTTCATACTTAGGAAGCGCCACAATTAAATTTGGGAATAAACAGTGGCATTTTATGCGCAAAACAGTGGCATCTTGACATCAAATTGAAGCTGAAAAACAGTGGTAATTATGCGCAAAAACAGTGGCATATTTACATCAAATTGAAGCTGAAAAACAGTGGCAATTATGCGCAAAAACAGTAGCAATCTTTCATCAAATCGGAACTGAAACAGTAGCCATTATTTTCGCAAAAACAGGAAATATCTTTCATCAAATCGGAACTGAAACAGTAGCCTTTATTTTCGCAAAAACAGCAGAATTTTTACATCAAATTAAAACTGAAACAGTGGCCATTTAATTCGCAAAACAGCAGAATTTTTACATCAAATTAAAACTGAAACAGTGGCCATTTAATTCGCAAAACAGCGGCTTTAATTTGCAACACAGCAGTATTTTTAATTGGTAAAAACAACAACTTTTTATAAACAAACAGCAACAACAATTTCTGCATAACAGCAACATATCTATAAAAAAAACAGCAACAACAATTTCTGCATAACAGCAACATATCTATAAACAAACAGCAACAACAATTTTCTGCATAACAGCATATAAAAATTAACAGCAACAGCAATAAAAAATTACAGCAACAGCAATATATAAAAAGAATAACAGCAACAACATATAAAAAAAATTAACAGCAACAGCCACATAAAAATCTGCACACAACAGCAACGATATTGGATAAACAGCAACATAATTCGAATTTCATCTCTTTTTCCTATCATAGGGCAATTCGCAATTCACCTCCTCACATCATAAGAAATTTTCGCACATCAACACAACCATTCGATCCATTACTCCTCTTGATATATATATATGTATATAAATTGCGAATTCAACTACTCCCAAAAACCCACAAACCCTCTATATACTCAATTATATTAATTGAAAACGCTCACCCTTACCTTATGTAACATCCGCAAAATAATTAATAGAATTATTTGGGTGTTAATCCAATTAAATCAATTTAGTACTTAACTGGTAAATTTATCGAGTGCTAAAATTATTTATTTGTCGTCATCGGATCGTTAACCGGATAATACGGACCAAGGAAGTTTTGGAATCGAAATAGGAGATTTCGATCAATATGGTAATTTGACCGCGTTACAACAAATATATTAAATAAATATATATGTGTATACGTGTGTGCATGTGAGAGGAGAAGAAAAGAAATTAATTAAAATGAAAGAAAGAAAGAAGAAGGGAGAGACAGTGAGAGAACCGAGAGGAAAACAGAGAGAAGAAGAGAAAAAGAAAAGAAGAGAGAAAGAAAGGGGGAGGAAGAAGAAGGGGAAAAAGGGGGCACTTCCGCTCAACGAAACGACTTCCTTCCAACACGAAAAATACTCAGCGTTACTTCCTCTTCGATTTGGTACCAACATCTTCATCATCAACTCACTCTACACGAATTTACCATTTTCGGTTTGAAGCTCAAGGTGGCGTTTTTGAGAGTGATCTTCGTCAATAAAGCGGTTTGAAGGCTAGGGGAGTTCGAATGGAGGCTTGGGTACTAGTTTGGAGTGAAAGAATCAAGGTTTGATTGGGTGAGATTTGAGAAATCAAATTTGGGGGTTTTTTGTGAATAGTGATTAGAAGTTGGGGAAGATGATGAATAGTGTCTGTGGAGAATTTCGGGAAAATCGGTATTTCGGTCAAAAAGCGGTTTTGTGATCGAGTGGAAAGCTTTGGAAGCGGTTTGGGTGTCGCCGGAGCGGGGAATGTTCGTGTGGCTACTCGGTGATTTGGCGAAGTCTCGGCAATTTTGAAGTCTCGGTGTCGGCACACGCTTCGAGGGTGAGTTCTACTCACGTTTAGGATTTTTATGTTTCGAATTATTAATTAACTGTTTTATCGCTTTCGCTGGACTGGAATATTTCTGGATATTGTCTGTTTCGGATTAGGAATCGATCGGAGCGAGTCTCGAGTTATGTCGCGTTGAAACAGAATTTTTGGTGGTTTGATTTCGAAAGATTTTGACTTAAAAACCGTTAATTGGAAAATATGTCGTTTTTGATAAAATCCGTTTTGATTGAGTTTTTGATTGGGTTGATTGATTGTGTGGTTTTAGTTGGGTCTATTTTGTTGGTTGTTTGGTCTGTTTTCGATCGGAACGAGTATCGGGATCAATCGGAAAGCAATTTTTCATAAAACAGGCCATTTTTGCAATGCTGTCAAATGAGCACGACCCGTGCGTCCAGGGGCACGACCCGTGCGCCTTGTTCTGTCCAAAATTTTCAAAGTGCCCAAAATGATTCCGTTTCGATTCCAATCCTCTCCTAATCCTTTCCTAACCCTTCCATAATGATATTAGGCTTATTATGCCATGATTTTGCGTACGTTTCAAAAGGGCTTTATAAAATACTTTCGAAGTTGAAAATTGTGCCGAAATGTGGTCAACTAGAGTGCGAGTGTGAACTTGGATTTTATAAAATGTGGATTAAAGTGTTTCATTGATTGTCTGATTTGATGGACCGTGGGTTCATGGTACTGTAGATATATATGTTTATATATATATATATCGAGTTGGGTGACGACCCATGTTTTGACATACTAGGCGGGGCAGTCATGCTCCCCCAACCTAGGCTCCGTGCCAATAGGAGAATGTACTATTGGTAAGGGGGTTCACCGGGATTAGCACTGGATTTGCAGTCGGTGTTATGTCATGAGTTTGTTGTACGTTCACCGGGATTAGCACTGGATTTGCAGTCGGTGTCGTACTGTGCGATACACCGGGATTAGCACTGGATTTGCAGTCGGTGCCGCACTTTGTTTGTTGTACGTTCACCGGGATTAGCACTGGATTTGCAGTCGGTGTCGTACTGTGTGATACACCGGGATTAGCACTGGATTTGCAGTCGGTGCCGCACTTTGTTTGTTCACGTTCACCGGGGTTAGCACTTTATTGCAGTCGGTGTCGTGATGATTTTTAAAAAGGATTTTTAATTGGATCGGGAGAGTTAGTAGGGGTATCGGTAGAACTCACTGAGATTGTATCTCACTGTTTAAATGTTGTTGTTTTACAGAGACACAGGGACAGCGGAAATCCAAGAGGCACGAGTAGGTTGAGCTCGGACTGGATGCTGATAGCCTAGCTTTATGTTTAAGCTTATTTCCCTTTTGTTGTCTGTATACTAAAACGTTATGTATTTAGTGTATATCTTTCTTCCGCTTTCTTGTATGATACTGAATACTATAGATGCTGATGGTATATGGTCTGAGAACCATATTGTCTTGTTGTAAATAAGACTGTTTGGGTTTTATTCAGCGAAAAATTTATAGTGATATTCAGTGTCTAAGCAGGAAATATATCTCTGATGTGTTACTAATGTGCACTTTGGTATTTTTAGTCGATAATTTATACCGGGGTGTTACAGTTGGTATCAGAGCAGTTCGACCTAGTCGGACTTAGTTTAGGGTTGAGTCGATTCCTTGTTAGTCCTTTTTGTAATTACACTTGTGATGCTAAGAGACATTGAGCCTGATCAACTTAATACTTAGTGCATCATAAGCGGAATTATGACTGGATGATCAAGACGCAATCCTCGACCACAATCGGAATCTTCAACCGGTGCATCCTCAGGAAAGGTGACATGACGGTGGAAGAATACACCGCTAAGTTTGAGAAGTTGTCTCAGTTTTACCAAGTGGTAAAGTAAGCTTCGGATGACGAACGGAGAATGCAGAAGTATAAGACGGGCATAAGTGCTTTTATGATTTATGGTCTCAGTTCTTATACTGCTACAAATTATGTTGCCTTAATGCAACCAGCCTATGTCGCCGAGGATGATCTCATAGGAAATATGGGAAGGGAAAAAAGGTAGTTGAAATATCAACTCCGAATGCAAAGTCCTAAGATAATTTTATCAAAGGAAAAGCAGGTGCAATTCTTCGATTCTTCAAAGGTCAGAAGATGTTCTAACTGTGGAAAGCCTCACAGCGGTGATTGCAAGCGAAGATCTAATCGGTGCTATTATAGAAATGTAGAGGGTCACTATGGTAAAGAGTGCCCCGTAAGGAAAGGTTCCAAGGAGTCACAAGCAGCTCTAAGGCAAGGACAAGTCAACATTCTGGATGTTTAGCCAGTTACGACTGCAGACAATCTACTGAGGGCTATGGGATCAGTTTTCAATAACTCGATCAGTATATTATATGGTTCGGGTGCAACCTATTGCTGTATATCCCGATCGCGTGTGAATCGGTTGGGATTAGCCTTATCATCGCTATCCGAGCCGATGACTATTTTAAACTGCTGCTAAGGGTCGTGTCCAGACATAATCTTTGTATCGGATTGTCTACTTGTCATAGGAGGCAGAAATCTTGTTGTAGAATTTTTTGTTTGCCTATGAGAAGTGTGGACACCATTTTGGGTATGGATTGGATGACTGCAAATCATGTTGCAATCGACTGTGTTAATCAACTACCAGTTTCTCTTCAGAATCAGTTGAATTGTCTAAGACAAATTCTGAAGCGGTTACCCAGTTCACCTTAGACGGTCAATCCTCATTCCAAGGTGCGGAAGCACATGTTAGTATGTTATCTGCATCCACTGGAACTAGTATTAGATTCATCATCTGTACAAGTTGTGAATGACTTTTTGGATGATCTCTGGATGTTTTTCACGATGAAGTTTCTTCTGAACCTCCAGAGCGAGAAGTAGAGTCTACTGTAGAATTGATTCCTGGCACGGGATCAATATCTATTGTTTCTTATTGAAGGTTTCTTGAGAATTAAAGGAAATAGAGTCTCAACTTGAAGAGTCGATGTTAAAGAAATTCTGTCGACCGAGTGCTTCTCTAAGGAGTGCTCTGGTGTGGTTAATCGAAAGGAAAAATGGTAGCATGAGATCGTGCATTGATTATCGACAACTCAACAAGGTGACGATCAGGAATAAATATCCCTTACCAAGGATAGACGATTTGCTTGAGCAATTTGAGGTGCTGCAGTGTTTTCAGAAATTGATCTGAGGTCGGGATATCGTCAAATAAAGGTTAGAGCCTTAGATATTCCGAAGACAGCTTTCCGTACCAGGTATGGACATTACGAGTTAGTAGTGATGCCCTTCGGTTCAACTAATGCTCCAGCGATATTCGTGGATTACCTGAACCGAGTTTTCCTCAATTACCTAGATCAATTTGTAGTCGTTTTCATTGATGATATCTTGGTGTACTCTAAGACCATTGAGGAGCATGTTCAACATCTCCGCATTGTTCTGAGTGTACTCCGAGGAAAGAAGTTGTACGCGAAGCCGTCGAAGCGTGACTTCTGGATGCCGGAAGTGAAGTTTTTGGGACGCGTGACTTCCCAATTGGGAGTTTCGGTGGATCCTAGTAAGGTGGAAGCAGTGTTGAATTGGGAACGACCAACGTTAGCCACTGAAATCAGAAGTTTTCTAAGTATAGCCGGTTACTACAGGAAGTTTATCGAAGGATCCTCACAATTGGTTCTTCCACTTACTCGGTTAACTCGTAAGGGTCATCCGTTTACGTGGGATGCCGATTGTGAAGAACGTTTTCAAGAGTTGAAGATTTTGACTTCTGCTCCAACCCTGATTCTTCCAGATCCGTTTTTGGGATTCCAAAGTTACAGCGACCCTTCTGGGAATGGTTTGAGATGTGTTCTCATGCAGAATCAACAAGTGGTAGCTTGGGTGTCCAGACAATTAAAGTCTCATGAGAAGAGATATCCGACTCATAATTTGTAATTGGCATCTATTGTGTATGCACTGAAGATTTGGAGACGTTACCTTTATGGGTCTCGTTTCGAAGTCTTTAGTGATCACAAAAGTTTAAAGTATCTGTTTGATCAGAAAGAACTGAATAACAGGCAGAGAAGGTGGGTGGAATTTCTGAAGGATTATGACTTCGAATTGAAGTATCATCCGGGAAAGGCTAATGTTGTAGCTGAAGCACTAAGTAGGAAATCCATCCACATAGCAGAGTTGATGCTGCAAGAAATGGGATTGTTAGAGTCTTTTAGATCTAAGTTGGAGTACATCCATAAGTTTCCACTTTGGTGGCGAGGTATTAGTTTGTTAACCTCTCCTTGGTGAAGGTTGACAACGAGATTGTCTTACGAGATTCCGTTTGACAAAATGAACGTGAATACGAATATGTAAGTGAGGTAACTGCTGACTGTTTTCACATTGCGAAAAAGCACCAAAGGATTAATTGATGGATCTGCTGCAAGGGACTGGAATTTCCGAAGTGAAGCTTGGCGTGCGGTGTGATAATTTTGAAAAATCATTTTTTTTGTGAAAACCCGCATGCTAAAGTTAATTTTGGGAACGAATCGAGAGGCTAATAGGATCTGATTGAGGAAAATCATAGAAGGCGTGCTTAGGTTGAGGGGAAAGGGGAAACTCAACGCTACTGGCTAATTTGGAAAGGAATCGGGTGCGTCGTTGGTAAAAACCTCGTGATGAAGTTGCAATAGAGGAAAAAGAGTTCTGAGTTCTGTTTGAAAGTTGTTTTGAGAACAACTGATATGATTTTCATTACGTTCAAATTATTTGATGTCCCCGTGGTTTATTTCTACGTTTAAGATAAACGTTTCTGGTAAATCCTCATTCCATCTTTTTGAAGAGTTCTATCTCGAAATTTCGGGGGCGAGTCAGGAAGTTTCACAAGCGACTTTTTTCGTCACATTGTCGGTATGTACGAGAACCGTTAAGGATATTAGAAGATTTGTTGAGAAAGTGTTTACACCTTTCGAGGAAATCGTGTTTGTTTTTACCCTTACCGAGGAGTACCAATTTGTGGATCTCATTTTCAACCTGTATTTCTATCAAGTGTCTTATATTAGACCCTTTGATTTAGATTAATCAAAGTTGGGGAGCAAGTGAGGAATGAAGCTTAGGGAGTGTTTTCGAACGCGGTGCCGAGCTTATGTAGGCGAAAGAGGAGTTTCTCGTGCCGATTCGTAATAAGAGAGTTCGGACTGTAATCTTAGAAGCGTTCTGGGGTAGTAGTGGATCATACCGGGAGATTGATGTGCCAACTTCGTGAAGATTTCTACTCATTTCGTTAATTCAGGAATGTTTTCCAGCAAAATTTAAGACCTTTCTAAGAATGTCGATTCTCGGTTAGTCGGATAAAAGGCTTGACGAAATTTTGAGGACAAAATTCTTTTAAGTTGGGGAGAATGTAACATCCGCAAAATAATTAATAGAATTATTTGGGTGTTAATCCAATTAAATCAATTTAGTACTTAACTGGTAAATTTATCGAGTGCTAAAATTATTTATTTGTCGTCATCGGATCGTTAACCGGATAATACGGACCAAGGAAGTTTTGGAATCGAAATAGGAGATTTCGATCAATATGGTAATTTGACCGCGTTACAACAAATATATTAAATAAATATATATGTGTATACGTGTGTGCATGTGAGAGGAGAAGAAAAGAAATTAATTAAAATGAAAGAAAGAAAGAAGAAGGGAGAGACAGTGAGAGAACCGAGAGGAAAACAGAGAGAAGAAGAGAAAAAGAAAAGAAGAGAGAAAGAAAGGGGGAGGAAGAAGAAGGGGAAAAAGGGGGCACTTCCGCTCAACGAAACGACTTCCTTCCAACACGAAAAATACTCAGCGTTACTTCCTCTTCGATTTGGTACCAACATCTTCATCATCAACTCACTCTACACGAATTTACCATTTTCGGTTTGAAGCTCAAGGTGGCGTTTTTGAGAGTGATCTTCGTCAATAAAGCGGTTTGAAGGCTAGGGGAGTTCGAATGGAGGCTTGGGTACTAGTTTGGAGTGAAAGAATCAAGGTTTGATTGGGTGAGATTTGAGAAATCAAATTTGGGGGTTTTTTGTGAATAGTGATTAGAAGTTGGGGAAGATGATGAATAGTGTCCGTGGAGAATTTCGGGAAAATCGGTATTTCGGTCAAAAAGCGGTTTCGTGATCGAGTGGAAAGCTTTGGAAGCGGTTTGGGTGTCGCCGGAGCGGGGAATGTTCGTGTGGCTACTCGGTGATTTGGCGAAGTCTCGGCAATTTTGAAGTCTCGGTGTCGGCACACGCTTCGAGGGTGAGTTCTACTCACGTTTAGGATTTTTATGTTTCGAATTATTAATTAACTGTTTTATCGCTTTCGCTGGACTGGAATATTTCTGGATATTGTCTGTTTCGGATTAGGAATCGATCGGAGCGAGTCTCGAGTTATGTCGCGTTGAAACAGAATTTTTGGTGGTTTGATTTCGAAAGATTTTGACTTAAAAACCGTTAATTGGAAAATATGTCGTTTTTGATAAAATCCGTTTTGATTGAGTTTTTGATTGGGTTGATTGATTGTGTGGTTTTAGTTGGGTCTATTTTGTTGGTTGTTTGGTCTGTTTTCGATCGGAACGAGTATCGGGATCAATCGGAAAGCAATTTTTCATAAAACAGGCCATTTTTGCAATGCTGTCAAATGAGCACGACCCGTGCGTCCAGGGGCACGACCCGTGCGCCTTGTTCTGTCCAAAATTTTCAAAGTGCCCAAAATGATTCCGTTTCGATTCCAATCCTCTCCTAATCCTTTCCTAACCCTTCCATAATGATATTAGGCTTATTATGCCATGATTTTGCGTACGTTTCAAAAGGGCTTTATAAAATACTTTCGAAGTTGAAAATTGTGCCGAAATGTGGTCAACTAGAGTGCGAGTGTGAACTTGGATTTTATAAAATGTGGATTAAAGTGTTTCATTGATTGTCTGATTTGATGGACCGTGGGTTCATGGTACTGTAGATATATATGTTTATATATATATATATCGAGTTGGGTGACGACCCATGTTTTGACATACTAGGCGGGGCAGTCATGCTCCCCCAACCTAGGCTCCGTGCCAATAGGAGAATGTACTATTGGTAAGGGGGTTCACCGGGATTAGCACTGGATTTGCAGTCGGTGTTATGTCATGAGTTTGTTGTACGTTCACCGGGATTAGCACTGGATTTGCAGTCGGTGTCGTACTGTGCGATACACCGGGATTAGCACTGGATTTGCAGTCGGTGCCGCACTTTGTTTGTTGTACGTTCACCGGGATTAGCACTGGATTTGCAGTCGGTGTCGTACTGTGTGATACACCGGGATTAGCACTGGATTTGCAGTCGGTGCCGCACTTTGTTTGTTCACGTTCACCGGGGTTAGCACTTTATTGCAGTCGGTGTCGTGATGATTTTTAAAAAGGATTTTTAATTGGATCGGGAGAGTTAGTAGGGGTATCGGTAGAACTCACTGAGATTGTATCTCACTGTTTAAATGTTGTTGTTTTACAGAGACACAGGGACAGCGGAAATCCAAGAGGCACGAGTAGGTTGAGCTCGGACTGGATGCTGATAGCCTAGCTTTATGTTTAAGCTTATTTCCCTTTTGTTGTCTGTATACTAAAACGTTATGTATTTAGTGTATATCTTTCTTCCGCTTTCTTGTATGATACTGAATACTATAGATGCTGATGGTATATGGTCTGAGAACCATATTGTCTTGTTGTAAATAAGACTGTTTGGGTTTTATTCAGCGAAAAATTTATAGTGATATTCAGTGTCTAAGCAGGAAATATATCTCTGATGTGTTACTAATGTGCACTTTGGTATTTTTAGTCGATAATTTATACCGGGGTGTTACACCTTACTTATGATGAACACGAAACCTTCTTGACGAGAAATCACCACGTAGCCAACAGCAACAAAGCGCCCTTCTTCTCCTCCCTTGTGCGCCGTACGGCTCCCTCTCCCCTCCTCTCTTCACGATTTCTTTCTTTCTTTCCTCTCCAAGGCGCACTCTCTCTTTCTCTCTAGGTCTCTCTCTCAAAATTTCGCTAATGACTCATCATAGTCCCAACCCTAATTCACTTATGCGCAATACAATGGATCATGGGCCTCCAACACAGCTTAAGCCCTTTAACTAATTAGTTGTCGCCACCAAATCCCTAATACCACACCTCCACATAATTAATATAATTTCTAATAATTAAATTATATCCATTAAAATAATTAAATTAATCAAAATACCTAAATACTTAGTTAATTAACTTAATTAAATATTTAGGGTGTTACATGCCGCATGCACATTCAGTTTGAAATCACATTTTATGTTCTATGAAAATATATTAAGAAATCAAATTTTGGACTACAAGGCCCCAGATCATGGTATATTTAGTTAGATAATGCTACACCTAAAAAGAAGACCAAATAGTCGATATAGATTGTCCTAATTAGATAATGCTAAACATAGATTAGATAATGCTAAACCGATAATTTAATATTTTAATTAGCTCTTATCTAACAAGGGCGTAGTTGACATGAGGACCTTGCTGGTGGGTAATGTGAGTAGTCATGACCTTGTGAGTAGTCAAGACCCAACTCGCTTAATTTATTTGTTTAATGAAAAAAGACAAAATAGTGTAACATCCCTAATTTTTAAAGACTCGTATTATGATGCCTAAGACCGATTAATTATTTGTGAGAATAATTAGTCGTGTCTCGGTGATTAATAGTCGAGGAAATTGTCAACATAATTGTGTTTCCCTCGAATTATGGTCATTTCATGACTAAAAAGGAAGTTTAAGCCAAAGGGTAAAATGGTCATTTCACTAAATATCATTGGACCGATCTATTAAGGGGGTCATGGCTATAGATGTTAATGGACCCAAGTATTTTAGCTAATCAAATTGCTAATGATAGGAGATTATGCATTGGGGATTGGTAGTTTGGGTAGAATTGAATTAAGGGCATTATGGTAAAATTGGCCTCATTAAATTTCTAGCTGAACCTTATAGCCAGCCACATCCTCCCTTGTTTTATTTTTATAAAACACAATTCAGCTGCTGGGAGTTTAGAGGAAAGAAGCCATGGGAGAGAGAGTGAGGGGCGAAGGTAAGAAGGGGAGAGGGAGAGGAGAATCTTCAATGCATGTAAATCCTTCTTCCTCCATTTCAATCCTCTTTCAATTTCCTTTCCATTGATGCTGATTTCCACCACTGAAAGCTTCTCCTTCTTCTTGCTTCCAAATCGCACAAAAGGGGGAAAATGATTGAAAGTTGGGTTCTTTTTGGTATTTCAGTTCTTGAGCATTGAAAATGGTTGTTTGGATCTGGTTTGCTACATTTTGGAGTTGATTGGAGAGCTGGAAGTCTAGGGACAGAACTGAGATACTAGCACTGAGGTTGGAGCCCAAACTCGTGGTGACAAGAGACTAAAGATGTTGGTTCAAAATTATCATGATTTCTGGGTAAAACCCGTTTTACATACCTTCAGTGTTTTCTTCGTATTTCCCAGTACACAACTCCGATGATCACGATTTTTGTTTCTCTGGAAAGTAGACAAAAAGCTCTTCATTTTAGGCACAAGAATCGTATGATTTCATGGAGAAATGAGAGAGATATCCTGTTCACAAGTTTCGGTTTCAGAATCAAACACTGTCCTGGACCAGTCATCTTGTTTTGGTGATATCTCCCAAACCTCTGGGTGCATGCGTGTGAAAATTTGATCATCAGAAAGAAGACAAAATTATCTTCAAAATGGGCACTGATTTGAGTAGATTTGGTTACGGATTGACTGAGATAACTCTGTTTCAAAACTGCTCCTTGATTCTGGAAATTTGAAATAAATCTGGAAATAACGGTTCGTTGGATTAAGGGTTCGATTCGTCATAAGTCTCGAGGGTCGTCAACTCAAGTACCGGATGAGTGTTCAGTAGCAAGAATTTGATCGAGTTACTGGTGGTGCATGTGGGACCCATCGAGTTCAGATGCGGAGGCACTAGGAGCGTGTACGTGACTACGGGGATTGTTCGAGTGGTTACAATCCGGCCGTCCGTGTTCCGGCGTGATTTCTCGCGAGATCGTCAACCGGGTGAGTTCTACTCACGGATAGGGATATTTTTCGTGTCTTGAAATTATATCGGGTTGAGTCATAAGGCAATTATCAATTTTCGAAAGATTTTGGAACCGAAAACCGTTTTGAGAAATATCGCGTTTTTACGGTTTCTATTGAATTGTTGAACAATTTGCGAAATTGTGATTTTAAGTGCTTTCACTGGAATATGGTCTGGAATGTTGTTTATTAAATCCGTTTTCAGGTTGGAGAACGATCGGAATTCGATTTGGGCGAGAAATGGAAAGCGGAATGAGAAACTAGAATTCAGTAACAGAACAGGCCGCACGGGTCGTGCGCCCCTGGGCACGGACCGTGCGTCCTCTTCGGGTTGGCTGTGTGATTTTGGTAAATCACGCACGGGTCGTGCGCCCCTGGGCACGGACCGTGCGTGAGCTGCTTTTACCGGACTCTGATTTCTCATTTCGTCGCTCCTTTCGATCCCGAATCACTTCTAATTTTCTCCCCAACCCACTTTAAGGATATTGCCTTACTGACAACCGTATTTTGAACTTATTCAATTCATGATTTTGAAAAAGAGTTTCAAAGCATATTTGACTGAAAAACCGAAACCCTAGTATACGTGTGGGTACACCGTCTGATGGACTGACTGAATATATATGTTTATATATGTTAATTGAATTTGATTATAATGCCGGATGTTTATAAATTCATCAAAACGGGTTATAAGTCAATAATACATTACAATTTGATTATAATGCCGGATGTTTATAAATTCATCAAAACGGGTTATAAGTCAATAATACATTACAATTTGATTATAATGCCGGATGTTTATAAATTCATCAAAACGGGTTATAAGTCAATAATACATTACAATTTGATTATAATGCCGGATGTTTATAAATTCATCAAAACGGGTTATAAGTCAATAATACATTACAATATGATTATAATGCCGGATGTTTATAAATTCATCAAAACGGGTTATAGATCAATAAGATATAAATTATCTAAAAAGATATTGTGATTGATCCTTTGGTGATCGGAAAGATATATATATTATCTAACTCTCGAGAAATCGTTATGTATTGTCATACATAAATCGCGTTGGGTGACGACCCGACAAGTAGCATACTAGGAAGGGAAGTCATGAGCCCTCACCCTAGGCCCTGTATACGTCTTGGCGTGGTCAATTCGTGGGTTACCGGGATTAGCAAGCGTTGTGCAGCCGGTTTGTGCTAAGGTTAAACACATGGTTCCCGGGATTAGCAATCGTTGTGCAGCCGGATCATGTTAAATAAAATTCACGATTTGCCGGGATTAGCAAGAGTTGTGCAGTCGGCATTTCGATTAATAATTTAAGAACACGAATTGCCGGGATTAGCAATCGTTGTGCAGTCGGCAATTCGATTAATAAATAAGACATTGTTAAGTCATACACATGGTTCCCGGGATTAGCAATCGTTGTGCAGCCGGATCATGTTGAGTTCAATTCACGAATTGCCGGGATTAGCAATTGTTGTGCAGTCGGCATTTCGATGAATGAATAAGACATTGTTGTGTCAGCTTTTGATAACGGTTTAATAAAATGAACCGAGTGTCGGTGAGGGGGCACGGTAGGACTCACTGAGACAAGTTGTCTCACCCAATCCATATTTGTTGTTTTTACAGGTTATAAGGACAGCAGACGGCACAGTTGGTTGTCGGGTTCGAGGAGAAGACTGAAGATTGATTCTTTTATAGTTGTCCATGCTCTTCTGTAGTTGTCTCTGTATTCGGTCGTATGACTCGAGCTTGTATTATGTATTATTTTATTTATTAGTTTCCGCTGTTTCTTGTAAAGATGTATATCTGAACAGGAATTTTTATACTCTGATTTATACCAAATTGTATATTTAGGTATTTCTTTGTTAAAGAAATACCGGGGTGTTACATTTGGTATCAGAGCGGTTCGGCCTTGTCGGACGTAGTGACCTTCGGGTCGAGAACATAGGATCGAGTCAGCTAGGGACTTAGACAATTATGTGTCAGATCTTTTTAGTATATTATGTGACGTATTGAGTCAGGATCCACTCAATGTTTCATGTAAAGTACTGAAAATTATGACAGATAGTTGCCTCAGCCCCGAAAATGTCCGAAACCCTACACCATAGGATTCTCAGCCTTCTCGTTTCGTCAGAGCACGCGGCAGGAGCAGAGGGCTACATAAGACAATTGAAAACAATGATGGGCATCCGCGATGGTTCGAGGAAACTGTGGGCGGCTGTTCAGTAAATGAATCGGATGCGGCTAGTGAGTCGCAGTATAAAACATCGTAAATCTTATCGAGATTTCAAATCAAGCGAAGCCATTGGGCAATAGAAATGACAGTGTACTGAAAGCTATCAGACTGGTTAACTCCCAAAACCCTGACCTTTATTTTGTCAGCTTATCAGTTATAGAGATATCGTTTTCACCATAAATCTCACCTTCTGGTGTCAGTCAATCCCAGTTAGGGCAGCAGTCAAGGAAAATCCTTATCGGTAAATTTTAGGCATAGATTCCAATTCTTCTTCTTCTGAGTCACAATGTGACGGATGATAAAGCTAGCTGAGTAAAGATACTCCGTTGCCAGTATTGACTAGCAGAGTCATAATATGCCGATCAGGTTAAGTCCCGATCAGGAATTATGAATCAAATCCTTCAAAGCAGATCAGTATGTGGAATCGGTAGGAGTGACCGTATTTCAATCCGCTGCTGGAAGCATTCCAATCACGGTCTGTGAGAAATTCACGTTAGTCTTCCGACTCATTTGTTCGTAACTTCTTCTCCGGAACTCCGATTTTTATGTTCCGAGAGGCGTTGGAAAGCTAACGGAAATATCTACACCGATGAATGGGTTGTGAACCGTATCTTCAATTGTATTTTGAAGTGTACCTCTGTTTTAAATCTGAACCGTAAGCTCTAGGCATTCGTGGAATGTGGACCTCCCTGTTGTACGGGAAATTGGAAAAAGGATCTCCAATCAGTCAGTTTAGACTCCTAGAGCCCATTCTGAAGCTATATTAATTAAATGTAATAATTATGTCTGGATAGTCGCGGAAATTCGGAGAGAAGGTGGGCCAAGGAAAATTTTAAATGATAAATTTAACGAATCAATACAAGGACACTTATGGTGTGCTCGTGTGATTCCCAAAATAACTTTTGTTTTCAAAAATTCCCTGGTGCCACCGCAATTTCAATTTCGTGACTAATCCGAGAATAATTACTACATCGAAGTTAATAGAGAAACCAAGGATTGTCTAGGATGACTCTAAATCTCATCTTCTAAAGAAAACCTTATGTCATTCTAGTAAGATTTCTAATATCGAAATTCGCATCTCCTTAAGATCCGAGTAAACAATATCTATGAAAGATAGGTATCGAAATGCAAAGCCTAGTTGATCTAAAAAGACAACTGTGATTGGATAAGTCGTTGACTTAGACAATCCTGAATGACCCATAACCTGTATAAGGGCACCGAACTGTAGGTTCAATTATGAGGACAGAGTCATAATGGTCGAAAGACGCACCCTTATCGTTGTTTTGGGTTAGATAAAACATCAGTTGTACCGGCGACTACCTGAAATGCTCGAAATGTTTCTAAGATAACCAAAGATGTGGGTTACTCAAACGTTTGCCCGAAAGTAATGGAAGGCTAGGTAACACGTGAATATAATTGCTAGTTGGAGAGGTATCAGGCCATGTGAAGGCAATTACCTTTCGGTAGTTATAGTGTTCGGGCTTCCACTACTGAAGTGAAACTCCAATCGTTAATCTTGAATTCGTTAAGATCAACAGTAAGTTGTTGTGACTTTGATCCATCGGATGGGTCAATGCTAATTCTCCATTCTAGTGACCTATGGTTAAATGTCGATAAATCAAGTATGTGCTGAGAATTCGGATTGTCCGATTGTGGTCCAGCACACGATGCTTTTCTAAGAATCCAATGAGTTGAGTACCTATAATGTTTTTACCTTTTCACCTTCTACACTCGTTTGATGGTAGAGTGAGTGAGGATGAACCGTATGTCGGTCGGAGACTAAATGATTGGACAGTGACTGTATGACACATGAGTCCTTGATAGTGAACTTTATAACCATTGTGTAGTCTCTTGAGACAATTGAGTCGTGTCTATTTTGTCACGAAATACAAGCCTTTGTTCTAACCTCGAAGTTTATCTTGAACTGATTCGAGAAAGGAATTGAAGGGAAATGAATTGAATAAAATAGAATAGCGGCTTGGGAAAAATTTTAAAACAAATACCCGCTTTCTCTTTCGGCGCAATGTCCTTCCCGATCCCTTCCTCGAATGAACCCATTTGTTTTGTCTTAATGGAGCCGAACTCAAGCACAATAATAGAAGTTTGTGAGATCTTGATCGAACAAATGGCTGGTTCCAACAAAGTAACACTTCTACTCTCACTTTCAAACTCGTAACTTTTAAATACCAGAGAATGAGATTCCGCTTTGTTGGGGCGCCGTGCATTGAGTTAGGTCATCTATAAGTTGGGGTGAATTAACTTTTGGGATAGTCGTATTTTCAAACTATCGTCATTAGAAACCCCATTGAAAAGAATTTTCATTAAATGGAACTATTGTACTTTCAAGTTTTGGAACCGATTTAATGAAAGAATATTTTGCTCTTA
Organism: Astragalus membranaceus; assembly: GCA_039519185.1. Taxonomy (NCBI): domain Eukaryota; kingdom Viridiplantae; phylum Streptophyta; class Magnoliopsida; order Fabales; family Fabaceae; genus Astragalus; species Astragalus membranaceus. The sequence continues at coordinate 146,595,703 of CM076849.1, read as the reverse complement.
TTTTAGAGTTTTCCCTAGATTCGGTTGCAAGGAAAATCGCTCCTAGATTCCTTGGACCGAGAGTCAACCTGTTTTATAAAATAACTCTGTTTGCTTCAGTCGAGATTTTTAGTAAAATGAGTCAAGCGCTTATGTGAGCGTAACTCGGGAAGAGAAGAAAACTTTTCTTCTGGATACCGTATGGTTTGATTCCAAGGAAATTCTCTTACAGTCATTGTTTCGTTCCAATTCAAGCTACGGCTAGGCCGAAATCTTCCGGGTTCCTGACTTCGATAGTGCAGGATGTGTGGATACCATAACTATGAGTTCGTATCCTCAACAGATTGTAGACATTCCATTGTCCATAACAATTAGTGTCAGTTTCCAAGAGGTCGGAATAGTTAATTTCTGAAGAAAGTTTGTATCTTCATGATGTCTTTCACATGTCTCAGTTGAGAAAATGAATTCCCAATCCACCTCAGCCGTTGAGCATTGAAACGATCGATCTTCGACCGGATTTACCAGTTCAACCTTATCCTAGTTTTATCCTGGAGCGTGGTATGAAGACATTGCGGTCAAGGACTATTCCAATTGTCAAGATAGTCTGGGAGGGCTTCTCAGCCGAAGAGGCTACTTGAGAACTGGAAGAGAACATGATGACCCGATATCAATATCTTTTCGCTTAAGGCATGTCTCGTCAATTTTGAGGACAAAATTTTTAAAAGTTGGGGTGATTGTAACATCCCTAATTTTTAAAGACTCGTATTATGATGCCTAAGACCGATTAATTATTTGTGAGAATAATTAGTCGTGTCTCGGTGATTAATAGTCGAGGAAATTGTCAACATAATTGTGTTTCCCTCGAATTATGGTCATTTCATGACTAAAAAGGAAGTTTAAGCCAAAGGGTAAAATGGTCATTTCACTAAATATCATTGGACCGATCTATTAAGGGGGTCATGGCTATAGATGTTAATGGACCCAAGTATTTTAGCTAATCAAATTGCTAATGATAGGAGATTATGCATTGGGGATTGGTAGTTTGGGTAGAATTGAATTAAGGGCATTATGGTAAAATTGGCCTCATTAAATTTCTAGCTGAACCTTATAGCCAGCCACATCCTCCCTTGTTTTATTTTTATAAAACACAATTCAGCTGCTGGGAGTTTAGAGGAAAGAAGCCATGGGAGAGAGAGTGAGGGGCGAAGGTAAGAAGGGGAGAGGGAGAGGAGAATCTTCAATGCATGTAAATCCTTCTTCCTCCATTTCAATCCTCTTTCAATTTCCTTTCCATTGATGCTGATTTCCACCACTGAAAGCTTCTCCTTCTTCTTGCTTCCAAATCGCACAAAAGGGGGAAAATGATTGAAAGTTGGGTTCTTTTTGGTATTTCAGTTCTTGAGCATTGAAAATGGTTGTTTGGATCTGGTTTGCTACATTTTGGAGTTGATTGGAGAGCTGGAAGTCTAGGGACAGAACTGAGATACTAGCACTGAGGTTGGAGCCCAAACTCGTGGTGACAAGAGACTAAAGATGTTGGTTCAAAATTATCAAGATTTCTGGGTAAAACCCGTTTTACATACCTTCAGTGTTTTCTTCGTATTTCCCAGTACACAACTCCGATGATCACGATTTTTGTTTCTCTGGAAAGTAGACAAAAAGCTCTTCATTTTAGGCACAAGAATCGTATGATTTCATGGAGAAATGAGAGAGATATCCTGTTCACAAGTTTCGGTTTCAGAATCAAACACTGTCCTGGACCAGTCATCTTGTTTTGGTGATATCTCCCAAACCTCTGGGTGCATGCGTGTGAAAATTTGATCATCAGAAAGAAGACAAAATTATCTTCAAAATGGGCACTGATTTGAGTAGATTTGGTTACGGATTGACTGAGATAACTCTGTTTCAAAACTGCTCCTTGATTCTGGAAATTTGAAATAAATCTGGAAATAACGGTTCGTTGGATTAAGGGTTCGATTCGTCATAAGTCTCGAGGGTCGTCAACTCAAGTACCGGATGAGTGTTCAGTAGCAAGAATTTGATCGAGTTACTGGTGGTGCATGTGGGACCCATCGAGTTCAGATGCGGAGGCACTAGGAGCGTGTACGTGACTACGGGGATTGTTCGAGTGGTTACAATCCGGCCGTCCGTGTTCCGGCGTGATTTCTCGCGAGATCGTCAACCGGGTGAGTTCTACTCACGGATAGGGATATTTTTCGTGTCTTGAAATTATATCGGGTTGAGTCATAAGGCAATTATCAATTTTCGAAAGATTTTGGAACCGAAAACCGTTTTGAGAAATATCGCGTTTTTACGGTTTCTATTGAATTGTTGAACAATTTGCGAAATTGTGATTTTAAGTGCTTTCACTGGAATATGGTCTGGAATGTTGTTTATTAAATCCGTTTTCAGGTTGGAGAACGATCGGAATTCGATTTTGGCGAGAAATGGAAAGCGGAATGAGAAACTAGAATTCAGTAACAGAACAGGCCGCACGGGTCGTGCGCCCCTGGGCACGGACCGTGCGTCCTCTTCGGGTTGGCTGTGTGATTTTGGTAAATCACGCACGGGTCGTGCGCCCCTGGGCACGGACCGTGCGTGAGCTGCTGTTACCGGACTCTGATTTCTCATTTCGTCGCTCCTTTCGATCCCGAATCACTTCTAATTTTCTCCCCAACCCACTTTAAGGATATTGCCTTACTGACAACCGTATTTTGAACTTATTCAATTCATGATTTTGAAAAAGAGTTTCAAAGCATATTTGACTGAAAAACCGAAACCCTAGTATACGTGTGGGTACACCGTCTGATGGACTGACTGAATATATATGTTTATATATGTTAATTGAATTTGATTATAATGCCGGATGTTTATAAATTCATCAAAACGGGTTATAAGTCAATAATACATTACAATTTGATTATAATGCCGGATGTTTATAAATTCATCAAAACGGGTTATAAGTCAATAATACATTACAATTTGATTATAATGCCGGATGTTTATAAATTCATCAAAACGGGTTATAAGTCAATAATACATTACAATTTGATTATAATGCCGGATGTTTATAAATTCATCAAAACGGGTTATAAGTCAATAATACATTACAATATGATTATAATGCCGGATGTTTATAAATTCATCAAAACGGGTTATAGATCAATAAGATATAAATTATCTAAAAAGATATTGTGATTGATCCTTTGGTGATCGGAAAGATATATATATTATCTAACTCTCGAGAAATCGTTATGTATTGTCATACATAAATCGCGTTGGGTGACGACCCGACAAGTAGCATACTAGGAAGGGAAGTCATGAGCCCTCACCCTAGGCCCTGTATACGTCTTGGCGTGGTCAATTCGTGGGTTACCGGGATTAGCAAGCGTTGTGCAGCCGGTTTGTGCTAAGGTTAAACACATGGTTCCCGGGATTAGCAATCGTTGTGCAGCCGGATCATGTTAAATAAAATTCACGATTTGCCGGGATTAGCAAGAGTTGTGCAGTCGGCATTTCGATTAATAATTTAAGAACACGAATTGCCGGGATTAGCAATCGTTGTGCAGTCGGCAATTCGATTAATAAATAAGACATTGTTAAGTCATACACATGGTTCCCGGGATTAGCAATCGTTGTGCAGCCGGATCATGTTGAGTTCAATTCACGAATTGCCGGGATTAGCAATTGTTGTGCAGTCGGCATTTCGATGAATGAATAAGACATTGTTGTGTCAGCTTTTGATAACGGTTTAATAAAATGAACCGAGTGTCGGTGAGGGGGCACGGTAGGACTCACTGAGACAAGTTGTCTCACCCAATCCATATTTGTTGTTTTTACAGGTTATAAGGACAGCAGACGGCACAGTTGGTTGTCGGGTTCGAGGAGAAGACTGAAGATTGATTCTTTTATAGTTGTCCATGCTCTTCTGTAGTTGTCTCTGTATTCGGTCGTATGACTCGAGCTTGTATTATGTATTATTTTATTTATTAGTTTCCGCTGTTTCTTGTAAAGATGTATATCTGAACAGGAATTTTTATACTCTGATTTATACCAAATTGTATATTTAGGTATTTCTTTGTTAAAGAAATACCGGGGTGTTACAAATAGTGTCACAATTTGAATAATCATAACCATACTTACCAGATGCAATTAGAACTAGAATGACAAAGAAATGGAAAAAGGTTGAGATGCGATGCAACATTCTGAAAGAAGTTTCGAGTCAATTTCTTCTTCTTTTTGTTTGGTTTTTAGTGTGATATTTGCATATTATTTATAGACCTCTATAGAACATAAAAGTTTGTGATCTCAAAAAAGGAACATAAAAGTTTGTTTCTGTTTCTTCTTGCATTGGTACTAGTGACCTTAATTTCAATGGAATATTTTAACATTAGTATTAGTGAATATATTTTGTCGGAAAAAAATCATTGAATATATGAAAATAATTTCTAGTTTTAATTGGGTATCGTATAGTCTTATACTAGTTTTAATTAGGCTGCATTAATATCATTGAATATATGAGACAACTTTCTAGTTTTAATTGTTTTTATTTTTGTTGTCTTCTTTTTCGTATACATATTTAAACTGGTCGAGGATCAAGTGTGGCCTCTGTCCTACTGCTGTTTCGCCTCTCCTTATAGCCGATGCTATGCGGGATAGAACATGTTAGACTCTAGTTCGTTTTTGTTCTTTGTTTTTTTATATTGCTTTCCTTTTGATAAAAAAAACAAGTCGAGGTTCGGGAAAAGCATTGGCTTTGTTATTCCTGTAACACCCTAATATTTCTATCAAATAGAAATGCTAAGATGCACGAAATGGCATTCATCAGAGTAATACTTCATGTTTAGATATTGAACACAACTAAAATTTTCCTCGATGATTAACATCAACAGTCTTACATCCACATAGGTTCTGTGTCTTTCAATATCTTTATAACCTAGTGTTCAATACCATCCCAAGAAAAGCGGAAACGATTACATAACTTAAAAAAATTCAAGTCACATTACAAAGACAACAAAGCGATCCAATATCATAAATCAAAGAACCAAGTCTTTGAACGTCTCCTCAAGCTCGTCACCTATTCGTGCTTTTTCGCTTTCTTCTTCCACCGTTTCTCTGTAAAACAACAACATATAATGGGTGAGATAAACATTATCTCACTGAGTCCTACTGTAACCCCTCACAATAACTCTCGGTTCATTTCTTTCCTTTTTCCTTTAATCGTTGTCCATAAAGGGCCTATGTGCATATCTTTTCCTTTCATGCCATAGCGATCTCCAGTAATGACCACGCCTTTACCGTCGAACCTCTCCACTAGTTTAACTAGCTTCAAACCTCTGAGGCCTAGGTTTTGGGGCTCATGACTTCCCCTCCCCTAGTGTACTAATCTACTGGGTCGTCACCCATCCTTTTCATTACATGTCATTCATGTTAATATTTAACATAAACTTGATCGAACATATAGTTCCATAACCTTAAACATAAGCCATGTCCTCTCGCGTATACTACTTTACGGTTTTTGAAACAATTATAGGTTTGAGGGAAATTTTCAAAATCATCTTTGAACATGTCAAAAACAATGTCTTAAATGTGAAAATTCATCACAAAGGGTTGGAAAAGGGATTAGAAGAGGTTTGGAATCAAAAGGAGCGACGAAATGAGAATTCGGTGTCCGGTGATAGAAGCTCACGCACGGTCCGTGTGCCCTAGGCACACGACCTGTGCGCACTTGACCTTCTTTTAAAACCATTTTTGCGAACATGGCGCACGATCCGTGTGCCCTAGGCGCACGATTCGTGCGCACCTGTCTGTGCACCGTTTCATTCCGCTTTTCTCATTTTCGCAATTCCTTTCGAGTCCAATCCGTATTCCGATCAAAAACCAACCAAAACACAAACAATATTCCAGTCAATCCAGTCCATACAATCACATATAAAATTCGATAAAAACCGTAAAACGTACTTTTCCCGAAAACGGTTTTCGACTCTTAAAACTTTCGAAACCACGGAACATCCATAAAACGGTCACATAACAATCATTTCAGAATTACAAAAATGATCCTAAGCGTGAGTAGAACTCACCGTTTTGACGACCTCGCGAGCATTCACGTCCTCACACGAAACGACCGAACCGTAACCTCTCGAACGATCCCCGTAATCACGAACTCGCACCGAACGGGTCTAGACTTCGAAACCAAACTTCTACTCACAAGGAATTTCGAACATAGAAACTTGGATACCTCAATCCCTCCTCAAAGACGCAATGTAGCCAACTTAAGAGCTCTAAGATTGAAGCTTGCACCTACAAGCTTCCATAGATAACTTGCAAAGCAAACTTTCAGATTTTGGCTAGGATTGAGCTTTAAGCTCGAAAATGGCAAGTTGAAAAAGAGGATGATTCAGCTAGTGAGGTTGGTATCATGAGAAAGGAAATCGAAAATGGAAGAGAATGAGCTATAGATACCTCACATGCAAGAAGAATCCAAGTTCCACCCTTCAATTCTTATCCTTCTTCCTCTCGCAATCCTCTCTTCTCTCTCTATCTATGTTTTCTGATTTTTTGCTGAAAATGAATTTGGTTCAGCTGGGTAAGGCATTAAGTGGGAGGGAAATGACTAAAATGCCCTCCACTTAGCCCTTCACCTTAATCTTCTCTTAAATAACCCCTAACTCATAATTAACTTCTAAAAATTGTGATTGTGGTCTTATGGAGTTAAGGAGTATGTTTTGGTGTTGAGTAATTTGGGTTAGGGTTCGAAAGATATGGGAATGACCAAAACACCCTTGGTCCCCTAATCCTCACATAATTCTATTTCTACCTCAAAACGACCACGTAATTCATACTATTTGTAACCAAATGTTGCTTTCATGCTTTTAACAAGTCCATGACTTGAATTATTATTTTATCGAATAACAATTCGCTAGTTAATTTCATAAAACGAAATTAACCGAAATTAGGGATGTTACAATTCCTTTTCTTCAAACGATTACACAAAGGAAGGAACATTTTTTCTCAGTCATGGGTTTCCTAACTACTCCGAAAAGTGTTATGATTAAGCTAGTCTAAGATAATCTAAGGCTATGCATGGTGTAAAGGGAAAGTGAAATGCTTGAAAGCTATTGGTTATGTGTCCAAAATATTTACAAGCGATGATCTCTATTGGTCATGATCACTAGCCTGAAGCTAACCAGGATCGGAAAAACAATTGGATCAGTTAATATTGACCTACACTAAGCCTCACCCATGCTAAAATCTACGAGAGGTGCACACTCCTAATGTTGTTTTATTTCAAATGTTATTTTATAATTTATTTTATTCTGATGTTTCAATATCAAGTTAAACCTTATTAAAAGTATTTTGTATTTCTATTTTATTATTGGTTATTCATATTTGACAAAAAAGTAACAGTAAACTATATGATTTATAATTTATAATTTATATTTACATTTAACATAACGGTGTTAATCTCGATTCTTCCGACTTGATCATAAAAATATTGATTCTTCCGTTGGTACTTATGACCATAACTTCGATTAAATATATTTGGATTAATATTGTTGAATATATGAAACAAATTTCTAGTTTTAATTTGGTAACATATACTAGCACTAAGACTTTATATCAATATTTCATAAACTATTAGTTTTAATAGTTTCTAATCTGCATCTATAATAGTCAATTTCAATTTTCTGTTTCTTTATGACAGCAATTTTACGTTTCAATCACTTCAAATTCAATTGCTATAATATTTAAAAATGTTCTTTCACAAACAATATTATAAAATGTTCTAAAATGTGTAACTTCCCTAGTTTTGTTAATTTCGGATTACGAATTAACGATTTATTATTGGATTAGATAATAAATCGGGTCATGGATATGACAATTTCATGGAAACGATGTTTAATCACTCAAGCATATGAAATGTACTCAAATTATTCGAATTGTGTGAATTGTGGTGGGAATTAGACCACAAAGGTAAAATGGTCATTTCACCTCGCATCGAAGATGTTTCATCCAACGATATAAATATTGGGTCCGAGTCATAGTAGGATCATGGGATTGTTACTAAAAGTCCTAAGTCATGTGGATTGGTGAGTACTTAATGGATTCAAAGTGGAATAAGTAGGAATATAAGGTGTGAGGGCAGGTTGGTCTTTCCCTCACCCTTACTAGCTCTCAGCTGTTTTAAGTCCCACTCATCTCCCTCAAGCTAAAACACTTTCAGAAATGAGAAAAGAAAGAAATAGAGACAAGGAGGGGAAAACGTGAAGAGGGAAGAAGAAGAGAGAGGAAAGTGGAGGGCCATGGATTCTCCATGCATGTAACTCATCTCTGTCCCATTCTCTTCAAATTTTCGAGCTCTATCCAGTGACCCTAGTTTCTGAATCCCATTCCTCACCTAACTCTTTTCACCATTGAAGAACACTTTAAGCTCCAAGTGGAGAGAAATGGAATTTTGGCACACTTGCTGCTTTGCATGTTCAGTAGGAACCATTAGGGAAGTAATTCTGAGCCTACATTGTGGATTGGGAAGTGTCTGAAGGTTGTAGAACTACTGGTTCTGAAGATTGAAGCACAAATTCGTGGTTACAAGTATTTGAGGTTGATGATTCATTATAATCAAGAATTCTGGGTGAAACCCGTATGACCTACCTTCAGTGTTTTCATCGTATCGCCCTGTATTCAACTCTTCTCTTCATGATTTTTGTTCCTCTGGAAACTAGACACAAAATTCTTTAATATGAGAACAAGAACCGTCGGATTTCATTTGGAAATGAGAGAGATATTGTGTCCTCAAGTTTCGGTTAAGAATCAGCCACTATACTGGACCAGTCCCATTGTATTCGCGATAACTCTCTGAATATTGGCTGCATGCGTCTGGAACTTCCTCCATCAGGATCTAGACAAAATTCTCTTCCCAATGGGCACTGATTTGAGGAGTTTTGGTCACGAATTGACCTAGTTATGCCAGTTACAAATCGGTATCCAAATACCGGGAAATGGAAGTAAAGCTGAAATGTTTGTTCGTCGAGTTTGGGTTCGATTCGTCAAAGCCTCGAAAGTCGTCAGTTCAATATACCGGAGAGGAGTTCAGTAGCAAGAATGATTGATTGAGTTGCTGTTTGTACAAATGGGGGCCCATTGAGTTCAGTTGCGGAGGTATTCGGAGCGTGTTCGTGATTACAGGGATTGTTCGAGAGGTTAACGGTTCGATTGTTCGAGCGAGGACTCGACTTCTCGGGGACTCGTCATACCAGTGAGTTTTACTCACGTTTAGGGATTTTTAGATTTCGATATTGATTGTTATGATTTCTGTTTGCTGAAAAATATGAAAAATTGATGAAGAGATTTCACTGTTGGAAAGTTTCTGGATGTGTGTTCAGTCTTTTGGCTGTTTCGTGAGTTCTGGTAATCAAAAAATTATGTGTAATACATTTTTGAAACTAGACTTAAGTCTCTTTAATTTGGCACTGGTTTCATCAAAAATTGAGTTGTCTAGCTCAAATTATAAGTTTCACAAGATAGGGTAATATTCTGGACGCATTCTTGACATAGCTACTGTATTTTTGAAAATGGGAACTTTCTGTTAGTCCAAATATTTGGGGCTTGTTTTGCTAGAGACTAGACTTAATTTTGGTCATTTTGGCACGAGTTTGTCTGGATTTGAAATTGTGTAGCTCGAGCTATGAGTATCCCAAGTTAGGTAAAATTTCTGAAGTTAAATTCGGTATAGGTTCAGTGTTTTGGGTATTGTGCTCTCAATTGAACTTCTTTTTGAACGATTCTTATTTATTTGAAACCAAGACACAATGTTCTATGGTTTAGTTTCCATATTCAGATTAATTGGTTGAGTTTTGGCCATTTTAGAAGTGCTAGAAATCAGGAGACAGATTCTGTCCAATCTAGAAAACACTCTGTCTATTTTTGAAAACTGTACTAATTGGCTCATTATTTTGCAAGACCAAAAGTTTATTCAGAAACTAGACATCCGTAGCTTTCCAACAAGTGGTCTTTTGCAATTTTTCGACGTCGTTTGATATGTTAAAGGTTTTCTTAAAGTTTAATTCAAACTGATCGAAAAACCGAAAGCTAGTGTGCGTGTGGGTTCATTTATTGAATAAACCAACTGAACTGGATGGCAATTGTTATGCTGTGATTATAAGGGCGGATGTCTAACTTTGAATTCATCAAAATGGGTTATAAGACAACTATGGTTTTAGAATGTCTAGAACTTAAGAGACGGTTGATAGCCCCACAAGTGCACGGGTCGTATCGCGTAATAAAAGAGTATCGGTCCACCGGGAGAGCCTAAGTGAATACCAATTTAATTTTTCAAAGTTGATTAACTGAAAAGAAAGTGTTTTTAGAAAGAAGGAATGTTTTAGTAAAGTCTACTCACTCATGATCATTGTAGACAAAAGAGGAGAAAAGAAAATAAGAAAAGAAAACATAAAGTTTAAATAGCGAGAAAATAAAAGAAAGCGGTAAAGTGCAAAAGTATAAATAGCGGAATTGTAAATGACAAGAAAGTAAATTGCTTGAAAAGTAAATTGCCAGTAATTTACTTGACTTGCCAGTAATTTACTTGACTTGCCAGTAGTTTACTTGACTTGGAAATTTAAAGGGCAAAAAAGTAAATAACAAGGAAAATAAAAGAGCGAAAAAGTAAAGGGCGGAAAGTAAAGAGCGAGAAATTAAATAGCAATGAAAGTAAATGACTTGGAAAATAAAGGTGCAAGAAATTAAATAGCAAGGAAAGTAAATGACTTGGAAAGTAAATGGGCAAGAAAATAAATAGCAAGAATTTAAAGGGCAAGAAAGTAAATAAACAAGAATCATAAAAAGCATGAAGAGTAAATTGAAGTCATGAATCATTAGAGAGCCTTTGTCATTGATTTTCTAACAAAATTCAAGCTTGGTTACAAGTGAGGATCAAGCCTCTATTTATAGGAAAATATTAGGTCTAAGGCACTTGAGAGGAGGGGCAAAATGGTCATAAAAAAAGTGGCAAATCAAGTGGCAAGGGAAAGCCATCAGCAAGTGGGTGCAGCCAAAATTGACTTGTCTGGTGCCAGGGTCGTGCGCCCATGTGCCTGGGTCGTGCGCCCTGGCCAGTCAATTTTGGCTGCTCTGCGCCAGTTTTGCACTAGGGTCGTGCGCCTATGGTGCCAGGGTCGTGCGCCATGTGCTGGAAAAGCTGTTCTGCGTTGCTGGCAAGCATGGGTCGTGTGCCTATGTGCCAAGGTCGTGCGCCTTGTTCTGCCAAAATGGGCCATTTTCAGTTGAAAACACGCACGGGTCGTGCGTGGTGCACCCAGGGTCGTGCGCAGGCTCTGCGCCAGTTTTTACCAGGGTCGTGCGCCTATCTGCCAGGGTCGTGCGCCAGTTTTGCACTAGGGTCGTGCAACATGTGCCAGGGTCGTGCGCAGGCTCTGCGCCAGTTTTTGCTGCTTGGCACCCTTGGCGCCCTGTGCTGCGCCAGTTGTGCTGCTTGGCGCCCTTGGCCAGTTTTCGATTTTTGGGGCCCTTGGCGCCCATGAGGGTGTCTAGTGCTTTAAAAATTGCTCCTCCTCAAATATTTCCTTTTTTCTTCATTTTAGCTCATATTTTCTCTTTTGCTCCAAAATAAAACCTAAAAATAAAAAGCAAACATATGTAGTAAAATAGTTCAAAGATATAAAATATAATTAAAATACCTAAAAAAAAACTTAATGAAAATAACTATTAAAAAGACTCTAAAAATAGACTTATCAAACTCCCCCACGCTTGAACCTTTGCTTGTCCTCTGTAACATCCCTAATTTTTAAAGACTCGTATTATGACGCCTAGGACCGATTAATTATTTGTGGGAATAATTAGTCTTGTCTCGATGAATTACTATTCGAGAGAAAAGACCAAAGAAGCCCTATTCATTTATTAATTATGGCTTAGTCATGATTAATTAAAGTATTTAAGCTGGAGGGCAAAATGGTAATTTTACACCCCTCATATAAATACATATATTTTGAAGCCTCCTAGCCACATCTCCTTCATTCAGCAAATTCTGGAAAACAGAAGGGAGAAGGGAAGGGGAGGGGCGCGAGTGTAGGAGGAAGAAGGGGGTGGAGCTTCATCAAAATCTGTTGCATGTAAGTGTTCCAACCTGATCCCCAGTCCATTTTCGTTTTCCTTCTCAATGGTATATGTTTCAGAGGCTGATTCTCACTCTATTTCTCATCTCCATTTCTGACCTTGAAGCTCCAATGGTGAGAATGGTGAAGTCTTGAGCTGTTTCCATCCTTGCATGCTCATTGGAAGCTTCTAAGAAGAAGACTTCAGACTTGCATGGTTGAGTGAAGGAAGGATTTGAGTAGTGGTGCTGCTGGGTTCGGGTTGGGACAGAAGAGAGTTGCTGTCTGGGGATCGATTGAAGCAGCTTCGGGAATTTCCGTGTTCGGTTCGGTGATTTCGTTTTTCGGTTCAACTCTCGGATTTCGTCAACGGGTGAGTTCTACTCACGATAGGGCATTTTGATATTCTGGACTTGTTTTCGATATGGAATCCCTTGGTCACATTTCTGTTTACAAAAGACTTAGAACTGAAAAGCGTTTTTGAGCCAAAACGGTGTTTTACGGTTTAAATGAGATTTTGATTAAAATCATTGAAATGAAATGCATTGTGTACTACTAGAAATATATTCTGGGAATTTTCTGAGTTTCAGGTGATTGAAATTAGGAATCGAATCGGACGAGAACGGAGAGCGAAAATGAGAAAAATGAGAATTTCTGGTAACAGACACAGGTCGCACGGACCGTGCGCCCCTGGGCACGGGTCGTGCGCCTGCTTCGGGTTGGAAGTTGTTGGAAACAGAACGGGACGCACGGGTCGTGCGCCCCTGGGCACGGATCGTGCGCTTCCCTCTGGTAGATGGGTCTTGAGTAGTGCACCACGCACGGGTCGTGTGCCCCTGGGCACGGGTCGTGCGTGTGGTTCTGTTACCGGCTTCCGTTTTCTCGTTTTGTTGCTCCGTTTGATCCCGAACCTTTTCTAATTCCCTTCTCAACCATTCAAAAAGGGATTGCCTCACTGAAAACCTTATTTTGAACTTGTTCGACTCATGGTTTTGAAAAAGAGCCTTGAAAGCCTATTTGATCAAAAAACCGAAACCCTAGTATACGTGTGGGTACACCGTCTGATGGATAGAATGTATATATATTTATATATATATATCAACTGTATATGATTATAATGCCGGATGTCTATAGATTCATCAAAACGGGTTATAAGTCAATAATACATTACAATATGATTATAATGCCGGATGTTTATAATTTCATCAAAACGGGTTATAGATCAATAAGATATAAATTATCTAAAGAGACTATGTGAATGATCCTTTGGTGATCGGAAAGATATATATATCTAACTCTCGAGAAATTGATATGTATTGTCATACATATATCGCATTGGGTGACGACCCGACAAGTAGCATACTAGGAAGGGAAGTCATGAGCCCTCACCCTAGGCCCTGTATACGTCTTGGCGTGGTCAATTCGTGGGTTACCGGGATTAGCAAGCGTTGTGCAGCCGGTTTGTGCTAAGGTTAAACACATGGTTCCCGGGATTAGCAAGCGTTGTGCAGCCGGATCATGTTAAATTAATTCACGAAGTGCGTGGCATTTCGATTAATAAATATAAGACATGGTTATGTCAGTTTGGCTATAGCGGTTTAATGAATTGAACCGAGTGTCAGTGAGGGGGCACGGTAGGACTCACTGAGATAATGTTATCTCACCCTATCCATATTTGTTGTTTTTCAGAGAAGCAGGGAAAAAGGAAGACTATAGTGCACGAGTAGTTGATATACTCTTGGAGGTGCTGAAGACTTAGTCATTTTCTCCTTGTTCTTTTGTTGTCCTATTGGTTGTATAAACTTGTATTGATTATGAGTTATATGAACCGTTTATGTTTCTGTTTGGTATTTGGACTTGGGTATTGTAATCTACTCGGTATGGAACCGATGAACTTCTATTTTATGAAGTAATGTTATTTCCGATTATGTTTTATTTCGGAAAAAGTTTGTATGTCCAAAACTTAAACAGGAACTGTGTCCTCTGAATTTCCGCATCTGTGCACTTTCGGTGTTTCTACATGTTAGAAAAACCCGGGTGTTACATTTGGTATCAGAGCGGTTCGACCTAGTCGGACTTAGTTGTTAAGAGTCTTTTACGTCTTCTAAGTCTGATTTTCCTTAGTATGCTATTAGACATTGAGCCTGATCAACTTAATACTTTGTGCATACTTCGCAGAATCATGGCTGGAAGAGGTAGAAGAAACCCACCTGTTGATCCTCATCAAGAATGGATGCAGAATGTCATCGAGACTCAGCAAAAGATGATGAATGACATGATGCTGATGCAACAACAACAGATGGCTCAAATGGCTCAAATGCAGCAGATGCATCAGATGCCTCAACCACAACCAGCTGAGCCAGTCAATGTGCCAACACCTGAGGATCCCAACAGGATGTATTTCCGGTTTCTGAAGATGAAACCCCCAACCTTCAAAGGAGGATCCGAGGCAATGAAAGCCCATTTTTGGGTAGATGCCATGGAACGGATCTTTGATACTTTGCAATGCAATGAAGGAGAAAAGGTAATTTGTGCTGCTAACGCTCTGGACGAGGATGCTCACACTTGGTGGGTTAACGCTCGTAGAATGCTTCAAAATCAAGGGACTCCCCTTGAGTGGGATAACTTTAAGGAGTTGTTTTTGGGTCATTATTTTCCCGACTCCCAAAGACTTGACAAGCAGATGGAATTTCTGAGTTTGAAACAGGGAGAGATGACAGTTGGGGAGTATGCTGCAAAATTTGAGAGATTGTCACAATTCTATGAATTGGGGACCACCGCTCCTAATGATAGGTGGAAGATGGTGATGTTCAGACAAGGTCTTAGAGGCGATGTGAATCAAGGCCTCAGCTCGTATTCCCTAACCACTTATCCTGCTTTGGTTCAACAGGCTCATTCAGCAGAAAGCGATCTGAAAAGAATGTATGCAGAGAGGAAAGATTTCTGGAAAGATAAGAAGAAGGGTAATGAGCCAACTTCTTCAAACCCGAGGTATAAAGGGAATTCAGACAAGGGGAAACGAGTACAGTCAAGAGACTCTGCGGGATATGACCGATGTCATGTGTGTAAGAAGTTTCATAAAGGCAAATGCCAGGTAGGACCGAACCAATGTTACCTCTGTAAAGAAGTGGGCCATTATGCTAATAATTGTCCGTCAAGGAAAGCTTTCTTGGATTCTCCTGATGCTCCGAGACAGGCTCGAGTCAACACTCTGGATGCTAAGACCATCAAACCAGCTGATAATCTTATAAGGGGTACAGGTTCTCTCTTTAATCAAACTGTTAATATTTTGTATGACTCTGGTGCTACTCATTGCTTTATCTCAGAAGCATGTGCTGAACGGTTAGGATTAGTAGTATCTCCTATATCCGAGCCAATATCTATTCTTACTGCTGCAAAGGGTCGTGTGCGAACCCAATCATTGTGCCTTAACTGTCTGCTTACCATAGGAAGCAGGGATTTTGTTGTCGATTTTATCCGTTTGCCTATGAGAGGAATGGAGATCGTATTGGGAATGAATTGGATGACTTCCAATCATATTACTATTGACTGTTTCAATCGGGCAATTAATTTTCCTTCTGAAGTAGCGGAACATTCACTACCTGCAGATGATGGTGTTATTTCGTTCACTTCAGCCAGTCAGTCTCTATTCCAAGGTGCGGAAGCTTTTGTTATTATTTTGTCTGCATCAACTGAAGCTGATTTGGATTTATCATCTACTCAAGTTGTTAATGAATTCTTAGATGTTTTTCCCGAGGAAGTCTCCTCTTTACCTCCAGAACGAGAGGTAGAATTCTCTATAGATTTGGCGCCTGGTGCAGGGCCAATATCCATAGCACCTTATAGGATGTCTCCTCTCGAACTAAAGGAATTGAAATCCCAACTTGAGGAATTAATTTCCAAGAAATTCATTCGACCGAGTGCTTCGCCATGGGGCGCTCCGGTATTGCTAGTCAAGAAGAAAGACGGAAGCATGAGATTATGCATAGATTACCGTCAGCTGAATAAAATCACTATCAAGAACAAATATCCATTACCAAGGATAGATGATCTGCTTGACCAACTTCGAGGTGCTAAAGTTTTCTCCAAAATTGATCTAAGGTCAGGATACCATCAAATCAGGGTAAGAGCCTTAGACATTCCGAGGACTGCTTTTCGTACGAGGTACGGACACTACGAGTTTGTGGTGATGCCCTTCGGATTGACTAACGCTCCAGCCGTATTCATGGATTATATGAATAGAGTATTTCATTCTTACCTAGATCAGTTTGTGGTCGTCTTTATTGATGATATCTTGGTTTACTCAAAGTCAGTCGAGGAGCATGCTCAGCATCTTCGCTTTGTCCTAGGAGTACTCCGAGAAAAGAAACTTTATGCTAAGCCGTCGAAGTGTGATTTTTGGATGTCCGAGGTGAAATTCTTGGGTCATGTGATTTCCCAGGAAGGAGTTGCAGTTGATCCCAGCAAAGTGGAAGCAGTGTTAAAATGGGAACGACCAACGTCAGTGACTGAGATCAGAAGCTTTCTGGGTCTAGCGGGTTACTATAGAAGGTTCATTGAAGGTTTCTCACAATTGGTACTTCCGCTTACTCGATTGACTCGCAAGGGTCAACCGTTTACTTGGGATGCCGATTGTGAAGAGTGTTTTCTTGGATTGAAAGAAAAGTTAACTTCTGCTCCGATTCTAATTCTTCCGGATCCGTCATTGGGATTTCAGATTTACAGTGATGCATCTGGGAAGGGCTTAGGATGCGTTCTCATGCAGAATCAACATGTTGTAGCCTATGCATCAAGGCAATTGAAGACGCATGAACGGAATTACCCAACTCATGACTTAGAGTTGGCGGCTATTGTGTTTGCACTGAAAATTTGGAGACATTACCTTTACGGTTCTCGTTTCGAGGTTTTTAGTGATCACAAGAGCTTGAAATATCTATTTGACCAAAAGGAGTTGAATAACAGACAGAGAAGGTGGACTGAATTTCTGAAGGACTATGACTTCGAATTGAAATATCACCCTGGGAAAGCCAATGTGGTAGCAGATGCTCTGAGCAGGAAGTCTATCCACACGGCAAGGTTAATGGTTCACGAGATGGCTTTGTGGGAGTCATTCAGAGATTTGAAGCTCAAGGTGGTAAGGAAGAAGGACCGCATAGTGTTGCGGCATATACGAATAGCCAGTGTGCTAAGGGAACAAATCCGTGTAGCTCAAGGAGCCGATATGAAGTTGCAGTCTCAGAGGGGATCGCCAGATTTCACTGAGGATAGTGATGGCGTGATTTGCTCTAATGGGAGGATTTGTGTTCCCGATGATGATGATATCAAAAGGCAAGTATTAGAAGAAGCTCATAGGAGCCGATACTCCGTACATCCGGGATCCACCAAGATGTACCGAGACTTGATGTTAATGTATTGGTGGCCTGGGATGAAGGCCGATATTGCAGAATTTGTCTCTCGGTGCCTAACTTGTCAGAAGGTTAAGGCGGAACACCGGAGACCAGGCGGTCAGTTACAACCGCTAGATGTGCCAGTTTGGAAATGGGAGGATATCTCCATGGACTTCGTTATGGGTTTGCCGAGGTCACAGGCCGGCAATGATTCTATTTGGGTAGTGGTGGACCGATTGACTAAATCCGCTCACTTTATTCCCGTTCGCTCGACTTACAAGGTTTCCAAGTTAGCAGATGAATATGTGAAGAACATTATCAGACTGCATGGAGTTCCGACGAGCATTGTGTCCGACCGGGATCCCAAGTTTACTTCCAGGTTCTGGAGGGCATTGAATGAAGCTTTGGGAACAAGGGTGCTGGTTAGCACTGCTTATCATCCTCAGACTGATGGTCAGACGGAGAGGACTATCCAGACTCTCGAGGACATGCTTCGGGCTGGTGTACTCGACAGTGGGAGAAAATGGGAGGATCACCTTCCGTTAGTAGAATTCTCCTACAACAACAGTTACCACTCTAGCATTGGGATGGCGCCGTTTGAAGCACTTTATGGTAGAAAGTGTAGAACTCCATTGTGTTGGTGGGAGATTGGTGAAGACAAGTTTTTGGGACCCGATATGGTTCGCGAGACTACAAAGAAGGTCAAGTTAATTCGAGAAAGGATGAAGGTTGCTCAAAGTCGGCAAAAGAGCTACGCTGACAACCGAAGGAGACCGTTGGAGTTTGAAGTTGGTGATCATGTGTTCTTGAAAGTTTCTCCAACCATAGGCACTGGGAGAGCCTTGCGAGCGAAGAAGCTCAGTCCTCGATATGTTGGACCTTTCCAAATCATCGAGCGGATTGGGCCAGTTGCCTATCGCCTCGCATTGTCTCCGGCCCTATCAAACCTCCATGATGTGTTCCACGTGTCTCAGTTGAGGAAGTATATTCCCGATCCACATCAACCATTGAGTGTTGATACCATTGACCTGCAACCGGATTTGTCATTTCAACCTTATCCTAGCTACATCTTGGAGCGTGGCGAGAAGACGCTACGGTCAAGGACTATCCCTATTCTCAAAGTGGTCTGGGATGGATTCTCAATCGAAGAGGCTACCTGGGAACTGGAAGATGACATGCGCGCTCGATATCCATCTCTCTTTCAGTAAGGTACGTTTCATCAATTTTGAGGACAAAATTTTTTTTAAGTTTGGGAGATTGTAACATCCCTAATTTTTAAAGACTCGTATTATGACGCCTAGGACCGATTAATTATTTGTGGGAATAATTAGTCTTGTCTCGATGAATTACTATTCGAGAGAAAAGACCAAAGAAGCCCTATTCATTTATTAATTATGGCTTAGTCATGATTAATTAAAGTATTTAAGCTGGAGGGCAAAATGGTAATTTTACACCCCTCATATAAATACATATATTTTGAAGCCTCCTAGCCACATCTCCTTCATTCAGCAAATTCTGGAAAACAGAAGGGAGAAGGGAAGGGGAGGGGCGCGAGTGTAGGAGGAAGAAGGGGGTGGAGCTTCATCAAAATCTGTTGCATGTAAGTGTTCCAACCTGATCCCCAGTCCATTTTCGTTTTCCTTCTCAATGGTATATGTTTCAGAGGCTGATTCTCACTCTATTTCTCATCTCCATTTCTGACCTTGAAGCTCCAATGGTGAGAATGGTGAAGTCTTGAGCTGTTTCCATCCTTGCATGCTCATTGGAAGCTTCTAAGAAGAAGACTTCAGACTTGCATGGTTGAGTGAAGGAAGGATTTGAGTAGTGGTGCTGCTGGGTTCGGGTTGGGACAGAAGAGAGTTGCTGTCTGGGGATCGATTGAAGCAGCTTCGGGAATTTCCGTGTTCGGTTCGGTGATTTCGTTTTTCGGTTCAACTCTCGGATTTCGTCAACGGGTGAGTTCTACTCACGATAGGGCATTTTGATATTCTGGACTTGTTTTCGATATGGAATCCCTTGGTCACATTTCTGTTTACAAAAGACTTAGAACTGAAAAGCGTTTTTGAGCCAAAACGGTGTTTTACGGTTTAAATGAGATTTTGATTAAAATCATTGAAATGAAATGCATTGTGTACTACTAGAAATATATTCTGGGAATTTTCTGAGTTTCAGGTGATTGAAATTAGGAATCGAATCGGACGAGAACGGAGAGCGAAAATGAGAAAAATGAGAATTTCTGGTAACAGACACAGGTCGCACGGACCGTGCGCCCCTGGGCACGGGTCGTGCGCCTGCTTCGGGTTGGAAGTTGTTGGAAACAGAACGGGACGCACGGGTCGTGCGCCCCTGGGCACGGATCGTGCGCTTCCCTCTGGTAGATGGGTCTTGAGTAGTGCACCACGCACGGGTCGTGTGCCCCTGGGCACGGGTCGTGCGTGTGGTTCTGTTACCGGCTTCCGTTTTCTCGTTTTGTTGCTCCGTTTGATCCCGAACCTTTTCTAATTCCCTTCTCAACCATTCAAAAAGGGATTGCCTCACTGAAAACCTTATTTTGAACTTGTTCGACTCATGGTTTTGAAAAAGAGCCTTGAAAGCCTATTTGATCAAAAAACCGAAACCCTAGTATACGTGTGGGTACACCGTCTGATGGATAGAATGTATATATATTTATATATATATATCAACTGTATATGATTATAATGCCGGATGTCTATAGATTCATCAAAACGGGTTATAAGTCAATAATACATTACAATATGATTATAATGCCGGATGTTTATAATTTCATCAAAACGGGTTATAGATCAATAAGATATAAATTATCTAAAGAGACTATGTGAATGATCCTTTGGTGATCGGAAAGATATATATATCTAACTCTCGAGAAATTGATATGTTATTGTCATACATATATCGCATTGGGTGACGACCCGACAAGTAGCATACTAGGAAGGGAAGTCATGAGCCCTCACCCTAGCCCTGTATACGTCTTGGCGTGGTCAATTCGTGGGTTACCGGGATTAGCAAGCGTTGTGCAGCCGGTTTGTGCTAAGGTTAAACACATGGTTCCCGGGATTAGCAAGCGTTGTGCAGCCGGATCAAGTAAATTAATTCACGAAGTGCGTGGCATTTCGATTAATAAATATAAGACATGGTTATGTCAGTTTGGCTATAGCGGTTTAATGAATTGAACCGAGTGTCAGTGAGGGGGCACGGTAGGACTCACTGAGATAATGTTATCTCACCCTATCCATATTTGTTGTTTTTCAGAGAAGCAGGGAAAAAGGAAGACTATAGTGCACGAGTAGTTGATATACTCTTGGAGGTG